>JARHVA010003942.1:0-625000 GCA_037957365.1 Torreya grandis | reverse complement strand
ATGGATAAAAGTTACTCTAGGGATAACAGGCTGATCTTACCCAAGAGTTCACATCGACGGGAAGGTTTGGCACCTCGATGTCGGCTCTTCGCCACCTAGGGTGGTAGTATGTTGCAAGGGTTGGGCTATTTGCCTGTTAAAGCGGTACATGAGCTGGGTTCAGAATGTCATGAGATAGTTCGATCCATATCCGGTGCGGGCATTGGAGCATTGAGAGGACTTTTCGTTAGTATGAGAGGACCGAGAAGGACACACCTCTGGTGTACCAGTTATCATGCCCACGGTAGACGTTGGGTAACCAAGTGTGGAGTGGATAACTGCTGAACGCCTTTAAGTAAGAAGCCCACCTCAAGATGAGTGTTCTCCATAAGGTCACGGTGAGATGAACTATTTATAATATAAGACGATAGGTGTCAAGTGGAAGTATAGTGATGTATGCAGCTGAGGCATCCTAACAGACTGAAAGATTTGAACCTTGTTCGTACATGACTCGATGGATTTGATCGGGTACACAGAATATAAGATTTATTTACAATAAATATAATATTAATAGTTAATTTAATTATCCCCTATAATTAGGGGATCGATTCTATATTCGTCCTAAACCAAAATATTCATTCTAAACCAAAATATTCATTGGTTTAAGACGAATAAAAAAATTTGATTTTTCTTTCCTTCTTTTTTACCTAGAAAAAACCTAGGGGTCTAGGGAGGGATAACTCCAGACTCAATAGTCTAAAAGTATCATTCTGAGTTCTCGGGACACCTCTTTCTTTGGGCCTCTGCCAGGATTAGAGTTTGGCAAATACTAGCCAATAATGCTATTCTCTTATGTCCTTTTTCGTTTATGGTTTGCAATTCTGGTGTCTCAGGCGTAGGGGAACCACACCAAACCATTCCAAACTTGGTGTTTAAACTCTACTGCAGTGACGATATTGTAGGGGAAGCCCTGCAGAAAAATAGCTCGATGCCAAGATGATAATGAACTTACCTTTTAATTTTAAAATTAAAAGGTCATCTTCTCAAAACCCTAACATTCTTTTCCACTCCACACTGTGAAACACAATACCTACTCTTTTTTCATAGAGAGAAACTACTCTTATCTTAATATCTTAAGCTGAGGAAAGGTTTTTGGAGGGACTCCTAGGAACAGAACAGATCTCGTGGAGACTGGGCCTGTAGCTCAGAGGATTAGAGCATGTGGCTACGAACCACGGTGCCGAGGGTTCGAATCCCTCCTTGCCCACACACTGTTAGTTCGGTAGAGTGACTTTGACTGCTTTCTAGTCAGTCAAAAAGTTGCGAATACCTATAGTCTCTATCCAGACTCCTATTGGGGGATAGGAGATTACTAACAAGGGTTAGTACATGGCATTATTATTCTAATAGTGTACATCTGAGACAAGATTAAACATGAACATAATTAAATGTTCGTGACCTTCTATAACTTAACTCTTTCGCCTAGTGGTTGCCAAGCTTGCATCGAAGTATTAGTAAAGATGTTTGTTTGCTCGAGTTTTCATCATGCAAAAGAATGGATGAATGCATCTATAGAAAACTATTGGTATAATAACCAGCCTTAGCTCATAAATGTGGGCTAGTTGAAAGGAACTAGCCCTTGGGTGTAGATTATTACAAATATACAGTGGGATAATCCCAGTATTGCTGGGATTCGAATTACTATTAAATTTAATTAATCATTAATCAATAGTTAATTATTTTGACATAACATGTCAGAGTGAATAGAGATTTATTCCAAATCAACTGTCTGAATCAGACAAAAGACAGGGGAGTAGCTTGCTTTTATATTTGAGGTTCTCCTCAAATAGGATTTGAACCTATGACTAATTGGTTAATAGCCGACCGCTCTACCACTGAGCTACTGAGGAACAACGAAGGTTTATATCTCATATATGTTCAATACTCGGTTCTTTGAACCGCCTATAACAAGGAACGATTGGAAAACTAAATCAAAGATTTGTTCAAGACTCGTGGAATACCCCCGCCTTCTTATGTATATTATAAGCCTATATTATAGCTTCCTATGTATATTATAGGCTATATTATAGGTATAAAATGTCATGATAGCAATCCCCTTTCTTCAGAAAAGCTTTCGGGACAAGGGGTGGTGGTGGTCAACCACTACCAATGATATCATTCATCTTGACACAGAATGCAAAAGTGTTTATAATATTATTGCAAACATAGATGGATAGAGATCATGTTGATAATTTAGAGTAATAGTATTACTCTACTTTTAATTCAACTATTTAGTTGTCATAGTATTGTACTCCTTTTTGTTATTTTTGTGTTAAAAACAAACATATATGTATATATATCATGTTTTTTATATTAATATTTTCCTTATGGTTCGGAAGAATTTGAACCTTCGCAAATTTAAATGTTTTAAATTGTTTCTAATATCTCCATAGATGGATGGAGATCATTGATTGTTACATATCAAATATATAATTATATATCATTATAATCTATAATGATACGTTGGATAGAGGATAATTCTTCTTGATATAGAAGAAAATAAATAGATAAATAGACACTAATTCATCTAGGATAATTCCTCTTAATATAAAAGAAAATATAATTTTATTTTATTCTATTATGTACATTAATTAGTAATCTATTTTTGTATTTAATAGAATAAAATAAATAAAAAAACAAAAATGTTTAAAACAAAAAGGGAGAATATTAATATGACTATTTATAGTTATATCACTCTTTTAACCATGATATCATCATGGTTAAAAACGGTTAGTCCAATGGTAATATTTGGTTTTTATTATGGGTTCTTGACTACATTGCCAATGGGCCCTGGCCAAATATACTTCTTGAGGTCCTTACTTATGCAAGAAAACAATGTTTATAGGAATAATAGAATAATTTCTACGGGAAAAATAATTATCAGCGGTTCTTTTGTAGGTCAAGTTCTAATCTTCTCATCCATTTACTTTTGTCCTATTTATGCAGCATTATGCAAACCTCATGCAATGACTCTAGTGTTTGTAATCTCAATGTTTCTTATTTTTATTAAAATACTGTTTTCTGATTTCTTCGTCCCTTCAATAAACATTTTGTTTCCTTGGATCAACAATCTAGGAATATAATTTATTGTTGGGTTAATTCTCTAATTGCTAAATCTTGCCCTTTTCAGCCAATCTATTTATACCAGACTAGTAAACCTTATGGCATTCTGTTATAGTGGGAGCCTTTTGTTTATGCTAAGTACTATCGCCGGATGGCTAAGCAGACAACTTCTATTCATCAAAGTGACAGAAGTCTTCTGTTCACGTGTAGAACGTGATTTACCGTTGAAATTGCTGCCAAGAAAATAACATATTGCCGTAACTTTCCAAATTATTTTATTTAGTTACTTTGTACTCATGTGTTATGGCAGAACCCCAGCCATTCTAATTACTAAATGGGCTGACGAGAGAGCCTTGATTCAAGGTCCTCAAGAGGAGGAAGAAGACGAAAATACAAAGCAAGTGGATGTTAATAAAAAAATGGAAAATAAAGAGAAAGATAAAAAAGGCAGAAAAAAGAAAGGCAGAAAAAAGAGAGAGAGAAAAAAGAAAGGCAGAAAAAAGAAAGGCAGGAAAAAGAAAGGCAGAAAGAAGAGAAAGAGGAAAAAGAAGCCATGTTGAATAAAACGAAGAAAGATTCAGATTCAACGTTATCCAAAATATTGTGTAAACCGTGGCCCACAATATTTTTTGATTATCGCCGATTCAATCAGCCATTACGGTATGTCGGTGTCGGTGATTTAATTCTTCGTGGTCCTGTGAAGAGCAAAGTCATTCAGTATTTTTTCAATATTTGTCTCAGTGAGGGACGCCAAAGAATGTCTTTCACAACTCTGCCTAGTATGTCTTTCTTTGTGAAAATGGTCAACTTAGGAAGTCAAAGTTCTTTCACAAATCAGGATTCTCTTGATATTTTTGATAGATGGATAGTTACCAAAAAAGAAAGAAGGAATTACTTAGGCAAAGAGATTGAAGACCGAGTTAAATATCTAAGCAATGGATTCCCTGTTGGAAATGTGATAGAAAAAAGAGTGAGATTTTCGAGAACCAAAAGTGGAGAGTGCCTTCCAGAAGTAAATGATCCTTTACTGAGCGGGCCATTCTGTGGGATCATGAATCAATTTAAATCACCATGGATGTTACTTCCAGAGGACGATGACTCTGGCTCTACCAAGGGATTTGAAAAAAATCAAAAATCGAAGAACGATCATTCTACCAAGGAATTTCGGCGTTGTTCGATCGTTCAACCGAAAAATAAGAATAAAGTCATTCGAATGAAAAATAATAAATTGAAAATTATTATCAAATGGTGGCTCGATAAAATCCGTATATTCTTGTTAGAAGAACAAGAAACAAGAACATTTTTAGATGAGGTGACATTTAAAGAAATGTCAAAAATATTGGACAATATCTATCTGAAAGATTCGTTAGAATCTATATTTCAAATATTGGTCCCAGCGGATGTAGATATCGAAACGGAAATTTCTTCTTGTGATAAAAATATATATACTAACTATTTGTTGAATATTTTCCTTCAAACCATGGGTATGAAATTGGAATTGCTTCTTAGTGTCCTTTCTATGAAACATGGTTTGCTTTGTGAGTGATTTTTTTTAATGAAATCGACAGAACTGCCATCTTCTCTGATATCTATGGATGTCAAAGATATTCCTGAAGAGATTTCTAAGGAACATCTATTTTTTGAAGAGAAAAAAAGTCAGTATGAAGTCACTGAGAAAAATATTCCTGATGAAGATCGTTATTATCAAGATTTTTTTCTCCTTTATGAGAAATTCATGACATTCAGGGATAATTTCATTTTTAATGATCATGAACCTTGAATTTGAGATTTTAGTAAAATTATTGTGCCTACATGGCCTAGCATATTAATATCAGGCGTATACGAGAATATGGATATCAAAGATTCCCTCGAAACTTGTCCAAAAAAAGCTCAAAATTTGCTAACTATAAAACCCTTTGAAAAAATTGAAGAGGAACGACGACAAAGGGAAAGGAAAGAACAGAATAGAAAAGGATTTATAAACTTTGACTTCTTAAAATGGTTCAAAAAAGAAGCTGAAGAAGAAGCTAAAGAAGCTGAAGAAGCTAAATACGCTGAAGAAGGAGTGAAAGAAGGAGATAAAGAAGATGATGAGGACCCGATGTCAAATGAAATACATGTGTTTAGTTATCCGCATGAGGGAGATTTTCGTCGGCTCCTAGTTAAAGGAGCCCTACGTTTTCAAAGATGTAAAGTTTCATTGTTGAAATGTTGGACAATGAAACCACAGTCGAGTCTATTTGAGAGACTAAAGGAGATGACTAAAACAAGATGTCACAAACCCAAACTTAAAGAGCAGACAAAGATTTTTGTTTCAATTTCAAACATAGCAAATTCCTCTGAACAAAAATGAAGAATAAAAGAAAGAAATCGCCGTGATAAAAAGCAGGGATTTGATTGGGAAATCCTTCACTATGTAAGAGCTATTATATTATTTACTCAATCATATCTTAGAAAATGATTATATTTACCTTCATTGATAATAGCCAAAAATATTGGTCGTGCTTTATTATTTCAGGTCCCCGAATGGGAGCAGGATTGGGAAAACTTGAGTAAAGAATTGCATATGAAATGCAATTATGATGGCTATGAATTGACAGACCCAGACATACCTAAAGACTGGTTGAAAGACCATGTGAAAGAAGGGGTTCAAATCAAGATTCTATATCCCTTTCGCTTGAGACCTTGGTATGAATCTAATCTCCAATCTTATGATAGTGAAGACAAAACTAGTTTCTTAACCATGTATGGAACAAAAACTGAATTACCTTTCGGTAATCCAACAAAAGTGCCTTCTTTTTGGAAACCTATTGTCCAATGGATTTGGAATTCCGTTATCGAACGAATAAATTCCGTTATCCAATGGATAAAAATCATTTTCCAATGGATAAAACCCATTTTCCAATGGATGAAACCTATTATCCAATGGATGAAATCTATTGGCCAATGGATGAAACCTATTATCCAATGGATGAAACCTATTGGCCAATGGATGAAACCTATTGACCAATGGATAGCATTGATTCACTCCAGAATAACAAAAGTAGAGATGAACAAATCCGAACTTAGACCAGATACTGGAAGTATAGAAAATCTTCAAATGAATGACAGGATCCCTGTACTGATTTGGACTAGTCGTACGCCTAATGTTAAATTTTCTATAGAAGTAGTCCAAGATTCAAAGAACCCATTTCTAACTGAGATCAAACCAGATGTTGATCTGGAAGATACAGATTATTGGACAACCACAATGAATCATCAGATCAAACAGATGAATAAAGAATATTTGTTGAACTTAGAAATTTGCAACAATTTGCAAGTCGATTTTAAAAAGAAAATGGATCAACCTTATTCTGACATAGGATTCAGATTGAAAAAGGAATTGTCTTGAATCAAAATTTGGCTTTTGATTTTCCGAAAGAAAAGCGTTCGATTCATTAGGAAATTGCCATATTTTATGAAGGTTTTTTTGGTAAGAATGAAACTACATGTTATTGATTTGAAACTAGGTGTTCTTCATCTCATTGAGTCAAATTTACAATTTTTAGTTAAATTAAGGAGGAATATTGCAGAAATTAAAAGAATATTCATTACGAAGAAAAATAGAATTATCAACCCAATTACCAAAGAAAACCAAAAATTAAAAAAAATTTCCTAAGCATATGTATTTCACAAGATATGGAAACAAATAAGGGCCATGAAGGGGTCTTATGCGAAGGATTTACTACAATCCAGAACCTCATCTCCTTTAATCAAAAAGGATATCAAAGAATTCTTAGACATACAAGGAATATTGGATTCTAAAGAGCCTCAAGATTTGAGGGTAAAAGATTGGAAACAATGGTTAAAATGGTGCACTGGGTATAGAATAGCACCACAGAAAAGGAAAAAAGCACCACAAAAAAGGAAAAATGTAATCAGTAACCGACTGGGATGGAGTCAATTTGCATCTTTTTTGGGAGACAATCAATTTGCGTCTTTTTTGGGATGACTCCAGAAAAGGATCAAACGTCACAGATATGATCTTTTAGCATATAGTTATCTGCATTATATGAAAGAGGATACTCATGGACCCGCCATTCAATATATACCAGAATCAGATCATCAAGTTATTACCAATTTTCAAAGAACTGAAAAGGAATCTGATTACTTGGATTCAGATTACTTCAATTTTGATGACTCCAAAAATAGGAAGGATTTTGATGACTCCAAAAATAGGAAGGATTTCGATGACTCCAAAAATAGGAAGGATTTCGATGACTCCAAAAATAGGAAGGATTCTGATGACTCCAAAAATAGGAAGGATTCCGATTATTGGGTAACTAAGAAGAATTACTATTACAAATTCCAATTCTGGCTTTTCCCAGACATTAGAAAAAAAGTAAAAAATGTCGAAAGACTTGATGACCTGTTTCCTCCGGATACATTCATGAGATGTTTTAAAGAAATCTCTGATTTTAAAGAATTTAAAATACCAGAGGAATTTTATATTGATGCTTATATAATGGAAAGGATTAGAAAAAGAGAAGAAGAAAAATAAAAAAAACTAGAAGAAGAACAAAGAATTAAGCAAGAAGAAGAAAAGAAAAAAAAAGAGAGAGAAGAGAAAAAAGAGGAAAGAATGCGAAAACTGGAAGCGGCAACTAATCCAGAAGAAGTGAAAAGAATTAAAAAGGCATTTAGGAAAGAAGATAAAGAAAATATAAAGAAAAAAAGAAAGGCTTTGAAGGACAAACAAATAAAAAGGGAAGAAAAAAGATGAACTGCCTGAATTAAAAAACGGGTAGCTCGACGAGTTGAACGAGCTCAAGAAGAAAAAGATAGACGAGCTCAAAAACTTAAAAACATAAAAAATAGAGACTTCCTAGTTCAAGACTTTAATAATATTTATAGCAAAAAAGTAAGTGATGAGGATGAAACATTCCGAATAGAGACAAAGAACAAAATTTTGAAACTAGATGCTGAAAAACAAGCAGAAGGTGACAAAAAAGGATGGGGTGAAGTTAAGTTTTGATTGGATTTGGGATCGGATAATGAAGAAGAACAAACTGAAGAAGAGAGAAAAACACAAAAAGAAGAAATCAAAGTGAATAAATTAGCGCATCGAAAAATGTCAAAAAATAGTTATAGACTAATATTGAGGAAAAAGCTGAAAGAGCTGGGATTTGCTCCTTGGTTTTCCAAGTGCAAAAATGTGGCTCGTTTCTTAGACGAGAAGAAATTAGGCAGAAAGTACTTTACATTAAAATCCACTAGACCATATTTGGATAACGAAGAACTTGACGTGGAATTAGTGGAGACTATGTTGTATATGGGAAGTTACTTCAAGGGAAACGCTGAAGCATTTATGGGAATTTTGGGAGATCTAACAAGACGGTCTACGACACTTCTGCTGGGGTACTTTAATGATCGGTTCCTGATATATAAAATTGCAAGTTTTTTATTGAAATTAAAAAGGAAAGGGATTGATGTAAATCTTTTTGATAGATCTGTGCAATGCGAAAAAATAAAAACTATGGAGGATGAAAATGAAAACATTTCAAGTTCCCTCATTTTTGAATATATTTTGATTCCAAGACGTCGTAGAGAATTTCAAATTTTGAATCATTTGAATCTCGAAAATAATTTAGGTGAAAGTACAGGATTTGACAATAGTAAAGACATACAAAATGACGAAGGACTCATGGAAAAAGATGAACGTCTTATCGTAGATACAAGGCAAAAGATAAGACGTTTTCTTTGGCCTCGTTATCGATTAGAGGATATTATTTGCATGAATAGATATTGGTGGAATATAAATGATGGGAGTTGATCTATTATGTTGAGGGTACGTATGTATCCCAAAATAGAACATTGGGAACATGTTCAAAAGAGCTTTTATCAAATAAAACATAGTCTTGTATCAATACGAGAGATTCTTCAAAATATTTTAAATAATACCAAAAGTTTCTTGGGTTTTACTCGTACAAAAAGAAATGAGGTAAAGGATACAAAAATGAACTCTTTATGTACCATAACTTTAACTTCACCCCTTCCTTTTTGTTACATAAAAAACTTACCCCTTAGAAAATTTGATGAATTTATAAGGGGGTTTGCGTCTAATTTACGTAAACATTGGGGTTGTTGGAAAAACAAAATTAAGCTCTTTATTTATATTATAAAAAAATACTATATTATCGATAATATCGTGGCTTTCGAAAGGACTAATAATGCAGCTTCCAAAAGGCCCGTGTGAAAAAATGTTGGAATATCGAGTTATAGCTAGATATATAATAGCTCTCAAACCTGTTTTTCTCCCAAAGAGGTGGTGGTTGTATTGGTATGCGCCCCTGATGAATAAGCCCTTAACAAAAATTGTTATAATTAGAACAAATTATTTTGATAATCGGGGAGATCTTCCAAAGTGGGGAGACCCACCAAAATATTTTAAAATGTGGCCTTTAAATGATATAACAAAATATTTTTGGGCTAAAACTAAAGGAATTTGTCACTTTATTTGGGGTAAGGTGCTATGGGTAGAGGATAACATTCTTATGAAACATTATCACGATATCTATATCAATTCTGATAATTTGGAATATTCTTGCGTGGATCACTTTTTCCACTTATTAGATTATTATGGGATGAAAATAACTAATCTAGGTACAAAGGTAATCCTATTTTACTTCCTCCTCCGTAAATTATTCGGGTTCAGGTAACCCTGTTTCTATGGGAATAGAACAAAAAATCTATTTCCCGTAGAAACCTTCAGAATAAATCAAAATACATAGACCATGACCCAAAAATAAATGAAATGGGTCTCATTCTTTTTTCTTACTATAAATAAAATAAATTGCATTTGACTTCGAAAATTTTTATTTATGATCAATAATTTGTCCGTTCGTCCCTTTTTGGTTCCTAAAGAACAGAGAGGATCTGTTGAATCTCAAGTATGTTATTTAACCACTCAAATTAAAAGACTTACTGAGCATTTGGACTTGCACAGAAGAGATTATTCATTTCAAAGAGGTTTGTGGAAAATTGTGGGTAAACGAAAGCGACTTCTGATTTATCTGTTCAAGAAAGATAGACTTCGTTACGATAATTTAATTGGTCAATTAGATATTCGTGGGCTATGTTAACTTCGAACGAAGTTTTCAGATCCAATTATGGTTTATTAAATTCCGGATCCTAATGAGTCGTTCTTTTGTTCTCATTGATTTATAAAAAAATCGGAGAAGAGTTATGATTATGGTTGCTACAGAGAAAGGACCCATGATGGTAAGTATGGGTCCTCATCATCCATCAATGCATGGTGTTCTTCGACTTATTGTTACTCTAGATGGTGAAGATGTTATTGACTGTGAACCTATATTAGGTTATTTACATAGAGGTATGGAAAAAATTGCTGAGAACTGAATAATTGTACAATATCTACCCTATGTAACACGATGGGATTATTTAGCTACTATGTTCAGAGAAGCAATAACGGTTAATGCACCAGAAAGATTGGAAAATATTCAAGTACCTAAAAGAGCTAGCTATATCAGAGTGATTATGCTAGAGTTGAGTCGTATAGCTTCTCATTTTTTATGGCTTGGACCATTCATGGCTGAAATTGGTGCGCATACTCCTTTCTTTTATATTTTAAGAGAGAGGGAAATGATATATGATTTATTTGAAGCTGCCACGGGCATGCGAATGATGCATAATTATTTCCGTATTGGAGGAGTAGCTGTGGATTTACCTTACGGTTAGATAGACAAATGCTTAGATTTTTGCTATTACTTCTTCCCAAAAGTGACAGAATATGAAAGGCTTATTACACACAATCCTATCTTTTTGAAACGAGTTGAGGGAGTAGGCATTATTGGTAGAGAAGAAGCAATAGATTGGAGTTTATCAGGACCTATGCTACGAGCTTCCGAAATCCAATGGGATCTTCATAAAGTTGATCATTATGAATGTTACGATGAATTGGATTGGGAAATCCAATGGGAAAAAGAGGGAGATTCATTAGCTCGTTATTTGCTTCGAATTGGGGAAATGAAAGAATCTATAAAAATCATTAGACAGGCCCTAGAAGTAATTCCGGGAGGGCCCTATGAGAATTTAGAGGTCCGACGTCTCAATAAGGGAAAAGATTCGCAATGGAACGATTTTGAATCTCGATTTATTAGTAAAAAACCTTCTCCTACATTTGAGTTATCAAAACAAGAACATTATGTGAGAGTAGAAGCTCCCAAAGGAGAATTAGGAATTTTTTTAATAGGAGATGATAATATTTTTCTCTGGAGATGGAAAATCTGACCACCTGGTCTTATTAATTTGTAGATTCTTCCTCAACTGGTTAAAAGAATGAAATTGGCTGATATCATGACGATTTTGGGTAGTATAGATATCATTATGGGAGAGGTTGATCGTTAAAATGGTGATTAATATGGCGGATCTCGAAGAACAAGCAATCAATTTATTTTCTAGATTGGGATTTCCAAAAGAGATCTCTAGTCTTATATGGATTCTAATTGACATAATTACTCTTCTATTGGGAATTATGACAGGATTATTATTTATTGTATGGCTCAAAAGAAAAATATCTGTGGGAATACAACAATGTATTGGACCTGAATACGCTGGTCCTTTGGGAATTATTCAAGCTTTGACGGATGGGATAAAACTACTTCTGAAAGAGGATATTCTTCCATCTAGGGGGGATAGTTGGTTATTTAGTATTGGACCAGCGATAGTGGTCATACCTATTTTTCTAGGTTATTTAGTAATTCCCTTTGGCCGCCACATTGTTCTACTTGATTTTAGTATAGGTGTTTTTTTTTGGATCCCCATTTCAAGTATTGCTCCCCTTGGACTGCTTATAGCAGGATATGGATCAAATAATAAATATTCTTTTTCAGGTGGTCTCTGAGCTGCTGCTCAATCTATTAGTTACGAAATTCCTTTAGCTTTATGTGTGTTATCTATATCTCTACATGTGATCTGTTGGAATATGAGATTGATTTTCCCCTTTTTTTAGGATAAAATAGGAAAAAAAGTGAATGGGATGAATATTGACATCTCGATCGAAAAACTAGATAGTCATATGGGTGAGATCAAACGGTTTACAAATCTACAGTGAGATGATTGAGTCCCATCCCCCATGTACAAGAGTGAAAGCATACACAATCAGTGAAAGCTATATACCCCAGTTCATATATTAGTCATTGGGGCCCAACAACGGGGAGGCAAACTGTGCCATGCTCCGTTAAAACAACCAACATAACATTTAATATTCAATGTCCGTACTGACATTTGGACATTGCTGATAACAATTACTCTTTCATACATATTCCCATTGACAATCTCAAAAAAATAGTCTAATATATTGACTAGACAATACCAAGCCGCCATGGTGAAATTGGTAGACACGCTGCTCTTAGGAAGCAGTGCTAGAGCATCTCGGTTCGAATCCGAGTAGCGGCATTATTGGTAATAAGATACCATGGATTCAATCCCTTCCTTATAGAATCCCCATAGATTACTTATAGAATACCTATAGAGTAAAGGACTACCACTGTTCGATCTATGTTGATATGATTAATGACATATCAATCGATTTTATTTTTTATCATTGATTCTATTCAAAATCAAATTAAGAAATGGGTTTATTATGATATTAAGCACTCTAGAACATATATCAGCTCATGTTTCTTTTTCTCTGACTTTTGTTGTCACTCTCATTTATTGGGGAACCTTAGTTTATCAAAGTGAAGAACTAAGTAGTTCGGGAGGAAAGGGCATGATAGTGACGTTTATTTTTATAATGGGAGTATTAGTTACTCGTTCGCTCTATTCGGGACATTTACTGTTAACTAATAGATTGAACAGCAGCTCGGAGACCACTTGAAAAAGAATATTTATTATTTGATCCATATCCTGCTATAAGCAGTCCAAGGGGAGCAATACTTGAAATGGCGATCCAAAAAAAAACACCTATACTAAGATCAAGTAGAACAATGTGGCGGCCAAAGGGAATTACTAAATAACCTAGAAAAATAGGTATGACCACTACCGCTGGTCCAATACTAAATAACCAACTATCCCCCCTAGATGGAAGAATATCCTCTTTCAGAAGTAGTTTTATCCCATCCGTCAAAGCTTGAATAATTCCCAAAGGACCAGCGCATTCAGGTCCAATACGTTGTTGTATTCTCGCAGATATTTTTCTTTCGAGCCATACAATAACTAATAATCCTATTGTAATTCCCAATAGAAGAGTAATAATGTCAATTAGAATCCATATAAGACTAGAGATCTCTTTTGGAAATCCCAATCTAGAAAATAAATTGATTGCTTGTTCTTCGAGATCCGCCATATTAATCACCATTTTAACGATCAACCTCTCCCATAATGATATCTATACTACCCAAAATCGTCATGATATTGGCCAATTTCATTTTTTTAACCAGTTGAGGAAGAATCTGCAAATTAATAAGATCAGGTGGTCAGATTTTCCATCTCTAGGGAAAAATATTATCATCTCCTATTAAAAAAATTCCTAATTCTTCTTTGGGAGCTTCTAATCTCACATAATGTTCTTGTTTTGATAACTCAAACATAGGAGAAGGTTTTTTACTAATAAATCAAGATTCAAAATCGTTCCATTGTGAATCTTTTCCCTTATTGAGACGTCAAACCTCTAAATTCTCATAGGGCCCTCCCAGAATTACTTCTAGGGCCTGTCTAATGATTTTTATAGATTCTTTCATTTCCCCAATTCGAAGCAAATAACGAGCTAATGAATCTCCCTCTTTTTGCCATTGGATTTCCCAATCCAATTCATCGTAACATTCATAATGATCAACTTTACGAAGATCCCATTGGATTCTAGAAGCTCATAGCATAGGTCCTGATAAACTCGAATCTATTGCGTCTTTTCTACCAATAATGCCTACTCCCTCAACTCGTTTCAAAAAGATAGGATTGTGTGTAATAAGCCTTTCATATTCTGTCACTTTTGGGAAGAAGTAATAGCAAAAATCTAAGCATTTGTCTATCCAACTATAAGGTAAATCCACAGCACTCCTCTAATACGAAAATAATTATGCATCATTTGCATGCCCGTGGCAGCTTAAATATATCATATATCATTTCCCTCTCTCTTAAAATATAAAAGTAAGGAGTCTGCGCACCAATATTAGCCATGAATGGTCCAAGCCATAAAAAATGAGAAGCTATATGACTCAACTCTAGCATAATCACTCTGATATAGCTAGCTCTTTTAGGTACTTGAAAATTTTCCAATCTTTCTGGTGCATTAACCGTTATTGCTTCTGTGAACATAGTAGCTAAATAATCCCATCGTGTTACATAGGGTAGATATTGTACAATTGTTCGGTTCTCAGCAATTTTTTCCATCCCTCTATGTAAATAACCTAATATAGGTTCATAGTCAATAACATCTTCACCATCTAGAGTAACAATAAGTCGAATAACACCATGCATTGATGGATGATGAGGACCCATACTTACCATCATGGGTCCTTTCTCCATAGCAACCATAATCATAACTCTTCTCCAGTTTTTTTATAAATTAATGAGAACAAAAGAATGACTCATTAGGATCTGGAATTTAATAAACCATAATTGGATCTGAAAACTTCATTCGAAGTTAACGCAGACCACGAATATCTAATTGACCAATTAAATTATCCTAACAAAGTCTATCTTTCTTGAACAGATAAATAAGAATTCGCTTCCGTTTACCCACAATTTTCCACAAACCTCTTTGAGATGAATAATCTCTTCTGTGTAGGTCCAAATGCTCAGTAAGTCTTTTAATTCGACTGGTTAAATAACATACTTGAGATTCAACAGATCCTCTATGTTCTTTAGGAACCAAAAAGGGACGAACGTACAAATTATTGATCATAAATAAAATTTTCCGAAGTCAAATGCGATTTATTTTATTTATAGTAAGAAAAAAGAATGAGACCCATTTCATTTATTTTTGGGTCATGGTCTATGTATTCTTATTTATTTTGAAGGTTTCTATGGGAAATAGATTTTTTGTTCTATTCCCATAGAAACAGGGTTACCTGAACCCGAATAATTTACGGAGGAGGAAGTAAAATAGGATTACCTTTGTACCTAGATTAGTTATTTTCATCCCATAATAATCTAATAAGTGGAAAAAGCAATCCACGCAAGAATATTCCAAATTATCAGAATTGATATAGATATCATGATAATGTTTCATAAGAACGTTATCCTCTACCCATATCACTTTACCCCAGATAAAGTGATAGATTCCTTTAGTTTTAGCCCAAAAATATTTTGTTATATCATTTAAAGGCCACATTTTAAAATATTTTGGTGGGTCTCCCCACTTTGGAAGATCTCCCTGATTATCAGAATAATTTGTTCTAATTATAGCAATTTTTGTTAGGGGCTTATTCATCAGGGGTGCATACCAATACAACCACCACCTCTTTGGGAGAAAAATAGGTTTGAGAGCTATTATATATCTGGCTATAACTCGATATTCCAACATTTTTTCATGCGGGCCTTTTGGAAGCTGCATTATTAGTCCTTTCAGAAGCCACGATATTATCGATAATATAGTATTTTTTTATAATAAAGCACGACCAATATTTTTGGCTATTATCAATGAAGGTAAATATAATCATTTTCTAAGATATGATTGAGTAAATAATATAATAGCTCTTACATAGTGAAGGATTTCCCAATCGAATCCCTGCTGTTTATCACAGCGATTTCTTTCTTTTATTCTTCGTTTTTGTTCAGAGGATTTTGCTATGTTTGAAATTGAAACAGAAATCTTTGTCCACTCTTTAAGTTTGGGGTTGTGATGTCTTGTTTTAGTCATCTCCTTTAGTCTCTCAAATAGACTCGACTGTGGTTTTGCTGTCCAACAGTTCAACAATGAAACTTTACGTCTTTGAAAACAGAGGGCTCCTTTAACTAGGAGATGACAAAAATCTCCTTCGTGTGAATAACTAAACACATGTATTTTGTTTGACATCGAGTCCTCATCATCTTCTTTATCTCCTTCTTTCACTCCTTCTTCTTCAGCGTATTTAACTTTTTCAGCTTCTTTAGCTTCTTCTTCAGCTTCTTTTTTGAACCGTTTTAAAAAGTCAAAGTTTATAATTCTTTTTCTATTTTGTTCTTCCCTTTCCCTTTGTCGTCGTTCCTCTTCAATTTTTTCAAAGGGTTTTATAGTTAGCAGATTTTGAGCTTTTTTTGGATGAGTTTCAAGGGAATCTTTGATATCCATATTCTCGTATACGCCTGATATTAATATGCTAGGCCATGTAAGAACAATAATTTTACTAAAATCTCAAATTCGAGGTTCATGATCATTAAAAATGAAATTATCCCTGAATGTCATGAATTTCTCATAGAGGACAAAAAAATCTTGATAATAACGATCTTCATCAGGAATATTTTTCTCAGTGACTTCATACTGACTTTTTTTCTCTTCAAAAAATAGATGTTCCTTAGAAATCTCTTTAGGAATATCTTTGACATCCATAGATATCAGAGAAGATGGGAGTTCTGTCAATTTCATTAAAAAAATTGCTCACAAAGCAAAGCCTGTTTCGTAGAAAGGACACTAAGAAGCAATTCCCATTTCATACCCGTGGTTTGAAGGAAAATATTCAACAAATAGTTAGTATATATTTTTTTATCACAAGAAGCGATTTCCGTTTCGATATCTACATCCGCTGGGACCAATATTTGAAATATAGATTCTAACGAATCTTTCAGATAGATATTGTCAAATATTTTAAACATTTCTTTAAATGTCACCTCGTCTAAAAATGTTCTTGTTTCTTGTTCTTTTAACAAGAATATATGGATTTTATCGAGCCACCATTTGATAATAATTTTCAATTTATTATTTTTCTTTCGAACGACTTTATTCTTATTTTTCGGTTGAACGATCGAACAACGCCGAAATTCCTTGGTAGAATGATCGTTCTTCGATTTTTGATTTTTTTCAAATCCCTATGTAGATCCAGAGTCATCATCCTCTGGAGGTAACATCCATGGTGATTTAAATTGATTCATGATCCCACGGAATGGCCCGCTCAGTAAAGGATCATTTGCTTCTGGAAGGCACTCTCCACTTTTGGTTCTCAAAAATCTCACTCTTTTTTCTATCACATTTCCAACAGGGAATCCATTGCTTAGAGCTTTAACTTGGTATTCAAGCTCTTTGCCTAAGTAATTCCTTCTTTCTTTCTTGGTAACTATCCATCTATCAAAAATATCAAGAGAATCTTGATTTGTGAAAGAACTTCGACTTCCTAAGTCGACCATTTTCACAAAGAAAGACATATTGGGCAGAGCTGTGAAAGACATTCTTTGGCATCCCTCATTGAGACAAATATTGAAAAAATACTGAGTGACTTCACTCTTCACAGGACCACGAAGAATTAAATCACTGACACAGACATACCGTAATGGCTGATTGAATCGGCGATAATCAAAAAATATTGTGGGCCACGGTTTACACAATATTTTGGATAACACTGAATCTGAATCTTTCTTCATTTTATTCAACATGGCTTCTTTTTCCTCTTTCTCTTCGTTCTGCCTTTCTTTTTTCTCTCTCTCTCTTTTCTGCCTTTCTTTTTTTTGCCTTTCTTTTTTATCTTTCTCTTTATTTTCCATTTTTTTATTAACATCCACTTGCTTTGTATTTTCATCTTTTTCCTCCTCTTGAGGACCTCGAATCAAGGCTCTCTCATCAGGCCATTTAGTAATTAAAATGGCTGGGGTTCTACCATAACACATGAGTACAAAGTAACTAAAGAAAATAATTTGGAAAGTTACGACAATATGCTGTTTTCTTGGCAAAAATTTCAAAGGTAAATCACATTCTACACGTGAACAGAAGACTTCTGTCACTTTGATGAATAGAAGTTGTCTGCTTAGCCATCCGGCGATAGTACTTAGCATAAACAAAAGGCTCCCACTATAACGGAATGCCATAAGGTTTACTAGTCTGGTATAAATAGATTGGCTGAAAAGGGTAGGATTTAACAATTGGAGAATTAACCCAACAATAAATTCTATTCCTGGATTGTTGATCCAAGGAAACAAATCATTTATTGAAGGGATGAAGAAATCAAAAAATAGTATTTTAATAAAAATAAGAAACGTTGAGATTACAAACACTAGAGTCATTGCATGAGGTTTGCATAATGCTGCATAAATAAGACAAAAGTAAATGGATGAGAAGATTAGAACTTGACCTACAAACGAACTGCTGATAATTATTTTTCCCATAGAAATTATTCTATTATTCCTATAAACATTGTTTTCTTGCATAAGTAAGGACCTCAAGAAGTATATTTGGCCAGGGCCCATTGGCAATGTAGTCAAGAACCCATAATAAAAACCAAATATTACCATTGGACTAACCGTTTTTAACCATGATGATATCATGGTTAAAAGAGTGCTATAACTATAAATAGTCATATTAATATTCTCCCTTTTTGTTTTTAAACATTTTTGTTTATTTATTTATTTTATTCTATTAAATACAAAAATAGATTACTAATTAATGTGCATAATAGAATAAAATAAAATTATATTTTCTTCTATATTAAGAGGAATTATCCTAGATGAATTAGTGTCTATTTATCTATTTATTTTCTTCTATATCAAGAAGAATTATCCTCTATCCAACGTATCATTATAGATTATAATGATCTATAATTATATATTTGATATGTAACGATCAATGATCTCCATCCATCTATGGAGATATTAGAAACAATTTAAAACATTTAAATTTGCAAAGGTTTGAATCCTTCCGAACCATAAGGAAAATATTAATATAAAAAACATGATATATATACATATATGTTTGTTTTTAACACAAAAATAAAAAAAGGAGTACAATACTATGACAACTAAATAGTTGAATTAAAAGTAGAGTAATACTATTACTCTAAATTATCAACATGATCTCTATCCATCTATGTTTGCAATAATATTATAAACACTTTTGCATTCTGTGTCAAGATGAATGATATCGTTGGTAGTGGTTGACCACCACCACCCCTTGTACTGAAAGCTTTCCAGAAGAAAGGGGATTCCTATCATGACATTTTATACCTATAATATAGCCTATAATATACATAGGAAGCTATAATATAGGCTTATAATATACATAGGAAGGCGAGGGTGTTCCACGAATCTTGAACAAATCTTTGATTTAATTTTCCAATCGTTCCTTGTTATAGGTGGTTCAAAAAACTGAGTATTGAACATATATGAGATATAAACCTTCGTTGTTCCTCAGTAGCTCAGTGGTAGAGCGGTCAGCTGTTAACCGATTAGTCATAGGTTCAAATCCTATTTGAGGAGAACCTCAAATATAAAAGCAAGCTACTCCCCTGTCTTTTATATAATTTAGACAGTTGATTTGGAATAGATCTCTATTCGCTCTGACACGTTATGTCAAAACAATTAAGTATTGATTAATGATTAATTAAATTTAATAGTAATTTAAATCCCAGTAATACTGGGATTATCTCGCTGTATATTTGTAATAATCTACACCCAAGGGTTAGTTCCTTTCAACTAGCCCACATTTATGAGCTAAGGCTGGTTATTATACCAGTAGTTTTGTATAGATGCATTCATCCATTCTTTCGAATGATGAAAATTCGAGCAAACAAACATCTTTACTAATACTCCGATGCAAGCCTGGCAACCACTAGGCGGAAGAGTTAAGTTATAGAAGGTCACAAACATTTAATTATGTTCATGTTTAATCTTGTCTCAGACGTACACTATTAGAATAATAACACCATGTACTAACCCTTGTTAGTGATCTCCTATCCCCCAATAGGAGTCTGGATAGAGACTATAGGTATTCATAACTTTTTGACTAACTAGAAAGCAGTCAAAGTCACTCTACCAAACTAACAGTGTGTGGGCAAGGAGGGATTTGAACCCCCGGCACCGTGGTTCGTAGCCATGTGCTCTAATCCTCTGAGCTACAGGCCCAGTCTCCATGGGATCTATTCTGTTCCCAGGAGTCCCTCCAAAAACCTTTCCTCAACCTAAGATATTAAGATAAGAGTAGTTTCTCTCTATGAAAAAAGAGCAGGTATTGCATTTCACAGTGTGAAGTGGAAAAGAATGTCGGGGTTTTGAGAAGATGACCTTTTAATTTTAAAATTAAAAGGTAAGTTCATTATCATCTTGGCATCGAGCTATTTTTTCGTAGGGCTTCCCCTATAGTATCATCACCACAGTAGAGTTTAACCACCAAGTTCGGGATGGTTTGGCGTGGTTCCCCTACGCCTGAGACACCATAATTTCAAACCATAAACGAAGAAGGACATAAGAGAACAACATTATTGGCTAGTATTTTCCAAACTCTAATCCTGGTAGAGGCCCAAAGAAAGAGGTGTCCCGAGAACTTGGAATGATACTTTTAGACTATTGAGTCTGGAGCTATCCCTCCCTAGACCCCTAGGTTTTTTCTAGGTAAAAAAGAAGGAAAGAAAAATCAATTTTTTTTATTCATCTTAAACCAATGAATATTTTGGTTTAGAATGAATATTTTGGTTTAGGACGAATATAGAATCGATCCCCTAATTATAGGGGATAATTAAATTAACTATTAATATTATATTTATTGTAAATAAATCTTATACTCTGTGTACCCGATCAGATCCATCTAGTCATGTACAAACAAGGTTCAAATCTTTCAGTCTGTTAGGATGCCTCAGCTGCATACATCACTGTACTTCCACTTGACACCTATTGTCAGGGGAAACCTACAACAATCAATATACTCTGATACCAGCTGTTAGGTGACCCCTTATCCAACAGAAGCACAATTGATTACTTTCTTATAAGCAATTAAACACGGAATTATACCAGAATGATAAAGTAACTAGAAACTTGAGACAACAAAGAATTTGAGAGACAATACACACTCTTGTATTAGATATTACTAGAGAAAAATACAATAAGGAAGATGCCACTTCTTCCTCCACCTCAAAGGCTTGCCACACCTCAAGACCTTCTTCCCTCTCTCTCTTGCTCAACACAACAACTCTATAGCCTGAGTTAATATCCCTCCTTGAATGCTTCAGCTGATCTCCTTGACCTTACACCTGTAGATCTCCTTGACCTTGCTTGCTTCAATGCTTTTACTTGCCTTCTTGATAATTACAATACATGCCTCATGGGTCTTTAAATAGAATCCCATGGTTACAAAAATAGAAATCTAACTACAATAATTAGACACACAGCTCGTGACTATAATTAGTCATTTGACATGTAAACACTCACTTCACTTAACTGACTGTTCGTCAACATCAGTTTTAGAAATACACAAGTGACCGACATCGATCCTTGTCTGTCTGGTGCTGTCGATGTCGGCCGACTCCCTGCCATCGCCGGTTTCCTTCTCCACTGTCTGTGACCGATGTTGGTTATACTGCCGATGCTGGTTCCTCTGGTTCTTTAGTATCCTCTTCTTGTGTCTGCAAATAGTTGAAGCTTTTAGCTCCACACCCTAACAATCTCCCACTTGGAGATAAATAGCTACTACTATACCTGTACCTATACACCATCTATTTTGTTCCTTAGGCTCTGTATCCCTCTTCAACGTCACTCTTGAAGACCAACCACTACTGAACCTGTGATGCAATACCTGTCTCTTATGCCAAAAGAATTTTGCTGCTCCCAAATTCTTCATGACATACTTTTGAACCAACTCTACCCTTAGCTTAGAAAACTCCCTATATATGAAACCCTACAACAAGTAACACAATACAATAACATGATAATGTAGCTAATATTATCCAACCTGGTAAAGATAAAATACAATGGTCAAACCTCCATTGTTCTGCAGCCTACTCAAGACCATATACCATAGCCTTCTATCTCATGTGTCCATCCACTCTCTTCTCTAAAATGAGAATCCATCCCTCTATCCAATGCTTTCTTCCAGCTGACAACTCTACCAACAAATACCTGTTTGGCTCTACTCCAAGGACTCACACTCCTCATCCATGTCAAGCTCCCACTATTTCTGGATTCTACCTGCATTACTTCTTCCATCTTCCTAGTTCTTGACTGTCAGTAAGCAATATAAAGAAGGTGAAAAATGAATATGAGGTTCACATACCTTTTTTGACCTCCATATGGGTGTTTGAGACTCCTTGACAGCTAGTTGTCCACCCATCATCCGTTCCAGTGATCGATCTCGGCCATCTCCCAGTCTGCTCCCGACCGATGTCGGTTCCTTGTACTAACCTTGACTGCCCATGTCATTTCCCTGGTTGACGCCGGCGTCCCCCACTGCCGATGTCGGTCTTGATGACCGACGTCAGACTTCTCCTGCCTGACCTACCGACCCTGCTGGTCTGCACATGACCAATTTCGGTATCTGGATGACCGACGTCGGTCCCATGTGACCGACATTGGCACCTGTGTGTTCCTGTAAGTGATGAAATTTTCATCTGTGAGCTCTTCTTGGATCAAACCTCTATCCATACTGCCCTGCTCAGATTTATTTAGCCCCTATGACTGATCTTTGTCCTTCATCGCCTCCATAAACACTAAGGCTTCTTTGTTCCTGTCAAAAGCATCAAATTTCCTTTTCCTGCAATGAACTCTATCTATGCTTTCTGAATCTAAACACATACCTTTCGATTCAAGAACGTCCATTCCCTTCTTATTCATGTGACCAAGCCTATTAAGTCACATCTTTGAATCTACACCAGAAGTAGAATCAATAATACAAGTAGATAGATAAAGAGTATCTACTTTCTTACCTCTTGCTAGAACAAGTGCGCCCTTGATAACCTTCCAAGAATCTGCTGTGAGGGTTATAGTGCATCCCTCATCACCCGACCTTCCTACAGAGATCAGACTCTGCTTTAGAATTGGAACATGCATGACCTCTTTCAACACCCATGTGTTGTCAATCTGCAATCTCAGCTGCACTTTCCCTTTGCCAACTATCTAACAAGGCGTACCATCCCCTAAAGAGAGCACTCCAAAGTCTCCCTGTTCATACTCATAAAACAAATCTCTGTTTGGGGATGCATGAAAAGATGAACCAAAATCTAAAATCCATGATCCTACCTGACCATCCAAAGAAAGTATGAGAGCATACTGTACCAAAATATTTGCATCCTTTGCTTCTTCAATACCTGCATGTTGATTCTCTTTATCTCTCAACCAACACTCCTTCTTTGTATGTCATTTCTTTCCACAAAACTAGCAGGTAATACCTTTGGACTCGAATCTCCTTCCCGACCTTGATTTCCCTTGCTCAATCTTCTCCCTTTGCCTTTCCCTGCTTTCTGCACTTAGAGCATTCCCTGATGATTCACCTGTGCTTCTCCTGCATATTTCTTCATTCAAGATCACACTCACAACATCATCAACTTTTAAGATTTTAGAAGCAGATGCAGAATTACTTACTGCCATAACCAAACCGTCCCAACTTTTAGGCAAAGAACATAAAATCAAGAGAGCCTTTACCTCATCATCAAAAATAATATTGACTGAAGCTAGTTGGTTTACCAAACCATGGAAATCACTGAGATGAGTATGTACCGATCCACCTTCCTGCATTTGCAAAGTAAATAGCTGCTTCATAAGATATACCTTATTAGAAGCTGAGGGCTTTTCGTATAAATTCGCCAAGGACTTTATCAACTCTTCCGTTGTCTTGCACTATGATAAGCTGGAAATCATAGACGATGCAAGGCTCAACCTTGTGGAACTGAGAGCCTTCTGATCAAGAACACTCCATTCTTCATCCTTCATATCTGTGGGCTTGCATGCAACCCCACCCAATGGTAAGTACAAATCCTTCTGATACAGATAGTCCTCAATCTGCATCCTCCAATGTTGATAATTCTTGCCGTTAAACTTCTCCATTCGTAGCTTACTTTCTTTTACCATTGCTGAACTCCCACTCAATCAGAAAACCTTGTGAATGACCTGTAATCAAAAAACAATACCCTGCTTCCTGCAAATCGTAGCTCTGATACCACTTGTTAGGGGAAACCTACAATAATCAATATACTCTGATACCAACTGTTAGGTGACCCCTTATCCAACAGAAGCACAATTGATTACTTTCTTATAAGCAATTAAACATGGAATTATACCAGAATGATAAAGTAACTAGAAACTTGAGACATCAAAGAATTTGAGAGACAATACACACTCTTGTATTAGATATTACTAGAAAAAAATACAATAAGGAATATGCCACTTCTTCCTCCACCTCAAAGGCTTGCCACACCTCAAGACCTTCTTCCCTCTCTCTCTTGCTCAACACAATTCTATAGCCTGAGTTAATATCCCTCCTTGAATGCTTTAGCTGATCTCCTTGACCTTACACCTGTAGATCTCCTTGACCTTGCTTGCTTCAATGCTTTTACTTGCCTTCTTGATAATTACAATACATGCCTCATAGGTCTTTAAATAGAATCCCATGGTTACAAAAATAGAAATCTAACTACAATAATTAGACACGTAGCTCGTGACTATAATTAGTCATTTGACATGCAAACACTCACTTCACTTAACTGACTATTCGTCAACAACAGTTTTGGAAATACATAGGCGATCGACATCGGTCCCTATCTGTCTGGTGCTGCTAATGTCAGCCGACTCCCTGCCGTCACCAATTTCCTTCTCCACTGTCTGTGACTGACATCGGTTATACTGCCGATGCCGGTTCCTCTGGTTCTTCAACATCCTCTTCTTGTGTCTGCAAACAATTGAAGCTTTTAGCTCCACAGCCTAACACCTATCATCTTATATTATAAATGGCTCATCTCACCGTGACCTTATGGAGAGCACTCATCTTGAGGTGGGCTTCTTACTTAGAGGCATTCAGTAGTTATCCGCTCTGCACTTGGCTACCCAACGTCTCTCGTGGGCACGATAACTGGTACACCAGAGATGCATCCTTCCTGGTCCTCTCATACTAAGGAAAAGTCCTCTCAATGCTCTAACACATGCACTGAATATGGACCGAACTATCTCACGACATTTTGAACCCAGCTCACGTACCACTTTAATGGGTGAATAGCCCAACCCTTGGAACATACTACCACCCCAGGTGGCGAAGAGCCGACATCGAGGTGCCAAACCTTCCCATTGATGTGAAATCTTAGGGAAGATCAACCTGTTATCCCTAGAGTAACTTTTATCTGTTGAGCGATGACCCTTCCACTCAGTAGCATCAGATCACTACGGCTGACTTTCATCCCTGCTCAACGCGTCAGTCTTGCAGTCAAGCTCCCTTCTGCCTTTGTACTTGAGGACCGATTTTTGGTCAGCTCGAGGAAACCTTTGCACGCCTCCATTACCTTTTGGGAGGCCTACACCCCATAGAAACTATCTACCTAAGACTATCCCTTAGATAGTAGGTTCTGACACAAGGTTAGAATTCTAGCTCTTCTAGAGTGGTATCTCACTGCTGGCTCAGGCCCCCCGAAAGGGGGCCTTCTTCGCCTTCCACCTAAGCTACGCAAGAAGAGCCCAAAGTCAATCCCAAGGAAGAGTAAAACTTCATAGGGTCTTTCTATCTAGGTGCAGGTAGTCCACATCTTCACAGACATGTCTATTTCATCGAGTCTCTCTCTAAGACAGTGCCTAGATCATTATGACTTTCGTGCAAGTCAGAACTTACTCAACAAAGAATTTTGCTACCTTAGGACTGTTATAGTTACGGCTACCATTCACCGGGGCTTCGATTACTGGCTTTCCTATCATCAGGTCACCAACTTCCTTAACCTTCCATCACTGGGCAGGCATCAGCCCCCATACATGGTCTTACAACTTTGTGGAGACCTGTGTTTTTGGTAAATAGTCACCTGGGCCTGGTCACTGCGACCTCCTTTATCACAAGGAGGCACCCCTTCTCTCGAAGTTACAGAGCTATTTTGCGAAGTTCCTTAGAGAGAGTTGTCTCACGCCCCTAGGTATTCTCTACCTACCTTCTTGTGTCAGTTTCAGGAACAGGTACCTATTTGTTATACATTGTTTGAGCTTTTCCTGGGAGTATGACGTGGGTTACTTCAGCGCTGTCCTGAAACAGGTTCAATGACATAACGCTAGTATTCAGACATTGGCTAGGGGCATTTTCTCTACCCCTTCTTACCCCCAAAAGGGGATAACCTTGTGACCTTAAACTGATAACTATCTTTCAGCTAACCTAGCCTACTCTATCCCTTGGGACTAATAAGGGGTAGTACAGGAATATTAACCTATTGTCCATCGACTACACCTTTCAACCTGATCTTAGGCCCTGACTTACCCTCCATGGATGAACCTTGCAGAAGAATCCTTAGGTTTTTGGGGCATTGGATTCTCACCAATGTTTGCATTACTCAAGCTGACATTCTTGCTTTCGCTTCATCCACAACTGCTCGCGCGACGAATTCCCTCTGAGGCAGAACGCTCCCCTACCAATGTATTTTGACATCCCACAGCTTCGGTAGATCGCTTAGTCCCAATCATCTTTGGTGCAAGAGCGCTTGAGAAGTAAGCTATTACACACTCTTTTAAGGATCGCTGCTTCTAGGCGAACCTCCTGGCTGTCTTTGTACTCCTACCTCCTTCATCACTGAGCGGTCATTTAGGGGCCTTAGCTGGTGATTTGGGCTGTTTCCCTCTCAATGATGAAGCTTATCCCCCATCGTCTCATTGGCTAACCCTTATCCCTTTTATTTAAGGGATCCTATCTAGTATTCAGAGTTTGCCTCCATTTGGTACCACTCACGCAGCCCGCATAGAAACAGTGCTTTACCCCTAGATGATCCAATCAACTGCTATGCCTCAACGCATTTTGGGGAGAACCAACTAGCTCTGGGTTTGAGTGGCATTTCACCCCTAACCATGACTCATCTGCTGATTTTTCAACATCAGTCGGTTCGGACCTCTACTTAGTTTCACCCAAGCTTCATCCTGGTCATGGATAGATCACCCAGGTTTGGGTCCATAAGCAGTGACAATTGAATTTCCCTATGAATACTCATTCTCACTATAGCTCTGGTGGGTTCCCTTAACCAAGCCACTACCTATAAGTCACCGTCTCATTCTTCAACAGGCACGCAGTCAGAGACCCAATTCTCCTCCGTTAGGAGAGAGACCCACACTTCTCCTCCCATTGCTTGGGAGCTTACGATTTCATATTCTATTTCAATCCCCACTGGGGGTTCTTTTCACCTTTCCCTCACGATACTACTTCGCTATGGTCACCCAGGAGTATTTAGCCTTGTAAGGTGGTCCTTGCTGATTCACAAGGATTCCACGTGCCCCATGCTACTCGGGTTAGAGCGTAAGCTGTCACTATTTGATGATGCTTTCAGCTACTGGACTCTTACCATCTAGGGTGCGGTATTCTACCACTTCACCTAGCATCATGACGCTTAGATTGCTCTCCCACAACCTCGTTTTAATGATTTAGGCTGATCCCATTTCGCTCATCGCTATTACGGGAATCACTTTTGCTTTCTCTTCCTCTAGCTACTAAGATGTTTCAGTTTGCCAGGTTGTCCCTTGTCTGCCCATGGATTCGGTAGTAGTTAAAAAGGTTAACCTATTCGAGAATCTCTGGATCTATGCTCAATTTCCACTCCCCAAAGCATTTCGTCACTTACCACGCCCTTCTTCGTCTTTGGGTGCCTAGGTATCCACCATAAGCCCTTTATTTTTTGAAACTTGCCATTCAAGGCTATGCCATCTTAAGGTACTATGAAAGCAATGAGAGCATCTTATCAACGTCCATGGATAAATCATGATGAATCATATATCAAACTGCCTAGTCTAACTACACTCGACATATAATTCTTATATATAATTCATATATAATAACATTGATGATACGATCAGGAGCCAGATGGAGATAAGCGGACTCAAACTACTGACATCCGCCACAAGGTCAACCACTGTCTATTGGGCCTCCCCGATATATTCTTAGAATCTATCATGTTGGCCAACAATCGACAATAGCTTACCCCCTGAACACAGCTAACAATTTTCATTGTACTGTGCTCTCTAAAGAGTAACTCCTCCTAAAAGGAGTTGGGCTGGAATCCCCATTCCAGGGATTCTTGAAGTTATGGAGCATCCATCTCCATAAGAACCAGGAACAGAGAGCTCTCCTTTTTTCCCACCCAACTCTTTGGTCTTAAGAAAGATTGCCCTTCTCCAACCTTTCCTATCCAACCGGAAGTAACAACTAATGCATTCTACTTTGTGAATCAGGAAGTATGGTCGGTCTGTGACCCCTGGATGTTTATATCATCCTTGGGATGATCTCGTAGTTCCTACGGGGTGGAGACGATGGGGGCGGCCCATGGCATGGGCTTTTCCTTCTACTACATTTTGATCAAAGGGTTGAAGGGAGATAGTACATCAAGTTGTTCGCAAGGGCCAACTTGATCCTCTTCCCTGAGGATCCTAGAGGAAAGGATCCTTAGAGAGCCACCAACTCCAACTATTAGTTGCCATGTACGATCCATACTAGATCTAACCAACTACCCACCCTACCTTCTCTACGTTCTTGAGATGAGAGTCTATCTTTGTCTCAATAGAGTTTCATCTCAATAGAGTTAATGGCATGTTGAGGTCCTTTTACCCATTACTAAAAAAAAGTGAGCCACCAGTTCAGGTAAAAAATACTATCAATTATCGTCTAGACAATCAGACATCCAACCCATAATCGCAATGACCCAATTGCAAGAGCGGAGCTCTACCAACTGAGCTATATCCCCATAGCCAGGCCAAATGGAGCAAGCTACAAATCAACATGTTACATAGTGCATGTAGTGTGGGCTATCCTAGACTTGAACCAGAGACCTCGCCCGTGAAGTAAATCATCGCACCTATGATTGAAATTATAATTATAAAAATAATTCTTTATCTTTTCATTCATAAATAGATTTATCCTTCCCGAATGCAGCATACAACTCTCCATTGTACTGCACTCTCCATGTGTGTTTGGTCCCCTTCCTGCTTCTTCACCAACGACAAGGAAGAAGTAAATTTTTTTTATGAGAATAGAAAAGGAAGCATTAAAGAGGTGTTAAAAGATCCTCTTAACCCCAATCCCAGACACTCCAAGATCCTTTTTCGATCTTGCTACTTGCGTTCATTTTATCATTATTCCTTTCATGAAAGAAAGGATAGAAAAGGAAATCCTATGGATTTACCGCATCCTCCGGAAAACGCAGGAAAAGGCTTGAATGGTATGATCTCTTCGTCACCCTGTAATGGGTGATCTCGTAGTTCTTGGTCTGTGAAGATGCGTTGTTAGGTGCTTTTTTTACACATTTAGGTTAAATCTTAACTTCAGCCTGTGCTTGAGAGATAGGCTTCCATACACTGATAAGATATGTATGAATTCTTGAAAAGAAAATAGCTATGAATACTTTGGCTACCCCGAGACCGCCCAGATCCCACGAATGAATAGAAAATTTGATTTACATTCTATCTCACCTGAATCACCCCATCTATCCTCTTGATAATAAAGTTAGTTTCAAACTCTGGTTCAAACAGAAGGAGTACGCCATGTTATTTTGCCTTAGATGATCCACATCTCTGGGTCAGGCATTGATGAGCACATTAAACTATCAATGTGGCTAGTAGCCTTCATAGCCCAAGCACAACGACGTAATTATCAGGGGCGCGCTCTACCACTGAGCTAATAGCCTAGTAGGGCTCCCCTCCCTAGTAGGGAGGGCCCTCCCAAAAGGAAGAGAAAACATCTTGCTCGCTTGCCTCTTTTCTACAACATGTTGGCACCCATTTTTTATTCTTTAGGGGGTGGGGGTGCACCCTTTTTATTTTATTTGTTAAGACATTAACATCGTTTTCATCAAATTTAAATTTATTGTATTTGATTTAAACTTAATTAGTTTAGTTAGTTAATCAGAAACTAAGTTAACTAATTAATAATTAAATTCTTAATAAATTAGCTTTGAAAATGCTTTTGAGTTCATTTCTTATTTTTCCTAAAACATTCAATATTTATTGGGGGCAAGGCTTTTTAGTTGTTGCCTTCTTTCTTTGTTAATTAAGGCATTATTTAACAATAATGAGTTATTAATATTACTCACTCATAACTAATCATAGCATAATTTATGCTCTACATTACTGAAAAAAAAAGTAACCAAGCCATAAACTCTTATCTTATTTAAGATAGTTTCTTATTATAGTATAGTTTGCTAAGTTTTAATTTATAATTTATACTAAATAAAATTAAAACAAATATTTTATAATAATAGAATATTTGTTTTAATTAATAGAGACTAAAACAAACTTAACTTAAAATAATGCAATTATTTAATAAATTGCAAAATAAAAGTATGACTAAAGAATACAAAAAAGTATGACTAAAGAATACAAAAAAGTATGACTAAAGAATACAAAAAAGTATGACTAAAGAATACAAAAAAGTATGACTAAAGAATACTGCAATATAAACTCTTTTAATATAAGGAGGTAAACAGTAAAAATAGGATTCTATCAACTTGTTTCGACCTGAGATAATGAGCTTACTTATGAACTTCATTCTTACTTCATTATCGAAGTAACGAACTTATACTACCTAGAAGCGACAAAAAACTCCATTTCTTGTCGCTTGCATTTATGATGATGCAAGATGCATCTCGGTCGATGAAAATAATAATTATCATCATGCCGCTCGCTCTCTTTCGAGCTCGTAAGCAGTGTATGAGCCCAACAATTAATTAGCTCTCCCTGAAAAGGAGGTGATCCAGCCGCACCTTCCAGTACGACTTCACTCCAGTCACTAGCCGTGCCTTGGGCATTCCCCTCCTTGCGGTTAAGGTAATGACTTCGAGCATGGCTTACTTCCCTAGTGTGACGGGAAGTATGTACAAGGCCCGAGAATGAATTCACTGCTGTATGGCTGATCGGCGATTACTAGCGATTCCTACTTCATGCAGGTGAGTTACAGCCTGCAATCCAAAATGAGGCCAGGTTTTTGAGGTTAGCTTGCCCTTGCGGGGTCGCAACCCTTTGTCTTGGCCATTGTAGCATGTGTGTCACCTAGGGCATAAGGGGCATGATGACTTGACATCATCCTCACCTTCCTCCAGCTTAATACCAATAGTCTGTTCAGGGTGCCAAACTATTATGGCAACTAAACACGAGGGTTGCGCTCATTGTGGGACTTAACCCAACACCTTGTGGCACAAACTGATGACAGCCATGCACCACCTGTGTCTGCATTCTCGAAGGCACTCCTCTTTTTCAAAAGGATTCATGACATGTCAATCCTTGGTAAGGTTCTTTGCTTTGTATCGAATTAAACCACATGCTCCACCACTTGTGCGGGCCCTTGTCAATTCCTTTGAGTTTCATTCTTGTGAACGTACTTCCCAGGTGAGATACTTAATGTGTTAGCTACATCACTATATGGGTCGATACGTACAGCACTCAGTATCCATCATTTACGGCTAGGACTACTGGGGTCTCTAATCCCATTTGCTCCCCTAGCTTTCATCTCTAAGTGTCAATAACGGCCCGACAGAGTGCTTTCGCCCGTTGGTGTTCTTCCCGATCTCAGTGCATTTCATTGCTCCACCAAAAATTCCCTCTGCCTCTGCCATACTCCAGCTTGGTAGTTTCCACTGCCTGTCCAGGGTTGAGCCCTGGGATTTGATGGACTTGAAAAGCCACCTACAGACACTTTACGCCCAATAATTCTAGATAATGCTTGCATCCTCTATTTTACCGCGGCTGCTAGCACAAAGTTAGCCAATGCTTATTCTTTAGATACCGTCATTCCTTCTTCTCTGAGAAAATAAGTTTATGACCCGTGAGCCTTCTTCCTTCATGCAGCATTACTCCATCAGGCTTTCGCCCATTGCAGAAAATTCCTCACTACTGCCTCCCGTAGGAGTCTGGGTTGTGTCTCAGTCCCAGTGTGGCTGATCATCCTCTCAGACCAACTACTGATCAGAGCCTTGGTAAGCCATTGCCTCACCAACTAGCTATTCAGACGTGAGCCCCTCCTTGGGTGGATTCCTCCCTTTTGCTCCTCAGCCTACCTCTATGAGGTACTAACTCTATAGGGTATTAGCAGCCGTTTCCAGCTGTTGTTCCCCTCCTAAGGGTAGATTCTTACGCATTACTCCCCCGTTCGCCACTAGAAACACCACTTCCCGTCCAACTTGCATGTGTTAAGCATGCCGCCAGCATTCATCCTGAGCTGGGATCAAACTCTCAATGAAATTCAGAGTTGCATTATTTATTACTTATAGCTCCCTTCTTCATGGACAAAGCCAATTCAGAATTATCTATCATCTAAATAGATATGATGATATTTTATCATTATCTCATCTATAAAAGACATTTAATTTGATAATTATACCATTTATCAAATTATTTGATCATCTTATCAAATACTATGATGTTAGTCTTAATTAACATTCTGACTTAATTAATTCAGTCCAGGGGAAAACAAATCAGATTACAAAAAGTCTTTAGATATAAAAACTCCTTACTAGGAGTAAGCAAGGACTAGTTGGAGTTAGAACTAAAACTAATTAGTAATACCATCCTACGTTCTAAGAATTAGAGAATTAATTCTCTAAGTTTGAATCTATACCCTTTTTATGTTCTTTTTCCTTCATATTCTTTGGAAAATAATAATACCAGTTATTAAAATGGTATTATCATAATTACCATAATTTTATAATTTCCTTAGTGCATCCTTCCTCAATTGCTTATGATAATAAGCATAATCATTAAATTACAGATGACATCAAAGTCATTAATATCTTTTGTTTTATATTAAAAACAAATATAAGATCATCTTATACTTATAATATTCAAGTTTAATCTTGATATTATATAATATAGATTATATTACTATATATAATAGTAGTAAAAAACTATTATATTAATATATACATTAATATCTTAATGTATCCTTGTCTCCTAGTGGGATGTTAAATCCCATTTAACATTATGGCCATCCTTACTCCCTTATGTCAACCCCCTAGCCTCTTTTTATCACGAAAGAAGAGAGCGAATAGAACTCAAAATATAAGGATTCATATTATTTAGGGATAATCAGATTTGAACCGATGACTTTCACCACGTCAAGGTGACACTCTACCACTGAGTTATATCCCTTCCCTACCTCCATCTGGAAGGAAAACTATAAGAACTTACCAAAGAATCAAGAAACTCAACACCACTATCCCATTGTTCTCTGGGAGCTAGGTCTTGTTTTCACACTCTCTCAAAACCTTGGTTGAAAAAAATAAAAAAGAGAATGGACCCAGTCGTTAACTTCAATTAAATGAATTATAAATAATTAACAAAATAAGATATAATCTATAACTAAGCTACGCTTTCACCTATACCTAGTAAGCAAAAGTTATCTCTTCTCCGTATACTTTTCAATTTATTATGTTTATAATAAATTAAATTGCCTCCATGTTGATTGTCGAGTTGAAACAAGTGAAACCCTCTGCTCTCTCATGGTACAATCTTTTTTCCTATTGAGTTATCACTTTTCTCTCAATCTAAACAAACAAGATGACTGATACTAGCAATCAGTCAAAAGACAAAACTTATCGAGCCAGCGGTAGCGGACCATTAACTAAGAAAAAATAACTTTTTTCTTAGATTTTCCTCAACTGTATTAACAATTTACAGACACAGCCGCTCGGAACATATATCCTATTTAGATTGTTTTAACATAGGTAATCAAAATGATCCTGGGCAATGCAACCAAACCACGCCATGCCACCCAAAGCAAAGCACGAAAGTCAAAATATTTTATCAAATCGATTCCTAGTTAAATAATGCATAACTACACGGATAAGCTCACATTAACCCGTCAATTTTGAATCTAATTTGTGATTTAAAAAAATGATATATCGAGATATCAAAAAAATTAGCATGTAATAAATATAATAATATAAATTCGTGCAAAAAATTTATTCAAACCCTCTTTAATAAAGAAAGAAGAATCCCAAAGGATTATTTGGCATAGTTTTTTATAAAAAACTGGTATTAATAATATATTTATTTGTGTTTGATTAGAACACGAAAACTAACTAAATCTATTTTAGTTCCCCTTTGGAACATAATGAAAGAAAGGAATACTTGAATAACGAAAAGAATCAAATTTATCCTATTTCAAAAGAATTGTACGAGAAGCCGTATGAGGTGAAATTCTCATGTACGGTTTTGTACAGTGACGGTAAAGGTAACTTATCTATCAACTTTTCCACTATCACCCCAAAAAAACCGAATTCTACCTTACGTAAAGTTGTTAGAGTATGATTAACCTCTAAATATGAAATCACTGCTTATATACTTGGTATTGACCATAATTTGAAAGAACATTCTGTAGTATTAGTAAGAGGTGGACGGGTGAAAGATTTACCCGGTGTAAAATATCACATAATTCAAAGAATCTTAGATGCTACTTGAGTAAAAAATCATAAACAAGGGTGTTCTAATGTGTTGTATATTCTTATCTAAGATTTGTATCATTTTGATATGATGCCATGTCAATTGCTAAAAACATGGAAAGTATATGGCTAACCTAATAACGAACGTTTTGTAAGGGGACTAGAGCAGGCTAAAACAAACAATCTTATTTATTATTTAAAGTCAATTTGGAACTACTTCTATGTCTAAGGTTCAATATTGAATTCATTTCATAAGTTTTCCCTTACTTTGCGTGTGTCAACAAAAAATTAAAATGCCTTGACCTTTTCAGAACAGGTTCAAGTCAAATAGCAATGATTTGAAACACCTTTTTAATACGCAAATTTTTTAACCTAAGGACTTAATCATATAGATATAGAAAATACAAGATTTATAATCATAGCAAAACAAAGGAAACAGATACTCAATTGATAATGAGTAAACATAATTATATGCATAAGGAATATACCTCATATATGCAGATAGAATCATGCAGAAAGCCGTATACGACGAAAGGTGTATGTATGGTTTGGAGGGAGATCTTTCATAGCTTTAGAGATCTACCCTACAATATGGAGTTAAAAAGCCAAAATAAATGATCATTAGTCTTTATGAGAAAAAATTTGTGAACCTTTTTTGCCCTATGTCACGGCAAAGTACTGTAGAAAAAAAAATTGTGAAATTTGATCCGATTTATCACAATCGAGTAGTTAATATGGTCGTTAACCGTATTCTTAAACATAGAAAAAAATCATTGGATTATCGAATTCTTTAGCAATCTCTAACAAAAATTCAACAAAAAATAGAGAAAAATCCACTAATTGTTCTACAGCAAGCAATACACAAAGTAACTCCCAAATTGATAGTAAAATCAAGACGTGTAAGTGGATCAACTTATCAAGTTCCCATGGAAATAAGATCTAAAAAAGGAAAAGTACTTGCTATTCGTTGGTTATTAGGGTCATCTCGAAAATGTTCTGGTCGAAATATGCATTTCAAATTGAGTTACGAATTAATGGATGCTGCCAGAGAGAAAGGCAATGCTATACACAAGAAGGAAGAGACTCATCGAATGGCAGAGCCAATAAAGCTTTTGCACATTACTGTTAATCCAATGTATGGAAAGATCCATGGATCTACCTATTCTAATCAGTAAAATAACGTCAACTTTATCAAAATTGATACATATATTTATTGATAGGAAAGCAAAAGAAAAAGAAGAATGAAAAATAATTTTTTTAGAAAAAATGATAAAAGGATATTTGTGGATTAATATTAAATCATATTCTTCAGGATCATTTAGATAAATTTTAAATTAAATGAATATTGATTGGAGATTAACTGAAGTTACTAAATCATGGTCTAACATTTACAAAATTAAAACTTCATTTTCAATTATACTTTTAGATCATTTTATATGTAAGAGTTTCATTTGCTTCTCTTCCATGGAAGTTCCACTTTTCCATAATGTATCTTAATTTTAGGCCTATTTCTTCTTCTAGTGATCGATTTTATTTTTGACCAGAAAGATAAAGCTTGGTTCTATTCCATCTCTTTAACAAGTTTAGTACTAAGCATAGCGGTCTTGTTATTTCAATGGAGAGAACAACCTATGATCAATTTTTTTGGTAATTTCCAAACAAACAATTTTAGCAAAATATTTCGATTTCTCATTTTACCATGTTCAACTTTATGTATTCCTCTATCCGTGGAATACATTCAATGTACAGAAATGGCTGTAACAGAATTTTTGTTATTCATATTAACAGCTACTTTAGGAGGAATGTTTTTATGTGGTGCAAATGATTTGGCAACTATCTTTGTAGCTTTAGAATGTTTCAGTTTATGTTCTTATCTATTATCAGGATATACCAAAAGAGATGTATGGTCTAATGAAGCTATTATGAAATATTTACTTATGGGTGGGACAAGTTCTTCTATTCTTGTTTATGGTCTTTCTTGGCTATATGGTCTATCCGGTGGAGAGATTGAACTTCAAGAAATAGCCAATGGTCTTATAAATACACAAATGTATAACTCTCCAGGAATTTGGATTGCACTTATATCTATAACTGTAGGAATTGGATTCAAGCTTTCTCTAGTTCCTTTTCATCAATGGACCCCCAAAGTATATGAAGGAGTGCAATTCGTTTTACAAATTAAATAAGAATAAATATCTTCTTTAGAGGTGTTTTTATAAATAAAAACTTTGTGGACATGTGGAAGAAAAGCCCACTTGGACTAAGACATCACTTTTACCAAAAATTGCTTTTTCATTGAATTAAGGTAAAGCAAAGTCAAAAAACTAAATTGTTTGAATAAACAATTCAATTTTTAAAGTTAGTTATTACGGGTAGTTCTTACAAAGGATCAGACTAATGACGTATACAATATTTTTATTCTCAACGTAGATGCTACATAGTCAGTTTTCATTCTTCAAAGACTACGAGTGTAAAAAAAGGGCATCCGTCAATCAAAAATATTACCCTAAGATGAATATCTCATGGCTATTCAGAACGAATTAAATTAGATGGTTCTTTATTTTTTATTAGTTTTGAATCTTTCAGACCCAAAGTCGAAAAATCAGAAATAAAAATAAGTAATTTTGATTTACCATAGGAACCGCTGAGGAAGGATTCCTCGTCAAGTTAAGGATTAGTGATTCTTTCTATCGATTGAATAGATTCAGTCTTATACATACACGAGGAAGGTAATTAAATAATAATAATAATAATCAAATGATTAAGCTATTATTTTTTAACACTTAGGAGCCGTGCGAGAAAAAAGTCTCACCCCGGTTCTGAATGAGAGAAAGGAGGGAGGAATCCCCTTTTCGACTCTAACTCTCCCACTCAAGTCATTGCTTTTATTTCAAAAGTAGATGCTTCAGCTTTAGCCATTAGAATTTTTGATATTATTTTCTATTTTTCATTGAACGAATGGCATCTTCTTTTAGAAATATTAGCTATTCTTAGTATGATATTAGGAAATTTAATAGCTATTACTCAAACAAACATAAAATGTATGCTTGCATATTCATCCATGGGTCAAATTGGATATATCCTTATTGGAATAATTGATAGAAACTCAAATAATGGATATGCAAGCATGATAACTTATATGTTGTTCTATATTTTCATGAATATAGGAACTTTTGCGTGTATTGTATTATTCACTCTACGTACAAGAACAGATAACATTCGGGATTATGGAGGATTATATACGAAAGATCCTTTTTCAGCTTTGTCTTTAGCTTTATGTCTGCTATCTCTAGGAGGTATTCCTCCATTAGAAGGTTTTTTTGGAAAGCTTTATCTTTTCTGGTGTGGATGGCAGGCAGGTTCCTATTTATTGGTTTCGATAGGACTTTTTATGAGTGTTATTTCAATATATTATTATCTTAAAATAATTAAGTTATTAATGACTAAACGAAACAAAGAAATAACTCCCCACGTGCAAAATTATAGATTATCTTCTTCAATCTCGAAAAATTATATCGAATTTAGTATGATTGTATGTGTAATAGCATCCGCTCTACTGGGAATAGTCATGAATCCAATTGTTGCAATTGCTCAGGATACATTATTTTAAGATCTATTTATTTAGTCAATCTTTTTCTTATGAACTAAAAGAACTAGTAGATTTTTACTCATATCCTTAAAATTACAGGGAATAGGCTGAAATTATAGAATGAACTTCTAATTTAAAATGCAAGTTGATTTTTTAATTTAATTAGAAGTTCATTCTATACCATTAAATACACATTTTATTTATGTTATTCAAACGTTTGTAAATATATTATACATCTCTCGGTTTTAAGAGATAAGTTTAACATAGGATTAAACTTAACATATTAGTTATTTGGGAAACACAATACTTATGGTTTCTATTGAATTGAAAAAAAAGTGTTTGATCGCAATATATCGTAATATTATAAATATTAATTATCGATAATAAAAATTCAAAATAATTAGATGATCTAATAATATTAGACCATGACTCATATTACGGATCAATATTGTAATACTCCAATACTTTATCCTTGTTAGCCATTTCTATTCCACATATAACAATATGTGATTATAATATCGATAGATATTTTATTCATGAAATAAAATTCACTTTTGGGATGCCTTGATGGTGAAATGGTAGACACGCGAGACTCAAAATCTCGTGCTAAACAGCATGGAGGTTCGAGTCCTCTTCAAGGCATATATATTGTAATGCCTATTGCCTGATCAATTCGATCATATTAGATCAAATTCATCAGGCAATAATAATAATAATTTCCTTATCTTTTTTTGATACTAAAAAAATATTTCATAAAATGTTTGTTATTTCATAATGTTTGTTCAAGCAATTCATACATAGAATAAATAATAATTCATCGAACAATTAAATTATTCCACCATGGTAGCCCTAAAATTCTTGTTTCATAGGGCTATAACTAATGAGAATAGGAAATAAAATGCATTATAAAATTATAAATTACTTTGATTAAAAAAGTAATAAAAAATAAACAAATTTAAGGTGGATTGCTTTTTTTTTACATTAATAAATGTATCTTTTTTCCTAATCATTATTAGATTGAATGAAGGAATTAAATTGAAAAGAATCTATTATAAATCCCTTTCAAGGTCTTGAAAGATCTAGAAGTTGTAATATATATTTAACAAATATACCGACGTTGTATCCCTCTACAAGTATCCCTTTCTCAAAATAAAAAGGGTAGGAGAAAAGTATACTATAACTACAATAATAATAAATATTGAGTAAGCATAGTAGAGCAATAAATAATTGCTCAGCAAGTTAAAAAAAACTAACTTAACTCTTTTTACTATGCTTATTCTTAAATGGTCGCAATATAAATCTTGATTGATCTAGTCCTTGTTATTCTTATTCAATCCTTCCATTAATAAGCAATTAATGTCATTCCGAGAAAGCCATTTTGTTTTTAATAATGTCTTGAAAATTTTTAATAACATTCCGTTAGTGAGGAATAAATTTGATAAATATTCATAACTTTCGGATAAAGTATTATAAATGAAACATTCATTAGATAATAAATCTATATTTTCCCTTTCTCCTTCAATCAAAAATTGTTTGAATTTATTATCTCTTGTCTTTTCACGCAACCAACGGTCATACATTAACATTGGACGATATGGATACACACGTCTCAATCGGATACCAATTTCTTGAAAGCGTTTGAAAGCCTCAAAATGTTCCTTAAGCTCAATCTTAATGTTAAGAGACAAATCATTGTTATTATCCACAATTTTAATTCCTAAGGCTATTTTCCTCACCCTTTTTTTTCTTACTATAGATTTTATCATTTTTTTTATGCCCCTTATTACTCTTGATGAAGAGTAAGTAGGATAAATCCTTTTCAGGAGTTCTTGAGGAACAAAAAGTTCTCCTCGTAAAAAAGCAGGGTGCTTATTTGCAAAGCGAATACTCACGGGATCCCAAAGAAATCGCTGAGCTAGACAGATTATTAGTGTATCTAAAGGTTTATATTCCTTTGCATACTCTTCTATATCAAATTGATTTATTCCCATATTTTTAAACCTATTGTATAATGATCTTGCTTCCCAGAAAGCATCTAGCTTTCTTTGTGGAACATCAGAAGGATCATGATAAACAGGAAAGGGGTCGTAAGATGACAGAAATTTCTTCCAAAACAAACTGGAAAGACGGGTTGGCCTTTCTTGAAACCCTCCGTATAGATGAAGATAATCCAATAAAGGGTTATCTATTGTTATATCTTTTATATGATCGAATCAATTACTGCGAATAAAACTAAAACGCCAAGTCCTAAGAGAACAAACTATGTCAGTGTGTAATTCTCCTACGTAGGAGTACTTCAATTCTTTAGATAGAATGATCTTATCTACTATAGAAGATAATCTTTTTGCATCATATCTCTTTTGAATTGAGGAGCAATTGTGATGTGATTTTATCAAAATTGTTTCAATGTATTGTTACCAACCATGGAAACTCTTCCAGAAGACTCTGTAAAAGACTGGAAGCTAGAGCAAAATCATTTGCAATGAAAAGATCAACAGGAGTCCAATTCTCTCTATTTGATTTTGATAGAAACCAACAATCTTGAGCTACTGATCTGGCCAAGCAACCCAAAATATGATAGAATATGGTTAATTCCTTCACAGTTGTTCCAGTAATTGAAGGTTCTAAATACCAGTCATGCAAATAGTATGCTCTTCGACCCTGTAAGTCCGTTCTAAGATTTAGGAAATTCCTGCAATACATCAGTTTATTTTGTATAATAGCTTTTCCTATCTTATAAGGAAGTACTTTATAAATATTACTGAATTGAAACTTCAAATTGTTTGGAGCCCAACTTGGTCTATACATAGCTTCTTCAATTATCCTATTGCTTATAGCTGAAGTGTTTCGGCTAATACTAATTAGCCAGATGTCATTGGCAAGATTTGCCAAATCTAGTGTAGTAAAACCTCTGGTTGTTAATCCAAATTCATCATAACAGTTCCAATCTTTTTTCAAATAGAGCCCTTTGCTATGTAGAAGCAAAGGAAATTCCTTTTCTCGATGTGGGGCAGGAAACTTTTTAGTATTGATAAATGTATCGAATCTTCGTTTACCATAAGGAGGAGTTATTAGAATTGGATCCACTTTTTTAGGAATATGAGTCGAAGCAATAACAACAATATTTTGTTTTATATTGGTTTCTTCCTCATAATCACTAATATGATATGTATGTCTAAGGAGTTCCCTCAATAATGCAGTAAGGTAGAAGTGATCATTTAGTTCATGAATGCTTGGAATCCATATGATGCAAGGATACATCAATTTTGCCAATTTTAGTGCAAACATGAATTGGCAAAATCTTCTCGCATAATACTCTGGAGATAAATGCTCTCCTCGATCATGCTAAAAGTTTTTTGGTTTTTTTCATAAGAATCATTTTCATTTATGTCTTGCGGTCTACCTGACCAGCCTAGAGACCTAAGGACCTTTTCATGCTCAAGGTATGATTTCTTAGCTGAAGATGTATACTTAGCTTCATAGTTGAGCAGAAGTCTCTCCTGCTTCAAAATTTTTTTAGGAGATATTCGTATTAAAGGTAGATAAGAATCTACTGCTAGACTTTTGGCCAAATACGATCGTCCAGTTTCCCTAGGCCTTATCAATAAAATTCACTTTGATAGGGATGGTAACGGGTAGAGTTGGAAAAATCTCACTTGGTGAGATAGAGATGGGTGAGTTGGTAGAGAGGTCATCTGCTGCTGAAAAACACGGAAGACCCACCTTTTTGCTAGAGAAAAGGAATCAAACTCATAATTCATTAGACCTATTTTATTCATTTGACCTAGCTGAATAGTTTCAGCTAGATATTTAAAGTAAAGAAGTCCCGGGTGTTTCCCTTTCTCGAAATATTGAGAAAAGAAACCATTAGGGGGAGTTAACTTCGATTCAAATTGAGAGATTCTTTCTTGTACTGAAAACAATCTATTCTCTTTCAAAAAGAAATCATCCGCTCCGTATTCGTACAAAACTCTATTTAAAAGTGATTTCAATCTCCTACACTTTTTGAAAGGCCAGGAAGACCATTTAAAATTTTTGACGTACCAAATTTCCAATATTTGGGATAATCCTATATCATTATAATCCCTCTCCATATTTACAAAATTGAGGAATGTCAGCTAGCAACCATACCAAGAGAAATTATAATAAAATCTGAGCATTTTAAAAGAATGCATGATTTCTCCTACCTTCATAAAGTAGGGCTCATACTCTAAATCTTTGAGAAGCTCGACATTGCTATAAAAGTGAATCAAACATAAGGGAACTCCGCAAGAAATAGAGAAGAAAAATAAAATGAAAATAAAAATAAATTTATCATATTACTGAACATTTCGTATATATTTCCATGTATCAAATGATATTGACTTATCCTTTCCCTCAAATACCGTTTGATTAATTGGTTCTTTCCAATCCAAAAGAGTCCAATAGAATAAAAACATATTCAATTTAGGGATAAATTTCGCTCTAACTTCCCATTCTAGAAGTTTACAAAATTGATGAGAGAGTGCCCACAAAATATTCAAAGTATGGTTCCAACTATCCCTAATATCGTGCAAAATGATATTGAATTGATCACTAATACTTATTAGTATTTGCGAAAAAGTAATAGAAAATAAATTATCAATATATTTCCACCATGTAGAAGTAAAAAACCATGATGTATATGTTTGAAACAAATCCCATTTCTCAAAAAGAATATCTATTTGAGAGATCTTATAAAATAGGAGAATCTTTCATTTTTCTTTCTTCAAATTATCAACTATGATTTTATCTTCAATTATTTTTTTTTTGACTTTCTGCCGAACTATATTTTTCTTTTTTTTCAAATTTTTTCAGTTTGAAAGAGATTTTTGATAGTAAATCATCTTGATAAGATTGATTTTGAATCAGACCCATGTTCAAACTAACACCCTTTTTAGGGTACTGTTTGGGTTGTTTTTTTTCTGAATGTGAACTAGTTAAAAAAGGATGGCAAGAACTTTTGTCAAATTTGACGATTTGTTGGCTTATTAAAGGAGTTCTATATATCTTTTCAATCAAGGAAATATCTATTTTACTTTGAACAAATGAATTCAATTGAGTAAGTAAATTTGACGATTTGTACAAGTCATGGATTAACACTTGGTCAAGTAAATATTTAGCCAATAATAAATTTACTTGTGACTTGATGAGTGAAATAGTTTCTTTCTCTAAGTTAATAGGTCTAATAGACAAGACCTTGTTATGGATGGGAACAAGATTGAATAATTGTCCATATATAAGATTTTTGTTTTTGATATGAATCCTTTCCATGTAAGAAGCTAATCTTTTTTTATAATTTAAATGAGGATGATGTAAATAATCTAAAAATTCAAATGTATTTGCTTTGCAAAAAGCAACTCTCAATGAGTTTTGATTAGATAGTTTTAAAGGATTTAACCAATTGTCTCGATCATTGAATATTGTCGAAATACCACTGTTATCAAATAATTCCATGTAATTTTTTTCATTATCGAATAAGTCAATAATCGATTGATTTAGCGGTTTCTCATTCAAACCTAATGAGGCTATTGTTCCTTCATCGATCAAGGATTCCAATCTTTGTGAAAAATTGGGGATTGATTTAGATTTGCTGGACTTTTTAATTGGTCTGATATCTTTATCATTATCATCCAAAATGATACCAAATTTTTTTTGGTACTTCCAAACCAACCAAAATATTGAGTAGCACATAATTCAATTGGATCAAACACTCTGTTTTTCAAATAGTTTTGTTTAGAAATAGACACAAGACGTTTCAACCCTTTTTTCAAATATTTGATCTGAATGGACAATGCATTAATATTCAAACTCTGATTTATATTTTTGGAAGTTTGAAGAATAGAGTGATTGAACCATTCTTTCTGATATTTTTTCCAATTTGATGAATGCTAGTTAATTGCATCTTTTGTTCTATTATTCAAAAGATCTTTTCTTATCCAATTTGCTCGAATTTGATCTTTCAAATTCCAACTGAACCTTTTGATTAAATAGAATCTATTAAATACTTTTGTCAATTCTAAATATAATAGAATATATATTTTTTTCCATTCCAAATAGTACTTCTGGAACACTTTTGAAAAAGGATACTCATCTAATGCAGTTTTGGATTCTAAATCATCCAATGCAGGATCCGATCCTAAAGAGTACTTAGCATACTCATTAAATACTTTGGATAAAGAGTATTTAATTAATGCATTCTTCAAAAGATAGAATCTCTTGAATGCTTTTTCAAGATGCTCGTCAGCTTTAATCTTATATTGATTCAATATTAGTCGTACGAAAGTTTCAGTTTCATCATTCTTTGTTATTATTCAATCTACATATTGATTCTCTTTATCAATAATATTGAGTAACACAAAGAAAGAATTCTCTTTTAATTGATCTTTGTAGTTGAAGATTTGAGTCAATAATATATTCTTGTTCAGTTCATAAAATTTATTCATGTGAGAATCCATATCCAGGGCTATTTCACTATCGTAAGCCTGATTAGGCTTAGTTATTGATAGAGTAAATTCATCCGTTATTTTCAGAATAATTTTTTTCAATTGAAAATAATTGTTTAACAGGAATTTTTCTTTGCTTTCATCATAGGATGAAGAAGATATTGAAGGTAAACTCTGGTTCACAAATCGAATACAATTAAATTGATTTATATCTATTCTAATATTCCATCCAGGATCTGATGAAATATCATAATTTGCAGAAGAACTTTGAAGATATGTTTTGATCTTCCATAGATCAACTATCCTATTCCTTTCTGATCTCCTAAAATATTGAAAAGCATCTTATCGCCTTTTCAATAATTTTAATTTTTCAATGGGTTTCTTGGGAGTACTAACATTTATACATGATTGATCTATTGAAAAATGATCAATACATGATTGATCTATTGAAAAATGATCAGACAATCCTTTCCAAAATTTTGACTCTGAGAACGAATAAGATTCTTTTGTTTGAACTGATTCTTCTTGTTCGATTTCTTCTTATTTGATTTCTTCTTGTTTGCTTTCTTTAATTCGAAAATTAAAGACTATATTCATCCATTTGAATAGCTTTCGACTAGGACGTTTTCGCTTTTGTGTTTGAACTAATTTTTCTTCACTTTCTTGTTCAATTTCTCCAATTCCGAAATCTTCTGGCCTTGAAGATAAATCAAATTCTCTTGTTTGAGTTGATTTTTCTTTAATTTCTTGTTCAATTTCTTGGTCAATTTCTTGGTCAATTTTAGAATCTTCTAGTCTTAGAGATAAATTAAATTCTCTTGTTTGAACTGATTCTTCTTCTAATTGCTTTGTTCCATTTTTATTAATAGATTCGTTTATTTTAATCCATTCACTAAATTTTATAGGTTCCCAAAACTCATTTTGAGTCGAATTGAAAGTTGAATCAATCTGCCATTCGATATCGTTCGAATCGTTCTCCGAATGACTTTCCAAACTTATTGGTCCTGGGTTCTCTGAGATTATATCATTTTTATAATTCAAATTTGTGTCGAAACTTGAGAAAACCCAAACAAGTTCTTTTGGATTGAGCAAGCAACATTGATATCTTCTTTTGTTTTTTGGCAAAGACATAAACATATGCAGAAATAGCAACACTTTTTTATTTCCAAACCTAAAATGATGTACAGATATTTCCATATGTATCAAATTTAATCTATTTCTTTGAACTAAAGAGCGACTACTTAAATAATTTATAAGTAATGGTAATGTAAGTACCATTAAAGCTTTTAATGCTTGACCCTTTAAACTAAATATATGTAGATCACGTATAAGTAAAGTACTAAGAATCTGAAAGTCAAAGAGCTTAATAACACTTTCTCGACCAGAAAATATTTGAGTTATCAATCTCACCAAATTGGATTCGATCCATGGATTGAAAACTCCCATCATGTTCACTTGAAATCTCGACTGAATGCTATATAACCAAAATGTTTTTCGGTGTTTTTTCATAGTTTTTAATAATATTATTATAAAATATAAGTTAATTAGAACAATAATTAATTAATTAAGTTAATACAACTTTTTAGATAGTTTTGTCTAATTCTATCTTAGCAAGATAGTTTATTGCTATTAATATTGATTTGGAAAGATTTCGATCTTTCAATAGATTCAAGAACTTTATTTTTGTCTGTATATAATAAATTTCTATTATTGTAAACGTAATAGATAAATCCTCTTCTTTTTTTTTTTTTTTTCCTATATTTGGTTTGGTATCTATAGATTGATATAGATGTAGATATATATATATATATACATTTGTTATATATTATATATAGATTGATAATGTATTGTCAACACTATCCCTGTTTCCTGTTAAAAAAAGTAAACACAAATAATCTTCCTCTCTTCTGCTATATAGAAGCAGATATATTATACTACCATAACTAATTATTGCATTTTGATAAAATATATCTCCATCTCTGTAAACAAGAGAAACAACTCTCTTTGGATATTTTTTGGTATCTATAGATCTATTATATCTATCTAAGAGTCTAATTGTCAAATTATCATATTTTAGTCTACATGAATGTATTATCATTTAAAAATGACAAAGATGTGACATATATATCTATTTAATTATTGAAAATAATAAGCATTATTTGAATTAAGTATAAGAAGAGATAATTAAATTGGTTAATCTGAGTCAATACTTATTATTATTAATATTGACTTATTATTATTTTTTTTGCTTTAGCATCCATGGCTGAATGGTAAAAGCACCCAACTCATAATTGGGAAGTTGTGGGTTCAATTCCTACTAGATGCACTTGCATTCTACTCAGAATTTATTGCATTCTACTCAGAATAAATAACTTTTAGATGGAAGAATTGCAAACAGCGAGACTATTTCTATTCAATTAATTAATTAAATATCGAGAGTACATTAGGTATGTACTGGTTTTTTATTCCTAACTTATTCATATAAGTTTAAGTATGATATATTCATACAATATAGTTTATGTATATTTATCTATAATTAAATATGGATTGGTGGATATGGGCATTTGTATTTCCTTTTTAAAAGATAGTAAGGGAGTAAATATTTATGGATGAGGTTCAATATCTAGATTTAGTATTTACAAAAAAAGGTATTTGTCTATTTGAAAAAAATAAATATATTTTAAATGTCGATTCGTGATCGACTAAAACAAAGATCAAAAATTGGATTGAACTTTTCTTCAATGTCAAAGTAATAGGAGTTAATAGTTATCAACACCCGCAAAAGAGAGAAAAAAGGGAAAAGATTAAGCTAATAATGAAAAATTGAATGCCTTATAAACATATGATTATTACACTAAAACCAGGTTATTCTATTCCACTTTTTCCTTATAAATGAAACTTATAATAAATAACATGACCAACCAAACTTTTACTCCAGGCACACGTTATAAATCCCTATCAAGTTTCGATGGGAGAGTCCAGTCTCATCCACAAAAAAAATTGACCTCTGGTTAGCATCGTTGTGGGAAAGGTCGTAATAACAGAGGAATTATTACCATACGACATAGAGGAGGAGGTCACAAGCGTCTATATCGCCAAATAGATTTTCGGCAAAATGAGAAAAACATATTGGAGAAAATTGTAACAATAGAAAGCGATCCTAATAGAAGTGCATATATTTGTCTTGTGCACTACAAAGATGGTGAAAAGACATATATTTTGCATCCGAGAGGGGTCATGATTGGAGATAATATTTTTTTTGGTCCAAAGGCTCCTATATCAATGGGAAATGCCCTACCTTTGAGTGCGGTTTGAATTATTAATTTACGTAATCAGAAGCAACCGATTAGGTTTACATCAAAACCTAAAAATCTATCACTGATCCAACTAGGATACTTTGATGGGATCAACCCCAAAGGGAAACTGAGGATAAAGAATAACGGGTGATTGAGTTCAATAGTTTCTGTAATTATTGGCTACCGAGATATGATAATATGGAGAAGACTGAGTTGTTTGAAGCATAAAAAAATAAGGTAAAGGAACCCTTGTTATGAAGAGAAAGACAAGTAACTCACATTTGATTTGATGGTCAAAGGCAGATTCAGAACTGAATAGTGAGAATATTTTTTAGAGAAAAAAAAATATTATTATTTAAAATGCCTCCTACGTTATCCGGAAAATGCAGAAGTATTGATGTAATTTGATAAAGTCATTCATTCTGAATGCTACATGAAAAAAGAACATAAGCCAGATGATGGAATAGAGAAACCTAGGATGTAGAGAATCAGGACATAAGGGATTTTAAATATGCCCTCCTAGATCCCTAGATAATATACTATATAGATAGTATATTTACTACTAGAATAATGTACAAATTAACATCCAAAAAGCTGTATGCCCTGAGAGAGGCTTGTACAGTTTGGGAAGGGATTTTTACAAACTAAAGGTCTACTTCAACCAATATACCCTTAGGTACGACTATACATAATGTCGAAATACAAGTTGGAAAAGGTGGACAATTAGCTAGAGCGGCGGGTGCTGTAGCAGAACTAATCACAAAAGAAGGCTGATTAACCACATTAAGATTACCATTTGGGGAGGTTCGTTTAATATCTGAGAACTGTTCAGCAACAATTGGACAAGTAGGCAATGTTAAATGGAAAAATAGAACTTTGAGTAAAGCTGGATCAAAACATTGGCTGGGTAAATGTCCTAAAGTAAGAGGAGTAGTTATGAATGCTGTGGACCATCCTCATGAAGGCGGTGAAGGAAGAGCCCCAATTGGTAGGAAAAAACCCCTAACCCCTTGGGGTTATAGCACACTTGGAAGAAAGATTCGGAAGAGAAATAGATATAGTGATGTTTCAATCCTTTGTCGACGTAAGTAGGAGTAGTTGGAAATCCATTTTTTATAAAAAAAGAAAGGTAAATCAAAAAAGAGGTAATTGACCATGGCACGTTCACTAAGAAAAAATACTTTTGTAGCTAATTATTTGTTGAGGAAAATAGACAATCTAAACATGAAGAAAGAAAAGAAGATAATAGTGACTTGGTCCCGAGCATCTGCCATTATACCCGCAATGATTGGTCATATCATTGTTGTTCATAATGGAAAAGAAAACTTACCCATTTATATAACAAATGGTATGATAAACCACAAATTGGGGGAATTCGCACCTACTTTTATTTTCCAGGGGCATGCGAAAAAGATAAAAAAGCGAGAAACAATAAAAAAGCAAAAAAATAAAACAATTTTTTAGAGAGAAACAATAAAAATATCATTGTGAATAGTACACATAATTCATTGTGGAGGATGAAGATGGTAAATAAGAGTCCAAGTAAAAAAACACGGGATTTGGCCAAACATATACATATGTCTTCTAATAAAGCACATAGAGTAATTAATCAAATTCCTCGTCGTTCTTATAAAGAAGCACTTATTATACTGAGTTGGATGCCTTATGGAGCATGTTATCCCATATTAAAAGTAATTCATTCTGCAGCTGCAAATGCTAATCACAATATGGGTTTAAACGAAGACAATTTATTTGTCAGTAGAGCTGAAGTGAATGAAGGTGCTCTTTTCAAAAGATTTCAACCTAGAGCCCGGGGACGGGGTTATCCCATACAGAAACCCACTTGTCATATAACTATTGTATTGGAAGAAAAATAAAAAATATAAAATATCCAAATTAGATGGAATAATAATCCATTTATGTTGCAAGTAGAATACCTGGAAAAAGTACCAAAAAGATAGAAATATATGGGAAACAAAATAAATCCACTTGGTTTTACTCAAAACCATCGTTCTCTTTGGTTTGAACAAAGGAATTATTCCGAAGATTTACGAGAAGATGAGAAAATACATAATTGCATTGTAAATTATGTACGACATATAAAAGGTTCCTCAAATTATGGAGGAATTACAAGTATAGAAATTGTAAAAAATGCTGATTTGATTAAGGTCAACATATATATCGGATTTACCGACTTGTTCATCGAAAAATGGGGTCAAGATAAAGAAATTGAGCAATTAAGAGATGAAGTGCAAAATATGCTTGTACAGAATATGCTCGATTTTATGAATCGAAAACTTCTCATTTCTATAAAAAAAGTTGATAAACCTTATAGAGAACCTAATATTCTTGCGGAATATATTACTATACAACTAAAGGAGAGAGTTGAAATAAAAAAAAAAATGAACAAAGCTATTAAACTGGATGAAAAGGTAGATGTCGAAGGTATTAAAATAAAAATCAAAGGACGTCTCAATGGAATTGAGAGAGCTCGTAAAGAATCGGCCATGCAAGGTAGAGTTCCCCTACAGACGCTTCGAGCTAAAATTGATTATTGTTATTATGTGGTTCAAACTGTTTATGGAGTATTGGGTATCAAAATTTGGATCTTTGATAAAAATGAGTAATACTTTTCTACAATCTGACCGATTATAAATCATCAATTCTATAAGATCAAATAAAAATTAGATTAACCATCTTGGAGCAGTGCTATGCTTAGTGTGCGACTCGTTGAGATCAAGTTTTTGCGATCTTTTCTAAAATGATGGAGAAATTGAAATAAGAACGAATTGGTCTCTGATATATAATTAGAAACCCATTCTTTCTTTCATATTACTAAAAACCAATAAATTATCTAATAGATAGTTCCATCAAATGAACGAAAGACTTTCTTCCATAAAGAGACAAAAAAATAAGATCTATATCTCTCGTGAATCGAAAACGGTCTTTGGTAATGCAAGAAAAGAAAAAAAGGAGGAAGGAGAAAAAGAAAGAATTAAATCTTCTTCCTTACAGTATTATATGGTTAATAAATCACCTCCAAAGAGCATTGTGATAAAGCATAAGAATTATCCTGATCTATTTAGAATTAAATGGATTGGGTTTATAAAAAAGAGCTTTGGGTCAATGGAAACTAAGGACATTGATTCTTTAAGAAATGAAATAAGAGCTCCATTGCAGAGGGTAAACCTGAGCAGCCATTTGACAGAAAGCTATGGGAACAATGGAACCTGTGAATGCATTAAGAACATATAGGAATCTTAATCATTCATTGGAAAGGATGTCAAAATAAACCAAGAAAGAATTCATCTCATTGGAGTCTGTCTATAAATTGGCCTGATGAAGCAAATACTGGAAGAGTGAATATTCGCCTGTGAAATTCGTATTGGGCACTATCGATGTAAATAAAAGAGATAAATATTTGCTACGTGTTTCATCAATTATAGTACAATATATATATATATATATATATATATATATATATATATATATATGTATTATGTGTTATGCGTATATCCATACTGTGTTATCTATATAACACATGTGATATATATTGTATATACCAGTTTGCCATAGATTCTTCACAAGGAGCCAGATGAGAAGAAACTTTCATATCCGGTTCTGAAATAGAGATAGGATTCAAATAGTATTATACAGCCATCGACTATAACCCAAAAAGAATGAAATTTCGTCACCAGCATAGAGGAAGAATGAAGGGAGTAGCTTCCTGGGGCAATCGCATTTGTTTTGGTAGGTTCGCTCTTCAGGCATTGGAACCTGCTTGGATAACATCTGGGTAGATAGAAGCAGGACGATGAGCAATTACCCACTATGCCCGTCATGGTGTAAAAATCTGGATGCGTATATTTCTGGACAAACCTATTAGAATTAGACCTGCAGAAATATGTATGGGTTTGGGGTAAGCAAAGGGGCCTCCCGAATATTGGGTATCTGTCGTCAGACTGGGTCGAGTACTTTATGAAATAAGTGGAGTATTAGAAACTATAGCTAGAACAACTTTTCAAATTGTTGCATACAAAATGCCTATACATAATTTATTATTAGTTCTCCTATATAATACCGAACCAAAGAAATATTTTTGGCTGAAAAATATTATTGTCAGATTTTTTTTTTTTATGCCGAGGCAACAAATCTTTTGGAGGAAAAATGATTCAGTCTCAAACTTATTTGAATGTAGCAGACAACAGTGGCGCCCAACAATTAATGTGTATTCGAGTTCTAGGAGCAAATAATCGGGAATATGCTAATATTGGTGACGTTATTATTGTGTAATTAAAGAAGCGGCACCTAATATGCCCCTAGAAGAATCAGAAGTAGTTAGAGCCGTAGTTATACGCATGTGTAAAGAACTTAAACGTGACAAGGGAATTATAATACGATCTGATGACAATGCAGCAGTTGCCATTGATCAGAAAGGAAATCCAAAAGGAACTCGAGTTTTTGGTTCAGTTACTGAGGAATTGAGAGAATTGAATTTCACCAAAATAATATCATTGGCCCCTGAAGTATTATAAATACTAATAGATCATGTGGAATTAATAGATATAATTTGTAATCTCATGTATATTCCTTAAAAAAGATAAACATGCCTTTTTAAATTAGAGACCGGGAATTCCTAAGAATTAGTTCGTCATGGGTAACGATACTATTGCCAATCGAATGACTTCTATAAGAAATACTGACATGGGAAAAAAAATAGTTCGAGTAACATCTACTATTATGACCGATAACATTGCAAGGATCCTTCTACGAGAAGGTTTTATAGAGGATGTTAGGGAACATAAAGAAGGTAAGAAATCTCTTTTGGTTTTAACTTCAAGATCTAGAGAAAGGAAGGAAAAGAGATATATAACTGCTCCAAAGCGTATTAGCAAACCTGGTTTGAGAATTTATTCCAATTATCAGGAGATCCCTAAAGTTCTAGGTGGAATGGGCATCGTAATCCTTTCCACTTCCCAAGGAATTATGACTGATCGAGAAGCTCGACAAAAAAAAATAGGAGGTGAATTATTATGTATTTTATGGTAATTTATAAACGTATTCCTAAACACAAAATACACATCAGAATATGCGTTCTGGAAAAGTCTTGTGCTACATTAATGACAATTTTATTTGAAATAGTAAGCCAGGAGGGGCGAGCAACAAATTCAATAAATAAAAAAAAATATATCATAGTCGAAGGTTTAGTTACTGAAGCATTTCCCAACGGCATGTTTACAGTCCATTTGGATAATGGCGAAGATGTTTTAACGTGTATTTCGGGGAAGATTCGATACAAATCTATACGAATACTAAGAGGGGATAGAGTTAAGGTCGAATTAACTCCTTATGATTTAAGGAAAGGACGTATAATTTTTAGATGTCCCCCAGTTATGATGATGATGCTGATGTTATCTTTTGATCGAATATTCTTATAACGGATCAATATTGGGTAATTATAAATAATTATTTAAAATTTTATTATGCTATTGTGCGTCTGTCGAAAATAATAATATAGTATTATGTTAATACCTATTAAGGTTAATAAAGTGTTAATACCTATATAACATTAATAAAGAAGTAAATAATATTGAAATAATAAGATGCTAGGGAGGAGCTTACATGTGTATAAATTATGAAAACTAATGGAGGGGTCAGAGGTCTTAATCCTAATGGTCAAACCATGGGTGTAGGTATAATTACTAAAAAATTGCCTGACGGCCTGTTTAGGGTTCATTTAGATAATGGCCTTGATATTGAAGTATTTATTTCAGATAAGATTCAACACCAATTTAGTAGAGAAGAATTACTACTAGGAGTTAGGGTCAAGGTCGGATTTTTTCCTGAGCGTAATTGTGCGGGACGTATATTTTATATATTTCCTACCAACTAAAAATCGTAATGTTTTTATCTGATATTACTCAATAATGAGCCTCATTCATTAGATAAACTCTGTTTTTCAGAAAACAAAATGGAATATGATCCTAGTAATTCCTTGAAAGACCACAAATTAATGAAAATCCGTGCTTCTGTTCATAAATTTTGTGAAATGTGTCACCTAATTCGTAGGCAGAAACGCCTTCTGGTAATTTGTCACAATCCGAGACATAAACAAAGATAGGGATAATCCTTATCTATATCAAGAAATGCATTTATAAAAAAAAGTTTGATTTATTATTTTGATCTATAAATTTGGTCTATAGATTTATATCTATAAAGTTAGATATAAATTTATAGATTTTTTTTAACTATTAAATTATAATATCTATAAAACTACAAGAAAATTTGTGTCAAAAACTACAAGAAAATTTGTGTCAAAAACTACAAAAAGATTTGTGACATTTAGAACTACAAGAAGATTTTTACCGCATAGAACTAAACATCGAATACTGAAAGGAATTATATACGTTCGAGCAAGTTTTCGCAATACCATTGTTACTGTTATAGATATACGAGGACAAGCGATTTCTTGGTCTTCTACTGGTGCTTGTGGATTCAAAGGCACAAAAAGACGTTCACCATTTGCTGCTCAAACTACAGCAGAAAATGTTATTCATACATTAATGGATCAAGGTTTGCTAAAACAAGTAGAAGTTATGATAAGTGGCCCTAGTCTAGGGAGAGATACAGTAGTATGAGCCATTGCTAAAAGTGGTGTACTTTTGAGTTATATATGTGATGTAACTCCTATGCCACATAATGGATGTAGACCTCCCAAAAAGAGACGTGTGTAAGAATTGATTGAATTTCAAGAGAAAAAAATATTTAAATTATCTATTCAAATAATAATTATGATTCAGGATGAAATATTAGTCTTTATTAAGACACCACAATTAAAGTGTGTCGAATCCAGAGCAGACAATAATCATCTTCATTATGGTCGTTTCACTCTATCTCCACTTCAAAAAGGTCAAGCTAATACAATAGGTAGTGCAATAAGAAGAGTTTTACTTGGAGAAGTAGAAGGAACATGTATCACACATGCCAAAATTAAAAACATAAAAAATGAATATTTTGTGTTAATAGGTATTGAAGAATTGATACATGAAATTTTGATGAATCTGAAAGAAATTGTGCTTAGAAGTGATGCATACAGAATTCAAGAAGGGTATATCTATATCATTGGACCAAAAAAAGTAACTGCATAAGATATCATATTACCACCTTCTGTGAGAATAATTGATACTACACAACATATAGCTAACATAAAAAAAGCAATTACCTTAGATATATCATTACAAATTGAAAAAGGCCGCGGGTATATTCCCCAAAATCCAAATTATAATAATTATAATTCTCAGGATGGAATTTTTCCTATAGATGCTGCCTTTATCCCTGTTTAAAATGTAAATTATAGTATTCATTCCTATTGGAGCGGAAATGAGATACAAGAAATCCTTTTTCTTGAAATATGGACGAATGGAGGATTGCCTCCTAAAGAAGCACTTTATGAAGCTTCTCAAAATTTGATTGACTTTTTCTTTCCTTTTCTGTGTGCAGAGGAGGAAAACATCAATGGAATAAATAGTCTAAGTGATAATCTGACTCCTTCCCTACCTCCTTCACATATATCGACCGATATAAAGAGAATCATTTTCGACCAAATGTATATTGACCAATTAAACTTTTCTACTAGGATATATAACTACCTCAAAAAGGCCAATATAAAAACATTATCGAACCTATCAAATTACAGTCGGGAAGATTTAATGAGAACTAAACACCTCTGGGAAATATCTGTCAAAGAAATATTGGAATTTCTACGAAATATTGGAATTGATTTACCCAGGAATCGGGTTTAGATTCATGAAATGGTTCTATTTCATCTCTCCATTCATTCCCTTTTTCTAAGTTATTCTTTAAAGTAAATTTGAAGAAATCCCTTATTATTTATTACATACAAATATATTTGAAATCTGACAAAATATATCTAGGGAGAGATCATTTGTCTTGAAGCAACTACTCCCTAGATATAAGAACAAAAGATTTCTTTCGAGATTCAGATATTCTAAATTAGATCAAATTGGAAAAGACCTAGAGTTAAAGATTCATCGATAGGTAATGTTGCCCTAATACCTAACCAAAGAGCTACTGTGATACCGATTAAGAATACTGTTGTAGCTACTGGATGATGAAATGGATTTTGAAATTGATTCACATTCTCTAAAAAAGGGACTGTTAAGAGTCCTACAGGTACTGAAGCCATTAAAAGAACACCTAATAATTTATTAGGTACTGTACGAAGTATTTGAAATACGGGGAAAAAATACCATTTGGGTAATATTTCCATATTTCCAAAGGAGTTGCAAATGGATTTGCCGGTTTGCCAATCATTGATGGTTCTAGAACCGCTAAACCTACGGTACATGCAATAGTACCTGAAATTACTACTAGAAAAATATATAGTAGATCATTGGGCCAAGCCGGCTCTCCATAATAATTATGTCCCATGCCTTTAGCTAATTTAGCCCTTAATACAGGATCATTCAAGTCAGGTTTCTTTGTTATTGGGATAAGTATATTTTTATGAATCTATCCCCCTAAAGAACTGGACATGCCAATTTTGATCATCCGGCTCGAACAATAACTTATAAAAATAATGAAGGGCATATCATCAGTAATAAGAATTACAAAGATCAATACCATTCTTGATAATTTTATTATTTTGGATTAAGTGCTAGTACCCAAGTAAGCTCATAAATTCGATCATGATCAATATGCCTTTTGGACCATCTTATTCCTTGTAATCCGTGTTTATCCCAACCTACACAATTTTTGTGCATACAAGGTATTGACTTGTTACTGATCCGGCCTTTCTCCTTCCTTAGACCCCTTCTTTTACTCTGATAGTTTACCCTATGGAAATACAAGGGAAATGCATGTATTTTCATACTATAAAAAGGAAAGGACAAGTAATAAATTTTATTTATTATGTTACTGCCATTACTTGGATCTTATGGAGCCTAATTCAGATTCAATCATAGAAATAACTCTCTTGGGATACAACAAAGTGCCCGATTCCTTTTCTCCAGGTTCTAAACTTCCTTTTTTGGGAAGAAAATTGGGATAGAGACACATTTTTGATTAATCTTTATATGGCAGATCGAAGAATGTATCTACACGGCCTAAGCAATAGTTCAAGTCACACACTCCCATAATCTATTTTCTCCATTTGAGATGAGTATCTACGTTAATTATTTTTATTAGATAAAGAATACTTAAGAATTAAAAGGCAAAAGCCGAGAAACATGGTTTCTTATTTCCATATTTCCAATAAGAAATATTAGCGGCAATGATATATCGTTGCTCAAAATGATAGGTTTTGAGTACTCATTTAAAATGTATATTTCCTTTCTATAAAGGACCTGAAATACCCTGTTTGCGAATCATTAGAAAGTGCATTGACATAAATACAATAGTAAGAAGGGGTAATATAAAAGTGTGTAAACTAAAAAAATGAGTCAAAGTAGATTGACCCACACTAACACTTCCGCGTAATAACTCTACCAAAGGAGATCCTATCAAAGGAATGGCCTTAGGCACACCGGTCACAATTTTGACCGCCCAATAACCAATTTGATCCCAGGGCAAAGAATAACCAGTTACACTGAAAGATATGGTTAGTACAGCTAGAATGACTCCCGTAACCCAAGTTAATTCGTGAGGTTTTTTGAATCCACCTGTGAGATAAACACGGAATACATGAAAGATCATCATTAGAACCATCATACTTGCTGACCATCGATGAATCGATTGGATTAGCCAACCGAAGTTTACTTCAGTCATTATGTATTGAATAGAGGTAAAAGCTTCTAGAACGGTGGGACGATAGTAAAAAGTCATAGCGAAACCAGTAGCTACTTGTACCAAAAAACAAGTCAGTGTGATGCCTCCTAGACAATAAAATATATTCACATGAGGAGGAACATATTTACTAGTGATATCATCCGCAATCGCCTGAATCTCAAGATGCTCTTCGAACCAATTGTATACTTTATTGAGATAGGTCAATTAAAATTCCCCCTCTGAAAACCGTACATGAAAATTTACTTTCATACGGCTTAAACAAGAACACCCAAATACCTTTTTGAACAAAGTATATTGTTTGTAAAACATGAAAATAATGAATACTTCACTACTTAGCGAATATGAAGGAAGAGAATTCACAAGAATCCATGATTTTATACAATAAGAAGGGAGAAAGACTTCATAATGCTCAAATTTCAAGTCGGCTCATTATTATGTAGAATGAATCGCTATAGGCCTTTTGAACGATCTTTTATCCTATTCGTGATCACCTATAGAACAAATAGGTATGGACGATTTATAGGAATTATCTTGTCAAGATCTCAATAGATGAACCAATCTAAACCTTAGATTTAAATTTTACCTCGATGATTTTCATATACCCAAAAGGTTTTATGGGTTATAACCTTTCAATTTCATTGTTATTTCCTCAATGAAATATACTAAGAGAAATGAGATACTATCTCATTCTTTAGTCAAAGTCAACATAAAAAAGAGGAGAAGAGATCCCTCAATTTCTGATCATAATTCTTTCAAAGAATTGGAAGCCTGGACACAAGATATAAATAACAATTATAAACCATAGTTAAGATTTTCTTGAATATATTATATTATTTATTTATATACCTCGTGCTCTAGATATTAACTATTGGATCAATATCCAACGAGGTAGGAAGACCATCTTTATGATGACAATAGATCGGTCTTCTGTACTAGAATTGAGATCAATTTTAACAAGTTACACACCCATATTCCAAAAATCCTTAGATAAAAATAATTACACGATCAAACTACCGGAACATTAATAATCTAGAAACTAAAGTTATTCAAAATATTGTCTTCCTTAGTTCTTTTTTCTTTCTTTTGGATTAGCTAAAGATCTAGGCAGATCTTCTAGTTTCTTTAGACCCAACTAACTAGAATTCCGTCCAATAAAACAGAAGAATTATAAATCTCTGAGATAATAAATAAGAAAACTGCAAATAGAGCCATTGCCATACCCATGAGAGGAGCAGTTCCCCATTTGGGAGCTACTTTACCAGATTCTATATTAAGTGGTTTTAAATAATTTCCTACACTAGTTCGTATTGGCCTAGTTCTGGAAGTGTCATCAATGGTCTGTGTAGCCATAAAAACAACCGTATTGGTTGAGATCTATTAACTTTGTATACTATTATGTATATATACATACATAGGAAGGATTACCTACCAATGGAAACTGCAACCTTAGTCGCTATCTCCATATCTCATTTACTTGTTAGCTTTACTGGTTATGCCCTATACATTGCCTTTGGGCAACCCTCTGAACAACTTCGAGATCCTTTTGAAGAGCACGAGGACTAGTTGAAAGAATGACCTTCCCGATCGGGAAGGTCATTCTTTGATTATAAGAAAGAGTATTTGAAAAATAAATAAATTATTTTCCTCCTCTATCTGGAACTTTTGGGGGGTCTCGAAAGAAAATAGTGAAAAAGATTATCCCTAAGGTTGACACCAAAAGGAATGTATAAACCAATGCTTCCATAGATTCGATCGTAGTTTTTATGGAGATAGCTTTCGTATTAATTACAACATTTTCCAGAAAAAAAATGTAATCAAAATATTTTTAATCTATTGAGAATGAATATTCACTGAGATGGAATCTATCAAGATTTATTATTGATCGAAGCAATGTTATATTATACCACTTGTCTTTTAGTAGTTGGATCCCCCAATTTTTGGAATGCCCCAAATTCTACTTAGGCATCTAAATCTGGGTCAATACCAGCGAAAACATCTCTGAATAGGGTTCTAGCACCATGCCAAATGTGTCCAAAAAAGAATAGAAGAGCAAATGTAGCATGTCCAAAAGTAAACCAACCCCTTGGGCTACTCCGAAAGACACCATCGGATTTTAAAGTAGCACGATCTAATTCAAAAATTTCACCTAATTGTGCACATCTAGCATATTTTTTGACTATAGCAGGATCACCAAAACTAACCCCGTCAAGTTCACCACCATAGAACTCAACAGTTACACCTACTTGTTCAACACTATACTTTGATTCTGCTCTCCTAAAAGGAACATCGGCTTTCATAATTCCTTCTTCATCTACTAGAATGACTGGAATTTTTTTGAAAAAGGTAGGCATACGACGTACAAAAAGCTCATGTCCCTTTTTGTCTTTAAAGACAGGGTGTCCTAACCAACCAACAACAATTCCATCTCCATTTTCCATCACACCCACCCTGAATAACCCCCCTTTAGCTGGATTATTCCCAATGTAATCATAAAAAGCAAGTTTCTCTAGAATTTTTGACAAAGCTTCTGATAGACTTAGACTCTCGACCAAACCGGCACGAACCCATTGATCTATTTCTTGTTGGAAGTATCCCTAATCCCACTGGTAATGAGTGGGACCAAATAACTCGATCAGAGTGGTTGCGAAACCATACCACATTATTTCGGCCACAATAAAAGCTGCAAAAAACACAGCAGCAATACTGCTAGATAGGACAGTTTCAATATTCCCCATACGTAATCCTTTGTATAAACGTTGGGGAGGACGAACACTGAGATGGAATAGACCTACTAATATACCCAATATACCTGCTGCAATATGATGAGAAGCTATTCCTCTTGGAATAAAAGGATTAAAACCTTCAGCTCCCCACACCAGATTTATAGGTTGTATTTTTCCAGTTAGTCCATAAGGATCAGACACCCATATTCCAGGGCCATACAAACCCGTTACATGAAATGCTCTGAATCTGAAACAAGCTGCTCTTGAGAGGAATAAGAGGAGCTCGTTCATTTTACATTGTCTCCTCAAAGTAAGAGGAGCTCGTTCATTTTCTAATCCCATTCCTCCATGTTGTACTAAAATTTCTTAGAAAAAGAGCAGCAAAGGCAATATTGCTCATTGAGCAAATGGGCCTCGGCCTATTTAGCAAAGCAAATGTTTGAATGAAATAGTTCACTTCTTTTCTCATCCAATAGTCCTTGTTCTTTTCTTAGAATGAAAAAAATTTATATTCTTTATTTTATTTTTTTGAACTTCCGCAAATTTTGCGGAATCTCTTATAAATGAACAAATAGTTGAGAATATTATGTAGAATAAACGTTAATTTGTGCTTTTTTTGTTTGGAAGATCGATCCAATTCTCTTTATAAAAAAAATAGTCATAGTATTTGACTAAATGTCCAATTGTGAATCTACAAAGAGATTCAATTTATTTTGAAAATAAAGAAAGATAAGAACTTGCCCTTCTTTGAGTTCCAAAAAGGGCAAGGTCTTATCTTTCTTTTTTAGGTTTCACTTTCATGTGTAAAGTATTCCTTATAGATATGAAATATATTTCATTACTATAGGGATGATCCTAATCTGGAATAAGAACCGTAGAAAAAGATACCTATTAAACCAATCACGAGAATACCAGTTAAAGTACCTATCAACCAAAGAGGGATCCTTCCGGTGGTATCAGCCATTTCTATTACTCCCTTTCAAATTTTATTAAGTATTCATGCTCAAGACATAAACAATCCTATTATTATTATGAGTATTAGATCTCTCTGAATTGGGAGAGAAAGAAGATTTTCACTGTTCCTAATTGAAAAACTAATTAGAGAATAGAATAGCAAGTACAAAAATGAGTAACAACCCCCAATAAAGGCTGGTACGATTCAATTCAACATTTTGTTCATTCGGGTTTGATTGTGTCATAAATAACTCTGTTATTTAGTTTATATAGAGTTTATCGCTATATGAACTGCATTGTTGATATTGATCCCAAGAAAAAAACTGTCGGTACAGCTAGTCCGTGAACAGCCAACCATCTCACTGTAAAAATTGGATAGGTTCTATCTATAGTCATTATTACCTCCTAAAAAGATCTAGATCTAGTAAATTCATCTAGTTGCTCTAATGAATCGAAACGGCCAGTTACTAATGGAACCTCTTGGCGACTTTCTGTGAAATACTCATTTGGCCGGGGGCTCTCGAAGACATCATAAACTAAACCCGTACTGATAAATAACCAACCTAAAATGAATAGGGAAGGTATAGTAATGCTATGAATAACCCAATATAGAATACTGGTAATAATGTTAGCAAAAGTGCCTTCTCCTGTATTCCCAGACATGCTAAGCTCCATATATTATTGTAAAGTCAAGGGGAAATTGATCCCATGAAAGAGAGAGATCAGGAAATGGAAAACTATTGATATCTTCTACAATCCTTGTTTGATTGTCAATATTATACCAAGGGTATATTGGAAGTATACTGAATCAGTATAACTAGCCTTCTTCTAACATAGCAATATAATTGTGTTTAATATCGAAAGGGAGCGGGATAGAAGGATCTTGCTACTGCCAGTTATTCCAGGTCTGTTTGTTCAATTGAATCCATCTCTTTGCTTTATTTTCATTGGATAGAAATGATATAATCCCATATGTTTCATTATAGGTCCGATAGTAACCCTCCATATTGTAACAATTGTAGATATGGATCATGGGGAATTTAAGCAGTAATAATTGTAATGGATTTCGCACGGGTGGCTCTATATAACTAGAATACATTCATGTCACTTTAAGAAGTCAATCATTTGTTATACTGTATGGTGTATTTCCAAGAGTATTGCGAGTGAAATTATGCCATGAACTTAATGACTCAATAACATAGCACTTTGGGTGTGGATGACCGAATTTCATGAATAAACTGGTGAATAGTGGAATATTATCTTGATCGAATTGTAGATATGTTAAATATAATACAAGCTATTCCTATTTTATTTTCCAAAATAGACAGGATGGAATATCAAGCTTTGCTTGCATTACTGGCCTTAATAAATAATATGGAAAAAGTGAATCCATCTATAAATTAGATGCGTACGAATGAATGAATTTTTACTATACTTAGTTTTAGTAGAGGTTTCTTTCGTTCAAACAGACTGGGCTTGAAATAATGTAAGGTAATCTAATCAGAATCATTGTCAAATTCATTCATTTCATATTTATTAGAAATAATATCATGTTTGATAATTTGTTGAGTAGTTACATAATTGGTATTGGTTCTATTCATGGGCTGCTCAATATATTGGGAGATTGGATCTCCGCTTATTCAAATGAATAGAATATCTTTTTTCGTCTATTCCTTCCATGTTTGTTGATAACATTCATACATATCATTGGATATAAAATTAATGAATTGGTATCAATTCATACATGTACCATTGACTTTTATAACTCTGATGATGATATTATCTCCCATAAAGGGAGAATTTTTAGGTAATTGCCTGATAAAGATATGTATCAATCATATTTTTATCCATTGAGTCCTTCTATGCCTATTACAATTAGTTATTTTGGGTTTTTATTCACTTTTCTTATTTTCACCTTAGTTCTATTCATTAGTTTAAGTAATATATGACTTATTTGAAATTAAATAAAAATAAAAAAACATCTTCGTTCACTTTAGAATTTTCTAACTTCTCTAATTTCTTGATATTCCTAGTAAATTCGAGGTACTATCCAGGGTAGCTATTAGTCTTTACTTTTTTTTTTTTGAATCAATATGATTGAAGTTTTATTATCCAAAATTGTGTTAGGTCTAATTCCTATTAATTTGGCTGGCTTATCCGTAACTGCATATTTACAGTACCGACGTGGTGATCAATTGGATATTTGATCACATTTTTCTCATAAATGGGTCTACTTCTGATTTTAAGAATTAGAATCCATTTATCATTCTAGTTTAAATGAATGGTCAATCAAGAAAATTGGACCAATAAAAAGCAGGATTGCGCTCTGTAGGATTTGAACCTACGGCATCAGGTTTTGGAGACCTGCGTTCTACCAAACTGAACTAAGAGTGCTTTCTTAGAAAAAAAAGAAAGGGCCTTTTTACTCTTAAAACTGACCCAATCACTGATTGTTGATGTTCCAATGAATTGATATCACTGGAGCTCCTTTCTATTTCTTTCCTTCTATAGGAAAAGGACTAGGTAGGGATGACAGGATTTGAACCCGTGACATTTTGTACCCAAAACAAATGCGCTACCAAGCTGCGCTACATCCTTATCAATTATATTGTCTATATATAATAATAATAGATAGATATTATTAATCTAGATTTTTTTTTCCACATTTATTTACATTTTCATTTGATCTCGTGAATATATTCTATACATGGAAAACATCTAATAAGATGTCTATTCATTGACAGTATTTTATAAAATAAAAAATTTATCTTCCAAAAATATAGATATCGTCCCATTGTACAGATATCTATCTGTTCAGAGTTCCCTGTACAAGACAAGGGATTCATGAACTACGGATGTAGTTGACCATATAATATATGTATTAGGATTGAGAAGGATAACTTACGAACAATGCAAGATATAAAGACATATCTTTCCACAGCACCTGTGCTAACTACTTTATGGTTGGGATCTTTAGCCGGTTTATTAATTGAGATAAATCATTTTTTCCCAGATGCTCTGACTTTTCCCTTTTTTTCATTCTAATTCTCCTGCAAATCCAAAAGGATTAAAATGATGCTAGATCAATTGGACCCTTCTCTATTTATTGGATAAATAAAGTGGATTCAATCCCTATCTAAGTTCAGAACTCAAGGGGGGAGGTTAGATATAAATCTAGATCCAAAAGTTCCTCCCACAAATTAATTATAATAATTAGTTAATGAAAACTCCTAATTAAAGATTTTATTACGAGAATTAATTAAGTAATAAAATCTTTAATAATTCTCTGACAACTTCTATCCCTTTCTCTTTCTTTTCTTTTTCCAGAAAAAGCGAAGTAAATCCAATATCTTCGGAGTAAGTTTATGGCCAAGGGTGGAAATGTAAGAGTAACAATTACTCTGGAATGTACTATTTGTACCCAAGATAGTTTTGATAAAAAATCGCCAGGTATCTCCCGATATATGACTCGAAAAAATCACTGTAATACTCCTATTTGGTTGGAATTGAATAAATTTTGTCCTTATTGTTACAAGCATACCATTCACGGAGAAATAAAGAAATAGTATATTAAATATAATACTCCCACTTAGGGATATAAATAGATCAAAAATATAAAAATTGTATATCATAACAAAATCTGTCACTGTCAATATTTCTTTTCGAAATATTTTGAATAAATATTATTTGAAAGGTTCATGAAACGAACTATGAATAAATTGAAACCATCCTTTCGGAATACATCTAAGCGAATTTCTAGGAATCCATCTACATCTGAACGAATTTCTAGGAATCCATCTACATCTTAATGAATTTCTAGGAATCCATCTACATCTAAACGAATTTCTAGGAATCTATCTACATCTAAACGAATTTCTAGAAATACATCTACATCTAAACGAATTTATAGGAATACATCTAAGCCATCTTTTAGAAATAAATATAAGCGACTTCCTCGGAATCAACAATCTTTTCGTAAACGTTTGTCACCGATTGGGTCTGGAGAACAAATTGATTATAAAAATATTAGCTTAATTAGTCAATTTATTAGCGAGCAAGGAAAAATATTATCTCGTTGAGTTAATCGATTAACTTTGAAACAACAATGCCTAATAGCTAGGGCTATTAAACAAGCTCATATTCTATCTTTTATACCCTTTCTTTATAATGAGAAAGTAATCCGGACCTAAGAAATGAACTTACTCCTGGATCGAATCGGATCTGGGATATCTGACAAAGATAGAATAGATCGAAGTTTTTTAAGTGAAAAGGATTTAATTGTTCGTCTCGAATAGGAATCACTTTGTCATTGTCTCTAGTTTCCCAGAGAATTTTCTCTGGGAGATTCGGTTTGAATATTTCATGATATGAGAATCTTTTCCAAGATCATATAGAAGCAATTACTATCTAATATAGCTAATTGTACAAGTGTTTTATGATTTGTAAGCAACTACCTTTTGTATAAAAATTGTATGAATTTGTTATAGGAGACTCCATTAGCACGAGATGCTGCATTAATCCGAGTAATCCATAAACGATGAAAATCTCTCTTTCGTTTAATTCTATCTCGGTGAGCAGAAATTAAGGCTCTCATCTTCTGTTGGTTAGAAATTCAAAAAAGTTTTGAATGGGCCCCCCAGGAGCCTGACACAAATGCAAGAATATTTTTTTGACATTTTTGAGCTATATATCCACGTTTCACTCTGGTCATTGAAGTTGATTCTCATGAATGACTAATCTATTTTTTGATTAGTCATTCTTTTCTTTGGATTAATTAAGAATCAAACTGATTTTTTTGATGTATAAAATATAGATTCCAATGGCTTTTGCTACTGCAACCTTCCTAACCATAATTCCCTTCAGTTTGGCACCTTTTAGGTAAGCAAGGGATCAGACCTTGTACTAAGTAAGAAAAAAAATATAATATATATATATATATATATATATATATATATGTATGTATGTATTATATTATGGGTTTCATCGTTTCTATGGTTCTTTCTCTAACGGTAAGATCCTCTCTATACGTCGGAGCCCTAAATTAGACATGAGATGAGTATTTGGTAACTTGTATAGTTTACCATCTCCAGATCTACTCCCCTGGAATTAATTAAGAAATACTCCCATGATAGGATTTATCCGTACAGTGATGACATGTAATTATGAGAGTTGGCAAGGTAGCTGACCTTGTGTCCATTTTCATGGCAATACAAGCATTATGCTTTTTAAATTTGCATTATTTCCCCACTCAATGGATTGATAACCATTTGCTACCAATGAGGAACTGATTTTCATCCCACATCGAGATGATTGGATTTGCACCAATGGAAACCATAAATTTCATCCCCGGTAAGAGTAGATGATATATCTGTGCTTTTTCTATAGTAGGAAAGTTATTAATATAAAATTCTCCTGATCCATTTCAGCTTACGATCCAAACGAGTCACACATACACCCTAGCACATACTCCTTTATGCTGAGGACATCCTCAAAGAGCAAGAAATTTTGTTCTATTTTGTATTGGCTATCTCACGTTTCTAATAAGTTGTTGAATAGTCGGCACTCTGAATTCTGTACTAAATTGAATGGTTCGGATTGATCCTATCCACACTTATAATAGTTAATATTCTAACATAGTTATTAATACAAATTAAGTTTATATACTAAAGTTTATAGAGTACCACTAATTAATGGCGTAAATGACGAGATAATATGTAATTAAATTAGTAATTCAATACTTAATTAACTTAATTCAATTACTAGCCAAGTAATAAACTTTATTTTGTTAATTCTTAACAAAATACTTTTCATAAAGTTTGAACTCTTCAATTTATCTAAGAAATTGATACTCATATGAAAATATGGCATATAAATTGCCAAGCAAGAAGCTTGGATATAACGTTTAAAAGAGACTATATCCACTCAATTTAGATTATAAATTGAGAAATCATTTAAAGATAATGGCATATATGCCTGTATATCTTAATTTTATTTTTGTCGTCTTCGTTATCATATTTGAAGACGAACCTATAACTTAGATATTCTAAATTAGAGTACTTAATTTCTTAATAAATTTCTTTTTCTTGGGGGGATTTATTTTTCTTGGGGGGATTTCTTTTTCTTGGGGGGGGGGAAACTTAGATATTCTAAATTAGAGTACTTAATTTCTTAATAAATTTGTTTTTCTTGGGGGGGGGGAAAAAAGAAAAATATGATTATTTTTCTAATTAATCCATAAATGTTGAACCGTTTGTATCATCAAAGGATTCAAAATTTACATATTGTGACTCTGGCCAATTGAGGCCTTCTACGCTGATTTGGTTGATAAGTCCAAATTCTATGCCGCATCTGGTCCCATATACATATCTCTCTCTAGTAGCTGATAGATTAGCCTAAAATTTTGCTTCATTGTTTTTGCATAAATTCTTGCAACATAATGTCGCAAGTTGCGCATATAAAATGCATCGAAACCAGATCCTAGTGGCCCAGGGGGGTTGTAATAAGGAGACATATGGGGTTGGTGGATCATAACTCTCGCATTTTCGATTACTGCATGTTTAGTAAGAGTTCCCCCATGTAGGATGAAAGCTCCCATTGAAGCATTTAAACCAATGCCTATCGTAGATACCTCCCCTTCTACGTATTGCATAGCATCATAAACAACGACTCCCAATGTCATTCCTCCACCCCGACATTGAAAAAAGAACAAAAAATCTTCTTCTTTATTCTCTTGATTTAAATAAATAAGACTTTTAGTTATTTGATCTGTAGCTTGCTTGTCAAGTGGCTTTCCTAAAAAAAGGTATCTCCCTCAAAATAAATGATGGTATAATTCGACCCAATTTGGTTCTTCATCTCCGGGTCCTTGAAAAGGCACTTTTGGGACACTCGCTATATCCATATTTCTTACTTTTTTCTTCTTAGCAGTTTAGCCTTTTTTTCTATTTAATTGAGCTATATCCAAATTCCTTTTGGCATATACCCATATCCAATTTTTACCATAAAATTAAAAATAATTATATAGTTATAGTTTGAGATAATTTTTATTATAGGATAATTGTAATATAGAGAATTATAATTAGTCAATTAACTCTATAATATTTGAGTAGTCTGATATGAGGTCTGTGCCTACATATCATAATATTTTGTGTTCTTAAAGGGGGATTTTTGTTTATAGATTTTGTGTTCTTAAAAAAAAAAGTATACATTGTATTATTGTATTCTTCAAAAGCAAAATCTTTTATTGCAAGTTCCGACATTTGTCATTGAATCTGACAATTTTTTTCTAAATTTAAATCTGGGCGGAGATAGGACTCAATCATATAAATATACATCTAGATGTACAATTAACACTTGTACCTTGTATATACTGAAAAACTTGATCAAATTTCGATCCCCAAAAAGTTCTTAAAGTATCAAGACTTGTTTTTGGGGATCTTAAAATCAAATGAAAATTTACAATTTCTGAATTTTATGAAAATAATTTTTTTTTAATTTGAAAATGTAAATTTTCATTATCTCGCTCAGAACATCTTTTAAAATAGCTCGTGGAACCATGATATCAAACATTCCAAAATCAAATAAAGAATCAGATATTTGAGAATCCTCCTCTACTATCTGGTTTAATGTCTCCTCAATTACTCTTTTACCTGCAAATGCAATATATGCATTGGGTTCCACAATCGTGACGTTAGCCAACATGCCAAAACTAGTAGTCACTCCGCCAGTTGTGGGAGATGTAAGAATCAAAATATATAGCAATTTTTTTCCTTTTGATGCGTTTGCAACGCATCAGCTATTTTATTCATTTGCATTAAACTGAAGTTTCCTTCTTACATACATGCTTTGCCAAAAGCACATACGATAATTAATGGAAGATAATTATTAGTAGCATGCTGGATTAGACAGGTTATTTTTTCACCTACTACTGAGCCCATACTGCCTCCCATAAACTGAAAATCCATAACTTTGAGTGCGACATTAATACCATTTACTCGACCTATACCTATTTGAATAGCGTAGGGTAAACCTGTTTCTTATTGATAGGAAGTGTTATAATATTCATAAGATTCTTCTTCTATATCTTCTCTTTTTTTTATAGAAAGCTCTTCCTTCTTAGAAAGTTTTTTCACTCTATCTATTGCTAGTGCAGAAAACTCTTTCACTATCTCTAGTAAATACAGATAAATTTTTTTTGTATCCTCAGATTCAGATAAGTTATTCTCATAATATTTGAAAATTTCATTGAAAATTTCATACTCTATATGCTTTACCATAGGTTTTTTATAAGTATGAAAAGATTCAAAAGCAAGATTATCATTCTCAGCTTCCAATATGGTGTACTCCATCACCTCTGACTTATTAGACCTAATTGTTTCATCTATTTTGCTTACTCCTACTTCTAAACGTAGGGACATAAATTCTTCAAATACAAAATCATTCTTCTTGTGATGGAGGTAGAGTTTATCTATTTCGTGAAATAGCTCCTCACTATCTGAGCTATACAATGGATCATCATCCATATTTTTGTAAAACTCATGAGTTTCTTGTTTTCTCATGTGTTCCACCATAACATCATAACTAAAACGATGTTCTTATTTTTTCAAAAAACCATGACGGTTTTGGAACCAATATTTAAATTGGTCAGGGACCAGGTATCTTTCCATCAAACAGATCGCCATCTGCTCTCGCAGCCAGAAAAGGTAATTTGGCTGTGGATAATTTACACAATATCCTGGATAATAATTAAATATTTGTTCTATTTTTTCTTCCAGAAAAAAAAATCCTATTTTAAATAAATTTAGCGCCACTACTTTCACTAACTTCTCTTGTACCTGTTATTCATCCCCTAAGTCGGCTAACTTTTTACGTAATTTGTAAAGAATGTCTAGAGTTTTCTTTTCAGACTGTATTTTTTCACATTTATATTTTTGAAGCAACTTCTTCCCCCTATCTTGCAAAGAAGTTGAGAACTGTTTCTCTATAGCATCTAAAAAAGAGAGATAAACTTGAGTTTCTACTTTCTTTGAAAAGGGAAAGAAATAAAATTCAAAAGATATTTTGTTACATATTTCAAATAGTAACAATTTAACCATTTTCAACGTTGTACCAATAATGTGTTGCAGTTTATTAATAGTTTTTTTTGAATCTGAATTCAAATATTTTATTAAATTAATATCTAGCACAACCCTAAGGATATCAACAATAGTATTATTGTATGATAATAACGTTTTAATAGTCTTAGTGTAATTTGAGAAAAATTCGTTGTATATGAATTTTTTTTTGTTAAAATATTTATGATAAATAACTTTGTACAATAAAATCAAGACCCTTCGAACCATTGTGACGTCAAATAAAGACATCGTATGTTTTTTATCTAGAAGATCTAGAGTATAGAAATCTATATCCATAGGGCACCAAGTACCATCATCAATTAAAAGCTCAATTCGCTCTAAACTAGTCATTTGTAGAGTTGTTCCACATGTTGTACAAACACTTTTGTCTTCTTTTACAAAAAATTCCCTAAAGTGAAGGGTATCAAAATTTTTGCAGTGAATCCACAAATGCTTATACTTATTATAAAATTCGATACTTCTATCTTGTTCGATTTCTTCTCCGCTTTCTTGTTCTAAACTAGTCATTTTCAGAGTTGCTCCACATGTTGTACAAACAGTTCTGTTTTCTTCTAGTAAATATTCCTTAAAGTAAAATGTATAACACTTTTTGTAGTAAGTCCACAAATGCTTATAATTGATATTTTTATCTTGTTCGATTTCTTCTCTGCTTTCTTCTCCGCTTTCTTGTTCTGAACTAGTCATTTTCAGAGTTGCTCCACATGTTGTACAAATAGTTCTGTTTTCTTCTAGTAAAAATTCCTTAAAGTAAAAGGTATAACACTTTTTGCAATAAATCCACAACTTCTTATAATCGATATTTTTATCCTCTTCAATTTCTTGTTGGATTTATTGGTCAATTTCGGTCGATTTCTTGGTTGATTGTTTGATTTCTGTTTCCTTCGATTTCTGGTTCAATTGTTTGATTTCTTCTGCTAAATATTCACGATCCTTGTTTTCTTCAAAAATTTTCATGGTTTTTTTCCTTTTTAATGTACAACTCTTTTTATTCAAAACGATAAACTTTTATAAGAAAAAAATACAAATCTTTTTGATTCAATAGGTTACCTATCAGAACCTCGTGAATCAAGTGATATATGTACATGCTTCTTATCTGCATATCTTGTTATAATATAAGCAGGTAGTCTTGTAAAGACTTGAATAACTCGTTATTTCCATTAACATAATGATGTTTCATGTTCTACTCTTCCGACCTGTCGGTCGGTAAAAAAATTAGGCGCAATGACAGAATAACAAATTCCAAAATTTCTTAGTTATTTCCATATCGGATTTTTTTTGAGCGTTTCTAATATTGAATATTAGAAACTTCCCTTTTTTAGATATTTGGATAGATATAGGATACCTAGATATTTTTTGTATTCTTCAAATAAATCCAGCTTTCTATTCTATATATTCTATGGAAAAAATAAAAAATAAAGAATCTATTAATTTAGATCTACCATTTATGAATCAAATTATAAAATTGATACGGATCAGGTTATTTTTGATCCGTCAAATGAATTCACAATGATTCGAAAACATCCTGAATAGTGGACCTAATAAAATATTTATTAGGAATTATATTAGCACAATGCACCATTGTCAACCCCGGATTGTTGGATTGACACATTTTGTTTACATAAAATTTTTATAAACTAATTTATTCTTTTCTTATAGATCCCTTCTTCATGGACAAAGCTGATTAAGAATTAGCTATCATCTAGCTAGCTAAAAATATATTTGCTAAATCTGTTCAATCATGAGGAATTTGAACAAGATAACATTTCTTCAGACCACTATGGTCGCAGGCTAGAAAAGATTGGATCGAAACCAATCCCATTTTTTGATCCATAAAATGGATTTATATTTATAAATAAATTACTTCTAGCCGAGGTATCTATTCTTATCCATTCAGTATTCGGCTCAATCTTAAAAGATTGGGCCGAGTTCGATTTGATTAAGGGACCAAACAGATGAAAGTCACTTGATTACAAATTAATTATCAATTTTTTTTCAACTGGCATATCAATTATATCAACTAGCTTAAATTCAAATTTGATTTGTTTCCATACTTCACAAGCATCAGCTAGTTCAGGACTCCATTTAGCTACTTCACTAATCACTTCATTACCTTCACGAGCAAGATCACGTCCTTCATTACGCGCTTGTACACAAGCTTCTAAAGTGACCCGATTAGCTACTGCACCAGGTGCATTTACCCAAGGGTGCCCCAAAGTCCCTCCACCAAACTGTAATACAAAATCATCCCCAAAGATCTTAGTCAGAGCAAGCATATGCCAAATGTGAATGCCTCTTGAAGCTACAGGCAAGACACCTGGCATAGAGACCCAATCTTGAGTGAAATAAATACCACGACTTTGGTCTTTTTCAATAAAATCATCACGCAATAGATCAACAAAACCTAAAGTGATCTCTCATTCTCCTTCAAGTTTACCTACTACCATACCAGAGTGAATATGATCTCCACCAGACATACACAGTGCTTTAGCTAGCACACGAAATTGCATACCATGATTTTTTTGTTTGTCAATAACTGCATGCATTGCGTGGTGAATGTGAAGAAGTAGGCCATTGTCTCGGCAATAATGACCTAACATAGTATTTGCCGTAAAACCTCCAGTCAAATAGTCATGCATGACTATAAGAACTCCCAATTCTCTGGTGAATATTGCTCTTTTTATCATTTCTTCACATGTACCTACAGTAGCATTCAAGTAATGTCCCTTAATTTCACCCGTCTCAGCCTGAGACTTATAAATTGCTTCTGCACAAAAATAGAAATGATCTCTCCAGCGCATGAATGGTTGGGAATTCACGTTTTCATCATCCTTGGTAAAATCAAGTCCACCACGAAGACATTCGTAAATTGCTCTACCATAATTCTTGGCAGATAGGCCCAATTTGGGTTTGATAGTACATCCCAATAATGGATGACCATATTTGTTTAATTTATCTCTTTCCACTTGGATACCATGTGGTGGGCCTTGGAAAGTTTTTGAATAAGCAGAAGAAATTCACAGATCTTCAAGACGTAGAGCTCGTAAGGCTTTGAATCCAAATACATTACCTACAATGGAAGTGAACAGGTTAATAACATAACCTTCTTCAAAAAGATCTAAAGGGTAAGCTACATAGGCAATAAATTGATTTTCTTCTCTAGGAACGGGCTCGATATCATAGCATCGTCCCTTGTAACGATCAAGACTGGTAAGTCCATCGGTCCATGTACTAGTGGAATATTCGGCAGCTAATGCTACTCCCACTTCCTCGGGGGGCACTCTGGGTTGAGGAGTGACTCGGAATGCTGCCAAGATATCAGTATCTTTGGTATCATAGTATGGAGTATAATAAGTTAATCTATAATCTTTAACACCAGCTTTGAATCCAACACTTGCTTTAGTCTCTATTTTTGGTGACATAAATAAGTCCCTCCCTATGATTTATTGGTTAATAACTTTTAAAAGAACCAGGTCTACTCGACATGAGTGTTGATTGTAAAGACTTTTGCATCAATTTTCTACAAAATAATCATTTTGTCCTTTATTGTCAAAAAGACTTTTCAAGTAATATTGTATCATGTTGTGTATGTATGATGCAACCCAATTTATTATTTCGATTAACCCAAGGACCTTTCAGCTGTTAAACTAGCTCATGAATTCAACTTCTATATAATGTAAATATTTATTTTGGCAAAATAGCATCAATAGCCTCTAGTCGTGTTCTAGCCCTTTTGAGAGCTACATCAGCCTCGATTGCTTGTCTCTTGCCTTTAGCTTGTGCAAGATCCGCTTTAGCTAATCTATAACTTTCTTGAGCCTCTCGAGGATCGATATCCATACCTCTTTCTGCATTATTTACCAATAATGTGATCTCATTATTGTCTATCTTGGTGAAACCGCCCATTAAAGCCATAGTCGACCATTGCGCATTGAGACGTATTTTCATAACTCCTATATCTAAAGCTGTTACAATCGCAGTATGGTTGGGTAATCCACCAATTTGACCGCTATTGGTAGTTAGGATTATTTCTTGAACTTCTGAATCCCAAACAACTCGATTGGGAGTCAGTACATGAAGATTTAGGTTCATTTTTAAAAGTAAATTTCTTTGAAGTTTATAGCCTTTGCAGTAGCTTCATCAATGTTACCCACCAAATAAAAAGACTGTTCAAGTAGATCATCTAATTCTCCGAAAAGGATCATTTGAAAACCTCTAATTGTTTTTATTAGACTAACATATTTACCAGGGGAACCACTGAATACCTCTGCTACAAAAAAGGGTTGTGACAAAAACCGTTCAATTTTTCATGCTCTTGCTATGGTTAAATGATCTTCTTCTGATAATTCATCCAGTCCAAGAATAGCTATAATGTCTTGAAGTTCCTTATAATGTTGCAATGTTTGTTTAACTCCTTACGTAGTTTCATAATGTTCTTCGCCCATGATCGAAGGTTGGAGCATAGTTGACGTTGAATCTAATGGATCTACCACTGGATAGATCCCCTTAGTAGCTAATCTTCTTGATAGTACAGTAGTAGCATCTAAATGTGCGAATGTTGTAGCAAGAGCAAGATCGGTCAAGTCGTTTGTAGGTACATAAACTGCTTGAATGGAGGTTATAGATCCATCTTTGGTAGAAGTGATTCTCTCTTGCAAAGATCCCATTTCTGTACTAATAGTTCGCTGATAACCAACGATGGAAGGCATTTTGCCTAATAATGCGGATACCTTTGACCCTGCTTGGACAAAGCAGAATATATTATCAATAAATAATAGTACATTTTGCTTATTGACATCTCAAAAATATTCAGCCATGGTTAGAGCAATTAAACCAACTCTCATACGAGCTCCTAGTGGTTCATTCATTTGACCATAGACCAGAGCTACTTTGGATTCTGAAATATTTTGTTCATTAATTACTCCTGATTCTTTCATTTCCTTGTAAATATCATTTCCTTCACGGGTACGTTCTCCTACTCCACCAAATACCCAAATACCTTCATGAGCCTTAGCAATGTTGTTATTAACTCCATAATAAACACTGTTTTACCCACTCCAGCTCCTCCGAATAATTTGATTTTTCCCCCACGGTGGTAAGGAGCTAAAAGATCCACTACTTTAATCCCTGTTTCAAAGATTGAAAATTTGGTATCCAATTGTGTAAAGGTGGGAGCAGATTTATGAATAGGAGATGTTGTGAGAGCACCTACAAGACCTAAATCATCGACAGGTTCTCCAAGAACATTAAAAATTCTCCTGAGAGTAGTTTCACCAACTGGAACACTCAGTGGAGCTCCTGTATCAATTACTCTCATTCCTCTCATCAAACCATCTGTAGCACTCATAGCTACAACTCTAACCTTATTATTTCCTAATAATTGCTGTAACTCACAAGTAACACAAATTAGTTTATCATTGTATCATTATCCTTAAATATCAAGGAATTGTAAATATTAGGCATATTACTTGGAGGAAAAGATACATCTAGTACTAGGTCGATGATTTGAGCAATATATCCTGCCTTCTTTTCTACAAGTGCAGAAATGCTAAAAAAAAGAGGATTGGTTCTCATACAATAAAATAAAAAAAAGGAGATTAATTCAAATTGCTAATACTAGCAAAAAAATAAAAAAACAAAATTGTTTTGGACTGAGTTGATCAGTCAATAATAACTGAGAGTTACCACTTTGATTTACTTAGTGGTCTCTTTCTAATTTACTTAGTGGTCTCTTTATAAAGTTCAACTTCGATAATGATCTGTAAGTTCTTTCATTATTATACAATATAATAATTTTATTGTAAAAATTGTAGAAAAACTTATTAAGATGCCATTGAGTCATCTATGGCATCTAATAAGTTTTACCTACTATTGGATTTGAACCAATGACTCTCACCATATGAAAGTGATACTCTAACCACTGAGTTAAGTGGGTGATTTATCATCATAGATAGAGTCGTAACTAGAAACGATTCTAGGTGGAATTCACCATATAAACAATATGCCCCCTAACTAAATAGTATCATATCCACCTTGACAGAAAGTGATATATTTTGTTAGTATATTTTCAAAACTGTGAAGGGCTATAGCTCAGCTTGGTAGAGCACCTCGTTTACACGTGTGCCAATGTTTTTTAGGAGAGTTTTTTGGTTCGTCTGATCTGTAAATATCTTATGTTATATAGTATTAATCTATGAATTGGGAGAACAACAACATGACAAAGATGAAGTTAGATCTGATTAGAACTTATAAATATAGTTGATATGGTCAATCTCAGGTGCATTCAATGTCAGGCATAATGAGTACAATATGGGGACCTCAAAACAATTCTTTTTGCTCTATGAACTTTCAAGTGTATAAAGTATCATATTATTCTACTTTTGGGGTGATAGAGACTCATTTGAGTTAATCTATGTCTGAGCATGGCAGACCTACGTCAAGTAAACCTTTTGAATAACTTTGGGATTGCTTCTGAAATTTGTGTTTGAAGCAAACGGAGCCATCTTATTATCTATCTTTCTGGAAAGAAGAGAATGGTAGACTAACTGATCAATCCATCAATTAATGAAAGAGCCCAATGCAATAAAAATGCATGTTGGGTTCTTGGAACAGTTTGAATCATTTTGGTAATAAGAACTTTGATCTGTTCTACCGAGAAGGTCTACGGTTCGAGCCCGTATAGCCCTATACAGTTCTTAAACTATTATATTTCCCTTCTTTGCTTAGTGTCTCTATCACCTAGCTCTAATTTGAAGGAGTCTTCGGATCATGTCAACTCAAATTAGACATGCAACTTTTAACTCCAAACACATTTGGGGTCAACAAAGCAAAAAAATGATTATCTTTTCTGTATCTGTGAATCTGTTTTAAGTTAAAAAACAAGAATGATAGTTGATCAATATCTTTGATCTTGATCAACTATCATTCTATCACTTTATTTGCATCAAGTGAGATTAAATTCAACCTACTTTTAATCTATACTAGAGAAATTTGTAATACATTATTAATTATAAATATGTTCAATACCCGGTCGAAAAGGTGAAAATGTTTGTCCTAGCTAAATGTAGCTAAAGAACGAACCGAGGGTTCATTCTTTATTTTTCTTACCCTAAGATTATTGCTCCTTTTTTATAATAAAATTAAATTAGCTATGCATAATATTAATTGACTAAGTAAAATCTACTTCTCAAACCATTCCATTCATATAATAAAATGAATGCATCAACATGCGATCAAATTATGTATTTATTTGATGATTCATTTCAATGTTTTTGAAAACGAAAGTGGATTCGCCCTTGATCATCTTCAACCCAATACTGTGGAATGTTTACTATTTGGTTGATAGATGCGAGAGCCTAAAACTTATTTAATTTGAATATTTGTATCGTCGCCTGTGCAAGTATAGGACAAAGGAATTTATTATCTTTTATCCCTATGAGATAGACCCAAGGAGGCAGAATTAGGCTTATGGATACATTAAGGGATACATAAGCCCCTTTTTTCTATTACTACGAGAGATCATAGGTTTATCGAAGTCAAATGATAGATTACTAGACTCACTCAATTTGAGTTTGGAACAAAGGAAGCTTGTTGACCCATCCCGCATAATTAGAAACAACAAACCTGAAAGACCCATCTGATTTAGATGGACAAAATTGTTATATCGAGATAGAACATATAACTAAAAAAAGACCTGTAAATTCCCTTACATCAACTCATGTTGATGACACATTACAACTTGAATCAACATGGGGGTCTGCCAAACTGCAACGGTTCTATTACAACCCTTTCTTAAAAAGGAAAGATTGTTATCATTTGGCGATGATGAATGTAAGTATAAAAAGAATCGATACGAAAGAGGAAACATAAATTGATATTCTTACGTAAATTTCATGATAAGTCACGAACAAAACAGGAATTATAATGTTTCAATGAGAATCAATTATTTTTTTTTGGGGGGGGGGTAGAGGAGTGATGTCTAAATTGACAATAAAATAGAGAAATTTTATCTATTTCATAGGAGTCTATTTATGTTTATATTTTCTGAATATGATACTTTTTGGATATATTTAGTAATATCCAGCCTTATACTGATTATGGCATTCTCAATTTCCATAGCTTTGGCCCCAATAAATAAAGGGCCAGAGAAAGCCACTAGTTACGAATCAGGTATAGAACCAATGGGAGATACTTGGATCCAATTTAGAATTCATTATTATATGTTTGCTCTAGTTTTCATTGTTTTTGATGTGGAAAGTCTTTCTCTATCCGTGGGCGATGAGTTTTGATATTTTGGGTCTATATACATTTATAGAAGCTTTTTTGTTCGTGCTTATCTTAATTATTGGTTTAGTTTATGCATGGAGAAAAGGAGCATTGGAATGGTCTTAACTTCCAAATTTTTGGGTGGTAGAAGGGAAGTAGAAAATTACATAAAGCCAACGATATATCCTATAGAGTCACCTTTGCTTGATCAAGAAATTCCAAATTCAATTATTTCAACTACTCTAAATGATCTGTCAAATTGGGTGAGACTCTCTAGTTTATGGCCACTCCTTTATGGTACTAGTTGTTGTTTCATCGAATTTGCTTCATTAATATGTTCACGATTCGACTTTGATCGTTATGGTTTGGTACTGAGATCTAGTCCTAGACAAGCCAACCTCCTTATAACAGCTGGAACTGTGACCATGAAAATGGCTCCTTCTTTAGTGAGATTATATGAACAAATGCCCGAACCAAAATATGTAATTGCTATGGGAGCATGTATGATTACAGAAGGAATGTTTAGTACAGATTCTTATACTACCATTCACGGAGTAGATAAGTTAATTCCTGTGGACATTTATCTGCCAGGTTACCCTCCTAAACCAGAAGCTATTATAGATGCTATAATAAAACTTTGTGAAAAAATAGCTCGAGAGCTATCTGAATATAAGACCGCGTCTCAACAAAGAAAGAGGTATTTCTCTAGAAAGCATAGGTTTCATATTGGACCCGGTATTCATACTGAAAATGAAGAGGATAAGTTTTTCCATCAATCTTATGAATATCAATTTGATTCAACTTTAGAGATACCCCCCAAAACATCTGAAGCCATTTCAGAGCTACCCCTTGAAAAACTTGAAAATACGAGAGTTCACTATCTATTTGGTGAATGAATAATCGTTAGTAGAAAGTAATGAACAGGAAAAATAATTTTAAATTCCATTGTAAATGTTAAATACTTATACAGATACTTTGATAATAAATAGTAATCAAATGCAGGGTCGACTATCTGCTTGGCTAGCCAAACATAAGTTAGCTCATAGAACTTTGGGTTTTGATTACCAAGGCACAAAGACGTTACATATCAAATCTGAGGATTGGGCCTCAATAGTCATCGCCTTATATGTTTATGGTTTTAATTATCTCCATTCTTAGTGTGCCTATGATGTAGCACTAGGGGGATCATTAGCTAGTGTATATCATCTTACAAAAATAAAGGATAATACATATCAACCCGAAGAAGTGTGTATAAAAGTTTTTGTCCCAAGGGAAGATCCCAGAATACCGTCTGTTCTACATATTTAGAAAGGTACTAATTTTTAGGAACGAGAATCTTATGATATGTTGGGAATACTTTATGAAAGTCATCCATGTCTCAAACGTATATTGATGCCTGAAAGTTGGATTGGTTGGCCTTTATGCAAAGATTATATTGCACCTGATTTTTATGAGATACAAGATTCTCATTGAATGGAATAAAAGTAAAATTTTTTTACTTTTGCAATGATAGATCTATCTTTTGGATAATCTCTTCCATTTTATATGAAATCAAATGTGGCTCTGGCCGCATTAGAAATTATACTATATCCTTGAATGAAAGAAGGATGAACAAAATGTATTTTATTCACACATTAATAATTATTTACCACACCACATCTTATGTACGAAAAGGAAAGCTCCAATTTGAGCTTATACTGGTTCCAAGCTCAATTTTTTTGAGTTCTTTCAAGATTTGATTAGAACAAAGAAGGCACGCTATAAACAAAAAAGTGGGAAAAAATGGAAGATGCTTTTACCAGTATGTAGACACAGATCTACATGTATGGATTATGCCCATATATATATATATATATTTTCTTTCTTATCCATCTAGATAAGATGGTTCCGCATGCCAGGAACCAGATTTGAACTAGTGGCATGAGGATTTTCAGTCCTCTGCTCTACCAACTGAGCTATCTCGGCTCTTCCCTCTGCGTTATCCTAGTACAAAACCTGCACTCGTGTCAACTAAAAAGACAAAGGGAAATTTTTTTCCATTTTGAAAAGGATATTTTTTTTGGATTGATAAGTCATAATCACATAATTATAAAATTAATTAAAATTATGTATTACAATTGTAATAATAGTAATTGTACATATAGTACATGATTATGTGACAAAATAGATCAATTGCTCCTACGATCAACTTGTCTTAAGATCTATTTTGCTATTTAGCAAAAAATAGTGGGGTAATAGATAATCACAATAAGCGCTATTTAAAATAAAGTGAGAATTCCGAATTGCTCACAGAATTATGAAAAGAATAAGATATATGTTATTTGGACATAAACCTGGGGATAAAGGGACTTGAACCCTCACAGTCTATAAAACCAACGGATTTTCCTCCTACTGCAATTTGCATTGTTGTTGGTATTGACATGTAGAATTGGAATCTATCTTTATCCTCGTCTAATCATTCATTAAAAAAATGGAATTAACTCTCTTTCTAAAGAAGCTCTAAATTGGATTACTTAATGAATTAGTTCATTTAATTTGATTTTGAGCTAGGCTCCTAAAAAAAAAGCCTAGAATGACTCAAGTTCTAATCATTAGTTTTGTTTCATTTATTAAGTGTTATATACAGAGGGCACTCTCTAGATAATAGTATTGGGTCAAATTCAAATGATATTCATTCGTTAGAATAGCTTTCGTCGAGTCTCTGCACCTATCCCTTTCTGGGAAATGATTAATTATCATCCCTTATAAAGGGATTTGGCTCAGGATTGCCCATTCAGAATATCCCAGGGTTCCCTGGATTTGGAAGCTATCACTTAGTAAGTTTCTATACCAAGGCTCAATTCGATTAAGTCCGTAGCGTCTACCAATTCTGCCATATCCCCGTTCTCGGAGAACGAGATGATGAGATAATATCATCTCATCAATTTAATTTCAATTAATAAATTTATTCGTTGGATATTCATTCAACCGTGGAATACCCTCTCTTACTTCCTTCTCTCTCAACATTGTATCATCGAGACTGAGAATCATTATATTCTTTATGCATTTTTTATGCAATATTCTTATCCATTTTTTTTATTCAGACTAGTGAAACTCTTTATAGCGTTTGATTCTTCCTTATCTTTACAGATAAATTAGACTTTATTTCAATTTGATTTGTGTTCCCATCCTACACCATAAAAATATCCCTTTCCATATTTAATACCTATTTAAAATCATATTTCCCTTCCATAAGTATAGTCTATGAAATGACTAGAAATCAAAAGAAAGTAGAAATCCAATTTATACCATTATTTTCTTCTTTAAATATTTGTCCCATTTGGCTGAGACGGAAGGATTTGAACCTTCACAATAACAGGACCAAAACCTGTTGCCTTACTGCTTGGCCACACCCCATTCTTATCTAATGCTAATCAATACTCATATTAATAATAAATATAAGTTAAAGCAATGTTCCATTCTAATCTTAACTGCATTATTAGAATTTGATTTGCTATAATTTAATTGCTACAATTATTAAGAGATCTCTGAATCTCATACCAATAAATATGTGATTGCATCCTGCATTTAGATATAAGCCTGCTTAGCTCAGAGGTTAGAGCATCACACTTGTAATGCGACGGTCATCAGTTCAATCCCGATAGCTGGCTCTTTTCTATTTTTTTCATTCCTTCCATTATAAACCATGTCTCCTTAGGATCTATGAAATAAGGAGAAAACTCTTCCTTTTATGATCGTCGGTCCACCGGGTCTATCATGGCATAACGAAATGAATGATTGGAACATATTTTTTTAGACCTCTCCAATACAAACATAAATTGAAAAAATGTCATTCTCCATATAAAATAATTACAATATTCGCATGGTTTATACTATTCCTCTTTCCAGCATTATTTGTTTATTTCATAAAATAAGGAGTTTTTATGTCCCGTTATCGCAAACCTCATTTAAAAATAATAAATCATCTGAAGACTTTACCAGGACTCAGTAAGAAAACACCCAACAAAATTATTGAGAAGTCTAGCAAGAAAAAACATTCTAAACCTCCTAAACCTTCTAAATATCCTGTCTATCTAAAAGAAAAACAAAGATTATGTTTTCATTACAAACTTACAGAGCGACAATTACTTCAATATGTTCGTATTGCTAGAAGAGCCAATGGACCCACGGGTTAGGTCCTATTGCAATTACTTGAAATGCATTTGGATACCATTATTTTTCGATTGGGTATGGCACTTACCATTCCTGGAGCTAGACAATTAGTCAACCATAGACATATCCTGGTCAATGATCGGATAGTAGATATACCAAGTTATCGTTGCAACCCCCAAGATTTGATTTCTATAAAAGATCAACAAAGATCTAGAAATATAATAAATAAAAATATAGATCTATCCCAGAGGGATAAAATCTAGGTGCCAAACCATTTGAATCTTAAAAAAAAAAGTCACAATATATTGGATTAGTAAAAAAAAATAGTAGATAGTAAACGGATCAGTTTGAAGATTAATGAATTGTTAGTCATAGAGTATTATTCCTGTCGAGTTTAAATTGAGAATAAAAAGGAGGGATTCCTGCACATCTGTTCCTTTGTACATTACATTACAATATTAATAAATATTAACACATTTATTGTCCATTTTTTACAATTCCAATGTTAGTTATTTTCCTTTCCCATACCAATGTTCATTTTCCTCATTTCATTTCCTCTATCACAAAATAATAACGGGGTTGTGGGATGATGAGATCATCCTATTGGGATGGGATTCAATAGATTGATAAAAAAATAAGGTGAATATATGGAAAGAGAGGGATTCGAACCCCCGGTAAACACACGCCTACATAGCAGTTCCAATGCTACGCCTTGAACCACTCAGCCATCTTTCCTATGCAATCTCTCCATTTAAATCCAAAAAATGTAAATTAGATTAGTGGATAACAAGTTAAAAATTATTCTTGTTCAGATACGAGAACTTCCTTTTGCAAAAGTAAAGTACTTAACTTATTCAATCCCCCCTAAAGACAAAAGAATATTTTACCACACTTCTTATTTTCTTCCTATTTCAGCAAATTAGAATCTTTATCAATCTACTGATCTCATCTTATTCAGGTTGGCCAATCCAATTGCGAAATTGAGCTAGATCTATTAATCCATTTAATTTCATGATCATAATATACATAATGATTGTATAGTATTATTAATAATTCTTCGGCAAGGATTCATAGTACAAATTGTATCATTATGATGAGATTTTTATCCATATTTATTATGTATGTTAATATGGGTATGCACACAATGATCATTTAGTTCTCATTATGCAATGATCCTTTCACTTTACTTACTTGTTTGCTCGTTCGGATCACGAGCAAATGAGTCTGGACTTACTTATTAAGTTCGTATAATATGTAATTTAAAATAAATTAAATTTTTTCTATTGTTCATCATTCAATTTACATGAACACCCCTTTCAAATATTCTCTATCTATTTTTATTCAGAATAGTCAATTAGATTAGAATTTTCACATATTTACGATCAGAAGGAAACCCATTTATTATGCTATTATGCATCGGAAAATCATTTTTTTCATGGGATCATTTCCATATGGGGAATGAAGGAAATTATCAAATCTCTAATTGACTATGCCTAGATCTTAGAGAAATGACAATTTTATTGATAAGACCTTCACAATTATAGCGGATATCTTATTGTAAATAATCTCAATGGCTTTAGGGGAGAAAGAGGCATTTACCTATTACAGAGATGGTGTGATTTGATATTTTTTTCTCTTTCTATTTTTCTCCTTTTAGAGAATGGCAGGATATTGAGTCAAAGAAAACTTACGCTTAGTGAAAGTGGGTTTCATAAATAGAACAATTCTTTCTATCGTGTATCCCCGATTGATGCAGCCTTAGATGCTTTGATCTTCTGAGATTCTAGTATCAAGCGAAAGGTTACACCTATGTATGTAATAGGTGTTAATGGTCAAACCTATTTGATAGGCACGAATAAGGGAAATTAAAAAGCACTACATGTGGAAATCGACAACACAAATTCTTTGTTATCATACATATGACCTTTTTACGAAGGGCTAGTGAGAATGGTTGGGACAACAAACATCCATCTCGTTTGTACTTTGGATACCATTAGAACCATTAGAGATTGTTGAAGTGAATAACTCCCTTAAAATACGGTGCGTTAAGGACAAAGAAATTGTTGAAGGTTCTATTTTTAGTGATAAGCTAAAATCCTTGTTATTCAGAAAAAAGAATCTTTGCAAGAAGGATGGCTAGAGATTCATCAGAAATACACTAGCTCCTATTAATTATTAATAATGGGGATAAGACTCTCTTTACAATTCAATGAATTACTTCCCTTATTATGTAAAATAAAAGGAGGAGCCGTATGAGGTGAAAATCTCATGTACGATTTTGTAACGGAGATCATTTCAATTGAATGAACGACCGTGACGAATGTCAGCTCAATCCAAAGGGGAATATGCGGAAGCTTTACAAAATTATAATGAAGCGATGCACCTGGAAATTGAGCCTTATGATCGAAGTTATATACTATATAATATAGGTCTTATCCACACGAGTAATGGGGAACATACTAAGGCTTTGGAATATTATTTCCAGGCATTAGAACGAAACCCATCTTTACCACAAGCTCTGAATAACATGGCCATGATCTGTCATTACGTGTGGTTATCTGTACTATAGAATGAATTCGTTTAGAACTACAGATAAGGACAAAAGAATAGGCTTTCTACATATACGCCATCTAAAGGGATGGTTCTTATCAGCTATAGTAAAAAAAATATCCCTCATAGGAGCCCAAATATGAATGGATAAATAGAGCTTGGATATTCTATGGATAAAAAAAATTCAATTGATGGGGAAAGCACCATAAAGATCAATTATTGTAAGTTCGGGCTGATACGATCAAATCTGCTCATTGACAAACATAAGGAATCAACTTATGTATTAGAGTTGATTTACTAGGCTATTGAGCAGTGGTGTAGGATCAGATCCTAAAGATGTGAAGTACTCTCCTACCAGTTGCAAACGGAAAGTACTATTTGAAAGTTTTATACAGAACATAGATAGTTACCCCTTAAAAAGACTTCTATTCGAATAATCTGAAGTAGATCTTTTTTGTTTCTATACTTCATCTTTATGAGGGTGGGAGAAAAGATAAAACCTTTTTCATTTATCAAAAGTGAAGTTTGAAACTCATGTCATTGACCCTTTCTGTTATTTCGGTTAACCTAAACCTATTCCCAATCAACTATCTTCTATTTTGTAAGTTTGGGTAAAGAACTAAAGAATAATATGTGAATTGAGCCGTATGAGGTAGGAAACTCTCAAGTACGGTTCTAAGGGAAGAAAACTTTTCCAAGTTGACCTATCCTAACCGAGGAGAATAGGCCATTCGATAAGGAGATCCTCAAATTGCGGAGGCTTGGTTCAATCAAGCTGCTGAGTATTGGAAGCAAGCTATAGCGCTTGCTCCAAGTAATTAAATCGAAACACAAAATTGGTTAAAGATTACAGGACGTTTTGTAGAATGAAAATCTCTCTATTACCATACTGGTAAATTGTATGGATTATGATATGAAACATTTTATCCATTCAGGATAAATCAATGAATCATACTATTCAATCGAATTAGCTTCTCTTATTTTGTTGTCATTTATATAAATAAATATATTGACAATAAAATAATTAATACCTTCTATGGATCGTTAATGAAAGGGATCTTTTGAATAGGAGTAAATCCCGTCCAGAGACTTAATTTATTAAGGATCCATTAATATTTATCCACAAATAATTCAAAGTTTTTGTGATTCAAAAATGTTATCTGGGACATATGGGGTCCAGATATATGGGTAAATACAACAAACTGGATATGAAGATAATTATAATACACATTATACCGAGAAATGCCTTTTCCCACTGGGTGGGAAAGACGTTTCCCATATTATAATGGTCCATTGAGCACCTATGGTATATGTCATAATAAATTTGAACACCTGCCTCAGATTGACTTCCGTATCATAGTTTGCTTCAGTCCTGAACTGGGAAATAAAGAGAGGAACGAGTTAAGAACATATATCTATCGTTCAATAATTCCTTCCTATTGGTGGGTTTTTTCTCATGTCTCGTCTGGAAAGAGGAGAACTCAATGATCATTCGTTCACTGGAAGCAGAAGTAAAGATCATGGTGGAGAGGGATCCTATTAAAACATCTTTTGAAAAATGGGCTAAACCCGGTCATTTCTCAAAGACACTAGCTAAGGGACTTAATACTACCACTTGGATCTGGAACCTACATGCTGATGCTCACAATTTTGATAACCATACCAATGATTTGGAAGAGATCTCTCACAAAGTATTTAGTGCTCATTTTGGTCAACTAGCCATCATCTTTATTTGGCTAAGTGGGATGTACTTTCACGGTGCTCATTTCTCTAATTATGAAGCATGGCTGGGTGATCCTACTCACATCAAACCCAGTGCTCAGGTAGTTTGGCCAATAGTAGGTTAAGAAATTTTAAATGGAGATGTAGGTGGAGGTTTTCGAGGAATACAAATAACCTCTGGGTTTTTCCAAATTTGGCAAGCATCTGAAATAACTAGAGAGTTACAACTTTACTGCACCGTAACTAGTGCATTGATCTTTGCAGCGTTAATGCTTTTTGCTGGTTGGTTCCATTATCACAAAGCTGCTCCAAAATTAGATTGGTTCCAAGATGTAGAGTCCATGTTCAACCACCATTTAGCAGGGTTACTAAGACTTGGGTCTCTAGGTTGGGCAAGACACCAAGTACACATTTATTTACCTATTAATCAACTCCTAGATGCTGGAGTGGAACCTAAAGAGATACCACTTCCTCATGAATTTATTTCAAATCATGATCTTTTAGCTCAACTTTATCCCAATTTTGCTGAGGGATTGACCCCATTTTTCACCCTAAACTAGTCAGAATATTCCAATTTTTTGACTTTTCATGGAGGACTCAATCCGGTAACGGGGGGTCAAGGCTTGGCCTAGGACCTAACTACTCATCGCATTTGGTTTGGTATTGCTACTGCACATGACTTTGAGAGTCATGATGATATTACCGAAGAATGTCTTTATCAGAAGATTTTTGCTTCTCACTTTGGTCAATTAGCTATAATCTTTCTGTGAACCTCTGGTAATTTGTTCCACGTGGCTTGGCAAGGCAATTTCGAAGCATGGGTCCATGATCCCTTACATGTAAGTCCTATTACTCATGCAATTTGGGATCCTCATTTTGGTCAACTGATTATAGAAGCCTTTACCTGAGGAGGTGCCCCTGGTTTGGTAAATATTGCTAATTCTGGTGTTTATCAGTGGTGGTATACAATTGGCTTACGCACTAATGAAGATCTTTATAGTGGAGCTCTTTTCTTGCTATTTCTTTCCACTATATTTTTAATAGCGGGTCGGTTGCATCTACAACCTCAATGGAAACCAAGTGTTTCATGGTTTAAAAATGCCAAATTTTGTCTCAATCATCATTTGTCGGGGCTCTTCAGAGTCAGTTCTTTGGCTTGGACGGGACATTTAGTTCATGTTGCTATCCCTAAATCAAGGGGGGAACACATAAGATGGGATAATTTCTTGTCTGTATTACCATATCCCCAAGGCTTAGAACCCCTTTTTACAGGTCAGTGGAATCTTTATGCTCAAAATCTTGATTCCAGTAATCATTTATTTGGTACCTTGCAAGGGTCAGGAACTACTATTCTAACTCTTCTCGGAGGATTTCACCCACAAACTCAAAGTTTGTGGCTAACTGATATAACTCATCATCATTTAGCTATTGCATTTGTCTTTTTTATTGCTGGTCATATGTATAGAACTAACTTTGGGATTGGACACAGTATAAAAGATATTTTAGAAGCACATATTCCTCTGGGAGGCCGATTAGGATGCAGACATAAAGGTCTTTATAACACAATCAATAATTCTCTTCACTTTCAATTAGGTCTTGCTCTAGCTTCTTTGGGGGTTATCACTTCCTTGGTGGCTCAACACATGTATTCTTTACCCACCTATGCATTCATAGCACAAGACTTCACTACCCAAGCTGCATTGTATGCCATCATCAATACATTGCCGGATTCATTATGACAGGGGCGTTTGCTCATGGAGCTATATTCCTCATTAGGGATTATGATCCAGAACAAAATAAGGATAATGTATTAGCGAGAATGTTCGAACATAAGGAAGCTATAATATCTCATTTGAGTTGGGCTAGTTTATTCCTAGGTTTTCATACCTTGGGACTTTATGTTCATAACGATGTTATGCTTGCTTTTGGTACTCCAGAAAAACAAATCTTGATCAAACCTATATTTGCTCAGTGGATACAATCTGCTCATGGTAAGACCTTATATGGTTTTGATGTACTCTTATCTTCAACAAATGATCCAACATTCAATGCTGGTAAAAGCATATGGTTACCTGGTTGGTTGAATGCTATTAACGATAATAAAAATTCACTCTTTTTAACAATTAGTCCTAGATATTTTTTGGTTCATCATGCTATTGCTCTAGGTTTGCATACAACTACATTGATTTTAGTCAAAGGTGCTTTAGATGCACGTGGTTCGAAGCTAATGCCTGATAAAAAATATTTTGGTTATAGTTTTCCTTGCGATGGTCTGGGACGGGGTGGCACTTGCGATATTTCGGCTTGGGATGCTTTTTATTTGGTAGTTTTCTGGATGTTGAATTCTATTGGATGGGTTACTTTCTATTGGCATTAGAAGCATATCACCTTATGGCAGGGGAATGTAGCTCAATTTGATGAGTCTTCCACTTATTTAATGGGATGGTTAAGAGATTATCTTTGGTTAAACTCTTCACAACTTATTAATGGATACAATCCTTTTGGTATGAACAGTTTATCTGTCTGGGCGTGGATGTTCTTATTCGGGCATCTTGTTTGGGCTACTAGATTTATGTTTCTTATTTCCTGGTGTGGATATTGGCAGGAACTGATTGAAACTCTCACATGGGCCCATGAACGTACACCTTTGGCTAATTTAGTTTGATGGAGGGACAAGCCGGCAGCTCTTTCCATTATTCAAGCACGATTAGTTGGATTAGCTCACTTTTTCGTAGGTTATATATTCACCTATGCAGCTTTCTTAATCGCCTCTACATCAGGCAAATTTGGTTAATTTGTTTTTTTATTTTCAATTTTAGGAGATATTTAGATTATCAATCTAATCATCTCTGCATAAAAATATTGAATAATCCATGTAATACTTCTCCATTTCAAATTTGATTTATATTTTTTATTCCTAGATATAAGCTGACTAAATCATTATGGCAAGAAAATGTCTCATTCAAAGAGAAAAAAAGAAACAAAGATTGGAAAGGAAATATACTCTTCTTCGTCAATCTTTAAAAAAAGAGATGAGCGAAGTCTCATCATTGGATGAAAAATTGGAAATTTATAGAAAATTACAATCTTCACCACATAATAGTGCACCTACACGTCTTTGTCGCCGTTGTTCGACGACTGGAAGGGATAGAGCCAACTATAGGGATTTTGAGTTGTCCAGATATATAATCCGAGAGATGGCTCACGCATGTTTGTTGGCCGGGGTAACAAAATCGAGTTGGTAGGAGGAAAAAAAGATTATTTAAGATTTTTGTGATGATAGAAAAGTCCCTCCCCTCCCTATATAGGGAGGGAGGATAACATGAGTAAGGGGTTGCTCAATGTAACCCATTTTGGTTATTATATCAAAGCTAATATTAAGGGATAGCGTGGAGTAGAGCAGTTTGGTAGCTCGAAAGGCTCATAACCTTGAAGCCACGGGTTCAAATCCCATCTCCGCAAAGACACAATAGTAAAAAAGGATGACTCATTCCATTGAGAATGGCTTGATAAACCATGAAAGGATACGACCAAACCAAAAACTATTCCTTTTTCTATTTCATCTTCCAGATGGGTGGGTAGTGGGAATTGAACCCGCATCTTCTCCTTGGCAAGGAGAAATTTTACCATTCAACCATACCCGCATTTGACTCATTATTGGAGTATATAATATATACTCCATATATTACCACTTACTTCTATGTAAGTATATTTTACTGGAATTATAGTATGATTATTTACTATACCAATAAGAAAATAACTCCTGCCAAGATCACTTTCATTTAGTTCCTTGGCATTTATGGGAAATGCCATTGCGAACTATAATGCCCCTCTAGAGAGGGGAGGGGGGGCAAGTTTCAACTCAAAAGATCTTAGAACATATCTATGATATGAAAGAATTTAGAATACCTACTAAAAAGATCGATCTAATCCATAATGATACGCCCAAAAATAGCACATTTTTGCAACTCGACCAACCATTAGGAGAGGCAAGTGCGACAGGTACACCAATTACTAGGAGAAATGAAATTACAATTAATGCAAACACAGATGATTAGAAAGCAATAGTCATGGTTGTGATCTTAAAAGCTTCCAACAGATTCAATAGACTATACCATCGGATCCCTATCCAGTCAAATTATAATCAAATGCACTATGGATTTTATTTGATCATAAATTAATCGAGCTTAAATTTATCAAATTTCAATTTGAGTGTGAAAGAATAGGGAAATTCGTTTCTTTTTACCATCATGAGATATCAACTATAATATAGATAACAACCCTATAGTTTAACAACCCTATAGTTAGGTATTAACTGTCAGGGTAAAATAGAATTGTTTTCATCTGGGAGAGATGGCCGAGTGGTTGATGGCTCCGGTCTTGAAAACTAGTATAGTTAACTATCGAGGGTTTGAATCCCTCTCTCTCTTTTTGTTCATTAAACAATTGAACTTATCAGTTCAGTACCAAAAAAGGCTCGGCTATATAATATAGATAGCCGAGCAACAAGGATTTAGTTAGAAAAATAATATTGAAGGATACCACTATCCCATCTCCCAACATGGGAAATAAATCTAAATTGGATAGATTTAGATTTTATCTAGCTTCATCTATGGTTTAATTAAGAGGGGTCATGGAAAGAACAGGTTCAAAATCACAATCAATTCCTTTCTCAAATCCTGCTGCATTTACGCGAGCCCTTCCTGTATGCCACAAATGACCTACGAAAAAGAAAAATCCTAGAATAAAATGAGAGGTGGCTAACCAACTTCAAGGTGAAACATAATTCACCGCATTAATCTCGGTATCTACACCACCCATAGAATTTAAAGAACCTAAAGGAGCATGAGTCATATATTCCACTGAATGTCGTTCTTGCCAGGGTTGTATGTCCTTTTTCAACTTACTCAAGTCCAAACCATTAGGACCCCTTAGAGGTTCCAACCAGGGAGCACGAAGATCCCAAAAATGCATTGTTTCTCCTCTGAAGAAAATTTCTCTAGTAGGAGAACGCATAAGATATTTACCTAAACCAGTAGGCCCTTGGGCAGACCCCACACTAGCTCCAAGACATTGATCTCTAACTAGAAAAGTAAATGCTTGAGCTTGAGAGGCCTTTGGGCTAGTAGGCCCATATAATTCACTGGGATAAGTTGTATTGTTAAAACAAACAAAACAATAAGCATTGAAACCAAAGATAGAAAGAGCCACTAAACTATAGGACAAGTAAGCTTCTTCGGACCACACAAACGCACGATGAGCCCATGCAAAAGGTTTTGTTAAGATGTGCCAGATACCATCAAAAATACAAATGGAACCTAACCACACATGTCCTCCAATTAGATCTTCTAGATTGTCCATGCTAACAATCCATCCCTCTCCCCTAAAAGGGGACTTGAGTAAATAACCAAATATAACACCTGGGTTAAGCGTAAGATTTGTAATTTTTCTTACATCTCCACCGCCGAGAGCCCAGGTATCATATATGCCACCAAAATACACAGCCTTGAATACTAAGAGAAAAACACCAACACCTAAAAAGATTAGGTGAATACCTAAAATTATGGTCATTTTGTTCTTATCTTTCCATACATAACCAAAAAAGGGAAAAGATTCTTCTAAAGTTTCGGGTCTGATTAATGCATGATAAATACCACCAAAACCTAAAACTGCAGAAGAAATTAAGTGAAGTACCCCATATACAAAATAGGGAAAAGTATCCACAATTTCCCCACTAGGACCGACTCCCCATCCTAGAGTAGCTAAATGAGGAAGTAAAATCAAGCCTTGTTCATACATAGGCTTTTTCGGTACAAAATGAGCCACTTCAAATAGATTCATTGCTCCAGCCCAGAATACAATTAATTTGGCATGAGCCACGTGAGCCCCAAGTAATTTGCTTGACAAATTGATAAGTTGGGCATTACCAACCCACCAAGCAAAACCAGTAGTTTTTTGGTCACGACCAGCTAAAGCTAGAGTTCCATTAAAGAGCGTTTCCATGGGGTAGAACCTCCTCAGGGAATATAAGGTTTTCATGAGGCTGATCTTGAGCCACCATCCAAGCATGAATACCTTCATTTAAGAGAATATTTTTTGTGTAGAAAGTCTCAAATTTAGGATCTTCTGCTGCACAAATCTCCTAGGAAACAAAGTCATAGGCACGTAAGTTTAGAGCTAGACCAACTACTCCAATGGCACTCATCCATAAACCGGTCACTGGTACAAATAACATGAAGAAATGTAACCAACATTTATTGGAAAAAACAAACCCAAAAATTTGTGACCAGAAATGGTTAGCAGTGACCATAGAATAAGTCTCTTCAGCTTGAGTTGGGTTAAAAGCGCGGAATGTATTTGCACCATCACCATCTTCAAATAAAGTATTTTCCATGGTAGCACCATGAATAACACATAGAAGAGTAGCACCCAATACTCCAACAACTCCCATCATATGAAATGGATTCAAGGTCCAATTATGAAAACCTTGAAAAAAGAGGATAAATAAAAAAATAGTTGTTACACCAAAACTAGGTGCAAAAAACCAACCAGACTGACCTAATGGATAAATCAAGAATATAGAAAAAAATAGCAATCAGACCAGAGAACACAATTGCATTATAAGGTCACAATTATACAGATTGAGCAAGTTCAAATTGGCGTAACATGAAACCTATTAGACCAAAAGCACCATGAAGAGCAACAAAAGTCCATAGACCACCTAATTGGCACCAACGAGCAAAATCTCCTTGTGATTCAGGACCCCATAATAGCAGCAAAGAATGTGCTAAACTATTAACAGGCATAGAAACTACAACAGTTAAAAAATTACAACCTTCCAAATAAGAACTGGCCAATCCATGAGTATACCATGAAGTCACAAAGGTTGTACCCGTAAACCATCGACCTAGGGCGAAATAAGCACAAGGAAAAAGCAATAGACTAGACCAACCCACAAAAACAAAATGGTCTCTACGTAGCCAGTCATCCATAGTATCAAATAAAGTTTGTTCATCTTTGGAAGACTTTCCAAGGGCTATAGTCATAGTGATCCTCCTATTTAACTATTTCGACCTTTTTCTAGCACCCTATCTGATAGAATCAAAAGGTATACGCTAGTTTGCATATATATGGACAATTTTTAATCCATCATCCCTTTAAACAAATTGGGTTCTGAAGATTCCTTATTGGCACAGATATTATCTGCTAAACTAAACCAATTCAATATAGGTAAATGCATGATGTTGTTTGTATTCAATTTCTTTCTGATCCTCAAATTACCTTCTGAATGGAATAAATGTCAACAAAACAACTGCCGTAAAGCTTTTTTGTTCTTCACCAGATACTATTCACGACATCTATTACATTTAAATAGTATTCCGTTGTGAACCTCACTCTAAGATTAAAAAATTGATTAGTAAATACTACTATATTCATACAAATAAATAAGAACAATAAGGAGATATTTGATTAACTCATAGAGTTAGAGGAAAGAACTCTATTTGTTCTTTTCCTTCTATTCAGAAAAAAGGAGTACTATTTAACTATAGTTAAATATTAACAGTTCCTTTCTTTAATTCGATTCTCTAGATAGGAATCAATTTATTGATTAAAGATAAGGGGAAATTGACTCCGTCCATAATTCAGATTTCCATCTCTATTCTTTCCAGAAAGAAGAGAAATAATAACTATTCATTCGACAGAACATCCAATAATAAACCAAATATTCAATCATTTGAATAATTTCAGAGAATTGAAAGGTCTACTTTCAAAATATCCCTCAATTTTCAATATCAGAATAGCTGATATATTCATCAGTCAATGGGTTAGGTTCACTTACTTCTCCTTCTTATTTACCTCTTTTGGGCTGAAAGATTTAGGATATAAAAGAGTGAAAATATTTTCGTATTTTAAGATTTAAATTACGTATTCACAATTTCAATTATAATGCCTCAAAATTACGAAAATGACATAATTCTTATGTCTAATCTTATACTATTTCTCTTCCTATAGTAGCAAGATGGATAAAAAAGACTATTATCTAATAGTCTAGATAGCATTCTAGTTGTCCTCACTCATATTAGGTGCTCTATTTCGAGCATAACAAATGCTGAACCTAAAACTAATAATGACAGGTATTTAATTAACTATTTTTCACAGTTTTTTTACCTTAATTAAACATCCTCCTGTGAAAAATGAACACCGGGCTTTGTAGGAATCATTACAAGAGCCCTTTATCGGGCTTGAACCGATGACTTATGCCTTACCATGGCGTTACTCTAGCACTGAGTTAAAAGGGCTATTAATCATTTCATGATGAATGCATCAGTCTACTACATATCCGGTATATATGTAGTAGCAAAATGAATCCACATAGAATATAATATTAATAATAATTTATCTAATTTACTGTTTGAGAACCAATTTTATTTTGATAATGTCAATTGGTCCTATTGACCATTAATAGTTCCATTAAACTCTTCAAATTTATTATTAAAAAGGTGAGATCTGTACTCCATAATTGATAGGGATATACCTTCCATTGTTAGTCTACCTATTTATTAATAATTTATCTGAATTGACTAAATTAGTGAACCCATGTGGCTATTGAGATGACTCTCTTATTCGTTTGTCTGTCTATCACTCAGATCCACACATAAGATTGTCTCTATCTGAGATAGAGATCAGCATCTCTGATATTTTATAAATACACATAACCTATTTTATTAAATTGTGCCTATTCTGCTCTGTCCTATGTCAGCAAATATTGTCTAGGACTCTTCTGCTTGGTTTCCGACCCTATCCAATAGGGACCCTATCTAATAAGATTATGTAGTTTGTGTTCTTCATTATGAATAATTTTTATCTGTAAACATGCGCACTCTATCATACGTGTTGGTCCAGAGGACCAAATATTGCTACGGGTTCCACAAGCGAATCTCCACTTTGAATAAATGAGTACTCAATTCAACAAGAAAGGGGGGATATGGTTCTCATCCAGAACAAATATCAATTTCATAATATGGTGATATAGAGGAGGGGGATATTGTAAGCAATGTTATAAGAGGCATTTACTCAATATTTTTATTTTTGATCGTTGTTCCATCTTTTGGTTCAAAATAATAGTTGTTATATCCGTAGCAATACCCCAAGAATTTTGGGGCTTAAACTAAGCGCTTTTTATCTTTATCAGTATCTAAAAGAAAAGCCTTTTTTGAGGCTTTATGTACTAGAGAAGTTTACGAACAATACAAGAATAATATGAAACCACTAACATAAAGAAACCTAATAGATTTAGTGGTGTCATAGTCTTGACAATTTCCTAAGGATTTGAATATTATAATAATAAGTGGGCCCCTATCGTCTAGTGGCCCAGGACATCTCTCTTTCAAGGAGGCAACGGGGATTCAATTTCCCCTAGGGGTACTATACTAGGAAAGAAAGTCATTAGAATAATCATTAGGTCTCCTAATGACTTTCCATTTCTTGTTCTTGGGTCGATGCCCGAGTGGCTAATGGGGACAGACTATAAATTTGTTGGCAATATGCCTACGCTAGTTAAAATCCAGCTCAGCCCAAGACCAACTTGATTGATAGATTGATATTCATAATCAATCGATTATTTCGATGAAAAGGTAATTGGTTCTTGAATCCTCGATATATAAAAAATTGAAATGAACAAATACTTTCTGTAAATTTGAAAGAGAAAGCTCAAATCTTTTATCGACCCAGCAGTACTTAATTAGTACTGATTATTAAGTCAATTGTACCTAGTTGGGATTATAGTTCAATTGGTTAGAGTACCACCCTTTCAAGACGAAAGTTGCAGGTTCGAGCCCCGTCAGTCCCGGTCCAATAAATTGATCAATTCTTCGCTCGATCCCCACCCCATTAGAAGAGAAAAAAGGGAAATCGGGTAGACCAGGATAGATCTACTGGTGATTCTATCACCATTTTGATGATATTATCAAATTATCATAGTGGATCTACACTAAAATTTATTCTTTCCTTGAGAAAGAAAAAAAGGTTTTGTATAATTAACGAATGTTATATAAACACATTCATAATTGTACGAATAGATCTTCGTAGGAAGATCGATTTGTGTTAGGAAGGATAACACAGGAGGAGTCTCCTTCTAAGTCAAAATACTGCGTAGATCTCTACGGATCATTCTAAATGATTTCCAGATACTGTTACATCTATCTCATGTTCTTCCCAAAAGTGAAATATTGGTACTATTTCAAATGTGCTAGTACGCCATTGAACGGTATTCTCATAATCAAAAAGATTACGATCAATTATCACATGAGGATTGGATGATGTTTGGGCTGAACTAATTATCCAAATAGTTCAGCTCATTCCAGGGTCATGGGCAATCCTTCGAATAATTTGAACTATCTTTTTAGTTCTCGGTGAACATTACAAGGCAAATCAGGGGGATTTTATTAGGGGAATCTTTCCATCTTTTTTTAGCTGCAGTTACCTTGACCCCTTTTGTGATTTGTCATGTAGAATCATGATGCAAATGCAAGCTTGGGTATCTTGCTCACCTGAATCAAGAGAATTAATTCTCTTGTCCTTTTTTTAGATCAATAGAATCGATTAATGGATAGTAATATCCCTATTGGGACTATTCCTTGCCTTCATTAGAAGGTAAGTTTAAAATAATAAATCAATCAGTAGATATAATCTACTCAGAGCAATCTTTATCATACTTATCTGCCTTACCCCTCAAATAGGCAAATTCGGGTCGTCATCAATGTCTCAATATTCGATTGAGACGATTTATTTTATCAAACAACCATATTTATAATATTTGCATATCCAATGCTTGGCGATACTATTTTTTTGTTTATGTAAAACATTGTAACTATATGAGTAACCTAATGGGATCGATTAGGAATCAAATTACTAGATCCGGTATGAATAAGAGATCATAGTATGTTATACTATTTCATTTCTATTGAAGAATTCATATCTATGAAGAATTAATAGGAATTTGTTAGATTTTGTTACTCAGATTGATCCTATTGATGGAATCTTATAATTGAAGGATTCAATCAATAAATAAAAAAGATTCATCTATACTCTATGAGATCAAATCTCGAGTTATTGTAAAACGAAGGGAAAATCAATCATGGAAGTAAATATCCTCACATTTATTGCTGTTGCATTGTTCATTTCAGTCCCTACTGCTTTTTTACTCATCATTTACGTAAAAACGGTGAGTCAAAGCAATTGATTTGTATTATCAATACAGTGATTACTGATGTCTAGATGAATTCTAGATCATCAGTAAAAAAAGGGGGGGTAATAGGGGTCGTATTAAGGGTAGAGATTTATTTGGAAAAGAAGTAGTACGAAGGAAGAAGGAAATGAGAAACCTTCCTTTCCTTTCACTTTTTCTTTATACTACTTCTTCTACATAGATCTTAGAAAAGTAAATCTGAATAGCACTTGTCCTATGGGGACACGAATGTAGGATGAGGACCTAGTAAAAAAAGTGATGCTAATCACAATACTATTAATATGCCCCTAGAAAAAGTAACTTTATGGGGGCAGAACATAGGTGGTGTGGTTCTGAACATAATCTATCAAAAGTATTTTAGACGAATCTACAAATCGTAAAATTGTGAAATATCTTTCTATTTCTAACACAGTAAAATTATCATTTTATAGTATATAGTGAATTGGAAATCGTAAATAATTTCTATGGAAAAGGGATGTCTGGTTGGGATAGAGCAGCACAATATGTTTCATATGTCGTTGTTCCAAGAACAGACTCATATTAAATTTGATCAATTTGCAATTATTTAGATTAATTAAAACGTAAACTTTTTTTATTTTGATTAATACTATGCTTAGTAGCATAAATTCCATATCTACTTCATACTTGATAAGTATCAAGTATTTTCGAAAATATGAAGGTAAAGGATGCATTCCTTTATCCATATCAAACATAAATAATTCCAGAAATCTTTGATTTTTATAATAATTATTGATCATTCAATTCAATATTATTAGATCATTATGAAACATACGAGATTATGATCTATAATTTATTTGAAGTCTCAAAAATGACTCAAGACTATTTAATTAGTTTAAATATTAGTTGTATTAAAGTCCACTTCTACCCCATACTACGAGTGAAAGAGAAAACGTAAAAATGACCATTAGAGCAGCCCAAGTGATACCTACTATATCCATACGAATCCCTCTATTATCAAGAATAATAATCATTATTGATTAATTATGATAATGGAACTAATCAGGATAGTGCAAAGTGTAAATCCTCCACCAAAAGGAATAATCGATAGTAGAGATTTATAAAATTAGTCTGTTAGAACTAGTTACTCTCTAAATGCCTATAGAGGCATGCATTTACAATAAAATTGAATATTATCGTAAATATATTGGTAATTTAATCTGAAGACGCACAAGTTTACTCCAAAAGTTATGGAGTACAAATGCAAACTTTTGCATTTCCTTCACTTTTTTGTACCCTAAAAAGGCGACACCCGGATTTGAACTAGGGATGGGGGATTTGCAGTCCCCTGCTTTACCACTTGGCTATGTCACCATCCCCAAATCCAATTTGGATCTGGATTTAGTATTTTGATCCCCCTACTTTATCACTTAGTTATGTCATATAGGGGAATAGTGAAAATTTAGGGGACTTGTTAAAATTCGAAGTTAGTTTTCTTATGTACAACTGCCAGCTGATTTACAACTTTTTAAAAGTTGCTTAAGTTGTAATGCAGAGAAAGATTCAATATTTCATATCATGTTTTACTTTTCATGATAGGATAGTGAATGCACATTTGTCAACCATAAAAGAAATAGAAATATAATTTATTATTTTAAAATTTAATTTGTTCTTTTCCCTTCATTCAATCATATCATTATAATGTGATAATGTATTTATTATTACATTTGAAAGTAATCCACCCTGTTTTAATCTTTAAGGAAGATTTGATCCCGTTTTGCATTTTATGCAGAAGAAAAAAAAAACACCTTTTATTTTTCTTATCTTTTTACTCATATCTGAATATGGGTAGAATTTGTACGGGATATAGTGAACAAAATAGACATGAAAATTTTTGTCGGATTTATTCTATTCGTATAGCTCAATGAGGAATAAATAAAAAAATAAACTTTTTATAGGAAACTGCCAATGCGATTAGATGAAAATAATGGAATATTTACAATCCCCGAATTTGGTAAAATACAACTTGAAGGATTTTGTCGTTTCATCGATCAAGGCTTAATAGATGAACTCGATAAGTTTTCAAAAATTGAGAGCCCGAATAAAAAAATAGAATTTAGGATTTTTGGGAATGAATATAAATTAGCAGAACCCTTCATTAAAGAGAGAGATGTTGTATACCTGTCCCTTACATATCACTGTAAATTATATGTACCAGCACGATTGATTCATAGAGCTCGTGGAAAGATAAAGATACAGAACCAAATTGTATTTCTGGGAAATATTCCCTTGATGAATTCTAAAGGAACTTTTGTAGTAAATGGCAATTACAGAGTCATGGTCAATCAAATATTAAGAAGTCCTGGTATTTATTACACTTGGGAGTGAAAACCGTCGGGAAACATTCTCTATGTCGGCACTATAATTTCAGATTGGGGAGGAAGATCAAAATTAGAGATCGATATAAGAAAACAAAGGATATGGGTTCGTATAAGTAGAAAGAAAAAAATACCTGTTATACCTCTATTGTTGGCTATGAGCCTGAATTTCAAAGAGATTTTGGATGATACTCGTTATAGGAATCTCAAAACATTTCTCCTTTCCGAAAATGGAACGAAGGAGTATGACCAATGCTGCAAGTGGAGCAATTTCGGGAAGGAAGATGCCATTTTGGCACTTTATAAGGATCTCTACATAAGTGATGATGACCCTCGAAAAGACAATTTGGAATTTTTTGATTATTTATGTGAAGAATTGCAAAAAAATTTTTTCTGAACTAAATGTGTATTAGGAAAGATTGGTCGATGAAATCTGAACAAAAAACTGAATCTTGATATACTTGAGAACGAGATTTTTTCATTACCACATGATGTATTGGCTGCTAAGGATTACCCTATCAGAGTGCAATTTGGAACAGGTATACTCGATGATATAGATCACCTTCAAAATCGATATATTCATTCTGTAGCAAATTTATTACAAGACCAATTAGGATTAGTTGTATATCGTTTGAAAGAAGCAATTTCAAGAACTATATTATATGAATCAACCAATCCTAAAAGTATTTTCCCTTACCAATAATTTTTTGTTGGAGTTTGCCTTATTCCTTTTCTCAAACATAATGATGTGAATCATGCTTTAATGGGTTCTAATATGCAGCATCAAGCAGTTCCACTTGTTCAACCTGAGAAGTGCATTGTCAGAACAGGATTGGAGGGTCAAGTAGCTCTAGATTCAAGAAGTATAGCTATAGCCAAGGAAGGGGGAAGAATCCAGTATAGTGATGCTATAAATATCACAATCACTTCATCTGTTGTTCGAGACACTATAGGAATAGAATTGATTATATATCAACGTTCTAATAGTAATACTTGTATGCATCAAAAACCCTGAGTTTGTCAAGGAGAATATGTAAATAGGGGACAAATTATAGCAGATAGTGCAACTACAGTAGGGGGAGAACTTTCTCTGGGAAAAAATGTACTAGTGGCTTATATGCCATGGGAAGGATAGAATTTTGAAGACGCAATACTTATTAGTGAACGTCTAGTATATGAAGATATTTTCACTTCTTTCCAGATCATAAGATACAAAATTGGAGTTTATTTGATGAATCAGGGCCTTGAAATAATTACTAGAGAAATACCTCATTTAGATGCTCACTTACTCCGTCATTTGGACGAAAATGGCCTTGTAATGCTAGGATCTTGGATAGAAACAGGTGATGTTTTAGTGGGCAAATTAATGCTTGAAGCAGAAGAAGACTCACTATTAAATACTCCAGAAGGAAGATTATTGCAATCTTTATTTGATATTAAGGCACCACCCACTGGAAAATAAAATTGTTTTCAAGTCCCTAAAGGTGTAAGAGGCCGAGTTATCGATGTGAGATGTATCCAGGAAGAAGATTATTTCGGTGATATTGTGGAAAAAGTCCATGTATATATTTCACAAAAACATAAAATACAAGTGGGTGATAAAGTAGCTGGAAGGCACGGTAATAAAGGTATTATTTCAAGAGTTTTACCCAGACAAGATATGCCCTATTTATAGAATGGAACACCAATGGATATGGTATTAAATCCATTAGGGGTACCTTCACGAATGAATGTAGGACAAATCTTTGAATGTTTGCTCGGTTTAGCAGGAAAACTAATGAGCAAACATTATAGAATAACACCTTTTGATGAAAGGTACGAATGAGAAGCTTCTAGAAAACTAGTGTTTTCTAAACTTTATAAAGCTAGCGAGTAAACAACTAACCCATGGTTATTTGAACCTGATCATCCTGGAAAATATAGATTAATTGATGGAAGAATAGGAGATATTTTTGAACAACTTGTTGCAATAGGAATAGCTTATATATCAAAATTGTGTCATCAAGTTGATGACAAATTTCATGCACATTCTAGTGGACCTTATACAATGGTTACACAACAACCTCTGAAAGGAAAATCCAAACAAGGAGGGCAATGAGTAGGAGAAATGGAAGTTTGGGCTCTAGAAGGTTTTGGTGTTGCTTATATTTTACACGAGATGCTTACTTTAAAATCTAACCATATGGATGCTCGTGAAAGAGTATTTGGTGCCATTATCATTGGAGAGCCAATGCCTAAACCTAGCACTCCTACAGAATCTTTTTGATTACTTAGTTGAGAACTATGATCTTTAGCTCTAGAATTGAATCATACTATTCTATCTGAGAAAGACTTTTAGATAGATAGGAAGGAAGTTTGATCAAAATGAATTAAAATTTTTATTTTATGAGTGACTAGGATAAACATCAACAACTTTGAATTGGATTAGTTTCTCCCGAGCAGATTCTTGCTTGGTTTGAAAGAATTTTACCTAATGTAGAAAGAGTCAGAGAAGTGACTACAGACTATACTTTAGATTATAAAACTTATGAACCAGAAAGAGATGGATTATTTTGTGAAAAAATCTTTGGACCTAAAAAAAGGGGAGTTTGTGCTTTTGGAAAATCTCGAGTGATTGAGAATGAAAAGGAAGACCACAAATCCAATTTTTGTGCCCAATGTGGAGTTGAACTTGTTGTTGATTCTTGAATTTGAAGATATCAAATGGGATACATTAAACTGGCATGTCCAGTTGTTCATATTTGGTATTTCAAATGGCGTCCTAGTTATATTGTGGATCTATTAGATAAAACTCGTAAAGAAATAGAAGACCCAGTATACTGCGATGTGTGACTTGATCATAAGCTCTGATTATACAGATCCGTAAGAACTGTCATCCTATTAAAATTGGGATGCCCTTAGCTCTGACACGTCCCTCAGGAAGAGTAGCATGAAGCTCAGAATTAGAAGCATCGTGAAGAGATGTTGATAAAGAGGAATGAATCTAGGGTTTATATCTTGTATATTAAAATTGCTAATTGGACTTCGTAAAAACACTTCTTTTCTTACTATTAATAAGAATGGAATGAAAAAGAAAATTTTTAGATTATCCTTGATTTATTCAAGATCAAAAAGAAGCTATGGTTATAGGAGTCTATTCATCGCACATATGCTTCAAATAGTATTGTAACCATCGAAGTAAAGCAGAAACCTACAGGATCAAATAGAACGAGATATAGACAAGTAAATCCCTTATGAGTTTCAAATGAATTGAAGGTCTTTCACAAAGAAATGAATTGTTTAAAAGGGAGGAGACTGCTCAAGAATTCCATATTTATGTCGTAATACGAATCGTAAACAAATATTAGAATTAACTTGGAACTTGAGCAAAGAGTAACTATTTAGTCTTTCTACAGAGCAATACCTAATCACTTTCAGTTTCGATATAGTTGCTTGAGCCGGATGAGAGGAAACTTTCATGTCCGATTCTGAGGGGGGGAAAAAAAATCCTAGAATAACCTATCCAAATGTTTATATTACTAGGTCCATGGCTAACAAGCCAACTTTATTGCGATTTTAAGGTTCACTTAAATATGAGCATCAATCCTGGCCAGAGATTATTGCTTATTATCTCTCTTGGGATTTTGGGCTATTTCAAGAGAGAGAAATAGCCACTGGGGGAAAAGCTATCAGAGACCAACTAGTGGGTCTGGATCTACAAATTATTCTGGATCGTTCATATATGGAATGGAAGAGATTGGATGAAATAATATCTATAGTATTTACGGGGACTACTAATGCCAAAAAGGATATAGTTTTTGATAAGGGATTAAAAAAGATGTATGATAAATTGAATGAGCAAGAACTTCAAAAACTTTTAAGAAGAAAAAATCTTTTGGTTAGATGCATGAGATTAGCTAAATATTTTATTCAAGCAAATATAGAACCACAATGGATGGTTTTATCCCTATTACCAGTTCTTCCTCCCGATCTGAGGCCAATGTTTCAATTAGATGAAGTTGGACTGATTAGTTCGGATCTCAATGAACTTTATCAAATAGTTATCCATCGAAATAATCTTCTTATTCACCTTAGAAAAAATACTAATGTATTTGTAATGCTGGATTTATTGACTAATCAAAAGAGATTAGTCCAAGAAGCCGTAGATGCACTTCTTGATAACGACATCGGCGGACAACCAGTGAGAGACAGTCACGATAGACCTTATAAATCGTTATCAGATTTCATCTAAGGTAAAGAAGGAAGATTTTGTGAAAATTTACTTGGAAAACAAGTTGATTATTCATGTCATTATGTTATTGTGGTAGGTCCCCTTCTTTCATTGTATCAATGTGGATTACCCTGAGAAATCACAGTAGAGTTTTTTCAAGCATTTTTTATTCGTGATCTAATTGAATGACGAATTGCTCCCAATCTAAGAGCAGCTAAAAGTATAATTCAAGATAGGGGACCCATTATATGGAACGTACTTAAACAAATTATGCAAAGACATCCCGTATTGTTAAATCGAGTGCCTACCTTACACAAATTAGGAATACAAGCATTTATACCTATTTTGATAGAAGAACATGCTATTCATTTACATCCATTGGTTGTGCAGGATTTAATGCAAATTTTGACAGAGATCAGATGGCTATCCACGTACCTCTATCGATGGAAGCTCAAGTAGAAGCTTGTTTACTTATGTTTTCTCATCTCAATCTTATCTCTCCAACTATAGGATATCTTATTTGCGTACCGACTCAAGATATGCTTCTCAGACTTTATAGATCAACTCTTCAAAAAAACCAAGGTATTTATGAAAATAGGTACCACCCAGATAACTCAAAAAAGAAGATCATTTCACCTTTGTTTTCTAGTTATGATGATGCACTCAGAGCTTATCAACAAAAATGAATTGATTTAGATAGTTCGTTATGGCTCCAGTGGGGGAGAGATATAGATATCCCTATTATAAATTCAGTAAATCGAGAAGTCCATATCGAAGTTCAATATGAATCTTTGGGTACTTTCTATGAAATCCATCAACATTTTCAAATAAGAAAAGGTAAAATGGGAGAAATACTTAATAAATACATTTGAACAATCGTTGGTCGTACTCGTTTTAATCGATAAATAGAAGAAGCCATAAAAGGTTTGTGGGCTTATGATATCCGACAAGAACTGTCACTATTCAGAATATAATATTATTAGAGATAAAGTAGAAATAGAGATCAAGTAGAAATAGAGATTAAGTAGAAATAGAGATAAAGGAAGCCTTCCGGCTTGAACCCATTGCTGAATCCTGCTACCCCAAATGGGAGGTTTTTTTCTTATGGCAGAACCTAATTTTTTCGAAGTGCTCTTTCCCTTTGAAGTGCCCTTTTATAATAAAGTGATGGATAAGACTGCTATGAAGCAACTTATTAGCAGATTCATAAATCAATTTGGAATGACATATACATCCCATATATTAGATCAACTGAAGACTTTAGGTTTCCAGCAAGCTACTAATGCAGCTATTTCATTAGGAATTGATGATCTTTTAACAATACCATTTAAAGCATGGCTTATCCAAGATGCGCAGCGACAAGGTTTTGCTTCGGAAAACAATCATGATTATGGGAATGTACATGCAGTGGAAAAATTACGTCAATTGATCGAAATATGGCATGCTACCAATGAATATTTGAGATGAGAAATGAATTCAAATTTTAGGATGACTGACCCTTTTAATCTAGTACATATGATGTCCTTTTCGGGAGCTAGAGGAAGTACATCTCAGGTTCACCAATTAGTAGGTATGAGAGGATTAATGTCAGACCCTCAAGGAAAAATTGTTGATCTACCCATTCAAGGAAATTTTTGTGAAGGACTCTCTTTAACAGAATATATTATTTCCTGTTATGGTGCTCGTAAAGGAGTTGTGGATACTTCTATACGAATAACAGATGCTAGATACCTCACACATAGACTTGTTGAAGTAGTACAACACATCGTTGTGCGTAAAGCAGATTGTGGCACTATCCAAGGCCTTTTTGTAAGTTTCATTCAAGGTCGAGAAAGAATATAAAATCAAATTGTTCTACAAACACAAACACTAATTGGTCGTGTGTTAGCAGATGATATATATATAAATGGGAGATGCATTTCCACGCGCAATCAAGATATTGGGATTAAACTTGCCAATCAATTATGAAACCTCCAAACACAACCAATATATATACGAACACCTTTTACTTGAAAAAGTATATCTTGGATTTGTCAATTATGTTATGGTCGGAGTACTACTCATAGCAACTTAATCGAATTAGGAGAAGCAGTCGGCATTATTGCAGGCCAATCAATTGGAGAACTAGGGACTCAACTAACATTAAGGACTTTTCATACTGGTGGGGTATTTACAGGTGATATTGTAGAACATATACGAGCCCCTTTCATTGGAAAAATTGAATTCAATGAAAATTTGGTTTTTCCTACACGTACACGTCATGGTCATCTTGCTTATATATGTCATAATAGTTTATGCGTGACTATTGATAGTCAAGATAAAGTAGAAAACTTAACCATTCCACCAGAAAGTTTGCTTTTCATTTAGAATCATCAACTCGTGGAATTGGAACAAGTTATTATTGAGGTTCATGCTAAAACATTGCCCTTCAAAGAAAAAGTGGAGAAACATATATATTCTGACCTAACAGGAGAAATGCACCGGAGTATCCCTATGTCTAATTTTATATTAAAGACAACTCATTTATGGGTATTATTAGGAGGTATGTACGAATCCATTGTAGTACCTTTTTCTTCATTTCATAAAGATCAAGATCAAGTGGATATTACACCACTTCTTCTTGATAAACATCAATCACTTTCGAATTATTTAGTGGATCAAGTGAAACACGAATCAGTTGACTCAAACTTTTTAAAAAAAGAAAAAAAAAACTTCAGTTATTCTAAAACTGATCAGACCATATCTAACAAAGATCAGAACTCTATTTATTCCACCATTCTTTATGAAAATCCCAATATGATGGGAAAAAAGAAACAAATCAACTCATCATACCCTTATGGCGTGATAAAGAATGGGTAAAGCGAAGAATCCCTTGTCCTGATTTGATTCTTAGAATACCTAGAAAAGGTATTCTACAGAGAAATCAGATTTTTGCTCTTTTGAATGACCCTCGAATTGATAATTCAAGAATAAAATATGGGGAGATCATCAGGGGTAATTCAATTGAAAAAAAATTGATTTCTCTTGAAAATCCATTAGCCGGAGGATTAAATCCAAAAATAAAAGAGGCTTATGCTTCTCTTATTTCAGTAAGAACAAATAAGATCATTATCAATATGATTCAAATTAGCTTGATGAAATACCCCTTTTTGAATATGGCAAAAGGGAAAAATATAGCAAGTTATAATTTTATGTCTCATAACAAATTAGAGCAAACCAATCCTTTTTCTTCCAATGATAAAAGTCCCTTACTTAGTAAGGGGATTATTCGTTCATTACCTAATGAGAATAAAAAAGGTGAATCTTTTATGGTTCTTTCCCCTTCTAATTTTTTGCAAATTGGTGTATTTAATGATTCAAAAGGTTTCAATACAGTAAAAAAATTAATTCAGAAGGATCCAATTAGACAAATCATTGAATTGTCAGGTCTCTTGGGTCACTTACATAGTATTGCTAACCGTTTCCCATGCTACCATTTCACAGCTTCTAATAAAGTCTTACTAAGTAAACGTTCAATTTGTGACATTTATTCGAATACTTTCCAAGTACCTAAATGCTATTTTATGGATGAAAAGATGGAAATTATAAATTTGATTCATGCATGAATATTATTTCTAATTTATTCAATTTTAATTTGTACTCCTCCTTATCCAATTTTTGTGAAAAAACATTTCTAGTAGTTAGCCCTAGACAATTTATTTGTGAAAGTGTATGGATATCTGAAGATGAACCACTCCACGCATTTGGTCAAATTATAGCCGTTCATGAGGAATCTTTAGTCATTAGATTTGCTAAACCCTATTTGGGTACTCGAGGAGCAACTCTTCATGGTAATTATGGAAAAATTCTTTATGAAGGAGATACATTGATAACTATGTTATATGAAAGATTAAAATCCGATGATATAATTCAAGGTCTTCCTAAAGTTGAACAATTGTCAGAAGCCCGTTCGACTACTTCAATATCAAAAAATCAGAAAAAAAATTTTCAAAAATTGAATAAACACCTGGCAAGATCTCTTGGAAACTTTTGGGGGTCATTCATCAGTGTTAGGATAAGTATGGAGCATAGTCAGATTCAATTGTTCAATCAAATTCAAAGGGTTTACCGATCCCAGGGGGTACAAATTTATGATAAACATATAGAAATTATTGTACACCAAATGACATCAAAAGTTTTAATTGTAGATGTGGACAATTTAGAAAATGGAAATTTGGAAAATGGATTGGGTAATGTTTTTTACCTGGGGAACTCATTGGATTATCATGAGCACAAAGAATGGATCGTGCTATAGAAAAAGCAATCAACTATCGAACAATTTTATTGGGAATAACAAAGGCACCTCTGAATACTCAAAGTTTTCTATCAGAAGCGAGTTTCCAGGAAACTGCTCGGGTCCTAGCTAAATCTGCTCTTCGAGGTCATATTGATTGGTTGAAAGGCTTGAAGGAAAATGTTATTCTTAGGGGGATGATACCTGTCGGTACTGGATTCAATCGTTTGGGAAAACGGAACGAAATGGATCCGAGAATGGGGAATAAAAATCTATTTAGCAACAAAGTGAAAGATATTTTATCTCATCATCAATATAAAAATAATAATCAATATAAAAAAGTCTCTATTTTGTCCGTTAAGCAAAAAAAAAGTTCTTAAAAAATTAGTAAAGAAGAAAAAATCGAAACGACCAGTATAATAAATAATTTTTAGAAATGAAGGAATTTCTTAGGATATCAAATTAAATGGATATCTCATACCACGTATGATATGGGCAAGCAATCTTGGAAATGGAATCCATTCCATCGGAATGTATAAATTACAGTTCATAGTGAAAAAATAAATGAAAACAAAATGACGAAAAAAAATAAATGAAAACAAAATAACGAAAAGAAATTGGAACATCAATTTGAAAGAGATGATAAGAGTAGGAGTTCATTTCGGTCATCAGACTAAAAAATTAAACCCTAAAATGGCACCTTACATTTTTAAAGATCGTAAAGATTTTCATATTATAAATCTGACTCAAACTGCTCATTTTTTATCAGAAGCTTGTGATTTTGTTTTTGATGGAGCAAAGAGAGGAAAACAATTTATGATAGTTGGTACAAAACATCAAGTAGCTGATGCTACTAAATTAGCTACTTTAGCAGTGTGATGTCATTATGTCAATAAAAAATGGCTCGGGGGTATGTTAACTAATTCGTTCACTACAGAAGCAAGACTTGAAAAATTGAAAAATTTGATGAAAAAAAATACGAGAGGATTCGATAGATTTACGAAGAAAGAAGCAGCAATACTAAAGAGAGGATTGAACAAATTGCAGGAAGATTTAGGTGGGATTAGATACATGACAAAATTTCCCGATATTGTAATAATTCTCGGTCAAAAAGGAGAATATACTTCTATTCGAGAATGTAGAACTTTGGGTATTCCAACAATTTGTTTAGTTGATACAGATTGTAACCCAAATCTTGTGGATATCCTAATTCCAGCTAATGATGATGGTAGAGGACCAATCCGATTGATTCTAAAAAAATTAACTTCAGCAATTCGTGTGGGTAGAGAAGCTAGAAAAAAGGTTAATTAAAAATGAAAAACGGGAAGCTAGAACTGAGTTGGCTTGGCTACTATTCCCAAATCTTAGAGAATAGATTAAAATGAAAATATTCTTATTTAAATAAAAAAATCTCCTTAATCAATCAAATAATCATTCCGTTATTTTATTTCATGGCCTGACTGATGATAGTGAAATAATTGAGGAATCGATCATTGAACCAAAATCATTTTTTTTTAATTCATATTTGTAAAGAACACTATGGATATTTTACAATTTCCTATTAAGATGCTAAATCATTTCTATGATATTTCTTGTGTGGAGGTAGGTCAACATTTTTATTGGCAAATAGGGGGGTTTCAAGTTCATGCACATGTACTTATAACTTCCTGGATTGTAATTGATGTCTTATTAGGTTCAGTTACTATAGCTGTTCGAGATCCACAAATCATTCTGACCAGAGCTCAAAATTTTGTTGAATATGTTCTTGAATTTTTTTGAGACTTGGCTAGAACTCAGATTGGCGAAGAAGAATATGGTCCTTGGGTTCCCTTTATAGGAACTATGTTCCTATTTATCTTTGTTTCTAACTGGGCAGGTGCTCTTCTCCCTTGGGGAATTATTAAATTACCTCATGGGGAGTTAGCTGCACCTACAAATGATATTAATACTACTGTGGCTCTAGCTTTGCTCACATCAGTAGCCTATTTTTATGCAGGTCTTACAAAGAAGGGTTTAGGCTATTTTGGTAGATATATTCAACCAACCCCAATACTTTTACCAATTAACATTTTAGAAGATTTTACAAAACCTTTATCACTTAGTTTTCAGCTTTTTGGGAATATATTAGCTGATGAATTGGTAGTTGCTGTTCCTGTTTCTTTGGTGCCTTTAGTGGTTCCTATACCTGTAATGTTTCTAGGATTATTTACAAGTGGTATTCAAGCTCTGATTTTTGCAACTCTAGCCACAGCTTATATAGGTGAATCCATGGAGGGTCATCATTAATCCAATTAGATTCTTTTTTAACCTTCCAACTCGTATATTAATTATTTAGAATTAAATATGAGGTGGGATGTGGAATGTTCTTTCCATTTTGATTATACCTTAGATAAATGGATTCAAATACCTAATCTCTAAGGTCTTAGTTATAAATATTTAGGATCAGTGAACTACTTAAAATGGATAGATAGAATAAATCATATTTGTTCCATTCATATCTATAAACAAAATTATATAAATAAAATGGCCCAATTTCAATAATGGGAACTGGTGGAGTAAAATATGTACCCCGGTGTAGAACAATGAATTGACCCTGAAGGATTATAACTTATGCAATATAATCACATATAATGTCTATATAGATTATATGTATATATGATCTAAATAGATCAATATATCGATAGAATGATTTTTAAATAGCCATCAAAATAGGCTAGCAGGATGTAAAATAAAAAAAATATGCCTATATTTCATAATGTATAAAACAGAATAAATATCTATTTTAAAGGCTAGAGAATTTTTCTATTTGGTCATATCATTATTTTTAATACCATTTCATCGGGATTTAGTTGTTCCAAAGAAAATTTTCTCTAGTTGGACGTGAACAATCAAATCAATAGATAAAACTATCGTAGTATCAACCATTTATAAACCTTAGTAAGAGGAGATTACCATGAATCCCTTGATTTCTACTGCTTCTGTTATTGCTGCTGGATTATCCGTAGGCCTCGCTTCTATTGGACTTGGTATTGGTCAAGGCACAGCTATGGCACAAGCTGTTGAAGGTAATTCAAGACAACCAGAAGTGGAGGGTAAAATACGAGGTAGCTTACTGCTAAGTTTAGCTTTTATGGAAGCTTTAACTATTTATGGATTATTTGTAGCCCTAACACTTTTATTGACAGGAATCTAGAACAACAAACATGCTCTGATGCCACTAGTTGGGATCTTGCCTCTCAGAAAAAGCACAGTATGATTACCAAGTATAAGCAATTGAATATGCGGAAATAACCAGAAACACAAGTAACTAGAATTCACCAATAGCACAGAATATGAGAGACAATACACTATCTTGTATTAACACTAACAGAAAAGAATACAACAAAGAGCCGCCACACTCTTTCACCTTACAGAGATTCGCCACACCTCAAGTGTTCAGTAATTCTTCTCACACACACTCTCCTACACAAAAAACGGTCCCAACAACCAACTCACACACAGAATTGGTGTTCACCTCACCAACCAGTCAGTAATAACCCTGCCGGTACATCAAGCACTCTATAGCACTTCAAGCTGATCTCTCATGAACCTGCAACCTGCAATTCAAAGACCAAACTTACATGTAGATCCCCAATGAGCTTGCAACAACCTGCAACTCACAGATCTTACAACTAGAAGGAACTCTTCCTTTCTATCTCATGCCTTATACAATACATGCCAATGGGTCTATAAATAGATCCCTAACTTAAACAATAACTTAGACTCTTAATTTAGACAATAGTCCTCGCAGCACAAGACTCTAACTGGTCTCAACATGCAAACTCTTCGTTCACTTAACTAACTGTCCGTGAAACGAGCAGTTCTGGAACACACAGGCGACCGACGTCGGTCCCTGCTTGTCTGGTTCTGCCGACGTCGGCCGACTTCTTGCCGTCGCCGGTGGCCTTCTGCACTGGTCCCTGCCGACGTCGGTCCTGCTGCCGACGCCGGTTCTTGTAGAACTCAGCAACCATCTGTTCCTCAGTTTGCAAAGGTTGAAGCTTTTAGCTCCACAACCTAACAATCTCCCACTTGGAGATAAACAGCTGCAACCTGTACATGTACCTGTACACCGTCTAGTTTGTTACCTTGGCTATGTATCCATCTTCAAAATCACCCTTGAAGACCAACCACCACAAAATCCGTGGTGCAAAACCTGTCATCCAAATTACCTACCACATCCACATCTACAACCATGTAGAAATAAACCTGAACTTGCATAGCATGTGCACCTGCTACTAGTCCCTGTAAGAATCCACTGAACTGACCTCCAATGGTTCTCTCCCGGATTGGCTCCTAACTTGTGACAACTCCCACTGCTTGGGAAAACTCAGGTTTAGTACATATCATGCACTCAACCTCATTATGTGAATCAAGACACATGTTCTATGAACTGTCTAACCATCGGTGTGCTAACCGGTTCCACACAATCATCCTAAAACAAAGTCAACACATGACCTTCCATGTCTCTAGAACACACTCTTGCCAAAGAATCTTGCTGCTCCCAGATCCTCCATGACAAACACCTGAACTAGCTTTACCTTTAGTTTAGCAATCCCTGTGTATGTAACCCTGCAACAAGCACATCATACAGAAAATAGGATAGTGTAGCTAATACTATCCAACCTGGTAAAGAGAAACACAATGAACAAACCTCCATTGCCCTGCAGCTAATACAAGATCAAATACCCTGATCTTCCATCTCACATATCTATTTCCGCTCTTCTTCATCCTTAACATCCATTCATCTTTCAGTGCTTACTTCCAGCTGGCCACACTACCCAAAACACCTGTTTGGTTCTCCTCCAAGGAATCACATCCTCATTCAAGCCTAGCTCCCACTGTTTCCTGGATCTACCTGTTCTACTTCTTCAATAACTCCCTGGTCCTATGCCATAAGTGAGCAACAAGTAGTGTAAAGAAGGGAAATGACGAATTTAAGAACTTACTTACACCTTCAGTCCTCCATATGGGCGCTTGAGACTCCATGACAGCTTGCTGTCCACCCAAAATTCGTCTCAGTGACCGATGCCAGTCACATCTCAGTCTACAGCCGACCGATGTCGGTTCCCTGCGACTGCCTCTCCGCCGACGTCGTTTTCCCCTGGCCGACGCCGGTCTCTGTCTGCCCCGAGTCACCGACGTCGGGCTGCACATAGCCGACATCGGTCCCTGTCTAGACACCGACGCCAATTTTCCTGCCGACGTCGGTCTCTGTGTTTTTCTTGTGAGAACTCACTTTTTCCCGCGAGCTCCTTTTGGATCAAACCCTTGTCCAAAACACCCTTGCTCTGCTTAGAATTCCCCTGCACCTTGTGCTGAACTCTGTCCGTCACTTTCTCCTTGAAAACCAAGGCTTTCCTGTTCTTGTCACTAACATCGGATTCCTCAAGAAATCTCACCTTCTTCTTCTGCATACAGAAACCACGATCCATGCCTTCCAAATTCGAAAGCATATCCTTTGACTCAAGAACCAGCATCTCCTTCATATCTATGTGACCAAGCCTATTAAGCCACATCTCTGAATCTACAGCTGAAGTAGATAACCCAGAAGAAGAATCAGTAAAACAAGTAGATAGATAAAGCGTACCTACTTTCTTACCTCTAGCTATAACAAGTGTACCCTTGGTAACCTTCCAAGAGTCCGCTGTGAGAGTTACTGTGCAACCCTCTTCACCCAAACTTCTAACAGAAATCAGATTCCGCTTCAGAACTGGGACGTGCATGACCTCCTTTAACACCCATGTGTTACCTGTCTGCAGTTTCAGCTTCACTTTGCCTTTGCCAACAATCTGACAAGACTTACCATCCCCTACACAAATTTCTCCAAAATCTCCCTGGACATACTCATGAAAAAATTCCCTATGTGGGGATGCATGAAAAGAGGCACCAGAATCTAATACCCAAGATTCTACTTTATCCAAAGAACATACCAGAGCATCCTGTGCAATGTAACCTGCAGCATCTGCTTCTTCTTCATGTTCTTCATGCTGATCTGTACCCGATCTGCAATCTCTCTTTAAGTGCCCTTGCTTTCCACATTTCCAGCAGGTTATTCTGCCATACCTGGACTTGGATCTCTTGCCCGTCTTCGACCTTGATCTCCCACGCTCTATCTTCTCTCTTGGCCTTCCTCTTCCTTCAACACTCAAAGCATCTCCAGATGATTCACCTGTGCTTTTCCTGCGTATCTCTTCGTTCAAGATTACACTCACAATATCATCCACTTTTAAGACTTTTGAAGGAGACACAGTATTAGAAACTGCCATTACCATACCTTCCCAACTTTCAGGTAATGAACACAAGATTAAGAGAGCTCTTATTTCATCATCAAATACAATATTGACTAAATTTAACTGGTTTACTAAACCATGGAAATCACTAAGATGGCTATGAACAGATCCACCTTCCAACATTTGCAAATTAAATAAACGCTTCATAAGAAATACCTTATTCGAAGCTGAGGGTTTTTCATATAAATTTGCCAAAGATTCCATCAACTCCACCGTTGTCTTACACTGTGATAAGCTGGAAATCACAGATGATGCAAGACTCAATCTAACAGATCCCAGAGCCTTCCGATCAAGAACCTCCCATTCTTCATCTTTCATATCCAAGGGTTTGCTAGCAACCCCACCCAACGGTAAGTACAAATCTTTCTGATACAGATAGTCCTCAATCTGCATCCTCCATAATTGGTAGTTCTTGCCATTGAACTTCTCCATTCGTAGTTGACTACTTTCTGTCATTGCTCAACTCCCACTCAAACAGAAACCCTGTGAGTAACCTGTAATCAAAACACACTACCCAGATCTACACCAATCTGTTAGTATCCCAACCAAAAGCTCTGATACCGATTGATGGTATCAAGCTTAAGAACTTACAACCAAGGCTCTGATACCAGTTGACAGGAATCTAGAACAACAAACATGCTCTGATGCCACTAGTTGGGATCTTGCCTCTCAGAAAAAGCACAGTATGATTACCAAGTATAAGCAATTGAATATGCGGAAATAACCAGAAACACAAGTAACTAGAATTCACCAATAGCACAGAATATGAGAGACAATACACTATCTTGTATTAACACTAACAGAAAAGAATACAACAAAGAGCCGCCACACTCTTTCACCTTACAGAGATTCGCCACACCTCAAGTGTTCAGTAATTCTTCTCACACACACTCTCCTACACAAAAAACGGTCCCAACAACCAACTCACACACAGAATTGGTGTTCACCTCACCAACCAGTCAGTAATAACCCTGCCGGTACATCAAGCACTCTATAGCACTTCAAGCTGATCTCTCATGAACCTGCAACCTGCAATTCAAAGACCAAACTTACATGTAGATCCCCAATGAGCTTGCAACAACCTGCAACTCACAGATCTTACAACTAGAAGGAACTCTTCCTTTCTATCTCATGCCTTATACAATACATGCCAATGGGTCTATAAATAGATCCCTAACTTAAACAATAACTTAGACTCTTAATTTAGACAATAGTCCTCGCAGCACAAGACTCTAACTGGTCTCAACATGCAAACTCTTCGTTCACTTAACTAACTGTCCGTGAAACGAGCAGTTCTGGAACACACAGGCGACCGACGTCGGTCCCTGCTTGTCTGGTTCTGCCGATGTCGGCCGACTTCCTGCCGTCGCCGGTGGCCTTCTGCACTGGTCCCTGCCGACGTCGGTCCTGCTGCCGACGCCGGTTCCTGTAGAACTCAGCAACCATCTGTTCCTCAGTTTGCAAAGGTTGAAGCTTTTAGCTCCACAACCTAACAATCTCCCACTTGGAGATAAACAGCTGCAACCTGTACATGTACCTGTACACCGTCTAGTTTGTTACCTTGGCTATGTATCCATCTTCAAAATCACCCTTGAAGACCAACCACCACAAAATCCGTGGTGCAAAACCTGTCATCCAAATTACCTACCACATCCACATCTACAACCATGTAGAAATAAACCTGAACTTGCATAGCATGTGCACCTGCTACTAGTCCCTGTAAGAATCCACTGAATTGACCTCCAATGGTTCTCTCCCGGATTGGCTCCTAACTTGTGACAACTCCCACTGCTTGGGAAAACTCTGGTTTAGTACATATCGTGCACTCAACCTCATTATGTGAATCAAGACACATGTTCTATGAACTGTCTAACCATCGGTGTGCTAACCGGTTCCACACAATCATCCTGAAACAAAGTCAACACATGACCTTCCATGTCTCTAAAACACACTCTTGCCAAAGAATCTTGCTGCTCCTAGATCCTCCATGACAAACACCTGAACTAGCTTTACCTTTAGTTCAGCAATCCCTGTATATGTAACCCTGCAACAAGCACATCATACAGAAAATAGGATAGTGTAGCTAATACTATCCAACCTGGTAAAGAGAAACACAATGAACAAACCTCCATTGCCCTGCAGCTAATACAAGATCAAATACCCTGATCTTCCATCTCACATATCTATTTCCGCTCTTCTTCATCCTTAACATCCATTCATCTTTCAGTGCTTACTTCCAGCTGGCCACACTACCCAAAACACCTGTTTGGTTCTCCTCCAAGGAATCACATCCTCATTCAAGCCTAGCTCCCACTGTTTCTTGGATCTACCTGTTCTGCTTCTTCAATAACTCCCTGGTCCTATGCCATAAGTGAGCAACAAGTAGTGTAAAGAAGGGAAATGACGAATTTAAGAACTTACTTACACCTTCAGTCCTCCATATGGGCGCTTGAGACTCCATGACAGCTTGCTGTCCACCCAAAATTCGTCTCAGTGACCGATGCCGGTCACATCTCAGTCTACAGCCGACCGATGTCGGTTCCCTGCGACTGCCTCTCCACCGACGTCGTTTTCCCCTGGCCGACGCCGGTCTCTGTCTGCCCCGAGTCACCGACGTCGGGCTGCACATAGCCGACATCGGTCCCTGTCTAGACACCGACGCCAGTTTTCCTGCCGACGTCGGTCTCTGTGTTTTTCTTGTGAGAACTGACTTTTTCCCGTGAGCTCCTTTTGGATCAAACCCTTGTCCAAAACACCCTTGCTCTGCTTAGAATTCCCCTGCACCTTGTGCTGAACTCTGTCCGTCACTTTCTCCTTGAAAACCAAGGCTTTCCTGTTCTTGTCACTAACATCGGATTCCTCAAGAAATCTCACCTTCTTCTTCTGCATATAGAAACCACGATCCATGCCTTCCAAATTCGAAAGCATATCCTTTGACTCAAGAACCAGCATCTCCTTCATATCTATGTGACCAAGCCTATTAAGCCACATCTTCGAATCTACAGCTGAAGTAGATAACCCAGAAGAAGAATCAGTAAAACAAGTAGATAGATAAAGCGTACCTACTTTCTTACCTCTAGCTATAACAAGTGTACCCTTGGTAACCTTCCAAGAGTCCGCTGTGAGAGTTACTGTGCAACCCTCTTCACCCAAACTTCTAACAGAAATCAGATTCCGCTTCAGAACTGGGACGTGCATGACCTCCTTTAACACCCATGTGTTACCTGTCTGCAGTTTCAGCTTCACTTTGCCTTTGCCAACAATCTGACAAGACTTACCATCCCCTACACAAATTTCTCCAAAATCTCCCTGGACATACTCATGAAAAAATTCCCTATGTGGGGATGCATGAAAAGAGGCACCAGAATCTAATACCCAAGATTCTACTTTATCCAAAGAACATACCAGAGCATCCTGTGCAATGTAACCTGCAGCATCTGCTTCTTCTTCATGTTCTTCATGCTGATCTGTACCCGATCTGCAATCTCTCTTTAAGTGCCCTTGCTTTCCACATTTCCAGCAGGTTATTCTGCCATACCTGGACTTGGATCTCTTGCCCGTCTTCGACCTTGATCTCCCACGCTCTATCTTCTCTCTTGGCCTTCCTCTTCCTTCAACACTCAAAGCATCTCCAGATGATTCACCTGTGCTTTTCCTGCGTATCTCTTCGTTCAAGATTACACTCACAATATCATCCACTTTTAAGACTTTTGAAGGAGACACAGTATTAGAAACTGCCATTACCATACCTTCCCAACTTTCAGGTAATGAACACAAGATTAAGAGAGCTCTTATTTCATCATCAAATACAATATTGACTGAATTTAACTGGTTTACTAAACCATGGAAATCACTAAGATGGCTATGAACAGATCCACCTTCCAACATTTGCAAATTAAATAAACGCTTCATAAGAAATACCTTATTCGAAGCTGAGGGTTTTTCATATAAATTTGCCAAAGATTCCATCAACTCCACCGTTGTCTTACACTGTGATAAGCTGGAAATCACAGATGATGCAAGACTCAATCTAACAGATCCCAGAGCCTTCCGATCAAGAACCTCCCATTCTTCATCTTTCATATCCAAGGGTTTGCTAGCAACCCCACCCAACGGTAAGTACAAATCTTTCTGATACAGATAGTCCTCAATCTGCATCCTCCATAATTGGTAGTTCTTGCCATTGAACTTCTCCATTCGTAGTTGACTACTTTCTGTCATTGCTCAACTCCCACTCAAACAGAAACCCTGTGAGTAACCTGTAATCAAAACACACTACCCAGATCTACACCAATCTGTTAGTATCCCAACCAAAAGCTCTGATACCGATTGATGGTATCAAGCTTAAGAACTTACAACCAAGGCTCTGATACCAGTTGACAGGAATCTAGAACAACAAACATGCTCTGATGCCACTAGTTGGGATCTTGCCTCTCAGAAAAAGCACAGTATGATTACCAAGTATAAGCAATTGAATATGCGGAAATAACCAGAAACACAAGTAACTAGAATTCACCAATAGCACAGAATATGAGAGACAATACACTATCTTGTATTAACACTAATAGAAAAGAATACAACAAAGAGCCGCCACACTCTTTCACCTTACAGAGATTCGCCACACCTCAAGTGTTCAGTAATTCTTCTCACACACACTCTCCTACACAAAAAACGGTCCCAACAACCAACTCACACACAGAATTGGTGTTCACCTCACCAACCAGTCAGTAATAACCCTGCCGGTACATCAAGCACTCTATAGCACTTCAAGCTGATCTCTCATGAACCTGCAACCTGCAATTCAAAGACCAAACTTACATGTAGATCCCCAATGAGCTTGCAACAACCTGCAACTCACAGATCTTACAACTAGAAGGAACTCTTCCTTTCTATCTCATGCCTTATACAATACATGCCAATGGGTCTATAAATAGATCCCTAACTTAAACAATAACTTAGACTCTTAATTTAGACAATAGTCCTCGCAGCACAAGACTCTAACTGGTCTCAACATGCAAACTCTTCGTTCACTTAACTAACTATCCGTGAAACGAGCAGTTCTGGAACACACAGGCGACCGACGTCGGTCCCTGCTTGTCTGGTTCTGCCGACGTCGGCCGACTTCCTGCCGTCGCCGGTGGCCTTCTGCACTGGTCCCTGCCGACGTCGGTCCTGCTGCCGACGCCGGTTCCTGTAGAACTCAGCAACCATCTGTTCCTCAGTTTGCAAAGGTTGAAGCTTTTAGCTCCACAACCTAACATTTATTTGCTAATCCATTAGTTTAATCTTGGGAACAAAAATCCATATACTTTGTTATTCTAAGTACCCTCCTCTAAGACCTAGTTCAACCAATAGAGGAGGGGCTAGTCTAAATAATGAACAAACAATGAACTTATACTTCACTTGTTTCGATCAGAAAGATTCGTAACACTTGAAGGATTGGGTAGATCGAGCAAAGTTTTTTTTTATTTTTTAATTGTATTAGTATCCTTATTTATAGTTATACGTGACCTGGGACTGACTAAGTACTTGAAATCTCCTTATTCAGAACTGGAATAATAGAGTCGAGTTAGAGAAAAAACTTTGTAAAAGTTTAATATCCTTATCTATGAGGGGAGAGTGTATGAAAAATGTAACTGATTCTTTCATTTACCTAGTTTATTTGCCCTCTGCTAGGGGTTTCAGGTTAAATACCAATATTTTAGAAACAAATATAATAAATCTTAGTGTGGTGCTTGGTGTAATGATCTATTTTGGAAAGGGAGTGTGTGCGAGTTGTATATATTGAATAATATAGCTGGGTCCAACCAGCTGCACTTTGTAGATAGAAAAGTGCATGATCTCAACGAATTACTTCTAAACGAGAAATAATAAATATGGAAGAACTATAGCATTTCATTATTGATTGGAAAAGAAAGAAATTTAATTCTTCTACCAACCAATAAGAGAAAATCTTTATAATGGTTAAAGCTAAACTGCTTGAAGTCCAAGCACAACTGGGTACTCTTTCCACCGATGTGCCAATATGAGATGGGTTCAAAGGCATAGTTGGAGATTGATCCGATATATATAACATTCATATGAATAGAATTGATTCGATATATCTACTGAAAAATAGTGCTAATCTCCCATCTAATTTTTTTGGTTTCAATGCGGAACCGATGACCTACACAAAATAAAATTTATTCAAGAAAAGGTAAACAGGAAACACGAATGAAAAAGAAGGAGAAAAAAGTAAAAAAGAAAAGAACAACTTTTTGGATAATCAAAAAATCCCTTTTGGCAAAAGAGCCCTTCGGAGATTTCAGTCTTTGATAGATTTATCTTATTCTTCCATTAATATGAATGGAAAGGGCAGGCTTGGTGGAAAAAAGGGGATTGTCCCAAAAAATCTGAGCAGGAGAGCCGAATGAATCGAAAGGTTCGTGTTTGGTTTGGGAAGAGGTTATCTATTCATAACTTGAATGAATTTATAATCTACTTTCATTAAGTAATCTATTAGATAATCATAAACAATAAATATTGAGTACTATTCAGAATTCCAAAGAACTATGTAAAGGAGTTGCTGATCAGCTCGAGCAAGCCCAGGCTCGCTTACGGGAAGTAGAAATGAGAGCGCACGAAATTCGGGTAAATGGATACTCTCAAATAGAACAAGAAAAAGAGGATTTCATCAATGTTGCTTCTACTAATTTGGAACAATTAGAGAATTTCAAGAATGAGACTGTTCACTTTGAACAACAAAGAGCAATTGAACAGGTCCGACAACAAATATCTCGCCAAGCTGTACAAAAAGCTCTAGGAACTCTGAATATTCATTTGAATAGCGAGTTACATTTACGTACGATCGATCATAATATTGGCCTGCTTATAGCCATGAAAAACATAACTGATTAGTTTATATATATATATATTTTAATTTTGTTTTCAAAACAAAAATATATAGGTCTTATTTTTCAAAAGAGAATTAACTAGTGTTAATGGTAACTATTCGACCTGATGAAATTAGTAGTATGATACATAAACATATTGAACAATATAATAACGAGGTCAAAGTTGTTAATATTGGCACTATACTTTAAGTAGGAGATGACATTGCTCGTATTCATGGTCTTGATAAAGTAATGGCAGGGGAATTAGTAGAATTTGTAGATGGTATAGTAGGCATTGCTCTAAATCTAGAATCAACTAATGTTGGAGTTGTATTAATGGGTGATGGCTTGATGATCCAAGAGGGCAGTTCTGTGAGAGCAACAAGAAAAATTACTCAGATACCAGTAAGTGATGCTTATTTGGGTCGTGTTGTAAATGCTCTAGCTCGACCTATTGATGGTAAGGGTAAAATTCTAGCTTCCAAATTTAGATTGATTGAATCTCCCACTCTAGGTATTATTTCAAGATGTTCTGTATATGAACCTCTTCAAATAGGTCTTATTGCTATTGATTCTATGATTCCTATAGGACGTGGTCAGTGAGAATTAATTATTGGGGATAGACAGACCGGTAAGACGACAGTAGCTACAGATATGATTATCAATCAAAAAGGTCAGAATGTAATATGTGTTTATGTTGTTATTGGTCAAAAAGCCTCTTTTGTAGCTCAGGTAGTTAATAATTTTCAAGAATGTGGCGCAATGGAGTATACCATTGTGGTATTAGAAACTGCGGATTCTCCTGCTACATTACAATATCTTGCTCCTTATACAGGAGCAGCTTCAGCCAAATATTTCATGTATAAAGAACAACATACATCAATAATTTATGATGATCTCTCTAAACAAGCACAAGCTTATCGACAAATGTCTCTTCTATTAAGAAGACCACCTGGCTGGGAAACTTATCCAGGAGATGTTTTCTATTTGCATTCCTGTCTATTGGAAAGAGCAGCTAAATTAAATTCTCAGCTAGGTGGGGGGAGTTTGACTGCTTTACCAATAGTTGAGACTCAAGCTGGAGATGTTTCAGCTTATATTCCCACTAACGTAATTTTGATTACTGACAGACAAATTTTCTTGTCAGCTGATCTATTCAATGCAAAAATTCAACCTGCCATTAATGTAGGTCTTTCTGTATCTAGAGTAGAATCCGCGGCTCAGATGAAAGCTATGAAACAAGTAGCTGGAAAATTAAAATTAGAGCTAGCCCAACTTGCAGAGTTAGAAGCCTTTGCACAATTTGCTTCTGATCTTGATAAAGCTACTCAAGATCAATTGGCAAGAGGTCAATGATTACGTGAGTTGCTCAAACAATCTCAATCAAATCCTTTGACAGTGGAAGAACAAATAGCTATGATTTATACTGGAACGAACGGATATCTAGATGTATTAGAAATCGTACAGGTGAAAAAATTTACCCTTAAGTTGCGCAAATATTTATTAAAAAATAAACCCCAGTTTAGAGAAATTATAAGTTCTACTAGGACATTCACGAAACAAGTGGAAACTCTTTTCAAAGAAGCTATTCAAGAAAATACCAAACTTTTTCTACTTCGAGAACCAAAATAGAAATTTTGGATTTGATAGATCATTCGGAACAGGATGGAAGAGCTTTAATAATCACTTTGCTACATTTCCAAGCACAATAATCAATCTTGGACAATTAATTGAATATTATTACGTCCAATAGGATTTGAACCTATACCTAAGGTTTAGAAGACCTCTGTCCTATCCATTAGATGATGGACGCTCTTTTTTTTAATTATTTCCTTCAAATACTTTATCGTTAACAAAAACAAATCCAAATTTTTATCCATCCACGAGGATGTTTGGGAAAGAAAGAGAAAGAATAGATATGTTGGACATCAAAAATTCATTTTGAATGAGGAGAAGTTGCCCCCGATAAAATAGAATAAGGAATATGAGTGGGTAGCGGGAATCAAACCCACATCGTTAGCTTGGAAGGCTAGGGGTTATAGTCGACGTCGATTAATGCCTCTAATTCAGAACTGAACATGAAAATTTCATTTCATTCAACTCCTTCATGGTAGAAAGATAGAAATAGGGGTCAAGAATAATATTATTGACACACAAAAAATCTTTGTGAAAAAAGAATTCACATTCCAATTTATTACTTCTTTCTTTTCTTTTTTTTAATCTTTTCTTATTAAAGAAAGATATATTTTTGCTCCATAACATCTATGTTAGTTTATTTTTAGTTTTTTCTTTTACTCCATGGACCGAATACATACTCACTTGATAGATGATCCCTATAAAAAGATCAAATTTTAAATTTGATCAATATTTGACTATTGAATCTTTCTAGTTACTTCGTTCCCTATTTCTACTGATTGTGATCCTCCAGGAAATCAAATTCCACCGAGCTCAAACGAAATGGCGGTGACTAAAGTAAACCAAAGTCACCATTATCTAGCTAGTTAACTTTAACTTTTGTTGTTCTAAAAGTTGAACATTTAGTTACGATAAAAAAGAATCTTTTGATATCCATAGATCATTGATTGATCCGATTGGAAAGATTGGTCTAATCTTTGAAAACATTCTGTTTTGTCATCTTGAATAGAATTAAAAATGTGTTTGTTCCTTTTTCTCATTCTAGATCCAAGTTACAAGAATGTGTACAATTCCTTTTCTAAACCAGGATATTCATAGGAAAGGTTTTGAACCTAGATAGAAATCTAGTTTTTTCGTAACTAGTGAGAGTTGAAAGAGAGATCCTTCAACTCTGTGAGTTGCTGATGGAACGAATCACACTTTTACCACTAAACTATACCCGCCAAAATTTTATTGTATAATACAGATACATATTTTGCCCAACTGGAAGATAAGGAACTATTAGCTGCTTCTAGTTAAAGTTTAGTACAAGTTCCTATTATATCTCTCTGTAATTCCCAGAAATTCAATAGGAGATAATTCTCCTTTACAGTTTTTACTTTTGCAGCGAGAACACTTAGTCACGTGTTCTAATAATACCCTATTGTTAAATTAATAATCAATATTCTTTCATTAATGATTATTTTAACTATTTGATCAACTCCTTCCTAGTCTTTGAAATATCTTTTTAACCATCCCAATCTGATCTAGAACATTTCATTATAGCCTTGAACAGTTGGAATTATTAAAATAAAATAAATAGAGGGCCCTATCTAGATAATAAGGAAGTGATTGGAGAGGAAATAAATAAATGATATCAGAGGGTCAAATTTTGATAGCCCTTTTTGTTGCTTTTATAACAAGCATTTTAGCTTTCAGATTAGGTAAAGCACTGTATTAATACATTCGGTCCATTATTCTTATCTAGGAAAGAGAATGGCTTGGCCAAATACTGGCTAGGCTAGAGAAAGTAAAGAATCATTTGGAATGGAATGAATAATACAATTGGATTCTCGCATTGGTCTTTATCTGAAGAAATGCTATATTCATTCTATATCTCCCATCTTGGAGAGATGGCTGAGCGGACTAAAGCGGTGGATTGCTAATCCATTGTACAGACTATCTGTACCGAGGGTTCGAATCCCTCTCTCTCCATTTAGTCACTTGAGATGAATCCTCAAAACCTATAAACCCCTTTTTATATCACTATTATTTAAACCCAGGATTCTGTCCTGGATCGTTCGATAGAAATCCAATGATAAAGAGAGAAACAAAAAATATCACTACTGTGTAAACGAACAGCTTGAGAGTAAGTATTATGTAATCTCCGGGATCCTTATTAGAATTACAATGGAATAGATGATCAATCTTTGTATCATATATTGGTTCTTCAAGACCAAGCAATAGTATCATTTTTCGTATAAAATGATACTATTTTGATCTACACACATTGATGTGGAGATCAAATTGAAAAAAGATTAAAATTTTTGATCTATTCTGTTTCTCTTTTCCTCTTTGCTTGGGATTGACAAAGATAAATAGAAACTCAAGTCTTAGTTCAACTATCAACAAATTGACCATGTTTCTAAAAAATAGAAACAAGTATATCAATTGTCTGAAAGAGAAGAAAGATATTCAAAAAATGGAATACAATATTACAAATACTCCGTTTTAAATTATACCTAATGGATATTTATGTTAATGGGAATAACTTATTCCCTATCAATACCTAATAACCCGAACTCCACCTATGATGGAGTCAGAACTGACTAAGATGAATTGAAAGGATTTAACCTAGAAGATAGGTATTTAAAATCTGTTGGGAACTAGAATGGAATTGATGCTTCACAAAATAAGTAGCAAAACAAGGGAAAAGAGTTATACAAAATTGGATTAATGAAAGTAATCCAAAATCAATCAATATACTAGAATAAAAATATTGAAACACTATTTGAATGACTTTGCATCAAGTGAATGTTTCCTTTTTACAAAGAAGAATCAATACCTTTTGTATAAGATTATCAAAAACTTACGGCAGCTTTCCAAGCAAAGGCTAATAGAAAAAAGAACAAAGGTATAATTGGCATTACATTCACAATTGGATCGGAAATCGCATAAGCCTCAGGCAATTTGGAAAAAAAGAGATTATTCAAATGAAAAGCGGCATCATCTGGATAAATATTGAGGTTGAGGATAACTGACATTTTGATTCTCTGATGAATAAAAATGATGTAAAGGCCCAAAATTATTTTGCCAATCAATCGAAACTCTTCGGCAAGATTAGACTTTTAGTCTTGGGTTGGAAGAGATCATTTCTTCATAAAATATTTTAACCATTCTAATAGAGAATGACCAATGAATAGATATTCTTGATTCTTTTTTCATCCCCCATATAATGATATATCTGATTCGATCAAGAATCTATGTCCCTCCATTTTTTCTAGACCGAATTGTTTAGCATCAGATAAGAATGAATCTCTAATTGAAATGTATTCCAAAATTTGGAAATATTTTGTAATATTTTAAAATATGAGTATTGATTAGCACCAGATAAGAATGGGGCGTGGCCAAGTGGTAAGGTAGCAGGTTTTGGTCCTGTTATTGCGAAGGTTTGAATCCTTCCGTCCCAGCCAGACGGGACAAATATTTAAAGAATAAAATAATGGTATAAATTGGATTTCTACTTTCTTTTGATTTCTAGTCATTTCATAGACTGTACTTATGGAAGGGAAATATGATTTTAAATAGGTATTAAATATAGAAAGGGATATTTTTATGGTGTAGGATGGGAACACAAATCAAATTGAAATAAAGTCTAATTTATGAAATTAGCCCATTGGATGTATGCTGGTCCTGCTCATATTGGAACCCTACGAGTAGCTAGTTCCTTCAAAAATGTTCATGCCATCATGCATGCTCCTCTAGGCGATGATTATTTTAATGTAATGCGTTCTATGTTAGAATGCGAAAGAGATTTTACTGCTACTACTGCTAGTATAGTAGATCATCACGTACTAGCATGTGGATCTCAAGAAAGAGTTGTGGATAATATTATTCGTAAAGATAAGGAAGAACGTCCTGATCTTATCATATTGACACCTACATGTACCTCTAGTATCTTGCAAGAGGATTTATAGAATTTTGTGGATAGAGCATCCATAATTTATGATTCCAACGTCATTTTTGTGGATGTAGATCAATATCAAGTGAATGAAATTCAGGCGGCAGATAGAACTTTGGAACAGGTAGTTCGATATTAATTAGATAGATGCCATAGACAAAAAAAATTGGATAAATTCCTAACAAATGCACCTTCTATCAATATAATTGGAATTTTTACATTGGGCTTTCATAATCAACATGATTCTCATGAGTTGAGACGTTTATTACGAGATCTAGACATTGAAATTAATCAAATAATTCCTAAAGGAGGATCTGTAGAAGATCTTAAAAATTTACCAAAAGCTTGGTTCAATTTAATTCCTTACCGTGAAGTGGGCTTAATGACGGTGATGTATTTGAATAAAGAATATGGAATGCCTTACATATCCACAGCCCCCATGGGGGCTATGGATATGGCAGAGTGGATCCGCCAGATTCACAAAAATGTGAATACCTTGGCTCATAGTTCATCAAGTAAAAGAGTTGATTATGAACCTTATATCGACGAACAAACTTGATTTGTTTCCCAAGCTTCTTGGTTTTCAAAATCTATTGATTGTCAAAATTTGACAGGAAAAGAAACAGTCATTTTTGGTGATGCAACTCATGCTGCTTCAATCACTAAGATACTTGCTCAAGAGAAGGGAATTCATGTGAGTTGTGTAGGTACTTATTGCAAACACGATGCAAAATGGTTTAAAGAGCAAATCCAAGGTTTCTGTGATGAAATACTGATCACAGATGATCATGCTGAAGTAGGAGATATGATCACTCACGTAGAACCATCTGTAATATTTGGTACTCAAATGGAACATCATATTGGTAAACGTCTTGATATTCCTTATGGAGTTATTTCTGCACCAGTTCATATACAAAATTTTCCCTTGGGATACTGACCCTTTCTAGGTTACGAAGGTACTAATCAAATAGCTGATCTAGTTTATAACTCATTTGCTCTAGGTATGGAGGACCATCTTCTAGATATTTTTGGTGGTCATGATACTAAAGAAATCATAACCAAATCATTATCCATGGATATAGGCCTAATTTGGAATCTTGAAAGTCGACTAGAATTAAATAAAATCCCCTGTTTTGTCAGAGAAAAGGTAGAAAGAAATACTGAGAAATTTGCACGACAAAAGGGCATTGAAACCATTACTGTCGAAGTAATGTATGTAGCTAAAGAAGAGTTCAATACCTAGCATTAGCTCAGATAATGAATTTATGTCAACATAGATATTGTGTATAATTAAGTTAATGACTATTCATAATTACATATCTATTTTATAGCAGATCAGATATCTACCTTATGATAACAATTCGTCTAAAATGATGTGGTAGAAAGCAACGTGCAACTTAAACGACATGATTTGTTCTGTGTATTATGACATCTGCCATTTTATATTTGAAGATTCTCTTCGCTCAACATTTATATTCTAAAAAAGATAAGCGGAGCTTGACTAGGAATAAAATATAAATTCATTTTTCAATTAGGGGATAGAATTTAGGGTTAGTGTAAATGAAATAAATGAGATATAACCATTTTATAAGTCTACATCAAGCTCAAAGATTAGAATAGTGAAGTGGAATAAGGAAACAATTCTCGATCTAAGTCAAACGATTTCGAGAAAAGCTAGATAGAATTTGACAAGGATCAATCACATCCAATTGCTCGACATGGAAAATAATGAAATGTACGTTACTGTCATTCCATAATGGATGGGGACCACCAGAGTAAGGCTTGGACCAATGATTCAAAGATAAGATAATTGATCTCAGAACAAGAAAATTCTATTTCCTATCAAATAATTATATCACATTATAAAGGATTGAGATATATTCCACATAAAATGGAGAGAGAAAATAGATGAAAGACGGCTTAAAAAGTGGTGATAAATGATTTTTTAGTAATATTCTCTAGTTTTTGAACATTACTCAAGCACACTTGAGCTACGAGTAAAAATTTTTATCTTTATTATCCTTGAGAAGTCAAAGGAATAAGATGAATAATCACTTTAATTTATAAAGTTTATCTAGTTAGATATTCCTTCTATAAATAGGGAGAGCTTATACGAACAATTATCGCTCGAGCCATATGAGGATAAACCTTCATATATGTTTTCCAGGGGGGATAGGGGGTTATCTTGTCTATCTATCCCAATGAGCTACCTATCGAATTGTTGCCATTGACGTTAAGTCTCGAGGAGAAAGAAGAGCTCTTTAGGAATTGGGTTTTTATGATCCAATGAATAAGGATGAAACTCACTTAATTTATGGTGCTATTGTGAATTTCCTCGAATTAGGAGCTCAACCTACGGAAACTGTTCATGGTATTTTTCTGAGGGCAAAAATTTATCATTTTAAATGTGCTTTAGAATTAAAAAAAAGGGAGATAAGTCATGCGTCTACGTCTAGGTCCAATAAATTTAGCAATAAATTTCAATTACATGAGATTTATTTATTATTTACGTTTCGTGTCATGGTTGTTTTCTTATTATCCATTTTTTTACTCTTATTATATGCTCATTTCATGTATATTATTGCCCTGCGATCCTATATAGGTATGCAGATTAGAAATCTTTTTCTATTGATATGGAGATGAGAGAGATTTGAATCGTTCGACTAAGAACGATAAAAGATGGAGTGTATAGAAGGACCGAATTAATGAAATACAGGAACTAACTTCCTATGGAAAAGTTGGAAGTTTCTTGAGAACAAATTATCGTAATGAATAATAATTTTTTTTACTGTCATTCCTAATATAAGCATAGGATATTTTAGTTGATGTATCTAATAATTTTTTCATCTTAATGTAGTGCCAATCCAACAATTAAAGTATCAATCCAAAAATCTAGGATTGACAATGGCGCATTGTGCCAATATAATTCCTAATAAATATTTCATTAGGTCCACTATTCAGGATGTTTTTGAATCATTGTGAATTTGTTTGACGGATCAAAAATAACCTGATCTATATCAAATTTTATGATTTGATTCATAAATGGTAGATCTAAATTAATAGATCCTTTATTTTTTATTTATTTTTTCCATAGAATAAATATATTCTATTTATTTTTGATTCAAATCTCATACCGGTTATTTCATATGGAATAACTTTGTATATCACTTCGATTACATCTCTTCAAATATAAAATAAGGGTTGCTAACTCAATGGTAGAGTACTCAGCTTTTAAGTGCGACTAAGGTCTTTTACACATTCGGATGAAGTAAAAATTTTGTCCATACCATCGGTAAAGTTAGTAAGACTATGACTGATCCTGAAAAGGAAATAAATGGAAAAAGCAGCATGTCGTTCTAACAATATTGACTTGATGAGACTTTATTTTGTTCATCTGATTTTATCAAAAACGTATTTTATTCAAGGAGTCAAATGTATCCAATATTCTATTGGATATTCTATGCTGTTTGAATAAATGTATGAGTTATGAAATAAGATCGAATCAACACTCGATTAAGTCGAGCGAGTCAATGGAGAAAGCTAGATGGCTTGAATCATAAGTAAAACCAGAGGAACATGCTTCTGTTCCTCATTTCAATGAGGAATTCCGTTTACTACTCAGAAGTTAAGAGCATTTTAGTAACCGATAAGGGAAGTTTTTCCCTGTAGTAGATCAGGGATTTCTACACCCGCAATGAGTCCTAAATACTCAAAAACAAATGTGTAAGAGAAATAGTGTACTGACCAGGTCAATTTATTCCCTAAGTCAAGAGAGCGATCAGACCGCCAAGATAAAAGATTTTTGTTCTTCCTCATGACGAATGAAGATCTATTGTAGATAGAATATTCAGATAAATATTCTTTCTTATGTCCCAACTAGATCACACCATGTATCATTTCATAATCCAAGAGGTTATTCTAGGGCCCAGGTTTTAAAATGGATGAGTTTCAAAGAGATGGAAACAAACATAGATCTTGGCAACAATTCTTTTTATATCCACTTTTTTTTCGAGAAGATCTTTACGCAATTGCTCATGATCATCATTTAGATAGATCAAGTTCCTCTAAACCGATAGAAATTTTAATTTCTAATTATTTTAGTTTCTTAACTGTAAAACATTTGATTCGTCAGATACGTCAACAAAATGATTCAATTGGTTTATTCAGGAATTGTGATCCAATTCAATTTATTGATCGCAATAGAAATTCTTATTCTGAACCGGTACTAGAGGCTTTGACAGTTATCTTGGAAGTTTCATTCACAATGCGATCAAAACATTTTGCAGAAACAATGCGTGGATGGAAGAGTATTCGGTCCATACATTGCATATTTCCCCTTATCGAGGATAAATTCCCACATTCCAATTATATATCAGATATAGGAGTGCCCTACTCGATTTGTCCAGAAATTTTGGTGTGGATCTTTCGTCGCTGGATCTGAGATACTCCTTTGCATCTATTACGATTCATTCTCCATGAATGGAGAAATAGTTTTAGTGTAGAAAATTTACAGAAAGCTTTGGTTGTACCGAGGGAAAATATGAGGTTATCCCTATTCCTATGGAATTATTATGTATATGAATGCGAATCCTTTTTAGTTCCTCTTCTGAAATGATTTTCTCATTCACGATCATTGTTGTATGGATCTTTTCCCAATTGAACTCATTTTGATCTAAAGATCAAACATATTGTCATATTTTCTATCAATATTTCAACCAAAAGGATCTGGTTGTTGAAGGATTCTTTCATCCACTATGTGAGATATTGAGACAGATCCCTTATAGCTTTAAAGGGTACTCACCTCCAAGTGAAAAAATGTAGATATCATCTGTTTCATTTTTGGCAATATTATTTCCATCTTTGGTCTCAACCGTATAGGATATGTATTCTTGAATTATCCAAGAATGATTCCTTTTTTTTAGGTTATTTTCTGAGTTTTAAAATAAAACCTCTCGTGGTTAGAACCAAATGCTAGATGATTTATTCATTACCGATCTAGTTACCAATGAATTGAATCCAATAGCTCTGATTAGATCAATTCTTTTCTTTTTGGCTAAAGAAAAATTCTGTGACATCTCATTCCATCCAATTAGTAAATTATCTTGGACTAGTCTAACAGATGATGATATCCTCGATTGATTCAATCAAATTTGTAGAAATATTTTTCATTACTACGATGGATCCATCAATAAAGATGGTTTATATTATATAAAGTATATACTTCTACTTCCATGTGCTAAAACTTTAGCTTGTAAACATAAAAGTACGATATGTGTAGTTCGGGATGAATTAGGTTCGAAACTCTTCACAAAATCATTCTTCAAATAACAAGAATTCATTTCTTCATCCTTTTCAAAGACTCATTCACAGAGAGAACGATTTTGGAATTCAGATATTATCCAAATTAAATGCCCTATCTAATTCCTGGCAAAATATATAGAATAAACAAGTAGAAAACTAATTTTACCAATGAAATGCTTATTGATCAATTACCTCACTTCATGATCCTATGGAATTTTTCCACCTGGAGATCCCAATGATTAATAAATTTATACATGGAGAAAGCTGTGTGCAATGAAAATTGCAAATACGGTTTGGCGAGAGATTATTTACTCTTAGAAAAGGAGTAGATAATCCACTGCATCTGACGAGCTCTGGGTTTAAGTCCCAGGCAACCCAGATCAATGGGATTTAAGTCCTATAGTAAGTAGACAAAAGTCTACTTATTCTGGATCCAATCCAATTTTATTAGTAATTATTACTTGGAACCATAAAGTAATAAGGAATGTAATATAGCATCTATATCTACGGGTATAATATTATACTGTTAATATAGTGTGAAATATGCTTACAAAGTAAGCATATAGTCTATTCTAAATGTAAGATAGTCTATTTCTATAGACTTATCTTAGTCTTTTATTTTTAATATAGATGTCAAAATATCTGGTTGACATACAGATATGAATCATGTTATACTGTTGAATAACAAGCCTTATGTATATGCTTGGGAGCTTCTAATGATTAAATTATAAATAAACCAAGTTCTAACCATGACCGCAATTCTAGAAAGACGTGAAAGCGCAAGCCTATGGAATCATTTTTGTGATTGGATCACTAGCACCAAAAACCGTCTTTACATTAGATGGTTTGGTGTCTTAATGATTCCTACCCTATTGACTGCAACCTTTGTATTCATTATCGCTTTCATTGTAGCTCCTCCAGTAGATATTGATGGTATTCGTGAGCCTATTTTTGGTTCTCTTCTTTATGGAAACAATATTATCTTCAGTGCTATTATTCCTACCTCTGCAACCATTGGTCTGCATTTCTATCCCATCTGGGAAGTAGCTTTTGTTGATGAATGGCTATACAATGGTGGTCCCTATGAGCTAATCATTCTACACTTCCTACTTGGTGTAGCTTGCTATATGGGTCATGAGTGGGAGCTTAGCTTCCGTCTAGGTATGCATCCTCAGATTGTTGTTGCATACTCAGCTCCTGTAGCAGTTGCTACTACTATTTTCTTGATCTACCCTATCGATCAAGGAAGCTTCTCTAACGGGATGCCTCTAGGAATCTCTGGTACTTTCAATTTCATGATCGTATTCTAGGTTGAACACAATATTCTTATGCATCCATTTCACATGTTAGGTGTAGCTGGCATATTCAGTGGCTCTCTATTTCGTGCTATGCATGGTTCCTTGGTAACTTCGAGTTTGATCAGGGAAACTACAGAAAATGAGTCCGCTAATGTAGGTTATAAATTTGGTCAAGAAGAAGAAACCTATAATATTGTAGCTGCTCACGGTTATTTCGACCGATTGATCTTCCAATATGCTAGTTTCAACAACTCCCATTCTCTACATTTCTTTTTAGCTGCTTGGCTAGTAGTAGGTATCTGGTTTATTGCTCTGGGCATCAACACTATGGGTTTCAACTTAAATAGATTCAATTTCAACCAATCTATTGTTGACAGTCAAGGTTGTGTAATTAACACTTGGGCTGATATCATTAATCGTGCTAACCTTGGTATGGAATTTATGCACGAATGTAACACCCACAACTTCCCTCTAGATCTAGCTGTTGTTGAAGCTAATTCTATAGATGGCTAATTAATCAATCTGATGGATTGTTAGTGTGTTTCAATTCTTGAAAAGGAAAAAGAGTACCAAACATTTTTTTAAAGGTTTGGTACTCTTTTTACGTCTAAAAGTTATTGCAAGTAGAGCACAAGAACTTTTTATCCTGCATCTAGCAGGAATTGAACCCGTGACTTCCCAATTATGAGTTGGGTGCTTTTACCCATTCAGCTATGGATGCTAAATAAAGCAAAAAAATAAGTCGATTCTATAATAATAAGTATTTCAACTTAGATCTGAAATTGGTATCCAATTTCATTCTCTCCTCTCATAGGCAATTCATACCTATTGCTAAATATTTAAATAGATAAATACGACTAAGTTGTTCGAGAGTTGCTTGAAGGTTATCGATCTTGCAACACTTTGATGTCCGGTCAAAAATAATTACTAACCAAACTGACAGACTAATATTTGATATTAGTCCATTTTGGGACTTAGAAACTTTTTAATTTCTTGGAAGGAATGACCGTAGACGGAGACTTCTATTATTTGGGGCGGACGTAGCCAAGTGGTTCAAAGGCAGTGGATTGTGAATCCACCACGCGTGGGTTCAATCCCCATCATTTGCCTGGTAAAAAATAGACCAGATTCAATTCTTTGTCATTCATTTTGGGTTTCTGAAATTTATTTTTATTTTGATGAAATCAAATGATGAGTGGTTGACGATAAATTAGATAATATCTATACATATACCAGAATATAGGAAGAAAACAGAAAAATATTTATTAAAAAATGGAAAAGAATAAAGATCTCGATCGATTGAAGAATCAGGATCTTTCCAAAACTATTTCCCTGGTGATTTCAATTTATTAACTGAGATGACCTCGACTTAATACATACAACCCATATATAACATATAAAAAGAAAAACAAGCTGAAATGATGGAACATATTAGAAATCATATGAATAAATAAGGCAAAGTCAAACTGAAAATTAGATCGAACAAATAACGAAAAAGTTTGGAAGATCAAAAAGAAATAAAAAGGAGATCAAAAGATGAAAATAGAAGTTTATGGAAAAGGCGGAATTGGTAAATCAATGACTAGTTGTAATATTTCAATTGCCCTAGCTAGACGTGGTGAAAAAGTATTACAAATTGGATGTGATCCCAAACATGATAGTACTTTTACTCTGACAAGATTTTTGAAACCTACAATTATAGATACTTTGCAGTCCAAGGATTACCATTATGAGGATATTTGGTCTGAAGATGTAATCCATAAGGGTTATGGAGGGGTAGATTGTGTGGAAGTTGGGGGGCCACCCGCAGGAGCTAGATGCCGGGGATATGTAGTAGGGGAGACTGTGAAATTATTAAAAGAATTAAATGCATTTTATGAATATGATATTATATTATTTGATTTATTAGGCGATGTGGTTTTTGGAGGTTTTGCTACTCCGTTGAACTATGCAAACTACTGTATCATTATTACAGATAATGGATTTGACGCATTATTTGCAGCTAATCGTATTACTGCCTCTATCAGGGAAAAAGCTTGTACACATCCACTCCAATTAGCAGGCTTGGTTGGAAATCGTACATCTAAAAGAGATCTTATAAATAAATATGTAGAAGCCTACCCAATGCTTGTAATAGAAGTGTTACCTCTTATTGAAGATATTCGAGTTTCGAGAGTCAAGGGGAAAACCTTATTTGAAATGGTTGGATCTGAACCATCTCTTAACTATGTGTGTGAATATTATTTAGATATAGCGGATCAAATATTGTCCCAACCAGAAGGTATTGTACCAAAGGATATTCCAGATTGGGAATTATTCAGTTTACTCTCTGACCTTTATCTGAATCCTATTAATGAGGGTAGACATAAAAATAATAAGGAAAATTTACTTGGATTTACGATGATTTAATCAACATAGTTAATAGTTATATTCATTTATGTCAGTGAAAATTTATGAAACTCTCATTGTCGAATGTGAGACAGGTAATTATCATACTTTTTGTCCAATTAGCTATGTATCTTGGTTATATCAAAAGATTGAAGATAGTTTTTTTCTATTTGTGGGCACAAAGACATGTGGTTATTTTCTGCAAAATGCACTCAGAGTTATGATTTTTGCAGAACCCCGATATGCAATGGCAGAATTGGAAGAAGGAGATATCTTGGCTTAATTGAATGATTATGAAGGATTGAAAAGACTTTGTCTTCGAATAAGAAAAGATAGAGATCCCAGCGTCATCATATGGATAGGCACTTGTACTACAGAAATAATCAAAATGGATTTGGAAGGTATGGCTCCCAAATTAGAATGGGAAATTGGAATCCCAATTTTAGTGGCAAGAGCGAATGGTTTGGATTATGCTTTACTCAAGGAGAAGATATTGTGTTAGCTGTGATGGCACATCGTTGTCCAGAACTAAAATTATCCGTTTGTGAATGAAAAGAAACTATACAAAATTTATTCTCTTTTCATTCTAGAAAAAAAGAAGAATTGGTCGAATATGCAAATCATCCTTCCTTAGTTCTTTTTGGATCTTTGCCATCCAATGTGGTTTCTCAACTCAATCTAGAATTAAAACGTCAATCCATTAAGGTATCAGGTTGGTTACCTGCTCAAAGATATACTGATCTTCCATCATTGGGTGATGGAGTTTATGTTTGTGGTGTTAACCCATTTTTGAGTCAGACAGCGACAACTTTGATAAGACGCAAAAAATGTGAATTAATTGGAGCTCCTTTTCCTATTGTTCCAGATGGAATGCGTGCTTGGATTGAAAAGATTTGTCCCGTATTTGGTGTTGAGACTCAAGGTTTGGAGGAAAGGGAAAAGTGGATATGGGAAAGTTTAAAGGATTATCTTGATTTGGTACGTGGGAAATCTATCTTTTTCATGGGAGATAATCTACTAGAAGTATCTCTAGCAAGATTCTTAATCAGATGTGGAATGATCATTTATGAAATTGGTATTCCACATACAGATAAATGATATCAAGCTGCTGAATTATCACTTTTACAAGATACATGTATAAAGATGTGTGTACCAATACCACAAATTGTAGAGAAACCGGGTAATTTGAATCAAATATGACGTATACGCGAATTACAACCTGACTTAGCTATCACTGGAATGGCACATGCTAACTCATTAGAGGCAAGAGGAATTAATACTAAATGGTCAGTTGAATTTACCTTTGCCCAGATTCATGGGTTTGCCAATGCAAGAGATGTACTTGAATTGGTTACCTGACCCCTACGACATCAGAAAAATTTAGAAGACTTGGATCGGACCACCTTAGTGAGAAAAAACAACAAGTTTGAAATGTCCCAGTAATTCTCAATCAAATTATTCAAGATAATTTCATCTATCTAATTTTATTTAGATTCTCTAAACATATAGAATATCTATATGTATGAATAGATTTTGTTTGTGAGGTAAGGATCGAAATTGAGATAAATTGTGCTATTTTGAATGAGATTTGTGGATGTGAATGATACGATAAATCATTTCTTCTATCTCCCATACTTCTATGGGAGATAGAAGAATCATATCTATAATGATAATGTCCACCACATATGGATGTATAAAAAATGTTATTATAATAACATATAGCGACATATCATATTAGATATAGAGATCATAATAAAGATAAAAAAGTTTTCTCCTCAAATAGGATTTGAACCTACGACCAATCGGTTAACAGCTGACCGCTCTACCACTGAGCTACTGAGGAACAACAAAGGTTTATATCTCATATATGTTCAATACTCGGTTCTTTGAATTGCCTATAACAAGGAATGATTGGAAAACTAAATCAAAGATTTGTTCAAGACTCGTGGAACACCCCCGCCTTCCTATGTATATTATAAGCCTATATTATAGCTTCCTATGTATATTATAGGCTATATTATAGGTATAAAATGTCATGATAGCAATCCCCTTTCTTCTGGAAAGCTTTCAAGACAAGTGGTGGTGGTGGTCAACCACCACCAACACAATCATCTTCACTGTCCTCCCCCCTGAGACGCGTATTGATAAATCGATACGATGCCGCAGATCTACCAGTGAGCTGAGTATGCTCACTCTGCCAAAAGGTACCAAAGACCTCTCTATCCCTGGTCTTTTATCTTATGCTTAAAGCTAGTAGGTAATCAACTAACCCTCTTTACCTATCTTTCTGAACCTCTTATTAAGTTAAATAGAACATACATGGTAGCACTTAGAACTGCAATGCAATTCATGAATAGAATTTATAATTGCTCCCTTCGCCAGATCAATCACTATTTGTCTTTCCTTTTTTAGCATTTAGATAAATATTTATAATTTTATTGTTATCTCTATATCAATTCTATGTAAATGAATTGAATGAATCAATGAATCAATATTCATTCACAATATTGATTCTCTTAAAGAATCGATGAGTCCAGGGAACTAAACGACATAAAAAAGATAGAATTGTCTTATGGACACAAGAGGATAAATTGATACATGGATCAATATATTTCTTATATGGATGGAATGTTAATTATTCATTATTAAAATGAATAATAATATATTAATATAGACATTAATATACAGAATAAAGACGCAAATATATAGGAAGATATACGTCCCCCTCCTAGACATCTCATCCCCTCTCCTACAAAAAGACCTAAAATACCTACTCCATTTGGAATTCCATCAATTTCCCATTGATCAAATGAATAATTTGTTTCAGCTAATCTTCATACACCTCTAGTAAAGATTATATCATAATATAGGTCTATATAGGCTCGATAATATGACCAATTATATATAATCTTAATAGATTGGTCCACGATACTCCTCATCTGAATAGGATGTACATCCTGTGATAAGAAGTGAATAGGTCTATATAGAATATATGCCATGAATATACTAGAGAATGCTATAACAACTGAGGGGATTGCATCTGTGAAAGATTCGGACCAATTCTCTGGATGGTTCTCATCGAAATGGTTCATCGATGAAGTAAACCACTGAGATAATATATCATAACTCATTCCACCTCAAAAAAAAGGAACCCCTATCAATCCAACAAACAGAGTAAATATTCCTAAAAAAACCAAAGGTAATAGCATTACCTTGCCCGATTCTTTCGGATATGCAAAATATCCTTTATGGAAGAAAGGATAAGTGACAACTACCCCCCTGTTCTTTTTGGCTTCCATCTTATTCAAAATTTTAAATGTTTCTTTCATGAAGGAGTTATTCTTTCTTGTAATTTGATTAGACATAGAATCCACTCTCATTCTACTGAATGTCCTGGATTCCTCCTCTCCCCACATAGAAGTTGAATATAATGTAATATGGTTGTTATATAAATTAACTAAATTTATACGAAAGTCTCCTTCAAAAGTAAGTAAATACATATGAAACATATAAAAGGCAGTTAACCCTACTGTGAACCAAGTTATCCCCTCAAAAATGGGTGAATATAACTTACTATCACTAAGAATTTGGTCTTTGGACCAAAAACAAGCAAAAGGTGGAATACCAGAAAGAGAAAGTGTCCCTAAAAGAAAAGTAATGCCTGTAATTGGCATATATTTTCTCAAACCACCCATAAGAGCCATATTCTGACTTTTATTGAGACAATATCCAACAATGGGTTCCATGGAATGGATCACTGATCCAGATCCTAGAAACAATAATGCCTTAGAATAAGCATGTGTAATCAAATGGAACATAGTGATTTGATAGGAATCTATACCTAGAGCTAACATCATATAACCTAATTGAGACATAGTGGAATAAGCCAAGCCTCTTTTAATATCTTTTTGAGCGAGAGCCATAGTAGCTCCCAATAGAGCTATTATTCCACCTATCCAAGAGATAAGATTCATTATTAAAGGTAGAGCTCTGAAAAGAGGAAACAATCGAGCTACAAGAAAAATTCCTACTGCTACCATAGTAGTGGCATGTATAAGAGCTGAAATAGGAGTAGGTCCTTCCATAGCATTAGGTAACCATACATGAAGTGGGAATTGTGCAGATTTGGCTATTGGACCTAAAAATAAGAGAAAAGCACATGAAGTAACAAAGAATGAACGAACCACATCAACAGCAATCAATTCATTTAATTTTTTGTATAAATATTGAAATTTGAAACTACTCTTGACCCAATAAAAACCTAAGATTCCTAACAAGAGTCCAAAATCCCCCGTACGATTAGTTATAAATGCTTTTTGACAAGCATTAACCGCACTGGGTCGCGTAAACCAGAAACCTATTAATAAATAGGAACACATTCCCACTAATTCCCAAAAAATATATATTTGTATTAAATTAGGACTAATAACTAGTCCCAGCATAGAACTATTGAAAAAATTGAGATAAGCAAAAAACCTCACATATGTTTTGTCATGAGACATATAATGATCACTGTAGATCATAACCATGGTTCCAACTGTTGTAACTAAAACTAACATAATAGAAGTAAGTGGATCAACCAAGTAACCCAACTCTAACGAAAACTTCTTGTTATGGTCCAGGACCAGAAATATCGATGGATGGGACCACTGGTAATTTGTTGCAAGAATAGATTTAAAGAAATAAACATAGCTATGCTTAGTAGAAAAATGCTAATAAGAGCCCATGTACGATGAAGACTCTTCGTTGTTCCCAGAAAAAATAAGGATCCTAATCCTATTGGTACAGAAGCTGAAAGCGGAAGGAAAGACACGATCCGAGCATATTTATATAGAAATTCCATAAGAAAATCAAATCAGTATTCAAAATATTTTAATATTCCACATTCTTGGTTTCCAATCCACTAGATCCTAAAAAGAATAAAAAAAAAGGAAGAGGTTACACGCAAACCAGGAAGAAGATAGAATATGAGATGGGATCCCATTGATTTCATATTCCTTTGATCTTTTATCACCTTTTTAATGCAAATACTAGATTTGAACTGATCAAATAGTGATACTAATCAAATATTTGTCAGATGGGCAAGAAGGAACTCTAGTTCCTATTTTTCAGTCTAGGTACTCATATATAAAGATAGTTGTGTAGACACAACATTTATATTTGAATGATTTCATATAATCTAGTTAACTAAATATACAATTTACAAAACTTCTTATACTGCAGATGAAATTTATAATGGAGCTTGCTTAACAAGAATTTGATTTTTTTTTTATATCTGTCACTCCTTAGGGTCATATGGCCATAATTAAGAATAAAATTGTATTCAACAATTAAGTATTACTTAATTGCTGTCGTGGATCTCCTACTACTAATCCGGTACATCTCCACTTAAAAAATGTGGGAGTTAGTTAGATATTATATCTAACTTGAACTATTTAAAAGATTAAATGATCCTTTATAAGATGTGTTCTAGAAGAACAACAAGGCGCAAATACATTGAACAATAAATACAATTTGGATTTGATTTGTAATAGATTCCACCCATTTGTAAAAATATGGGGAGGTGGGAACAGATTAACCAAAAGAAGGTGAGTCATTACTTATTTCAATTTTAAATAATTGAGGGAGTTAGATCTTTATTAAAGTTTTTTTCCTTTAGAAAAAACTATATCGTATTACTAAGTACATACATGTCCTTCACATCGAACTAGATAAATGAATTAAAACTAGTTTATATTATTCATTATGGCAGTTCCAAAGAAGCGTACCTCTAATCTAAAAAAAAATTCGTAACAATATTTGGAAGGGAAAAGCATATCAGGCCACAGCAAAAGATTTTTCTTTAGTTAACAGTGATTTAAAGCATTTTCCTGAGCTTTCACTTTCTAGATCAGCCAAGGGTTTTTCTTTCATAGCAGAGGACTCATCCTCTAGATCATCCAAATAAAATATAGATCCAACAATTAATTGGTGGATGCGTAACACCAGTAAATATACTACACCCTCTAAGACTCTGGAAACTAGTGATGGGAACCTTTTTTTCTCTCTCGAGGTAGAGATACTTGGTTGGAAGGGTGGTCGGGCAAAAGGGACATGGTCATAAATTAGTTCTACTACAGCCGTTCTCTTCGACCAATTTTGAAGATAGGGGGTTTATCAACCATTCCTCCATCCTTTTTTCCTTTCCCACTGGAAAAAGATAAAAGTGCAGTGTTCTTTTTAATAATCTCGGATCAACTCTGCCATTATATGTAGCTGGTAGCTATGAAAATTTCATTCTATCTATGCCGAAAAGAAACTTGATTGAAACTTAGTAACCACATAACCTATGGTTAATCATAGAAGCACTTGTTTATTTTAGTCTACTAGATGTATCATCGGAGCGATGCTCTAATGATGATAAATCATTTGTAGTTTTTAGTTCCAGATTAACTGATTCATCCTTTGTGATTAAGTATGAAATCATTCATTCTCTCCTTTATAGTCAGATAAGAAGGAGTGCTTAAATTATTTAAGATGACTCACAACTAATATTTTTTGTATCTCTACTATGATAATCATGTAATGCCAAGACCATTTTAGACAGACATAGGGACATATTAGTAATCAAATGAAATGATTCAACCCCATTTCATTCGCTTAGCTAAAAGGATTAGCTAGCCTGTTATATTCTTGCGATCTTATATGGGGATGGGATGTCAACCTCCCTATTCACATCGCAATCTCTAAGGTCCAATTGTGTAGACAATTGATCAAATAAGAATAGAAAAGATATTTAATTCAATTCATCCTAGTTTTTCTTTTTATCCAATATTGTTGTTATTTTTCGACCGAATGAATCATTACGATGACAAAGTCATTTTTAAATATAAAACCCTTCTCCTTTCTCATTCTTCCATGTTCAAAATCTAGTTGTTCTTATTCCATTGCGATCATTTTTAGTTTTTTAGTTATATATTTGTTTAATGGTAGAACCTATTAAATAAATACAATTTTGTTTACCGTTCATTTTGGAGCAACAGGATTTGAACCTGTGACCTCCATCACCCCAAGATGGCATGCTACCAAAATGTGCCATGCTCCATTAAAACAACCAACATAACATTTAATATTCAATGTCTGAACTGACATTCAGACATTGCTGATAAAAATTAATCTTTTATACATATTCCCATTGACAATCTCAGAAAAATAGTCTAATATATTGACTAGACAATACCAAGCCGCCATGGTGAAATTGGTAGACACGCTGCTCTTAGGAAGCAGTGCTAGAGCATCTCAGTTCGAATCTGAGTGGAGGCATTATTGGTAATAAGATACCATGGATTCAATCCCTTCCCTATAGAATCCCCATAGATTACTTATAGAATACCTATAGAGTAAATGACTACCACTGTTCGATCTATGTCGATATGATTAATGACATATCAATCGATTTTATTTTTTATCATTGATTCTATTCAAAATTAAACTAAGAAATGGTTTTATTATGATATTAAGCACTCTAGAACATTTATCAGCTCATGTTTCTTTTTCTCTGACTTTTGTTGTCACTCTCATTTATTGGGGAACCTTAGTTTATCAAAGTGAAGAACTAAGTAGTTCGGGAGGAAAGGGCATGATAGTGACATTTATTTGTATAGCGGGAGTATTAGTTACTCGTTCACTCTATTCAGGACATTTACCTTTAAGTAATTTGTATGAGTCATTCATGTTACTTTCATGGATTTCTTCCATGATTCATATAGTTATAGAAGTACGGGGCCAGGCTGCTTGGTGGTTAGGTGCAATCACCGCGCCAAGTGCTATGTTAACTCATAGTTTTGCTACTTTAGGTCTTCCAGATAAAATGCAGCAGTCTGTAATGCTAGTACCCGCTTTACAATCTCATTGGTTAATGATGCATGTAAGTATGATATTGCTCAGCTATGCAACTCTTTTATGTGGATGCCTATCATCAATAGCTTTTTTGATCATTACGTTTCGAATAAATCGAAAGATTCTTTTTAGTGCGGACAATTCCTTTTTATGATCTTTCCTTCCTAATAAAAATTGGTATTTATACGACCAATAAAAAAAAGATTTGAAAGATCCTTTTTGCTTTCTATTTAGCAATTATCGTAAATGGAAATTGATTATCCAATTAGATAATTGGAGTTATCGTGCTATTGGTCTAGGATTTTCCCTTTTAACTATAGGTATTCTTTCTGGGGCAGTATGGGCCAATGAGGCTTGGGGATCTTATTGGAGCTGGGATCCAAAAGAGACTTGGGCATTAATTACTTGGACCATATTTGCAATTTATCTACATACTAGAATTAACAGGGGTTGGCAAGGTGAGAAACCGACAATTGTGGCTTCTCTAGGATTTTCTATAGTTTGGATCTGCTATTTGGGGGTTAATCTATTAGGAATAGGTTTACATAGCTATGGATGGTTGATTTAGCATAGAACAATAAATGAGATTAACTAATGTAGGATAGATTCAATACAGCCATTCTATGTTATTGAGAAGTGAGATCAATAGGTAGTTCATCCAAGTTATTTCAGAGGGTGATTATAGAATCGTAGAAAATCACTACTTGAAATAACTCGAACTAGAGAGCAATTCTCTCTATTTTAATTCTTTTAATATCTCATAAAGATAAGAAGTAATTAGGTCTATTAGATAGCTTTGCAAGTTAATAAATTTATGATTCATAGAAAGATCGATAGAAAATAGCTTCAACCTTTTCATTATATAGAAATAGAACTAGATTAGGGTAAAGACCAATACCTATGATTGGTAGAAAGAGACAGATCAAAATAAAAATTTTGCGTGGTCTCGAATCCTTCAAATAAGGATTCAGGACATTCAAAAACTTATATCCATATAACATTCGACATAACATAGGTAGTAAATAGATAGGAGTTAATATCATTCCAACTGCCGCTATTATAGTAATAATTATTTGAAAGGTCAGAGAATATTTACTAGTAATTATTCCCAAAAATATAATAGATTATGCTACAAAACCACTCATTCCTGGCAATGCAAGAGAAGCCATTGAAAAGCTACTGAACATAGTAAAAAATTTAGGTATTGGTATAGCGATTCCTCCCATTTCGTCAAGGAAAAGAGTACGTATCCTATCGTAACTTGTTCCTGCTAAGAAAAAAAGTGCAGCACCAATTAATCCATGCGAAATCATTTGCAAAATGGATCCACTAAGACCTTTATCTATCATGGAACCAATTCCTATAATTACAAAACCCATATGAGATATTGATGAATAGGCTATTCTCCTTTTCAAATTGCGGTGACCCATAGAAGTTAGAGTTGCATAGATAATTTGCACCGCTCCTATTATTATCAACCATGGTGAGAACAGACAATGAACATGAGGCAGCAATTCCATATTGATTTGGATTAACCCATATCCTGCCATTTTCAATAGAACTCTGGCAAAAAACATACATGTACTATAATGTGCTTCCCCATGAGTATCTGGTAACCAGGTATGTAAAGGGAAGATTGGCAATTTTATGGCATAAGCAATCAAAAACCCTAAATAGAATACTATTTCTAATGTTATGGGATAAGATTTATTAGCTAATATTTCAAAATCGAATGTGAGTCCACGAGATCCATAGAGACCCATACTTAAAGCTCCCATTAAGATAAAAATGGAACCACCCACAGTATACAAAAGAAATTTTGTGGCTAAATATAGACATCTTCCTCCCCCCCCCCCACCCCCCACATGGATAAAAGTAGGTAAATAGGAATTAATTCCAACTCCCACATGAGAAAAAAAAGTAGAATATCTCGAGAAGCAAATAATCCTAATTGGCCACTGTACATTGCCAACATCAAGAAATGCAACAATCACGGATTTTGAGTAACTGGACAAGCAGCTAAAGTAGCTAAAGTAGTTATAAATCCCATTAACGAAATAAGTCCAATAGAAAATCAGTCAATTCCCAGTTTCCAATGAAACTGAATAAGATCTATCCAGTTATAATCCTCTTCCAATTGAATTAATGAATTATCAAAATGATAATGATAACAGAATGTATAGGTCATTAAAAGGAGATCTAATAAGCAAATACCTAGAGTATACCATCATATCATCTTATTCCCTCTATGGGGACATAATGGAATTAATAACCCCACAGATATGGGCAAAATAACAATTATTGTTAACCAAGGTAAATTGCTCATAAAGAAAAGAAAAGAGACTTTTGATATCAAAACCCATGCTTGAGATCTTGGGTTGAGTATGGGTTTTGATCAATGAAAGATAAAAAGGAGAATGAAAAATATGTATGGGATGGATCTAACTATTTTTTATTGTACTTAGAGGTCAGTAAGCTAGACCCATACTGTGAGTTGTTTCATGCCGTAAATAAACACGTACACTTAATAAATCTGTTGGACAAGCAGATTCGCATCTCTTACAACCTACGCAATCTTCTGTTCTTGGAGCAGAAGCAATTTGCTTAGCTTTACATCCTTCCCAAGGTATCATTTCTAATACATCTGTGGGACACGCTCGTACACACTGAGTACAACCAATACATGTATCATAAATTTTTACTAAATGTGCCATTGGACCTAAGAACTCCATTAGTTAATTAAAAGTTTTTAATTGGATAATATTTTAATAATATATGGCCAATAACGATATATTATGACTATCAAGCAAATTAATAATTGTATTATCTGGGATATAATGGATAGATTTGAATTCTATCAGAATAATAAGATTTGTATAACTTTCATCTCTCCAGATTTCACCAAATCTAGTCTAATCATGTTAGATTTGGATAATGACTTAAATTATGAATAATGTTATTGATTGATCGTAATACTATATATAAAATAAAGAAAGAGTGAGAGATATAGATCTATTTTTATAGAGACAGACCTAGTATCTATTTGAATGGGAATAGATATACAGATTTAGAATATATAGATATTACCATTTTGACAAATTAAATTGATTGATACGAGTTGATTTTCTGTTACGATATATTGCTAAAACAATAGCTAATCCAATAGTTGCTTTAGCAGCTGCAATAGCTGAAATAAAGATCGAGAAGATGTCCCCGTTTACTTGCCTACTATCAAAAGAATCTGAGAATGTTACTAGATTTAAATTAACTGCATTTAGTATTAGCTCAAGACACATAAGTGCTCTAACCATGTTCCGACTTGTTAATAGTCCATAAATACCAATAGATAATAAATAAGCACCTAAAATAAGTGCATGTTTGAGCATAATAGAGGAACTCCTCATACCTTAACTTCTTCAGATACAAACAAAAGTTCTATTAAGTTTAGTATTTTCCATTATAATAAGGAATGAAGTGATTCTTCTGCGATCTAAAAGATCATATTTATGATACTAATAAACACGAGAGCTTTCATTTGCAACTTTTCAAACTATTTCTTCTCGACGAGCTATAGTAATAGCTCCTATTAGAGCAACTAGAAGAATTATAGAAATAAGTTCGAGTGGAAGGAAAAAATCAGTGGATAAATGAACCCCAAAACGTTGAATATTGTTTGTTAGATCTCGTTCCAAAATTTGATCTGATTTTTGAGTAAGAGATATTCTGAACCATGATATGATCAGGATAATAGTAATTAATGAACAAAAAAGACTCGTACAAATGATTGAAGTGATGCTATCTCTGACGGTCCAGGGGGGCCGAATTGGGATATTTTAGGTTATTCATCAACATCACAACGAATATCATTAAAATATTAACAGCTCCTATGTAGATCAGGATTTGTGCAACAGCTACAAAATCTGCATTTAATAAAATATAGAATAGGGATATACAAATAAGAACTAGCCCCAATGAAAGGGTAGAATAAATTATATTAGTAATTAATACTACTCCTAGACCTCCTAATATGAGACTTAGCGTTAGAAGAGCCAAAAGAATATCATATATCTGTTTAGGTCGATTCATTATGTGCACGATAAGTTTGAATATTATTCCATCCCATTCACTAAAAAAAGTGATCTCATTTTTCTATTTGCTATACTGGATATTATAATATTTGTACTTCGAATATTTCATTCAATATGAGTACTTAATCATAAATCTATCGGTCAATAATAGCTTCCGATCAATCATACATGTGACATTCTTAATGTAATGTCAATTAAGATGATTTATTCCCGGTTCATTAAAAGAGTATCTTATTTCTCAATCTTTTTGATCAAACTCGATCTAAATTAATTGGTAGAAGTGATTGAATCAGAATATTTGATCAAGTTTCTTTAGACACAATAAGTTAGAATTAATAAGTTAAACTCGGAATTGTGTAAATTGTTAAATCTTCAGTCACTGATATTGGTAAACGTCCTAAAGCAATATGATCATAATTTAATTCATGACGATCATAGGTCAAAAGTTCATATTCTTCAGTCATTTCCAAACAATTTGTGGGACAATATTCGACACAATTCCCACAAAAGATACAAATTCCAAAATCAATACTATAATTTTCCAATCATTTTTCCCAATATCTATTCCAACTTTCCAATCCACAATAGGTAGATTGATCGGGCATACATAAACGCATACTTCACAAGCAATACATTTATCAAATTCAAAGTGTATCCATCCACAAAATCGTTCTGATGGGATCAATTTTTCATAGGGATACTGAATAGTAATAGGTAAATGATTCATGTGATATAAGGTAACCATAAAACCTTGACCAATGTATCTCGTAGCCTGTATTGCTTGTTCACTATAATTCTCAATCCAATCACCGTGGAGAACATGTGGCAAATCTCCTTAAATAATCATTATCATAGATAATTCTTTCTCTTCATAGATTTGAGCTATCAAATTTTTATGTCTTGCAGAATGAAGAACCTCTTCACGAAGAAGAAGAGAAAGTTGGTTACAATAGAATAAGTTGAAAAGAAGCTGTGAGTAATAGATTACCCAAAGCAATAGGTAAAAGAAATTTCCAACCAAGATCTAATAATTGGTCCATTCTTATCCTAGGCAAGGTCCACCTTGCTGTGATAGAAATAAATAAGAAAATAAAAGCTTTAGCTAATAAAATTAGGATCCCTATCATTATATTAAAGACCTCGCTAATTCCAGAAATAGAATCCCATTCAAAATGTTCCAGAATGGGTATGAATGGAATTGACAAGTTCCATCCTCCCAAGTAAAGAACTATTACAAAGAATGAAGAAGCTAATAGATTTAGGTAAGATGCGACGTAGAATAAACCAAATTTGATACCCGAATATTTAGTTTGATAACCCGCTACCAATTCTTCTTCCTCTTTTGGTAGATCAAAGGGCAATCTCTCACATTCTGCTAGAGATGAGATGAAAAAAGCTAGAAACCCTATAGGTTGACGCCACAAATTCCATCCTAAAAAACCATATCTACATTGTGCTTCAACTATATCAGTTGTACTTGAACTATTGGATAATTATAGTCGATAGAAACATCATTGTTTTTATCTCTATTCCAAAACCGTATGTGAAACTTTCATTTCATACGGCTTCTCAATGGCCATTGAGGAATAAGAACACAATACCAAAATAAAAAAAGCACCAGAATAGAATATTCATAAATTGGACCAATGAGATTCTGTCTGCTACAATAATAGGAGCTTTTGAACCTATCTCAACCTTCACTATTTTTTTATAGGAGAGAGGAAAACTGTGTAAAGGATTACTTCATTCTGGATAGCCATTCTTTTTCCAGTAGATAGAAACATATTCTAGATCGGGGTTCTATTCTGGGGAAGTACTACTTGATCATCCCTACCAATGCCAAGTCCTTATTGTAATCCCATTTCTATGGAAACATCTCTGGTCTGTAAATCGGTTTATATTTTTATTTCACTAATCTTTTTTATATCTTGGTGTTTCTCACCACCTACCTTTGCTTAATTTTGGTATATATGATAATAACTTCATACCTTTTTTTCTTTGCCTCCCCGCTGTTGGGCCCCAATGACTAATATATGAACTAGGGTATACAGTTTTCACTGATTGTGTATGATTTCACTCTTGTACATGGGGGATGGGACTCAATCATCTTACTGCAGATTTGTAAACTGTTTGATCTCACCCATATGACTATCTAGTTTTTTGATCGGGATGTCAATATTCATCCCATTCACTTTTTTTCCTATTTTATCCTAAAAAAGGGGAAAATCAATCTCATATTCCAATGGATCACATGTAGAGATATAGATAACACACATAAAGTTAAAGGAATTTCGTAACTAATAGATTGAGCAGCAGCTCGGAGACCACCTGAAAAAGAATATTTATTATTTGATCGATATCCTGCTATAAGTAGTCCAAGGGGAGCAATACTTGAAATGGTGATCCAAAAAAAAACACCTATACTAAGATCAAGTAGAACAATGTGGCGGCCAAAGGGAATTACTAAATAACTTAGAAAAATAGGTATGACCACTACCGCTGGTCCAATACTAAATAACCAACTATCCCCCCTAGATGGAAGAATATCCTCTTTCAAAAGTAGTTTTATCCCATCTGTCAAAGCTTGAATAATTCCCAAAGGACCAGTGTATTCAGTTCCAATACGTTGCTGTATTCTGGCAGATATTTTTATTTTGAGCCATACAATAACTAATAATCCTGTCATAATTCCCAATAGAAGAGTAATTATGTCAATTAGAATCCATATAAGACTAGAGATCTCTTTTGGAAATCCCAATCTAGAAAATAAATTGATTTCTTATTCTTTGAGATCCACCATATTAATCACCATTTTAATGATCAACCTCTCCCATAATGATATCTATACTACCCAAAATTGTCATGATATCGGCCAATTTCATTCTTTTAACCAGTTGAGGAAGAATTTGCAAATTAATAAGACCAGGTGGTCGGATTTTCCATCTCCAAGGAAAAATATTATCATCTCCTATTAAAAAAATTCCTAATTCTCCTTTGGGAGCTTCTACTCTCACATAATGTTCTTATTTTGATAACTCAAATGTAGGAGAAGGTTTTTTACTAATAAATCGAGATTCAAAATCATTCCATTGTGAATCTTTTCCCTTATTGAGACGTCAGACCTCTAAATTCTCATAGGGCCCTCCCAGAATTACTTTTAGGGCCTATCTAATGATTTTTATAGATTCTTTCATTTCCCTGATTCGAAGCAAATAATGAGCTAATGAATCTCCCTCTTTTTGCCATTGGATTTCCCAATCCAATTCATTGTAACATTCATAATGATCAACTTTACGAAGATCCCATTAGATTCCGGAAGCTCGTAGCATAGGTCCTGATAAACTCCAATCTATTGCTTCTTCTCTACCAATAATGCCTACTCCCTCAACTCATTTCAAAAAGATAGGATTGCGTGTAATAAGCCTTTCATATTCTATCACTTTTGGGAAGAAGTAATAGTAAAAATCTAAGCATTTGTCTATCCAACCATAAGGTAAATCCATACCTACTCCTCCAATACAAAAATAATTATGCATCATTCGCATGCCCGTGGCAGCTTCAAATAAATCATATATCATTTCCCTCTCTCTTAAAATATAAAAGAAAGGAGTCTGCACACCAATATCAGCCATGAATGGTCCAAGCCATAACAAATGAGAAGCTATACGACTCAACTCTAGCATAATCACTCTGATATAGCTAGCTCTTTTAGGTACTTGAATATTTTCCAATCTTTCTGGCGCATTAACCATTATTGCTTCTGTGAACATAGTAGCTAAATAATCCCATCGTGTTACATAGGGTAGATATTGTACAATTGTTCGGTTCTCAGCAATTTTTTCCATCCCTTTATGTAAATAACCTAATATAGGTTCACAGTCAATAACATCTTCACCATCTAGAGTAACAATAAGTCGAAGAACACCGTGCATTGATGGATGATGAGGACCCATACTTACCATCATGGGTGCTTTCTCCGTAGCAACCATAATCATAACTCTTCTCCGATTTTTTTATAAATCAATGAGAACAAAAGAATGACTCATTAGGATCTAGAATTTAATAAACCATAATTGGATCTAAAAACTTCGTTCGAAGTTAACGTAGCCCACGAATATCTAATTGACCAATTAAATTATTGTAACAAAGTCTATCTTTCTTGAACAGATAAATTAGAAGTCACTTCCATTTACCCACAATTTTCCACAAACCTCTTTGAGATGAATAATCTCTTCTGTGCAAGTCCAAATGCTCAGTAAGTCTTTTAATTCGACTGGTTAAATAACATACTTGAGATTCAACAGATCCTCTCTGTTCTTTAGGAACCAAAAAGGGACGAACGGACAAATTATTGATCATAAATAAAATTTTCTGAAGTCAAATGCAATTTATTTTATTTATAGTAAGAAAAAAGAATGAGACCCATTTCATTTATTTTTAGGTCATGGTCTATGTATTCTGATTTATTTCGAAGGTTTCTATGGGAAATAGATTTTTTGTTCTATTCCCATAGAAACAGGGTTACCTGAACCTGAATAATTTACGGAGGAGGAAGTAAAATAGGATTACCTTTGTACCTAGATTAGTTATTTTCATCCCATAATAATCTAATAAGTGGAAAAAGTGATCCACGCAAGAATATTCCAAATTATTAGAATTGATATAAAATATTGTGATAATGTTTCATAAGAACGTTATCCTCTACCCATAGCACTTTACCCCAGATAAAGTGACAGATTCCTTTAGTTTTAACCCAAAAATATTTTGTTATATCATTTAAAGGCCACATTTTAAAATATTTTGGTGGGTCTCCCCACTTTGGAAAATCTCCCCGATTATCAGAATAATTTGTTCTAATTATAACATTTTTTGTTAGGGGCTTATTCATCAGGGGCGCATACCAATACAACCACCACCTCTTTGGGAGAAAAATAGGTTTGAGAGCTATTATATATCTGGCTATAACTTGATATTCCAACATTTTTTCACGCGGGCCTTTTGGAAGCTGCATCATTAGTCCTTTCGGAAGCCACGATATTATCGATAATATAGTATTTTTTTAATAATATAAATAAAGAACTTAATTTTGTTTTTCCAACGACCCCAATGTTTACGTAAATTAGACGCAAACCCCCTTATAAATTCATCAAATTTTCTAAGGGGTAAGTTTTTGATGTAACAAAAAGGAAGGGGTGAAGTTAAAGTTATGGTACATAAAGAGTTCATTTTTGTATACTTTACCTCATTTCTTTTTGTACGAGTAAAACCCAATAAACTTTTGGTATTATTTAAAAGATTTTGAAGAATCTCTCGTATTGATACAAGACTATGTTTTATTTGATAAAAACTCTTTTGAACATGTTCCCAATGTTCTATTTTGGGATACATACGTACCCTCAACATAACAGATCGACTCCCATCATTTGTATTCCACCAATATCTATTCATGCAAATAAGATCCTCTAATTGATAATGAGGCCAAAGAAAACGTCTTATCTTTTGCCTTGTATCTACGATAAGACGTTCGTCTTTTTCCATGAGTCCTTCATCATTCTATATGTCTTTACTATTGTCAAATCCTGTACTTTCACCTAAATTATTTTCCAGATTCAAACAATTCAAAATTCAAAATTCTCTACGACGTCTTGGAATCAAAATATATTCAAAAATGAGGGAACTTGAAATGTTTTCATTTTCATCCTCCATAGTTTTTATTTTTTCGCATTGCACAGATCTATCAAAAAGATTTACATCAATCCCTTTCCTTTTTAATTTCAATAAAAAAATTGCAATTTTATATATCAAGAACCGATCATTAAAGTACCCCAGTAGAAGTGGCATAGACCGTCTTGTTAGATCTCCCAAAATTCCCATAAATGCTTCAGCATTTCCCTTGAAGCGACTTCCCATATACAACATAGTCTCCACTAATTCCACGTCAAGTTCTCTGTTATCCAAATATGGTCTAGTGGCTTTTAAGGTAAAGTACTTGCTGCCTAATTTCTTCTTGTCTAAGAAACGAGCTGCATTTTTGCACTTGGAAAACCAAGGAGCAAATCCCAGCTCTTTTAGCTTTTTCCTCAATATCAGTCTATAACTATTTTTTGACATTTTTTGATGCGCTAATTTATTCACTTTGATTTCTTCTTTGATTTCTTCTTTTTGTGTTTTTCTCTCTTCTTCAGTTTGTTCTTCTTCATTATTTGATCCCAAATCCAATCAAAATTTAACTTCATCCCATCCCTTTTTGTCACCTTCTGCTTGTTTTTCAACATCTAGTTTCAAAATTTTGTTTTTTGTCTCTATTCGGAATGTTTCATCCTCATCACTTACTTTTTTGCTATAAATATTCTTAAAGTCTTGAACTAGGAAGTCTCTATTTTTTATATTTTTAAGTTTTTGAGCTCGTCGATCTTTTTCTTCTTGAGCTCGTTCAGCTCGTCGAGCTGCCCATTTTTTAATTCGGGCAGTTCATCTTTTTTCTTCCCTTTTTATTTGTTTGTCCTTCAAAGCCTTTCTTTTTTTCTTTATATTTTCTTTATCTTCTTTCCTAAATGCCTTTTTAATTCTTTTCACTTCTTCTGGAGTAGTTGCCGCTTCCAGTTTTCGCATTCTTTCCTCTTTTTTCTCTTCTCTCTTTTTTCTTTTCTTCTTCTTGCTTAATTCTTTGTTCTTCTTCTAGTTTTTTTTGTTTTTCTTATTCTCTTTTTCTAATCCTTTCCATTATATAAGCATCAATATCAAAGTCCTCTGGTATTTTAAATTCTTTAAAATCAGAGATTTCTTTAAAACATCTCATGAATGTATCCAGAGGAAACAGGTCATCAAGTCTTTCGACATTTTTTACTTTTTTTCTAATGTCTGGGAAAATCCAGAATTGGAATTTGTAATAGTAATTCTTCTTAGTTACCCAATAATCGAAATCCTTCCTATTTTTGGAGTCATCAAAATCCTTCCTATTTTTGGAGTCATCGAAATCCTTCCTATTTTTGGAGTCATCGAAATCCTTCCTATTTTTAGAGTCATCGAAATCCTTCCTATTTTTGGAGTCATCAAAATCCTTCCTATTTTTGGAGTCATCGAAATCGAAGTAATCTGAATCTGAGTAATCAGATTCCTTTTCGGTTCTTTGAAAATTGGTAATAACTTGATGATCTAGTTCTGGTATATATTAAACGACGGGTCCATGAGTATCCTCTTTCATATAATTCAGATAACTATATGCTAAAAGATCATATCTGTGACGTTTGATCATTTTATGGAGTCATCCTAGAAAAGACACAAATTGATTGTCTCCCCAAAAATATGCAAATTGACTCCATCCCAGTCGGTTACTGATTACATTTTTCCTTTTTTGTGGTGCTTTTTTCCTTTTCTGTGGTGCTATTTTGTACCCAACGCACCATTTTTACCATTGTTTCCAATCTTTTACCCTCAAATATTGAGGCTCTTTAGAATCCAATATTCCTTGTATGTCTAAGAATTCTTTGATATCCTTTTTGATTAAAGGAGATGAGGTTCTGGATTGTAGTAAATCCTTCGCATAAGACCCCTTCATGGCCCTTATTTGTTGCCATATCTTGTGAAATACATATGCTTGGGATTTTTTTTTAATTTTTGGTTTTCTTTGGTAATTGGGTTGATAATTCTATTTTTCTTCGTAATGAATATTCTTCTAATTGCTGCAATATTCCTCCTTAATTTAACTAAAAATTGTAAATTTGACTCGATGAGATGAAGAACACCTAGTTTCAGATCAATAACATGTAGTTTCATTCTTACAAAAAAAAACTTCATAAAATATGGCAATTTCCTAATGAATCGAACGCTTTTCTTTCAGAAAATCAAAAGCCAAATTTTGATTGGAGCCAATTCCTTTTTCAATCTGAATCCTATGTCAGAAGAAGGTTGATCCATTTTCTTTTTAAAATTGGCTTGCAAATTGTTGCAGTTTTCTAAGTTCAACAAATATTCTTTATTCATCTGTTTGATCTGATGATTCATTGTGGTTGTCTAATAGTCTATATCTTCCAGATCAACATCTAGTTTGATCTCAGTTAGAAATGGGTCCATTGAATCTTGGACTACTTCTATAGAAAATTTAACATTAGGCATATGACTAGTCCGAATCAGTACAGGGATCCTGTCATTCATTTGAAGATTTTTTGTACTTCCAGTATCTGGTCTAAGTTCAGATTTATTCATCTCTACTTTTTTTATTCTGGAGCAAATCAATGCTATCCATTGGTCAATAGGTTTCATCCATTGGCCAATAGGTTTCATCCATTGGATAATAGGTTTCATCCATTGGCCAATAGATTTCATCCATTGGATAATAGGTTTCATCCATTGGAAAATGGGTTTTATCCATTGGATAACGGAATTTATTCATTGGATAACGGAATTCCAAATCCATTGGACAATAGGTTTCCAAAAAGAAGGCACTTTTGTTGGATTACCGAAAGGTAATTCAGTTTCTGTTCCATACATGGTTAAGAAACTAGTTTTGTCTTCACTATCATAAGATTGGAGATTAGATTCATACCAAGGTCTCAAGCAAAAGGGATATAGAATCTTGATATGAACCCCTTCTTTCACATAGTCTTTCAACCAGTCTTTAGGTATGTCTGGGTCTGTCAATTCATAGCCATCATAATTGCATTTCATATGCAATTATTTACTCAAGTTTTCCCAATCCTGCTCCCATTCGGGGACCTTAAATAATAAAGCAAGACCAATATTTTTGGATATTATCAGTGAAGGTAAATATAATCATTTTATAAGATATGATTGAGTAAATAATATAATAGCTCTTACATAGTGAAGGATTTCCCAATCGAATCCCTGCTGTTTATCACGGCAATTTCTTTCTTTTATTCTTCATTTTTGTTCAGAGGATTTTGCTATGTTTGAAATTGAAACAGAAATATTTGTTCGCTCTTTAAGTTTGGGTTTGTGACGTCTTGTTTTAGTGATCTCCTTTAGTCTCTCAAATAGACTCAACTGTGGTTTCACTATCCAACAGTTCAACATTGAAACTTTACGTCTTTGAAAACGTAGGGCTCCTTTAACTAGGAGCCAAAAAAAATCTCCCTCGTGTGCATAACTAAACACATGTATTTCATTTGACATCGGGTCCTCATCATCTTCCTTATCTCCTTCTTTCGCTCCTTCTTCAACGTATTTAGCTTCTTCAGCTTCTTTAGCTTCTTCTTCAGCTTCTTTTTTGAACCATTTTAAGAAGTCAAAGTTTATAATTCCTTTTCTATTATGTTCTTCCCTTTCCCTTTGTCGTCGTTCCTCTTCAATTTTTTCAAATGGTTTTATAGTTAACAGATTTCGAGCTTTTTTTGGATGAGTTTCGAGGGAATCTTTGATATCCATATTCTCGTATACACCTGATATTAATATGCTAGGCCATGTAGGCACAATAATTTTACTAAAATCTTGAATTCGAGGTTCATGATCATTAAAAATGAAATTATCCTTGAATGTCATGAATTTCTCATAAAGGACAAAAAAATCTTGATAATAACGATCTTCATCAGGAATATTTTTCTCAGTGACTTCATACAGACTTTTTTCTCTTCAAAAAATAGATGTTCCTTAGAAATCTCTTCAGGAATATCTTTGACATCCATAGATATCAGAGAAGATGGGAGTTCTGTCGATTTCATTAAAAAAAATCGCTCACAAAGCAAAGCCTGTTTCATAGAAAGGACACTAAGAAGAAATTCCCATTTCATACCCGTGGTTTGAAGGAAAATATTCAACAAATAGTTAGTATATATTTTTTTATCACAAGAAGCAATTTCCGTTTCGATATCTACATCTGTTGGGACCAATATTTGAAATATAGATTTTAACGAATCTTTCGGATAGATATTGTCAAATATTTTTGACATTTCTTTAAATGTCACCTCATCTAAAAATGTTCTTGTTTCTTGTTCTTCTAACAAGAATATATGGATTTTATCGAGCCACCATTTGATAATAATTTTCAATTTATTATTTTTCGTTCGAATGACTTTATTCTTATTTTTTAGTTGAACGATCGAACAACGCTAAAATTCCTTGGTAGAATGATCGTTCTTCGATTTTTGATTTTTTTTCAAATCCCTTGGTAGAGCCAGAGTCATCATCCTCTGGAGGTAACATCCATGGTGATTTAAATTGATTCATGATCCCACGGAATGGCCCGCTCAATAAAGGATCATTTACTTCTGGAAGGCTCTGTCCACTTTTGGTTCTCGAAAATCTCACTCTTTTTTCTATCACATTTCCAACAGGGAATCCATTGCTTAGAGCTTTAACTCGGTCTTCAAGCTCTTTGCCTAAGTAATTCCTTCTTTCTTTTTTGGTAACTATCCATCTATCAAAAATATCAAGAGAATCCTAATTTGTGAAAGAACTTCGACTTCCTAAGACGACAATTTTTGCAAAGAAAGACATACTGGGCAGAGCTGTGAAAGACATTCTTTGGCATCCCTCACTGAGACAAATATCAAAAAAATACTGACCAACTTCGTTCTTCACAGGACCGTGAATAATTAAATCACCGACACCGACATACTGTAACGACTGATTGAATCGGCGATAATCAAAAAATATTGTGGGCCACGGTTTACACAATATTTTGGATAACGCTGAATCTAAATCTTTCTTTGTTTTATTCAACGTGGCTTCTTTTTCCTCTTTCTCTTCTTTTTGCCTTTCTTTTTTCTGCCTTTCTTTTTTTTGCCTTTCTTTTTTCTCTCTGTCTTTTTTCTACTTTTTTCTGCCTTTCTTTTTTATCTTTCTCTTTATTTTCCATTTTTTTTATTAACATCCACTTGCTTTGTATTTTTGTCTTCTTCCTCCTCTTGAGGACCTCAAATCAAGGCTCTCTCGTCAGGCCATTTAGTAATTAAAATGGCTGGGGTTCTGCCATAACACATGAGTACAAAGTAACTAAAGAAAATAATTTGGAAAGTTACGACAATATGCTATTTTCTTGGTAGCAATTTCAACAGTAAATCATGTTCTACACATGAACAAAAGACTTCTGTCACTTTGATGAATAGAAGTTGTCCACTTAGCCATCCGACGACAATACTTAGCATAAACAAAAGGCTCCCACTATAACGAAATGCCATAAGGTTTACTAGTCTGGTATAAATAGATTGGCTGAAAAGGGCATGATTTAGCAATTGGAGAATTAACCCAACAATAAATTCTATTCCTGGATTGTTGATCCAAGGAAACAAATCATTTATTGAAGGGACAAAGAAATCGGAAAATAGTATTTTAATAAAAATAAGAAACATTGAGATTACAAACACTAGAGTCATTGCATGAGGTTTGCATAATGCTGCATAAATAGGACAAAAGTAAATGGATGAGAAGATTAGAACTTGACCTACAAAAGAACCGCTGATAATTATTTTTCCTATGGAAATTATTCTAGTATTCCTATAAACATTGTTTTCTTGCATAAGTAAGGACCTCAAGAAGTATATTTGGCCAGGGCCCATTGGCAATGTAGTCAAGAACCCATAATAAAAACCAAATATTACCATTGGACTAACCATTTTTAACCATGATGATATCATGGTTAAAAGAGTGCTATAACTATAAATAGTCATATTAATATTCTCCCTTTTTGTTTTTAAACATTTTTGTTTTTTTATTTATTTTATTCTATTAAATACAAAAATAGATTACTAATTAATGTACATAATAGAATAAAATAAAATTATATTTTCTTCTATATTAAGAGGAATTATCCTAGATGAATTAGTGTCTATTTATCTATTTATTTTCTTCTATATCAAGAAGAATTATCCTCTATCCAACGTATCATTATAGATTATAATGATATATAATTATATATTTGATATGTAACGATCAATGATCTCCATCCATCTATGGAGATATTAGAAACAATTTAAAACATTTAAATTTGTGAAGGTTCGAATCCTTCCAAACCATAAGGAAAATATTAATATAAAAAACATGATATATATACATATATGTTTGTTTTTAACACAAAAATAACAAAAAGGAGTACAATACTATGACAACTAAATAGTTGAATTAAAAGTAGAGTAATATTATTACTCTAAATTATCAACATGATCTCTATCCATCTATGTTTGCAATAATATTATAAACACCTTTGCATTCTGTGTCAAGATGAATGATATCATTGGTAGTGGTTGAACGCCACCACCCCTTGTCCTGGAAACTTTCCGAAAGAAAGGGGATTGCTATCATGACATTTTATACCTATAATATAGCCTATAATATACATAGGAAGCTATAATATAGGCTTATAATATACATAGGAAGGCGGGGGTGTTCCACGAGTCTTGAACAAATCTTTGATTTAGTTTTCCAATCATTCCTTGTTATAGGCGGTTCAAAGAACCGAGTATTGAACATATATGAGATATAAACCTTTGTTGTTCCTCAGTAGCTCAGTGGTAGAGCGGTCAGTTGTTAACCGATTAGTCGTAGGTTCAAATCCTATTTGGTCCCTTAATCAAATCAAACTTGAACCAATCTTTTAAGATTGAGCTGAATACTGAATGGATAAGAATAGATACCTCGGCTAGAAGTAATTTATTTATAAATATAAATCCATTTTATGGATCAAAAAATGGGATTGGTTCCGATCCAATCTTTTCTAGCCTGCGACCATAGTGGTCTGAAGAAATGTTATCTTGTTCAAATTCCTCATGATTGAACAGATTTAGCAAATCTATTTTTAGCTAGCTAGATGATAGCTAATTCTTAATCAACTTTGTCCACAAAGAAGGGATCTATAAGAAAAGAATAAATCAGTTTACAAAATTTTTATGTAAACAAAAAGTGTCAATCCAACAATCTAGGGTTGACAATGGCGCATTGTGCCAATATAATTCCTAATAAATATTTCATTAGGTCCACTATTCATGATGTTTTCGAATCATTTTGAATTCATTTGATGGATCAAAAATAACCTGATCCGTATCAATTTTATAATTTGATTCATAAATGGTAGATCTAAATTAATAGATTATTTTTTACTTTTTCCATAGAATATATAGAATAGAAAGCTGGATTTATTCGAAGAATACAAAAAATATCTAGGTATCCTATATCTATCCAAATATCCAAAAAATGGAAGTTTCTAATATTCAATATTAGAAACGCTAAAAAAAAAAATTGATATGGAAATAACTAAGAAATTTCAGAATTTGTTATTTAGTCATTGCGCCTAATTTTTCTACCGACCGATAGGTCGGAAGAGTAGAACATGAAACATCCTTATGTTAATAGAAATACTGAGTTCTTCAAGTCTTTCCAAGACTGCCTGCTTATATTATAACAAGATATGCAGATAAGAAGCATGTACAGATATCACTCGATTCACGAGGTTCTGATAGGTAACCTGTTGAATCAAAAAGATTTGTATTTTTTTATTATAAAAATTTATCTTTTTGAATAAAAAGAGTTGTACATTAAAAAGGAAAAAAACCATGAAAATGTTTGAAGAAAACAAGGATCGTGAATATTTAGCATAAGAAATAAACAATTGAACCAGAAATCGAAGGAAACAGATATCGAACAATCAACCAAGAAATCGACCAAAATTGACCAAGAAATCCAACAAGAAATTGAAGAGGATAAAAATATCAATTATAAGAAGTTGTGGATTTACTGCAAAAAGTGTTATACCTTTTACTTTAAGGAATTTTTACTAGAAGAAAACAGAAATGTTTGTACAACATGTGGAGCAACTCTGAAAATGACTAGTTCAGAACAAGAAAGCGGAGAAGAAATCGAACAAGATAAAAATATCGATTATAAGCATTTGTGGACTTACTGCAGAAAGTGTTATACCTTTTACTTTAAGGATTTTTTACTAGAATAAAACAAAACTATTTGTACAACATGTGGAACAACTCTGAAAATGACTAGTTCAGAACAAGAAAGCGGAGAAGAAATAGAACAAGATAGAAGTATCGAAGTTTATAATAAGTATAAGCATTTGTGGATTCACTACGAAAATTGTGATACCCTTCACTTTAGGGAATTTTTTGTAAAAGAAGACAAAAGTGTTTGTACAACATGTGGAGCAACTCTACAAATGACTAGTTCAGAGCGAATTGAGCTTTTAATTGATGATGGTACTTGGTGCCTTATGGATATAGATTTCTATACTCTAGATCTTCTAGATAAAAAACATACGATGTCTTTATTTGACGTCACAATGGTTTGAAGGGTCTCGATTTTATTGTACAAAGTTATTTATCATAAATATTTTAACAAAAAAAAATTCATATACAACGAATTTTTCTCAAATTACACTAAGACTATTAAAACGCTATTATCATACAATAATACTGTTGTTGATATCCTTAGGGTTGTGCTAGATATTAATTTAATAAAATATTTGAATTCAGATTCAAAAAAAAGTATTAATAAACTGTAAGACATTATTGGTACAATGTTGAAAACCGTTAAATTGTTACTATTTGAAATATGTAACAAAATATCTTTTGAATTTTATTTCTTTCCCTTTTCAAAGAAAGTAGAAACTCAAGTTTATCTCTCTTTTTTAGATGCTATAGAGAAACAGTTCTCAACTTCTTTGCAAGATAGGGGGAAGAAGTTGCTTCAAAAATATATATGTGAAAAAATATAGTCTGAAAAGAAAACTCTAGACATTCTTTACGAATTACGTAAAAAGTTAGCCGACTTAGGGGATGAATTACAGGTACAAGAGAAGTTAGTGAAAGTAGTGGTGCTAAATTTATTTAAAATAGGATTTTTTTTTTTTGGAAGAAAAAATAGAACAAATATTTAATTATTATCCAGGATATTGTGTAAATTATCCACAGCCAAATTACCTTTTCTGGCTGCGAGATCAGATGGCGATCCGTTTGATGGAAAGATACTTGGTCCCTGACCAATTTAAATATTGGTTCCAAAATCATCATGGTTTTCTGAAAAAATAAGAACATCATTTTAGTTATGATGTTATGGTGGAACACATGAGAAAACAAGAAACTCATGAGTTTTACAAAAATATGGATGATGATCCATTGTATAGCTCAGATAGCGAGGAGCTATCTCACGAAATAGATAAACTCTACCTCCATCACAAGAAGAATGATTTTGTATTTGAAGAATTTATGTCCCTACTTTTAGAAGTAGGAGTAAGCAAATTAGATGAAATAATTAGGTCTAATAAGTCAGAGGTGATGGAGTACACCATATTGGAAACTGAGAACGATAATCTTGCTTTTGAATCTTTTCATACTTATAAAAAACCTATGGTAAAGTGTATAGAGTATGAAATTTTCAATGAACTTTTCAAATATTATGAGAATAACTTATCTAAATCTGAGGATACAGAAAAAATTTATCTTTATTTACTAGAGATAGTGAAAGAGTTTTCTGCACTAGCAATAGATAGAGTGAAAAAACTTTCTAAGAAGGAAGAGCTTTCTATAAAAAAAGAGAAGATATAGAAGAAGAATCTTATGAAGATTATAACACTTCCTATCAATAAGAAACAGGTTTACCCGACGCTATTCAAACAAGTATAGGTCGAGTAAATGGTATTAATGTCGCACTCAGAGTTATGGATTTTCAGTTTATGGGAGGCAGTATGGGCTCAGTAGTAGGCGAAAAAATAACCCGTCTAATCTAGCATGCTACTGATAATTATCTTCCATTAATTATCGTATGTGATTCTGGTGGAGCGCATATGCAAGAAGGAAGCTTCAATTTAATGCAAATGAATAAAATAGCTGCTGCATTGCATACGCATCAAAAGGAAAAAAAATTGCTATATATTTCGATTCTTACATCTCCCACAACTGGTGGAGTGACTGCTAGTTTTGGCATGTTGGCTAACGTCACGATTGTGGAACCCAATGCATATATTACATTTGCAGGTAAAAGAGTAATTGAGGAGACATTAAACCAGATAGTAGAGGAGGATTCTCAAATATCTGATTTTTTGATTTTGGAATGTTTGATATCATGGTTCCATGAGCTATTTTAAAAGATGTTCTGAGCGAGATAGTGAAAATTTACATTTTCAAATTAAAAAAAAATCATTTTCATAAAATTCGGAAATTGTAAATTTTCATTTGATTTTAAGATCCCCAAAAACAAGTCTTGATACATTAAGAACTTTTTGGGGATCGAAATTCGATCAAGTTTTTCAATATATACAAGGTACAAGTGTTAATTGTACATCTAGATGTATATCTATATGTATATAGATATACATCTAGATGTATATCTATATGATTGAGTCCTATCTCTGCCTAGATTTAAATAAATAAAAAAATTGTCGGATTCAATGACAAATGTCGAAACTTGCGATATAAGATTTTGATTTTGAAGAATACAATAATACAATGTATACTTTTTTTTTTAAGAACACAAAATCTATAAACAAAAATCCCCCTTTAAGAACACAAAATCTATAAACAAAAATCCCCCTTTAAGAACACAAAATATTATGATATGTAGGCACAGACCTCATATCAGACTACTCAAATATTATAGAGTTAATTGACTAATTATAATTCTCTATATTAGAATTATCCTATAATAAAAATTATCTCAAACTATAACTATATAATTATTTTTAATTTTATGGTAAAAATTGGATATGGGTATATGCCAAAAGGAATTTGGATATAGCTCAATTAAATAGAAAAAAAGGCTAAACTACTAAGAAGAAAAAAGTAAGAAATATGGATATAGCGAGTGCCCCAAAAGTGCCTTTTCAAGGACCTGGAGATGAAGAACCAAATTGGGTCGAATTATACCATCGTTTATTTCGAGGGAGATACCTTTTTTTAGGAAAGCCACTTGACAACCAAGCTACAGATCAAATAACTAAAAGTCTTATTTGTTTAAATCAAGAGAATAAAGAAGAAGATTTTTTGTTCTTTCTTCAATGTCGGGGTGGAGGAATGACATTGGGAGTCATTGTTTATGATGCTATGCAATACGTAGAAGGGGAGGTATCTACGATAGGCATTGGTCTAAATGCTTCAATGGGAGCTTTCATCCTACACGGGGGAACTCTTACTAAATGGGCAATAACCAAAAATGCGAGAGTTATGATCCACCAACCCCATATGAATCCTTATGACAACCCCCCTGGGCCACTAGGATATGGTTTCGATGCATTTTATATGCGCAACTTGCGGCATTATGTTGCAAGAATTTATGCAAAAACAACGAAGCAAAATTTTAGGCTAATCTATCAACGACTAGAGAGAGATATGTATATGGGACCAGATGACACCATATAATTTGGCCTTATCGACCAAATCGGCGTAGAAGGCCTCAATTGGCCAGAGTCACAATATGTAAATGTCGAATTGTTTGATGATACAAACGGTTCAACATTTATGGATTAATTAGAAAAATAATCATATTTTTCTTTCCCCCCCCCCCCCCCCCAAGAAAAATAAATTTCTTAAGAAAATTTATTAAGAAATTAAGTACTCTAATTTAGAATATATAAGTTCCCCCCCCCCCCCCCCCCCGCCCCCCCCAAGAAAAAGAAATTTCTTAAGAAAATTTCTTAAGAAATTAAGTACTCTAATTTAGAATATCTAAGTTTCCCCCCCCCTCCCAAGAAAAATAAACTCCCCCAAGAAAAAGAAATTCCCCCAAGAAAAAGAAATTTATTAAGAAATTAAGTACTCTAATTTAGAATATCTAAGTTATAGGTTCGTCTTCAAATATGATAACGAAGACGAAAAAAATAAAATTAAGATATACAGGCATATATGCCATTATCTTTAAATGATTTCTCAATTTATAATCTAAATTGAGTGGATATAGTCTCTTTTAAACGTTATATCCAAGCTTCTTGCCTGGCAATTTATATGCCATATTTTCATATGAGTATCAATTTCTTAGATAAATTGAAGAGTTCAAACTTTATGAAAAGTATTTTGTTAAGAATTAACAAAATAAAGTTTATTACTTGGCTAGTAATTGAATTAAGTTAATTAAGTATTGAATTACTAATTTAATTACTTGTTATCTCGTCATTTACGCCATTAATTAGTGGTACTCTATAAAATTAATTTGTATTAATAACTATGTTAGAATATTAACTATTATAAGTGTGGTTAGGATCAATCTGAACAATTCAATTTAGTACAGAATTCAGAGTGCTGACTATTCAACAACTTATTAGAAATGCGAGACAACCAATACAAAATAGAATAAAATCTCCTGCTCTTCGAGGATGTCCTCAGCGTAAATGAGTATGTGCTAGGGTGTATGTGTGACTCGTTTGGATCGTAAGCTGAAACGGATCAGGAGAATTTTATATTGATAACTTTCTTGCTGTATAAAAAGCACAGATCTATCATCTACTCTTATCGGGGATGAAATTTATGGTTTCCATTGGTGCAAATCCAAACATCTTGATGTGGGATGAAAAGTTGTTCCTCATTAGTAGCGAATGGTTATCAATCCATTGAGTAGGGAAATAATGCAAAATTAAAAAGCATAATGCTTGTATTGCCATGAAAATGGACACAAGGTCAGCTACCTTGCCAACTCTCATAATTACATGTCGTCACTGTATGGATAAATCCTATCATGGGAGTATTTATTACTTAATTAATTCAAGGGGAGTAGAGCTGGAGATGGTAAACTATACAAGTTACCAAATACTCATCTCATGTCTAATTTAGGACTCCGGCGTATAGAGAGGATCTCACCATTAGAGAAAGAACCATAGAAACGATGAAACCCATAATATAATACATAAATGTATATATATATATATTATATTTTTTTCTTACTTAGTACAAGGTCCGATCCCTTGCTTACCTAGAAGGTGCCGAACTGAAGGGAATTATGGTTGGGAAGGTTGCAGTAGCAAAAGCCATTGGAATCTATATTTTATACATTAGAAAAATTAGTTTGATTCTTAATAAATCCAAAGAAAAGAATGACTAATCAAAAAATAGATTAGTCATTCATGAGAATCAACTTCAATGACCAGAGTGAAACGTGGATATATAGCTCAAAAACGTTGAAAAAATATTCTTGCATTTGTGTCAGGCTCCCGGGGGGCCCATTCAAAACTTTTTTGAATTGCTAACCAACAGAAGATGAGAGCCTTAATTTCCCCTCACCGAGATAGAATTAAACGAAAGAGAGATTTTCATCGTTTATGGATTACTCAGATTAATGCAGCATCTCGTGCTAATGGAGTCTCCTATAACAAATTCATACAATTTTTATACAAAAGGCAGTTCCTTACAAATCGTAAAACACTTGTGCAATTCGCTATATTAGATAGTAATTGCTTCTATATGATCTTGGAAAAGATTCTCATATCATGAAATATTTGAACCGAATCTCCCAGAGAAAATTCTCTGGGAAACTAGGGACAATGACAAAGTGATTCCTGTTCGGGATGAACAATTAAATCCTTTTCACTTAAAAAACTGTGATCTGTTCTATCTTTGTCAGATATCCCAGATCCGATTCGATCCAGGAGTAAGTTCATTTCTTAGGTCCTGATTAATTTTTCATTATAAAGAAAGGGTATAAAAGATAGAATATGAGCTTGTTTAATAGCCCTAGCTATTAGGCGTTGTTGTTTCAAAGTTAATCGATTAACTCGATGAGATAATATTTTTCCTTGCTCGCTAATAAATTGACTAATTAAGCTAATATTTTTATAATCAATTTGTTCTCCAGACCCAATCGGTGACAATTGTTTATGAAAAGATCGTTGATTCTGAGGAAGTCGCTTAGATTTATTTCTAAAAGATGGCTTAGATGTATTCCTATAAATTCATTTAGATGTAGATGTATTTCTAGAAATTCGTTTAGATGTAGATGGATTCCTAGAAATTCGTTTAGATGTAGAAGGATTCCTAGAAATTCGTTTAGATGTAGATGGATTCCTAGAAATTCGCTTAGATCTATTCCAAAAGGATGGTTTCAATTTATTCATAGTTCATTTCATGAACCTTTCAAATAATATTTATTCAAAATATTTCGAAAAGAAATATTGACAGTGACAAATTTTGTTATGATATACAATATCTTTCTATATTTTTGATCTATTTATATCCCTAGGTGGGAGTATTATATTTAATATACTATTTCTTTATTTCTCTGTGAATGGTATGCTTGTAACAATAAGGACACAATTTATTCAATTCCAACCGAATAGGAGTATTACAGCGATTTTTTTGAGTCGTATCTGAGGAGATACCTGGCGATTTTTTATCAAAACTATCTTGGGTACAACTAGTACATTCCAGAGTAATTGTTACTCTTAAATTTCCACCCTTGGCCATAAACTTACTCTGAAGATATTGTATTTACTTCAATTTTTCTGGAAAAAGAAAAGAAAGAGAAAGGGATAGAAGTTGTCGGAGAATTATTAAAGATTTTATTACTTAATTCATTCTCGTAATAACATATTTAATTAGGAGTTTTCAATAACTAATTATTATAATTAATTTGTGGGAGGAACTTTTGGATCTAGATTTATATCTAACCTCCCCCCTTGAGTTCTGAACTTAGATAGGGATTGAATCCACTTTATTTATCCAATAAATAGAGAAGGGTCCAATTGATCTAGCATCATTTTAATCCTTTCAGTTTCGCATGAGAATTAGAATGAAAAAAAGGGAAAAGTCAGAGCATCTGGGAAAAAAATGATTTATCTCAATTAATAAACCGGCTAAAGATCCCAACCATAAAGTAGCTAACACAGGTGTTGTGGAAAGATATGTCTTTATATCTTGCATTGTTCGTAAGTTATCCTTCTCAATCCTAATACATATATTATATGGTCAACTACATCCGTAGTTGATGAATCCCTTGTCTTGTACAGGGAACTCTAAACAGATAGATATTTGTACAATGGGACGATATCTATATTTCTGGAAGATAAATTTTTTGTTTTATAAAATACTGTCAATGAATAGACATCTTATTAGATGTTTTCCATGTATAGAATCTATTCATGAGATCAAATGAAAATGTAAATAAATGTGGAAAAAAAATATAGATTAATAATATCTATCTATTATTATTATATATAGACAATATAATTGATAGGGATGTAGCGCAGCTTGGTAGTGCATTTGTTTTGGGTACAAAATGTCGCAGGTTCAAATCCTGTCATCCCTACCTAGTCCTTTTCCTACAGAAGGAAAGAAACAGAAAGGAGCTCCAGTGATATCAATTCACTGGAACATCAACAATCAGTGATTGGGTCAATTTTAAGAGTAAAAAGGCCCTTTCTTTTTTTTTTCTAAGAAAGCGTTCTTAGTTCAGTTCGGTAGAACACAAGTCTCCAAAACCTGATGCCGTAGGTTCAAATCCTACAGAGTGCGATCCTACTTTTTATTGGTCCAATCTTCTTGATTGACCATTCATTTAAACTAGAATGGTAAATGGGTTCTGATTCTTAAAATCAGAAGTAGACCCATTTATGAGAAAAATGTGATCAAATATCCAATTGATCACCACGTCAATACTGTAAATATGCAGTTACGGATAATCTAGCCAAAGTAATAGGAATTAGACCTAACACAATTCTAGATAATAAAACTTCAATCATATTGATTCAAATAAAAAAAAATTAAAGACTAATAGCTACCTTGGATAGTACCTCGAATTTACTAGGAATATCAAGAAATTAGAGAAGTTAGAAAATTCTGAAGTGAACAAAGATGTATTTTTATTTTTATTTAATTTCAAATAAGTCGTATATTACTTAAACCGATGAATAGAACTAAGGTGAAAATAATCAAAGTGAATAAAAACCCGAAATAACTAATTGTAGTAGGCATAGAAGGACTCAATGGATAAAAATATGATTGATACATATCTTTATCAGGCAATTACCTAAAAATTCTCCCTTTATGGGAGATAATATCATCGTCAGAGTTAAAAAAGTCAATGGTACATGTATGAATTAAAACCAATTCGTTAATTTTATATCCAATGATATGTATGAATGTTATCAACAAACATGGAATGAATAGACAAAAAAAGATATTCTATTCATTTGAATTAGCGGAGATCCAATCTCCCAATATATTGAACAGCCCATGAATAGAACCAATACCAATTATGTAACTACTCAACAAATTATCGAACGTGATATTATTTCTAATAAATATGAAATGAATGAATTTGACAGTGATTTTGATTAGATTACCTTACATTATTTTAGGCCCAGTCTGTTTGAACGAAAGAAACCTCTACTAAAACTAAGTATAGTAAAAATTCACTCATTCGTACGCATCTAATTTATAGATGGATTCACTTTTTTCCATATTATTTCTTAAGGCTAGTAATGTAAGCAAAGCTTGATATTCCATCCTGTCTATTTTGGAAAATATATTTAGGAATAGCTCGTATGATATTTAACATATCTACAATTCGATCAAGATAATATTCCACTATTCACCAATTTATTCACGAAATTCGGTCATCCACACCCAAAGTGCTATGTTATTGAGTCATTAAGTTCATGGAATAATTTCACTCACGATACTCTTGGAAATACACCATACAGTATAACAAATGATTGACTTCTTAAAGTGACATGAATGTATTCTAGTTATATAGAGCCACCCATGCGAAAGCCATTACAATTATTACTGCTTAAATTCCCCATGATCCATATCTACAATTGTTACAATATGGAGGGTTACTATCAGACCTATAATGAAACATATGGGATTCTATCATTTCTGTCTAGTGAAAAGAAAACAAAGAGATGGATTCAATTGAACAAACAGAGCTGGAATAACTGGCAGTAGCAAGATCCTTCTATCCCGCTCCCTTTCGATATTAACCACAATTGTATTGCTATGTTAGAAGAAGGCTAGTTATACTGATTCAGTATACTTCCAATATACCCTTGGTATAATATTGAAAATCAAACAAGGATTGTAGAAGATATCAGTAGTTTTCCATTTCCTGATCTCTCTCTTTCATGGGATCAATTTCCCCTTGACTTTACAATAATATATGGAGCTTAGCATGTCTGGGAATACAGGAGAATGCACTTTTGCTGACATTATTACCAGTATTCGATACTGGGTTATTCATAGCATTACTATACCTTCCCTATTCATTACAGGTTGGTTATTTGTCAGTATGGGTTTAGCTTATGATGTCTTCAGGAGCCCCCGACCGAATGAGTATTTCATAGAAAGTCGCCAAGAGGTTCCATTAGTAATTGGCTGTTTCGATTCATTAGAGCAACTAGATGAATTTACTAGATCTAGTTCTTTTTAGGAGGTAATAATGACTATAGATAGAACCTATCCAATTTTTATAGTGAGATGGTTGGCTGTTCACGGAATAGCTGTACCGACAGTTTTTTTCTTGGGATCAATATCAGCAATGCAGTTCATACAGTGATAAACTCTATATAAACTAAATAACGGAGCTATTTATGACACAATCAAACCCAAATGAACAAAATGTTGAATTAAATCGTACCAACCTTTATTGGGGGTTGTTACTCATTTTTGTACTTGCTTTTCTATTCTCTAATTATTTTTTCAATTAGGAACAGTGAAAATCTTCTTTCACTCCCAATTCAGAGAGATGTAATACTCATAATAATAATAGGATTGTTTATGTCTTGAGCATAACTACTTAATAAAATTTGAAAGGGAGTAATAGAAATGGCTGATACCACCGGAAGGATCCCTCTTTGGTTGATAGGTACTTTAACTGGTATTCTCATGATTGGTTTAATAGGTATCTTTTTCTACGGTTCTTATTCCGGATTAGAATCATCCCTATAGTAATGAAATATATTTCATATCTATAAGGAATACTTTACACATGAAAGTGAAAACTAAAAAAGAAAGATAAGACCTTGCCCTTTTTTGAACTCAAAGAAGGGCAAGGTCTTATCTTTCTTTATTTTCGAAATAAATTGAATCTCTTTTTAGATTCACAATTGGACATTTAGTCAAATACTATGACTATTTTTTTTTATAAAGAGAATTGGATCGATCTTCCAAACAAAAAAAGCACAAATTAATGTTTATTCTGCATAATATTCTCAACTATTTGTTCATTTCTAAGAGATTCCGCAAAATTTGTGGAAGTTCAAAAAAATAAAATAAAGAATATAAATTTTTTTTGTTCTAAGAAAAGAACAAGGACTATTGGATTAGAAAAGAAGCGAACTGTTTCATTCAAACGTTTGCTTTGCTAAATAGGCCGAGCCCCATTTGCTCAATGAGCAATATTGCCTTTGCTGCTCTTTTTCTAAGAAATTTTAGTACAACATGGAGGAATGGGATTAGAAAATGAATGAGCTCCTCTTACTTTGAGGAGACAACGTAAAAAAGCTATATATTTTTTTTTTACCTTTTTAAGGAGTAAGATAAGGAATAAAATGAGGGAGAGTATTAAGTCAAGACTGCTTTATTCTTTTCCTCCTTATATTTCTTTTCCTCCTTATTTTTATGTTTTGATCATTTGTCTTTGATATGATAGATTAAGATGATCTAAATATGACATGTATTTAACTACATTATGTCGCATATTACTAGGGGACTGTTCGACAAGTCTCATTCCTTATACAAGAGATACATATATCTCTATTTTTTCATCCTTGATATATAATAATTCGACCAGAAGGAGAGAGTGAATGAAAAGCTCTCCATCTACGAAGGGGTATGACATAATTATTACATATATGATTACGTTAGTCGTTGACAAGACGTAAATTAAAATCTTTCAGTCAACTTAAGGGTTCACACATTAGTTATATGCAACTAAAAATTAATCTCGACTAATTGAACTTTCTCAAATGTTTTCTTCTTAAGAAATAGAAATATCTGTGCTAAAACGACAGATGCTAAAAATAATAAAAGACCTTGAACACGTAAAGGATCTTGAAGTACTATTTCTGCATCTTCTTGACCAAATCCACCTACATTGGGATTATTCGTTAACGACTGATCCGCCTTGATGAATTTGCCTTCTGAGACAAGAAGTTCTGGTCCCAGAGGTACAAATTCAACCACTTGTCGACCGTCTAATGAATTTTCAATAGTTATTTGGTATCCGCTCTTTTCTTTACGTGCAATTTTACTTATTCTACCTGTTGCTGAAGCATTATAGACTGTATTGTTGCTCTTGCTCCCATCGGGATAAATTTGTCCTCTTCCTCTATTGCTACCCACATATATGGGATATTTTAGGAAGTTGACTGCTTTATTAGTAGCAGGATTTGGTGAAAGGATGGGAAACACAATTTCACTATATTTTTGACCAGGAACAGGACCTATTACGATAATATTTTTTTGATTGGGCCGATAGTTCTGAAAATAAAGATCACTTATTTTTTCCTTAATTTTAGGATAAATATGATCTAGAGGAGCTAATTCAAAGCCTTCAGGTAAAATAAGAATAGATCCTACATTTAAAGTTCCTTTCTTACCATTAGCAAGAGCTTGTTTTATTTGCTTATCATAGGGGATCTTAATGACTACTTCAAATACAGTATCAGGAAGCACAGACTATGGAACCTCGATCTCCACAGGTTTTTTAGCCAAATGACAATTGGCACAGACAATACGTCCAGTCGCTTCTTGAGAATTTTCATAACCTTGCTGTTTGAAAATGGGATATGCATTCGCAATAGATGTCTGAATCATGATATGTATCATGATCAAGATAGAAATTGATTGAGTTATCCACTTTTTCACCCAGTCATCATAAGTATTTCTATTTTGCATGTTCAATTTTTGGTTCCAAATCTTTTGTTTAAACAATAAGTGGGAGTAAGTAGCTATCATAGTTACTTGTTTGCAATTCTGCTACTATATTAAACGCAAAGCTAAAAAATAAGAAGTATTGCCCTAAAAAACATAAAAAAAAGGAGCAAATAAATTTGCTATTATGAATGAATATGGCAAAAAAAAATTAATTAATTGTGTGATAAACCCATTTGTCATTCATTCATCAAATGATAAATTACTACAAGTGAAGGAGATGTACGATTGAAACGTCAGAAGATCCAATATTTGAAAATTGTGTATAATATGACTGGAAAAGTTAAAACTAGACCAGATATTATTCGTTCGTTATGGCCAAATCCATAATTTTCAAAGATCAAATCGATCATCAATTCCCAACCATGGGGTGAATGAAACCCAATACATAGATCGGTTTCTAAAAGAATGGCAAAAGCTTTCATTGTATCGCTTAGGCTATAGAAGACTTCTTGGACCCAAGAATTAAGAATGCCAAGTTTCTTCTTACCCAGAATGAGATAAACACTTAGAATAAGAAAACTTATTAGATTTGTTAATAAATGCGAGATGATTTGTATACAATCTTGATCATATATTTTGACCAATTGGATCATTTTTTTTTGCATCTCTATACAAATATATTGTGAATGTGTTTCTGAATAATCTTCCACCATTCTTTCTAACAGGAATAACTCTTTTATTTTCTCAAATTTTCCTAGAGTGTTTTCTTCTTGTAGATAATCAAAAAAATTCTTGGATTGACCAGTATTCCACCAATTTGTAACCCAGGACTCTAAACCTTTCTATAATGAAATTGAAATTCCCCAAGGTAGTACTAATAAACATGCGAGATATTGTAGAGAAGCTAATGCTTTATATTTGGCCACTTCCAATTCATGAATCGCTAATGAACTCGATTGGCTAGTTAGCTCTGTCTAAAATCTGAACAAAGTATGAATTATAGAACGAGGTATGGGATCCATAGAATGATCTAATGCGTAATTCTTTGACCCCAAGAAAGAATATCTTTCGAATGAGGGATAGTTTGCTACGAATGAGAAGTAGAGTAAAAGGGAAATTGATCCCAGCTGGATCAACCACTTGAAAAGTGCTTTGATTTGGGCTAATTTATTAATGTTTTTCTTATTTGACTTTTGCCCGAAGAAAGGAGCAGCAGCATAAGTCTTTAAAAAATACTTTTTTAATTAAAGGGATGGATGTTGATTATCAAAAGAGGTAACAAACTACCTTACGGGATAAAAGCCATATATCTATTTGATAAAAAGTCTAATAATAATCAATTCTGCACTCCAAAAGGCCTTAGTAGGTATGGGAGATTAAATCTTCTAATTTAATTTCGTACGCGTATGTAAAAAAAAATTATATATTAATAATAAGTAATTTTATTAAATATTAGTTATATTACTATAACTATATCCTCTTGAGTATCAGCCCTTAATAAATATAAAGAATGCTATGGAGTGTTTTGCAAACTGCCAAAAAATGCCAGTATGCTTCCATAAGTACCATTTCATGTTGGTGGAAATAAACTGACTGTACGATCTTCCCCCCTCCCAGACAAATATTCTATCAACATTTATTCTTGTATCTACATTTGTATGTTCAAGAAGAGACCCCATTTCAAAATCCTTCAATGGATACACGCAAAAAACGGGCTAATTCGGCAGCTTTTTGTTCCATTTCACGCAAGGTCAAAATTTCTTCAGCACGAGTTAAGGGGATGTCTTGTTGGCCCTTTATTTCCATATAAAGAACACGACGAGGAGAAATACCTTCTTGAACTTCCATTTTTATCGCCTGAATATCCTTCATAAGAAATTGGAGGAAAATATGACGATTTCTTCCCGAAAATCCCCAACGAAAAAGACATACAATTCCTTCTTTTTCATCAAACTTATTATAGCCACTACCTACATTGTACAAAATTGTAGACCATAAATAAGAGCTAATAAACAGACCTACAATACCATAAAAACACATTACAATTCGTTGTGGAACAAAAAGTATTTGCTGAGATGACAATAAAGGTATCAGGTTGCTACCAAGGTAACTTGAAATTCCGACCAAGAAAAATCCTAATGAACCAAGAAAAAGGATACAAGCAAAAAAAAATTGCTTATCTTTCGAGACCCTGTTATGGGTTCTATCCAGAGCCATTTGGATCTATGATTCATAACAAATTGCGTCCTATTTAAGTTGAGGGAGTGGCCAAACACTTACACTTTTGACTCCAAAAGTCACTCTCATAAATTAGCTATATAAATAAACTAGCCATATACATATAAGCATCTCAGTAGAAAATGAAATATCAAATATCTATATATGTATTATATATATTTTTTTTTATTCTTTTCCCATGCCTTTTTTTGGAGGGGGAATTGGTCTTTATAATACATACTTCATTACAGAAGTCGAGTATAAATAACACTCTCTATATTACAAATGTATTATATATACATCGTATTAAGTAAGAAAGACTTATTCATTCACACACACATTATATATGATATGTATATCAATAATATATGATTTACATATCATATACATTTAGACTCTATCCATAGATTATATCTATGATGTATAGACAATACGATATATCTCCATATATTCATCAATATATGAATAGATCTAAATAAAGATGAATATCTATTCAGATCTATTTTGTTTGTGTGTAAAATAAGTTTTTATGTTATATCATCCAAAAGAAATATTTTGTTCTATGATTGAGAGATTGGAATATGAGATCTGATTAGATCAGATTCATAAAATCTCATCGTTTTGAATATAGAAATTAAAAAAAACCATTGTAATTGCCGGAAAAAACAAGCCTGCCAAAGGCATTAAAATAGAGGGTAAGTTGGAATTTATCATAAAAAAAATATCTTAAATATTTCTCTCTACTAACAAAGATAAATTATAAGCCCAAATGAGCAATAAAACCAAATCAGCAGACTTACCTTTCAAAATACCTATTTTGAAAAGTACTTTATTTTACTTGTTTGATAGAAATGGGACCAATTTCCACATTGTATATTGATACATATAAAGGATAAAATATATCTACTTCTCATTGTTATATTGAACATATTTTAACTCTTCCATTAATGTTCTTGAATAATTGTTCACCTTTGAGAAAAGGGTCTAACTCCACAGCATAATCTTCTCTAATGCGAGAAAGTTACATAGTGTCTACTTTTTCTGATAAAGGGGTATTTTCATGGGTTTGCCTTGGTATCGTGTCCATACAGTCATATTGAATGATCCTAGCCAGTTAATCACTGTGCATATAATGCATACAACTTTAGTTGCTGGTTGGGCCGGTTCAATGGCTCTTTACAAATTAGCAGTTTTCCACCCATCTGATCCTATTCTTGATCCAATGTGGAGACAAGGTATGTTTGTTATACCTTTTATGACTCATTTAGGAATAAAGGATTCATGGGGTGGATGGAGTATCACTAGAGAAACTGTATCTAATCCAGGTATTTGGAGTTATGAAGGTGTGGCCGGGGCACATATTGTGTTTTCTGGCTTGTGCTTTTTAGCAGCTATCTGGCATTGGGTATATTGGGATCTAGATGTATTTTGTAATGACCGTACATGAAAACTTTCTTTAGATTTGCCTAAGATTTTTGGAATTCATTTATTCCTCTCTGAAACAGCTTGTTTCAGATTCAGAGCATTTCATGTAACAGGTTTGTATGGCCCTGGAATATGGGTGTCTGATCCTTATGGACTAACTGGAAAAATACAACCTGTAAATCCGGCGTGGGGAGCTGAAGGTTTTGATCCTTTTATTCCAGGAGGAATAGCTTCTCATCATATTGCAGCAGGTATATTGGGTATATTAGCAGGTTTATTCCATCTCAGTGTTTGTCCTCCCCAACATTTATACAAAGGATTATCTATGGGGAATATTGAAACTGTCCTATCTAGCAGTATTACTGTTGTGTTTTTTGTAGCTTTTATTGTGGCTAAAATAATGTGGTATGGTTCCGCAACCACTCCGATCAAGTTATTTGGTACCACTCGTTACCAGTGGGATCAGGGATACTTCCAACAAGAAATAGATCGATGGGTTCGTGCCAGTTTGGCCGAGAGTCTAAGTCTATCAGAAGCTTGGTCAAAAATTCCAGAGAAACTTGCTTTTTATGATTACATTGGGAATAATCCAGCTAAAGGGGGGTTATTCAGGGTGGGTGCGATGGACAATGGAGATGGAATTGCTGTTGGTTGGTTAGGACACCCTATCTTTAAAGACAAAACGGGACATGAGCTTTTTGTACGTTGTATGCCTACCTTTTTTGAAACATTTCCAGTTGTTCTAGTAGGTGAAGAAGGAATTGTGAAAGTTGATGTTTGTTTTAGGAGAGCAGAATCAAAGTATAGTGTTGAACAAGTAGGTGTAACTATTGAGTTCTATGGTGGTGAACTTGACGGGGTTAGTTTTGGTGATCCTGTTATAGTCAAAAAATATGCTAGACGTGCACAATTAGGTGAAAATTTTGAATTAGATCGTGCTACTTTAAAATCCGATGGTGTCTTTCAGAGTAGCCCAAGGGGTTGGTTTACTTTTGGACATGCTACATTTGCTCTTCTATTCTTTTTTGGACACATTTGGCATGGTGTTAGAACCCTATTCAGAGATGTTTTCACTGGTATTAACCCGAATTTAGATGCCCAAGTAGAATTTGGGGCATTCCAAAAACTGGGGGATCCAACTACTAAAAGACAAGTGGTATAATATAACATTGCTTCGATTGATAATAAATCTCGACAGATTCCATCTCAATGAATATTCATTCTCAATAGATTAAAAATATTTTGATTACATTTTTTTTTTGGAAAATGTTGTAATTAGTATGAAAGCTATTTCCATAAAAACTATGATCAAATCTACGGAAGCATTGGTTTATACATTCCTTTTGGTGTCAACCTTAGGGATAATCTTTTTTGCTATTTTCTTCCGAGACCCCCCAAAAGTTCCAGATAGAGGAGGAAGATAATTTATTTATTTTTCGAATACTCTTTCTTATAATCAAAGAATGACCTTCCCGATCAGGAAGGTCATTCTTTCAACTAGTCCTCGTGTTCTACAAAAGGATCTCGAAGTTGTTCAGAGGGTTGCCCAAAGGCAATGTATAGGGCATAACCAGTAAAGCTAACAAGTAAACGAGATATGGAGATATCGACTAAGGTTGCAGTTTCCATTGGTAGGTAATCCTTCCTATGTATGGATATATACATAATAGTATACAAAGTTAATAGATCTCAACCAATACTATTATTTTTATGGCTACACAGACCATTGATGACACTTCCAGAATCGGGCCAATACGAACTAGTGTAGGAAATTATTTAAAACCACTTAATATAGAATCTGGTAAAGTAGCTCTCGGATGGGGAATTGCTCCTCTCATGGGTACGTCAATGGCTTTATTTGTAGTATTCTTATCTATTATCTCAGAGATTTATAATTCTTCTGTTTTATTGGATAGAATTCTAGTTAGTTGGGTCTAGAGAAACTAGAAGATCTGCCCGGATCTTTAGCTAATCCAAAAGAAAGAAAAAAGAACTAAGGAAGACAATATTTTGAATAACTTTAGTTTCTAGATTATTAATGTTCTGGTAGTCTGATCGTGTAATTATTTTAATATAAATATTTTTGGAATATGGGTGTGTGACTTGTTAAAATTGATCTCAATTCTAGTACAAAAGACCGATCTATTGTTGTCATAAAGATGGTCTTCCTACCTCGTTGGATATTGATCCAATAGTTAATATCTAGAGCACGAGGTATATAAATAAATAATATAATATATTCAAGAAAATCTTAACTATGGTTTATAATTGTTATTTATATCTCGTGACCAGGCTTCCAATTCTTTGAAAGAATTATGATCAAAAATCGAGGGATCTCTTCTCCTCTTTTTTATGCTGACTTTGACTGAAGAATGAGATAGTATATCATTTCTCTTAGTTAGTATATTTCATTGAGGAAATAACAATGAAATTGAAAGGTTATAACCCATAAAACCTTTTGGGTATAAAAAAATCATCAGGGTAAAATTTAAATCTAAGGTTTAGTTTGGTTCATCTATTGAGATCTCAACAAGATAATTCCTATAGATCGTCCATACCTATTTATTCTATAGGTGATCACGAATAGGATAAAAGATCGTTCAAAAGGCCTATAGTGATTCATTCTGCATAATAATGAGCCGACTTGAAATTTGAGCATTATGAAGTCTTTCTCCCTTCTTATTGTATAAAATCATGGATTATTGTGAATTTTCTTCCTTCAGATTCGCTAAGTAGCGAAGTATTCATTATTTTCATGTTTTACAAACAATATACTTTGTTCAAAAAGGTATTTGGGTGTTCTTGTTTAAGCCGTATGAAAGTAAATTTTCATGTACGGTTTTCATAGGGGGAATTTTAGTTGACCTATCTCAATAAAGTATACGATTGGTTTGAAGAGCATCTTGAGATTCAGGCGATTGCGGATGATATCACTAGTAAATATGTTCCTCCTCATGCGAATATATTTTATTGTCTAGGAGGCATCACACTGACTTGTTTTTTGGTACAAGTAGCTAGTGGTTTTGCTATGACTTTTTACTATCATCCCACCGTTCTAGAAGCTTTTGCCTCTATTAAATACATAATGACTGAAGTAAACTTCGGTTGGCTAATCCGATCGGTTCATCGATGGTTAGCAAGTATGATGGTTCTAATGATGATCTTGCATGTATTCCGTGTTTATCTCACAGGTGGATTCAAAAAACCTCACGAATTAACTTGGGTTAGGGGTGTCGTTCTAGCTGTACTAACCGTATCTTTCGGTGTAACTGGTTATTCTTTGCCCCGGGATCAAATTGGTTTTTGGGTGGTCAAAATTGTGACCGGTGTGCCTGAGGCCATTCCTTTAATAGGATCTCCTTTGGTAGAGTTATTACACGGAAGTGTTAGTGTGGGTCAATCTACTTTGAGTCATTTTTATAGTTTACACACTTTTATATTACCCCTTCTTACTGTTGTATTTATGTCAATGCACTTTCTAATGATCTGCAAACAGGGTATTTCAGGTCCTTTATAGAAAGGAAATATACATTTTAAATGAGTACTCAAAACCTATCATTTTGAGCAACGATATATCATTGCCACAAATATTTCTTATTGGAAATAAGAAACCATGTTTCTCAGATTTTGCCTTTTAATTCTTAATTATTTTTTATCTAATACAAAGAATTAATGTAGATACTCATCTCAAATGGAGAAAATAGATTATGGGAGTGTGTGACTTGAACTATTGCTTAGGCCGTGCAGATACATTCTTCGATCTGCCATATAAACATTAATCAGAAATGTGTCTCTGTCCCAATTTTCTTCCTAAAAAAGGAAGTTTAGAACCTAGAGAAAAGGCATCGGGCACTTTTTTGCATCCCAAGAGAGTTGTTTCTATGATCGAATCTGAATTAGGCTCCGTAAGATCCAGGTAATGGTAGCAATATAATAAATAAAACTTATTACTTGTCCTTTCCTTTTTATAGTATGAAAATACATGCATTTCCCTTGTATTTCCACAGGGTAAACTATCGGAGTAAAAGAAGGGGTCTAAGGAAGGAGAAAGGCCGAATCAGTAACAAGTCAATACCTTGTATGCAAAAAATTTGTGTAGGTCAGGATAAACACGGATTACAAGGAATAAGATGGTCCAAAAGGCATATTGATCATGATTGAATTTATGAGCTTACTTGGGTACTGAGCACTTAATCCAAAATAATAAAATTATGAAGAATGGTATAGATCTTTATAATTCTTATTACTAACGATATGCCCTTCATTATTTTTATAAGTTATTGTTCGATCCAGATAATCAAAATTGGCATGTCCGGTTCTTTAGGGGGATAGATTCATAAAAATATACTTATCCGAATAACAAAGAAACCTGACTTGAATGATCCTGTATTAAGGGCTAAATTAGCTAAAGGCATGGGACATAATTATTATGGAGAGCCGGCTTGGCCCAATGATCTACTATATATTTTTCCAGTAGTAATTTTAGGTACTATTGCATGTACTGTATGGTTAATGGTTCTAGAACCATCAATGATTGGCGAACCAACAAATCCATTTGCAACTCCTTTGGAAATATTACCCGAATGGTATTTTTTCCCCGTATTTTAAATACTTCATATAGTACCTAATAAATTATTAGGTGTTCGTTTAATGGCTTCAATACCTACAGGACTCTTAATAGTCCCTTTTTTAGAGAATGTGAATCAATTTCAAAATCCATTTCGTTGTCCAGTAGCTACAACAGTATTCTTAATCGGTACCGCAGTAGCTCTTTGGTTAGGTATTGGGGCAACATTACCTATCGATGAATCTTTAACTCTAGGTCTTTTCTAATTTGATCTAATTTAGAATATCTGAATCTTGAAGGAAATCTTCTATTCTTATATCTAGGGAGTAGTTGCTTCAAGACAAATGATCTCTCCCTAGATATATTTTGTCAGATTTTAAATATATTTGTATGTAATAAATAATAAGGGATTTCTTCAAATTTACTTTAAAGAATAACTTAGAAAAAGGGAATGAATGGAGAGATGAAATAGAACCATTTCATGAATCTAAACCCGATTCTCTGGTAAATCAATTCCAATATTTCATAGAAATTCCAATATTTCTTTGACAGATTATTCCCTGAGGTGTTTAATTCTCATTAAATCTTCTCGACTGTAATTTGATAGGTCTGATAATGTTTTTATATTGACCTTTTTGAGGTAGTTATATATCCTAGTAGAGAAGTTTAATTGGTCAATATACATTTGGTCGAAAATGATTCTCTTCGTATCGGTCAATATATGTGAAGGAGGTAGGGAAGGAGTCAGATTATCACTTAGACTATTTATTCCATTGATGTTTTCCTCCTCTGCATGTAGAAAAGGAAGGAAAAAGTCAATCAAATTTTGAGAAGCTTCGTAAAGTGCCTCTTTAGGAGGCAATCCTCCATTCGTCCATATTTCAAGAAAAATGATTTCTTGTATCTCATTTCCACTACAATAGGAATGAATACTATAATTTACATTTTGAACAGGGATAAAGGCAGCATCTATAGGAAAAATTCCATCCTGAGAATTATAATTATTATAATTTGGATTTTGGGTAATATACCCGCGGCCTTTTTCAATTTGTAATGATATATCTAAGGTAATTGATTTTTTTATGTTAGCTATATGTTGTGTAGTATCAATTATTCTCACAGAAGGTGGTAATATGATATCTTGCACAGTTACTTTTTTTGGTCCAACGATATAGATATACCCTTCTCGAATTTCGTATGCATCACTTCTAAGCACAATTTCTTTCAGATTCATCAAAATTTCATGTATCGATTCTGCAATACCTATTAACATAGAATATTCATTTTTTATGTTTTTAATTTTGGCATGTGTGATACATGTTCCTTCTACTTCTCCAAGTAGAACTCTTCTTATTACACTACCTATTGTATTAGCTTGACCTTTGTGAAGCGGAGATAGAGTGAAACGACCATAATGAAGACGCTTACTGTCTGCTCTGGATTTGACACACTTTAATTGTGGTGTCTTAATAGAGACTAATATTTCATCCTGAATCATAATTATTATTTGAATAGATAATTTAAATATTTTTTTCTCTTGAAATTCATTCAATTCTTACACATGTCTCTTTTTGGGAGGTCTACATCCATTATGTGGCATAGGAGTTACGTCACGTATATAACTCAAAAGTACACCACTTTTAGCAATGGCTCGTACTGCTGTATCTCTCCCTAGAGTAGGGCCACTTATCATAACTTCTACTTGTTTTAGTAGACCTTGATCCATTAATGTATGAATAACATTTTCTGCTGTAGCTTGAGCAGAAAATGGTGAATGTCTTTTTGTGCCTTTGAATCCACAAGCACCAGCAGAAGACCAAGAAACCACTTGTCCTCGTATATCTGTAACAATAACAATGGTATTGCGAAAACTTGCTTGAACGTAAATAATTCCTTTCAGTATTTGATGTTTAGTTCTACGCGGTAAAAATCTTCTTGTAGTTCTACGTGTCACAAATCTTTTTGTAGTTTTTGACACAAATTTTCTTGTAGTTTTTGACACAAATTTTCTTTTAGTTTTATAAATATTATAATTTAATAGTTAAAAAAATCTATAAATTTATATCTAACTTTATAGATATAAATCTATAGACCAAATTTATAGATCAAAATAATAAATCAAACTTTTTTTTATAAATGCATTTCTTGATATAGATAAAGATTATCCCTGTCTTTGTTTATGTCTTGGATTGTGACAAATTACCAGAAGGCGTTTCTGCCTACGAATTAGGCAAGACTTTTCACAAAATTTACAAATAGAAGCATGGATTTTCATTAATTTGTGGTCTTTCAAGGAATTACTAGGATCATATTCCATTTTGTTTTCTGAAAAATAGGTTTATCTAATGAAGGAGGCTCATTATTGAGTCATATCAGATAAAAACATTACGAGTTTTAGTTGGTAGGAAATATATAAAATATGCGTCCCGCACAATTACGCTCGGGAAAAAATCCGACCTTGACCCTAACTCCTAGTAGTAATTCTTCTCTACTAAATTGGTGTTGAATCTTATCTGAAATAAACGCTTCAATATCAAGGCCATTATCTAAATGAACCCTAAACAGGCCGTTAGGCAATTTTTCAGTAATTATACCTATACCCATGGTTTGACCATTAGGATTAGGACCTCTGACCCCTCCATTAGTTTTCATAATTTATACACATGTAAGCTCCTCCCTAGCATCTTATTATTTCAATATTATTTACTTCTTTATTAACGTTATATAGGTATTAACACTTTATTAACCTTAATAGGTATTAACATAATACTATATTATTATTTTTTATGGACGCACAATAACATAATAAAATTTTAAACAATTATTTATAATTACCCAATATTGAGCCATTATAAGAATATTCGATCAAAAGATAACATCAGCATCATCATCATAACTGGGGGGACATCTAAAAATTATACGTCCTTTCCTTAAATCATAAGGAGTTAATTCGACATTAACTCTATCCCCTCTTAGTTTTCGTATAGATTTGTATCGAATCTTCCCCGAAATACACGTTAAAACATCTTTGCCATTATCCAAATGGACTGTAAACATGCCGTTGGGAAATGCTTCAGTAACTAAACCTTCGACTATGATATAGTTTTTTTATTCATTCAATTTGTTGCTCGCCCCTCCTGGCTTACTGTTTCAAATAACATTGTCATTAATGTAGCACACGACTTTTCCGGAACACATATTCTGATGTTTATTTTGTGTTTAGGAATACGTTTATAAATTACCATAAAATACATAATAATTCACCTCCTATTTTTTTTGTCAAGCTTCTCGATCAGTCATAATTCCTTGGGAAGTAGAAAGGATTACGATGCCCATCCACCTAGAACTTTAGGGATCTCCTGATAATTGGAATAAATTCTCTAAACAGGTTTGCTAATACGCTTTAGAGCAGTTATATATCTCTTTTCCTTCCTTTCTCTAGATCTCGAAGTTAAAACCAAAAGAGATTTCTTACCTTCTTTATGTTCCCTAACATCCTCTATAAAACCTTCTCGTAGAAGGATCTTTGCAATGTTATCGGTCATAATAGTAGATGTTACTCGAACTATTTTTTTTCCCATGTCAGCGTTTCTTATAGAAGTCATTAGATTGGCAATAGTATCGTTACCCATGACGAACTAATTCTTAGGAATTCTCGGTCTCTAATATAAAAAGGCATGTTTATCTTTTTTAAGGAATATACCTGAGATTACAAATTATATCTATTAATGTATCTATTAATTCCACATGATCTATCAGTATTTATAATACTTCGGGGGACAATGATATTATTTTGGTGAAATTCAATTCTGTCAATTCCTTAGTAACTGAACCAAAAACTCAAGTTCCTTTTGTATTTCCTTTCTGATCAATGACAACTGCTGCATTGTCATTAGATCGTATTATAATTCCATCGTCACATTTAAGTTCTTTACACGTGCGTATAACTACGGCTCTAACTACTTTTGATTCTTCTAGGGGCATATTAGGTGCCGCTTCTTTAATTACAGCAATTATAACATCACCAATATTAGCATATTCCTGATTATTTGCTCCTAGAACTCAAATACACATTAATTGTCGGGTGCCACTGTTGTCTGCTACATTCAAATAAGTTTGAGACTGAATCATTTTTCCTCCAAAAGATTTGTTGCCTCGAAATAAAAAATAATATTTCTGACAATAATATTTTTCAGCCAGAAATATTTCTTTGGTTCATTATTATATAGGAGAACAAATAATAAATTGAGTATGTATAGGCATTTTTTTATGCAACAATTTGAAAAGCTGTTCTAGCTATAGTTTTTGATAGTCCGCTTAGTTCATAAAGTACTCGACCCGATCTGATGACAGATTCCCAATATTCGAGAGGCCCCTTTGCTTTCCCTGAACCCATATGTATTTATGTAGGTCTAATTCTAATAGGTTTGTCTGGAAATATACGTATCCATATTTTTACACCACGACGGGCATAGTGGGTAATTGCTCATCGTCCTGCTTCTATCTGCCCAGATGTTATCCAAGCAGGTTCCAATGCCTAAAGAGCAAATCTACCAAAACAAATGCGATTGCCTCGGGAAGCTACTCCCTTCATTCTTCCTCTATGCTGGTGATGAAATTTCATTCTTTTTGGGTTATAGTCGATGGCTGTATAATACTATTTGAATCCTATCTCTATTTCAAAATCGGATATGAAAGTTTCTTCTCATCCAGCTCCTTGTGAAGAATCTATGGCAAACTGGTATATATAATATATATCACATGTGTTATATAGATAACACAGTATGGATATACGCATAACACATAATACATACATACATACATATATATATATATATATATATATATATATATATATATATATATATTGTACTATAATTGATGAAACACGTAGCAAATATTTATCTCTTTTATTTACATCGATAGTGCCCAATACAAATTTCACAGGCGAATATTCACTCTTCCAGTATTTGCTTCATCGGGCCAATTTAAAGACAGACTCTAATGAGATGAATTCTTTCTTGGTTTATTTCGCCATCCTATCCAATGAATGATTAAGATTCCTATATGATCTTAATGCAGTCATAGGTTCCACCATTCCCATAGATTTCTATCAAATGGCTGCTCAAGTTTACCCTCTGCAATGGAGCTCTTATTTCATTTCTTAAAGAATCAATTTCCTTAGTTTCCATTGACCCGAAGCTCTTTTTTATAAACCCAATCCATTTAATTCTAAATAGATCAGGATAATTCTTATGCTTTATCACAATGCTCTTTGGAGGTGATTTATTAACCATACAATACTGTAAGGAAGAAGATTTGATTCTTTCTTTTTTTCCTTCCTCCTTTTTGTCTTTTCTTGCATTACCAAAGACCGTTTTCGCTTCACGAGAGATATAGATCTTATTTTTTTGTCTCTTTGTGGAAGAAAGTCTTTCGTTCATTTGATGGAACTATCTATTAGATAATTTATTGGTTTTTAGTAATATGAAAAAAAGAATGGGTTTCTAATTATATATCAGAGACCAATTCGTTCTTATTTCGATTTCTCCATCATTTTAGAAAAGATCACAAAAACTTGATCTCAACGAGTCGCACACTAAGCATAGCACTGCTCCAAGATGGTTAATCTAATTTTTATTTGATCTTATAGAATTGATGATTTATAATCAGTCAAATTGTAGAAAAGTATTACTCATTTTTATCAAAGATCCAAATTTTGATACCCAATACTCCATAAACAGTTTGAACCGCATAATAACAATAATCAATTTTAGCTCGAAGGGTCTGTAGGGGAACTCTACCTTGCATGGCCGATTCTTTACGGGCTCTCTCAATTCCGTTGAGACGTCCTTTGATTTTTATTTTAATACCTTCGACATCTACCTTTTCAGCCAGTTCAATAGCTTTGTTCATTATTATTTTTATTTCAACTCTCTCCTTTAGTTGTATAGCAATATATTCCACAAGAATATTAGGTTCTCTATAAGGTTTATCAACTTTTTCTATAGAAATGAGAAGTTTTCGATTCACAGAATCGAGCATATTCTGTACAAGCATATTTTGCACTTTGTCTCTTAATTGCTCAATTTCTTTATCTTGACCCCGTTTTTCGATGAACAAGTCGGTAAATCTGATATATATGTTGACCTTAATCAAATCACCATTTTTCACAATTTCTATACGTGTAATTCATCCATAATTTGAGGAACCTTTTATATGTCGTACATAATTTACAATGCAATTATGTATTTTCTCATCTTCTCGTAAATCTTCGGAATAATTCCTTTGTTCAAACCAAAGAGAATGATGGTTTTGAGTAAAATCAATTCTAAAACCAAGTGGATTTATTTTGTTTCCCATATATTTCTATCTTTTTGGTACTTTTTCCAGGTATTCTACTTGCAACATAAATGGATTATTATTCCATCTAATTTGGATATTTTATATTTTATATTTTTCTTCCAATACAATAGTTATATGACAAGTGGGTTTCTGTATGGGATAACCCCGTCCTCGGGCTCTAGGTTGAAATATTTTGAAAAGAGCACCTTCATTCACTTCAGCTCTACTGACAAATAAATTGTTTTCGTTTAAACCCATATTGTGATTAGCATTTGCAGCTACAGAATGAATTACTTTTAATATGGGATAACATGCTCCATAAGGCATCCAACTCAATATACTAAGTGCTTCTTTATAATAATGACCACAAATTTGATTAATTACTCTACCTGCTTTATTAGAAGACATACGTATATGTTTGGCCAAAGCCCGTGTTTTTGTACTTGGACTCTTATTTACCATCTTCATCCTCCACAATGAATTATGTGTACTATTCACAACGATATTTTTATTGTTTCTCTCTAAAAAATTGTTTTATTTTTTTGCTTTTTTATTGTTTCTCACTTTTTTTTATCTTTTTTCGCATGCCCCTGGAAAATAAAAGTAGGTGCAAATTCACCCAATTTGTGGTTTATCATACCATTGTTATATAAATGGGTAAGTGTTCTTTTCCATTATGAACAGCAATGGTATGACCAATCATTACGGGTACAATGGCAGATGCTCGGGACCAAGTCACTATTATCTTCTTTTCTTTCTTCATGTTTAGATTGTCTATTTTCCTCAACAAATAATTAGCTACAAAAGTATTTTTTCTTAGTGAACGTGCCATGGTCAATTACCTCTCTTTTGATTTACCTTTCTTTTTTTTATATAAAAAATGGATTTCCAACTACTCCTACTTACGTCGACAAAGGATTGAAACATCACTATATCTATTTCTCTTCCGACTCTTTCTTCCAAGTGCGCTATAACCCCAAGGGGTTAGGGGTTTTTTCCTACTAATTGGGGCTCTTCCTTCACCGCCTCCGTGAGGATGGTCCACAGCATTCATAACTACTCCTCTTACTTCAGGACGTTTACCCAGCCAATGTTTTGATCCAACTTTACTCAAAGTTCTATTTTTCCATTTAACGTTGCCAACTTGTCCAATTATTGCTGAACAGTTCTCAGATATTAAACGAACCTCCCCAGATGGTAATCTTAATGTGGTTAATCAGCCTTCTTTTGCGATTAGTTATGCTACAGCACCCGCCGCTCTAGCTAATTGTCCACCTTTTCCAACTTGTATTTCGACATTATGTATAGTCGTACCTAAGGGTATATTGGTTGAAGACCTTTAGTTTGTAAAAATCCCTTCCCAAACTATACAAGCCTCTCTCAGGGCATACAACTTTATAGATGTTAATTTGTACATTATTCTAGTAGTAAATAAACTATCTATATAGTATATTATCTAGGGATCTAGGAGGGCATATTTAAAATCCCTTATGTCCTGATTCTCTACATCCTAGGTTTCTCTATTCCATCATCGGGCTTATGTTCTTTTTTCATGTAGCATTTAAAATGAATGACTTTATCAAATTACGTCAATACTTCCACATTTTCCGAATAACGTAGGAGGCATTTTAAATAATAATATTTTTTTATTCTCTAAAAAATATTCTCACTGTTCAGCTCCGAATCTGCCTTTAACCATCAAATCAATTGTGAGTTACTTGTCTTTCTCTTCGTAACAAGGGTTCCTTTACCTTATTTTTTTATGCTTCAGACAACTCGGTCTTCTCCATATTATCATATCTCGGTAGCTAATAATTACAGAAACTATTGAACTCAATCACCCGCTATTCTTTATCCTCAGTTTCCCTTTGGGGTTGATCCCATCAAAGTATCCTAGTTGGATTAGTGATAGATTTTTAGGTTTTGCTATAAACCTAATCAGTTGCTTCTGATTACGTAAATTAATAATTCAAACCACACTCAAAGGTAGGGCATTTCCCATTGATATAGGAGTTTTTGGACCAGAAAAAATATTATCTCCAATCATGACCCCTCTCGAATGCAAAATATATGTCTTTTCACCATCTTTGTAGTGCACAAGACAAATATATGCACTTCTATTAGGATCGCTTTCTATTGTTACAATTTTCCCCAATACGTTTTTCTCATTTCGCCGAAAATCTATTTGGCGATATAGACGCTTGTGGCCTCCTCCTCTATGTCGTATGGTAATAATTCCTCTGTCATTACGACCTTTCCCACAATGATGCTGATCAGAGGTCAATTTTTTTTGTGGATGAGACTGGACTCTCCCATCAAAACTTGATAGGGATTTATAACGTGTGCCTGGAGTAAAAGTTTGGTTGGTCATGTTATTTATTATAAGTTTCATTTATAAGGAAAAAGTGGAATAGAATAACCTGGTTTTAGTGTAATAATCATACGTTTATAAGGCATTCAATTTTTCATTATTAGCTTAATCTTTTCCCTTTTTTCTCTCTTTTACGGTGGTCGATAACTATTAACTCCTATTACTTTAACATTGAAGAAAAATTCAATCCAATTTTTGATCTTTGTTTTAGTCGATCCCGAATCGACATTTAAAATATATTTATTTTTTTCAAATAGACAAATACTTTTTTCTGTAAATACTAAATCTAGATATTGAACCTCATCCATAAATATTTACTCGCTTACTATCTTTTAAAAAGGAAATACAAATGCCCATATCCACCAATCCATATTTAATTATAGATAAATATACATAAACTATATTGTATGAATATATCATACTTAAACTTATATGAATAAGTTAGGAATAAAAAACCAGTACAGACCTAATGTACTCTCGATATTTAATTAATTAATTGAAAAGAAATAGTCTCACTGTTTGCGATTCTTCCATCTAAAAGTTATTTATTCTGAGTAGAATGCAATAACTGTTTATTGTGAGTAGAATGAAAGTGCATGCAATAGGAATTGAACACGTAACTTCCCAATTATGAGTTGGGTGCTTTTACCATTCAACCATGGATGCTAAAGCAAAAATAATAATAATAAGTCAATATTAATAATAATAAGTATTGACTCAGATTAACCAATTTAATTATCTCTTCTTATACTTAATTCAAATAATGCTTATTATTTTCAATAATTAAATAGATATATATGACACATCTTTGTCATTTTTAAATGATAATACATTCATGTAGACTAAAATATGATAATTTGACAATTAGATTCTTAGATAGATATAATAGATCTATAGATACCAAAAAATATCCAAAGAGAGTTGTTTCTCCTGTTTATAGAGATGGAGATATATTTTATCAAAATGCAATAATTAATTATGGTAGTATAATATATCTGCTTCTATATAGCAGAAGAGAGGAAGATTATTTGTGTTTACTTTTTTTAACAGGAAACAGGGATAGTGTTGACAATACATTATCGATCTATATATAATATATAACAGATGTATATATATATATATATATATATATATATATATATATATCTACATCTATATCAATCTATAGATACCAAACCAAATATAGAAAAAAGAAAAGAAAAAAGAAGAGGATTTATCTATTACAGGGATAGTGTTGACAATACATTATCGATCTATATATAATATATAACAGATGTATATATATATATATATATATATATATATATATATACACACATCTATATCAATCTATAGATACCAAACCAAATATAGAAAAAAAAAAGAAAAAAGAAGAGGATTTATCTATTACAGGGATAGTGTTGACAATACATTATCGATCTATATATAATATATAACAGATGTATATATATATATATATATATATATATATATATATATCTACATCTATATCAATCTATAGATACCAAACCAAATATAGAAAAAAAAAAAGAAAAAAGAAGAGGATTTATCTATTACATTTACAATAATAGAAATTTATTATATACAGACAAAAACAAAGTTCTTGAATCTATTGAAAGATCGAAATCTTTCCAAATCAATATTAATAGCAATAAACTATCTTGCTAAGATAGAATTAGACAAAACTGTCTAAAAAGTTGTATTAACTCAATTAATTAATTATTGTTCTAATTAACTTATATTTTATAATAATATTATTAAAAACTATGAAAAAACACCGAAAAACATTTTGGTTATATAGCATTCAGTCGAGATTTCAAGTGAACATGATGGGAGTTTTCAATCCATGGACTGAATCCAATTTGGTGAGATTGATAACTCAAATATTTTCTGGTCGAGAAAGTGTTATTAAGCTCTTTGACTTTCAGATTCTTAGTACTTTACTTATACGTGATCTACGTATATTTAGTTTAAAGGTCAAGCATTAAAAGCTTTAATGGTACTTACATTACCATTACTTATATATTATTTAAATATTCAATCTTTAGTTCAAAGAAATAGATTAAATTTGATACATATGGAAATATCTGTACATCGTTTTGGGTTTGGAAATAAAAAAGTGTTGCTATTTCCGCATATGTTTATGTCTTTGCCAAAAAACAAAAGAAGATATCAACGTTGCTTGCTCAATCCAAAAGAACATGTTTGGGTTTTCTCAAGTTCCGACACAAATTTGAATTATAAAAATGATATAATCTCAGAGAACCTAGGACCAATAAGTTGCGAGAGTCATTCGGGGAACGATTCGAACGATATCGAATGGCAGATTGATTCAACTTTCAATTCGACTCAAAATGAGTTTTGGGAACCTATAAATTTTAGTGAATGGACACACGTAAAAAAACTTTTTCTGAACTAAATGTGTATTAGGAAAGATTGGTCGACGAAATCTAAACAAAAAACTGAATCTTGATATACCTGAGAACGAGATTTTTTCATTACCACATGATGTATTGGCTGCTGTGGATTACCCTATCAGAGTGCAATTTGGAACAAGTATACTTGATGATATAGATCACCTTCAAAATTGATATATTCGTTCTGTAGCAGATTTATTACAGAGCAATTAGGATTAGCTGTATATCATTTGAAAGAAGCAATTTCAAGAACTATTATATGAATCAACCAATCCTAAAAGTAGCGGTTCTAGCTTGGCCCAATGAATCCATTTAAGATAATCAGATTTGAACCGATGACTTTCACCACATCAAGGTGACACTCTACCACTGAGTTATATCTCTTCCCTACCTCCATCTGGAAGGAAAACTGTAAGAACTTACCAAAGAATCGAGAAACTCAACACCACTATCCCATTATTCTCTGGGAGCTAGGTCTTGTTTTCACACTCTCTCAAAACCTTGGTTGAAAAAAATAAAAAAGAGAATGGACCCAGTCGTTAACTTCAATTAAATGAATTATAAATAATTAACAAAATAAGATATAATCTGTAACTAAGCTACGCTTTCACCTATACCTAGTAAGCAAAAGTTATCTCTTCTTCGTATACTTTTTAATTTATTATGTTTATAATAAATTAAATTGCCTCCATGTTGATTGTTGAGTTGAAACAAGTGAAACCCTCTGGTCTCTCATGGTACAATATTTTTCCTATTGAGTTATCACTTTTCTCTCAATCCAAACAAACAAGATGACTGATACTAACAATCAGTCAAAAGACAAAACTTATCAAGCCAGCGGTAGCGGACCATTAACTAAGAAAAAATAACTTTTTCCTTAGATTTTCCTCAGCTATATTAACAATTTACAGACACAGCTGCTCAAAACATATATCCTATTTAGATCATTTTAACATAGGTAATCAAAATGATCCTGGGCAACGCAACCAAACCATGCCATGCCACCCAAAGCAAAGCATGAAAGTCAAAATATTATATCATGCACTTCCTTATTATGTAATCTTATCCAACGATAGTTACTATTATGTGCTTCATAGATACATCTATCTTGACACACCACTTATATAACTTTACATTCCATATGTTATATACATGCCTAGATGATATATACATTAATATGATAACATAATTTCCACATGTTGTCATGGTTTCACATGATATTATATTTATACATGACATTATACAATTCATTTCTCTTTTGAAATGAGTGACTTGCATGATCTATCTCTCACCTCAAAAGGGAGCATATTAGTGGGATTTAAATTAGAGAATAAAGCCTCCATAAGAAAATTTGAGTATAGTATATAGATTTTTGAGTTTAGATGTGATTGAAATATCAAATTATGATAGGTATTTCTAGTTTTCATAGATTTTGGGGGTATATACAAGGCATAGATAGCAATTTCAAGAACTATATTATAATTATATTATATGAATCAACCATTCCAAAAATAGGATCCTTTTCAAAAGGGAATTTTTTTCCCTTTGTCTTTTTAGTTGACACGAGTGCAGGTTCTGTACTAGAATAATGCAGAGGGAAGAGCTGGGATAGCTCAGTTGGTAGAGCAGAGGACTGAAAATCCTCGTGCCACCAGTTCAAATCTGGTTCCTGGCATGCGGAACCATCTTATCTAGATGGATAAGAAATATATATATATATATATATATATATATATATATATATATATATATATATATATATATATATATGGGCATAATCCATACATGTAGATCTATGTCTACATACTGGTAAAAGCATATATATATATATATATATATATATATATATATATATATATATATATATATATATATATATATATATGCTTTTACCAGTATGTAGACATAGATCTACATGTATGGATTATGCCCATATATATATATATATATATATATATATATATATGGGCATAATCCATACATGTAGATCTATGTCTACATACTGGTAAAAGCATCTTCCATTTTTTTCCACTTTTTTGATTATAGCGTGCCTTCTCTGTTCTAATCAAATCTTGAAAGAACTCAGAAAAATTGAGCTTGGAACTAGTATAAGCTCAAATTGGAGCTTTCCTTTTCGTACATAAGATGTGGTGTGGTAAATAATTATTGATATGCGAATAAAATACATTTTGTTCATTCTTCTTTCATTCAAGGATATAGTATAATTTCTAATGCAGCCAGAGCCGCATTTGATTTCATATAAAATGGAAGAGATTATCCAAAAGATAGATCTATCATTGCAAAAGTAAAAAAATTTTACTTTTATTCCATTTAATGAGAATCTTGTATCTCATAAAAATTAGGTGCAATATAATCTTTGCGTAAAGGCCAACCAATCCAACTTTCAGGCATCAATATATGTTTGAGACATGGATGACTTTCATAAAGTATTCCCAACATATCATAAGATTCCCGTTCCTAAAAATTAGCACCTTTCCAAATACGTAGAACAGACGGTATTCTGGGATCTTCCCTTGGGACAAAAACTTTTATACACACTTCTTCGGGTTGATCTGCATTATCCTTTATTTTTGTAAGATGATATACACTAGCTAATGATCCCCCTAGTGCTACATCATAGGCACACTAAGAATGGAGATAATTAAAACCATAAACATATAAGTCGACAGCTATTGAGGCCCAATCCTTAGATTTGATCTGTAACGTCTCGGTGCCTTGGTAATCAAAACCCAAAGTTCTATGAGATAACTTATGCTTGGCTAGCCAAGTAGATAGTCGACCCTACATTTGATTACTATTTATTGTCAAAGTATCTGTATAAGTATTTAACATTTACAATGGAATTTAAAATTATTTTTCCTGTTCGTTACTTTCTACTAACGATTATTCATTCGCCAATTAGATAGTGAACTCTCGTATTTTCAAGTTTTTCAAGGGGTAGCTCTGAAATGGCTTCAGATGTTTTGGGGGGTATCTCTAAAGTCGAATCAAATTGATATTCATAAGATTGGTGGAAAAACTTGTCCTCTTCATTTTCAGTATGAATACCGGGTCCAATATGAAACATATGCATTCTAGAGAAATACCTCTTTCTTTGTTGAGACGCGGTCTTATATTCAAATAGCTCTCGAGCTATTTTTTTAGGAAGTTTTATTATAGCATCTATAATAGCTTTTGGTTTAGGAGGGCAACCTGTCAAAATGTCCACAGGAATTAACTTATCTACTCCACGAACGGTAGTATAAGAATCTATACTAAACATTCCTCCTGTAATCGTACATGCTCCCATAGCAATTACGTATTTTGGTTCAGGCATTTGTTCATATAATCTCACTAAAGAAGGAGCCATTTTCATGGTCACAGTTCCAGCTGTTATAAGGAGGTCAGCTTGTCTAGGACTAGATCTCGGTACCAAACCGTAACGATCAAAGTCGAATTGTGAACCTATTAATGAAGCAAATTCAATGAAACAACAACTAGTACCATAAAGGAGTGGCCATAAACTAGAGAGTCTTGCCCAATTTGACAGATCATTTAGAGTAGTTGAAATAATTGAATTTGGAATTGCTTGATCAAGCAAAGGTGACTCTATAGGATATATCGCTGGCTTTATGTAATTTTATACTTCCCTTCTACCACCCAAAAATTTGGAAGTTAAGACCATTCCAATGCTCCTTTTCTCCATGCATAAACTAAACCAATAATTAAGATAAGCATGAAAAAAAAAGCTTCTATAAATGTATATAGACCCAAAATATCAAAACTCATCACCCACGAATAGAGAAAGACTGTTTCCACATCAAAAACAATGAAAACTAGAGCAAACATATAATAACGAATTCTAAATTGGATCCAACTATCTCCCATTGGTTCTATACCTGATTCATAACTAGTGGCTTTCTCCGGCCCTTTATTTATCGGGGCCAAAGCTATGGAAATCGAGAATGCCATAATCGGTATAAGGATGGATATTACTAAATATATCCAAAAAGTATCATATTCAGAAAATTTGAACATAAATAGACTCCTGTGAAATAGATAAAATTTCTCTATTTTATTGTCAATTTAGACATCGCTCCTATACCCCCCCCCAAAAAAAAAAAATAATTGATTCTCATTGAAACATTATAATTCCTATTTCGTTCGTGACTTATCGTGAAATTTACGTAAGAATATCAATTTATGTTTCCTCTTTTGTATCGATTCTTTCTATAATTACATTCATCATCGCCAAATGATAACAATCTTTCCTTTTTAGGAAAGGGTTGTAATAGAACCCTTGCAGTTCGGCAGACCCCCATGTTGATTCGAGTTGTAATGTGTCATTAACATGAGTTGATGTAAGGGAATTTACAAGTCTTTTTTTAGTTATATGTTCTATCTCGATATAACAATTTTGTCCATCTAAATCAGATGGGTCTTTCAGGTTCGTTGTTTCTAATTATGCAGGATGGGTCAACAAGCTTCCTTTGTTCCAGACTCAAATTGAGTGAGTCTAGTAATCTGTCATTTGACTTTGATAAACCTATGATATCTCAGAGTAATAGAAAAAAGGGGCTTATGTATCCCTTAATGTATCCATAAGCCTAATTCTGCCTCCTTGGGTCTATCTCATAGGGATAAAAGATAATAAAGTCCTTTGTCCTATACTTGCACAGGCGACGATACAAATATTCAAATAAAATAATTTTTAGGCTCTCGCATCTATCAACTAAATAGTAAACATTCCACAGTATTGGGTTGAAGAGTTCAAGGGCGAATCCACTTCTGTTTTCAAAAACATTGAAATGAATCATCAAATAAATAAATAATTTGATCGCATGCTGATGCATTCAGTTTATTATATGAATGGAATGGTTTGAGAAGTAGATTTTACTTAGTCAATTAATAGTATGCAGAGCTAATTTAATACTATTATAAAAAAGGAGCAATAATCTTAGGGTAAGAAAAAGAAAGAACGAACCCTCGGTTCGTTCTTTAGCTACGTTTAGCTAGGACAAACATTTTTACCTTTCTGACCGGGTATTGAACATATTTATAATTAATAATGTATTACAAATTTCTCTAATATAGATCAAAAGTAGGTTGAATTTAATCTCACTTGATGCAAATAAAGTGATGGAATGATAGTTGATCAAGATCAAAGATATTGATCAACTATCATTCTTGTTTTTTAACTTAAAACAGATTCATAGATACAGAAAAGATAATCATTTTTCTGCTTTGTTGACCCCAAATGTGTTTGGAGTTAAAAGTTCCATGTCTAATTTGAGTTGACATGATCTGAAGACTCCTTCAAATTAGAGCTAGGTGATAGAGACACTAATCAAAGAGGGGAAATATAATAGTTTAAGAACTGTATAGGTCTATACATGCTCGAACCGTAGACCTTCTCGGTAGAACAAATCAAAGTTCTTATTACCAAAATGATTCAAACTATTCCAAGAACCCAACATGCATTTTTATTGCATTGGGCTCTTTCATTAACTGATGGATTGATCAGTTAGTCTCCCATTCTCTTCTTTCCAGAAAGATAGATAATAAGATGGCTCTGTTTTCTTCAAACACAAATTTCAGAAGCAATCCCAAAGTTATTCAAAAGGTTTACTTGATGTAGGTCTGACATGCTCAAACATAGATTAACTCAAATGAGTCTCTATCACCCCAAAAGTAGAATAATATGATACTTCATACACCTGAAAGTTCATAGAGCGAAAAGAATTTTTTTGAGGTCCCCGTATTGTACTCATTATGCCTAACATTGAATGCACCTGAGATTGACCATATCAACTATATTTATAAGTTCTAATCAGATCTAACTTCATCTTTGTCATTATATTGTTCTCCCAATTCATAGAGTAAGACTATATAACATAAGATATTTATGGATCAGACGAACCAAAAAAATCTCCTGAAAAACATTGGCACACGTGTAAACGAGGTGCTCTACCAAGCTAAGCTATAGCCCTTCACAGTTTTGAAAATATACTAACAAAATATATCACTTTCTGTCAAGGTGGATATGATACTATTTAGTTAGGGGGCATATTGTTTATATGGTGAATTCCACCTAGAATCGTTTCTAGTTACGACTCTATCTATGATGATAAATCACCCACTTAACTCAGTGGTTAGAGTATCGCTTTCATATGGTGAGAGTCATTGGTTCAAATCCAATAGTAGGTAAAACTTATTAGATGCCATAGACGACTCAATGGCATCTTAATAAGTTTTTCTACAATTTTTACAATAAAATTATTATATTGTATAATAATGAATGAACTTACAGATCATTATCGAAGTTGAACTTTATAAAGAGACCACTAAGTAAATTAGAAAGAGACCACTAAGTAAATTAAAGTGGTAACTCTCAGTTATTATTGACTGATCAACTCAGTCTAGAACATTTTTGTTTTTTAAATTTTTTGCTAGTATTAGCAATTTGAATTAATCTCCTTTTTTCTATTTTATTGTATGAGAACCAATCCTCTTTTTTTTAGCGTTCCCACACTTGTAGAAAAGAAGGCAGGATATATTGCTCAAATCATCGGCCCAGTACTAGATGTATCTTTTCCTCCAGGTAATATGCCTAATATTTACAATTCCTTGATAGTTAAGGATAATGATACAACTGGTAAACTAATTTGTGTTACTTGTGAGGTACAACAATTATTAGGAAATAATAAGGTTAGAGCTGTAGTTATGAGTGCTACAGATGGTTTGATGAGAGGAATAAGTGTAATTGATACAGGAGCTCCACCGAGTGTTCCAGATGGTGAAACTACTCTCGGGAGAATTTTTAATGTTCTTGGAGAACCTATCGATGATTTAGGTCTTGTAGGTGCTCTCACAACATCTCCTATTCATAGATCTGCTCCTGCCTTTACACAATTGGATACCAAATTTTCAATCTTTGAAACAGGGATTAACGTAGTGGATCTTTTAGCTCCTTACCATCATGGGGGAAAAATTGGATTATTCGAAGGAGCTGGAGTGGGTAAAACAGTGTTGATTATGGAGTTAATTAACAACATTGCTAAGGCTCATAGAGGTGTTTCCATATTTGGCAAAGGAGGAGAACATACCCATGAAGGAAATGATCTTTACAAGGAAATGAAAGAATTAGGAGTAATTAATGAATAAAATATTTCAGAATCCAAAGTAGCTCTGGTCTATGGTCAAATGAATGAACCACCAGGAGCTCGTATGAGAGTTGGTTTAACTGCTCTAACCATGGCTGAATATTTCTGAGATGTCAATAATCAAAATGTACTATTATTTATTGATAATATATTCTGCTTTGTCTAAACAGGGTCAGAGGTATCCACATTATTAGGCAGAATGCCTTTCGCCATTGGTTATCAACCAACTCTTAGTACAGAAATGGGATCTTTACAAGAGAGAATCACTTCTACCAAAGATGGATCTATAACCTCCATTCAAGCAGTTTATGTACCTGTAGATGACTTGATCGATCCTGCTCCTACTATAACATTCACAAATTTAGATGCTACTACTATACTATCAAGAGGATTAGCTGCTAAGGGGATCTATCCAGCGGTAGATCCATTAGATTCAACGTCAACTATGCTCCAACCTTCGATCGTGGGCGAAGAACATTATGAAACTGTGGAAGGAGTTAAACAAACTTTGCAACATTATAAGGAACTTCAAGACATTATAGCTATTCTTGGACTGGATGAATTATCAGAAGAAGATCATTTAACCGTAGCAAGAGCACAAAAAATTGAACGGTTTTTGTCACAACCCTTTTTTGTAGTAGAGGTATTCACTAGTTCCCCCGGTAAATATGTTAGTCTAATAGAAACAATTAGAGGTTTTCAAATGATCCTTTCCAGAGAATTAGATGATCTACCTGAACAGTCTTTTTATTTGGTGGGTAACATTGATGAAGCTACCGCAAAGGCTATGAACTTCAAAGAAATTTAATTTTAAAAATGAACCTAAATCTTCATGTACTGACTCCCAATCGAGTTGTTTGGGATTTAGAAGTTCAAGAAATAATCCTAACTACCAACAACGATCAAATTGGTGTATTACCCAACCATACTGCGATTGTAACAGCTTTAGATATAGGAGTTATGAAAATACGTCTCAATGTGCAATGGTCTACTATGGCTTTAATGGGCAGTTTCGCCAAGATAGACAATAATGAGATCACATTATTGGTAAATAATGTAGAAAGAGGTATGGATATCGATCCTTGAGAGGCTCAATAAAGTTATAGATTAGCTAAAGTGGATCTTGCGCAGGTTGAAGGCAAGAGACAAGAAATCAAGGCTGATGTAGCTCTCAAAAGGGCTAGAACACGACTAGAGGTTGTTGATGCTATTTTTCCAAAATAAATATTTACATTATATAGAAGTTGAATTCATGAGCTAGTTTAACAGTTGAAAGGTCCTTGGATTAATTGAAATAATAAATTGGGTTGCATCATACATACACAACATGATACAATATTACTTGAAAAGTCTTTTTGACAATAAAGGACAGAATGATTATTTTGTAGAAAATTGATGCAAAATTCTTTACGTTCAACACTCATGTCGAGTAGACCTGGTTCTTGTAAAAGTTATTAACCAATAAATCATAGGGAGGGACTTATTTATGTCACAAAAAATAGAGACTAAAGCAATTGTTTGATTCAAAGCTGGTGTTAAAGATTACAGATTAACTTATTATACTCTGGACTATGATACCAAAGATACTGATATCTTGGCAGCATTTCGAGTCACTCCTCAACCTGGAGTGCCCCCTGAGGAAGCGGGAGCAGCAGTAGTTGCCGAATCTTCCACTGGTACATGGACCACTATTTGGATAGATGGAATTACCAGTCTTGATCATTACAAGGGACGATGCTATGATATTGGGCCCGTTCTTGGAGAGGAAAATCAATTTATTACCTATGTAGCTTACCCCTTAGATCTTTTTGAAGAAGGTTCTATTACTAACCTGTTCACTTCCATTGTAGGTAATGTATTTAGATTCAAAGCCTTATGATCTCTACGTCTAGAAGATCTGTGAATTCCTCCTGCTTATTCAAAAACTTTCCAAGGCCCACCACATGGTATCCAAGTGGAAAGAGATAAATTAAACAAATATGGTCATCCATTTTTGGGATGTACTATCAAACCAAAATTGGGCCTATCCGCCAAGAATTATGGTAGAGCGGTTTATGAATGTCTCTGTGGTGGACTTAATTTTACCAAGGATGATGAAAATGTGAATTCCCAACCATCATGCACTGGAGAGATCATTTCTATTTTTGTGCAGAAGCAATTTATAAGTCTCAGGCTGAGACGAGTGAAATTAAGGGACATTACTTGAATGCTACTACAGGTACATGTGAAGAAATGATAAAAAGAGTAGTATTCGCCAGAGAATTGGGAGTTCTTATAGTCATGCATGACTATTTGACTGGAGGTTTTATAACAAATACTACGTTAGCTCATTATTGCCGAGACAACGGCCTACTTCTTCACATTCACCACGCAATGCATGCAGTTATTGACAAACAAAAAAATCATGGTATGCACTTCCGTGTGCTAGCTAAAGCACTGCGTATGTCTGGTGGAGATCATATTCACTCTGGTATGGTAGTAGGTAAACTTGAAGGAGAATGAGAGATCACTTAAGGTTTTGTTGATCTATTGCATGATGATTTTATTGAAAAAGACTAAAGTCGTGGTATTTATTTCACTCAAGATTGGATCTCTATGCCAGGTGTCTTGCCTGTAGCTTCAGGAGGCATTCACGTTTGGCATATGCCTACTCTGACCGAGATCTTTAGGGATGATTCTGTATTACAGTTTAGTGGAGGGACTTTGGGGCACCCTTGGGGAAATGCACCTGGTGCAGTAGCTAATCGGGTCGCTTTAGAAGCTTGTGTACAAGCGCATAATGAAGGACGTGATCTTGCTCGTGAAGGTAATGACGTGATTAGCGAAGCAGCTAAATGGAGTCTTGAACTAGTTGCTGCTTGTGAAGTATGGAAACAAATCAAATTTGAATTTAAGCCAGTTGATACAATTGATACGCTGGTTGAAAAAAAAATTGATAATTAATTTGTAATAAAGTGACTTTCATCCATTTGGTCCCTTAATCAAATCAAACTCAGGCCAATCTTTTAAGATTGAGCCAAATACTGAATGGATAAGAATAGATACCTCGGCTAGAAGTAATTTATTTATAAATATAAATCCATTTTATGGATAAAAAATGGGATTGGTTTCGATCCAATCTTTTCTAGCCTGCGACCATAGTGGTCTGAAGAAATGTTATCTTGTTCAAATTCCTCATGATTGAACAGATTTAACAAATCTATTTTTAGCTAGCTAGATGATAGCTAATTCTTAATCAGCTTTGTCCATGAAGAAGGGATCTATAAGAAAAGAATAAATCAATTTACAATTTTTTTATGTAAACAAAAAGTGTCAATCCAACAATCCAGGGTTGACAATGGCGTATTGTGCCAATATAATTCCTAATAAATATTTCATTAGGTCCACTATTCAGGATGTTTTTGAATCATTGTGAATTTTCTTGACGGATCAAAAATAACCTGATCCGTATCAATTTTATAATTTGATTCATAAATGGTAGATATAAATTAATAGATTCTTTATTTTTTATTTTTTCCATATAATATATAGAATAGAAAGCTGGATTTATTCGAAGAATACAAAAAATATCTAGGTATTCTATATCTATCCAAATATCCAAAAATGGGAATTTTCTAATATTCAATATTAAAAACGCTCAAAAAAAAATTTGATATGGAAATAACTAAGAAATTTTAGAATTTGTTATTCTGTCATTGCGCCTAATTTTTTTACCGACCGACAGGTCGGAAGAGTAGAACATGAAACATCATTATGTTAATAGAAATAACAAGTTCTTCAAGTCTTTCCAAGACTGCTTGCTTATCTTATAACAAGATATGCAGATAAGAAGCATGTACAGATATCACTCGATTCACGAGGTTCTGATAGGTAACCTGTTGAATCAAAAAGATTTGTATTTTTTTCTTATAAAAATTTATCTTTTTGAATAAAAAGAGTTGTACATTAAAAAGGAAAAAAACCATGAAAATGTTTGAAGAAAACAAGGATCGTGAATATTTAGCAGAAGAAATCAAACAATTGAACCAGAAATTGAAGGAAATAGAAATCGAACAATCAACCAAGAAATCGACCAAAATTGACCAAGAAATCCAACAAGAAATTGAAGAGGATAAAAATATCGATTATAAGAAGTTGTGGATTTACTAAAAAAAGTGTTACACCTTTTACTTTAAGGAATTTTTACTAGAAGAAAACAGAACTATTTGTACAACATGTGGAACAACTTTGAAAATGACTAGTTTAGAACAAGAAAGCAGAGAAGAAAGCGGAGAAGAAATAGAACAAGATAAAAATATCGATTATAAGCATTTGTGGACTTACTGTAGAAAGTGTTATACCTTTTACTTTAAGGAATTTTTACTAGAAGAAAATAGAACTGTTTGTACAACATGTGGAGCAACTCTGAAAATGACTAGTTCAGAACAAGAAAGCGGAGAAGAAATCGAACAAGATAGAAGTATCAAAGTTTATAATAAGTATAATCATTTGTGGATTCACTACGAAAATTTTGATACCCTTCACTTTAGGGAATTTTTTGTAAAAGAAGACAAAAGTGTTGTAGAACATGTGGAGCAACTCTGCAAATGACTAGTTCAGAGCGAATTGAGCTTTTAATTGATGATGGTACTTGGTGCCCTATGGATATAGATTTCTATACTCTAGATCTTCTAGATAAAAAACATACGACATCTTTATTTGATGTCACAATGGTTTGAAGGGTCTCGATTTTATTTTACAAAGTTATTTATCATAAATATTTTAACAAAGAATTTTTCATATACAACGAATTTTTCTCAAATTACACTAAGACTATTAAAATGTTATTATCATACAATAATACTGTTGTTGATATCCTTAGGGTTGTGCTAGATATTAATTTAATAAAATATTTGAATTCAGATTAAAAAAAAGTATTAATAAACTGCAAGACATTATTGGTACAACGTTGAAAATGGTTAAATTGTTACTATTTGAAATATGTAACAAAATATCTTTTGAATTTTATTTCTTTCCCTTTTCAAAGAAAGTAGAAACTCAAGTTTATCTCTCTTTTTTAGATGCTATAGAGAAAGAGTTCTCAACTTCTTTGCAAGATAGGGGGAAGAAGTTGCTTCAAAAATATATATGTGAAAAAATACAGTCTGAAAAGAAAACTCTAGACATTCTTTACGAATTACGTAAAAAGTTAGCCAACTTAGGGGATGAATTACAGGTAGAAGAGAAGTTAGTGAAAGTAGTGGTGCTAAATTTATTTAAAATAGGAATTTTTTTTTGGAAGAAAAAATAGAACAAATATTTAATTATTATCCAGGATATTGTGTAAATTATCCACAGCCAAATTACCTTTTCTGGCTGCGAGAGCAGATGGCGATCTGTTTGATGGAAAGATACCTGGTCCCTGACCAATTTAAATATTGGTTCCAAAACTGTCTGGTTTTCTAAAAAAAGAAGAACATCATTTTAGTTATGATGTTATGGTGGAACACATGAGAAAACAAGAAACTCATGAGTTTTACAAAAATATGGATGATGATCCATTGTATAGCTCAGATAGTGAGGAGCTATTTCATGAAATAGATAAACTCTACCTCCATCACAAGAAGAATGATTTTGTATTTAAAGAATTTATGTCCCTACTTTTAGAAGTAGGATTAAGCAAATTAGATGAAATAATTAGGTCTAATAAGTCAGAGGTGATGGAGTACACCATATTGGAAGCTGAGAACAATAATCTTGCTTTTGAATCTTTTCATACTTATAAAAAACCTATGGTAAAGCATATAGAGTATGAAATTTTCAATGAACTTTTCAAATATTATGGAATAACTTATCTGAATCTGAGGATATAGAAAAAATTTATCTATATTTACTAGAGACAGTGAAAGAGTTTTCTGCACTAGCAATAGATAGAGTGAAAAAACTTTCTAAGAAGGAAGAGCTTTCTATAAAAAAAAGAGAAGATAGAGAAGAAGAATCTTATGAAGATTATAACACTTCCTATCAATAAGAAATAGGTTTACCTGACACTATTCAAACAGGTATAGGTCGAGTAAATGGTATTAATGTCGCACTCGGAGTTATGGATTTTTAGTTTATGGGAGGCAGTATGGGCTCAGTAGTAGGTGAAAAAATAACCCGTCTAATCCAGCATGCTATTGATAATTATCTTCCATTAATTATTGTATGTGCTTCTAGTGGAGCGCGTATGCAAGAAGGAAGCTTTAGTTTAATGCAAATGAATAAAATAGCTGCTGCATTGCATATGCATCAAAAGGAAAAAAAATTGTTATATATTTCAATTCTTACATCTCCCAAAACTGGTGGAGTGACTGCTAGTTTTGGCATGTTGGCTAACATCATGATTGTGGAACCCAATGCATATATTGCATTTGCAGGTAAAAGAGTAATTGAGGAGACATTAAACCAAATAGTAGAGGAGGATTCTCAAATATCTGATTCTTTATTTGATTTTGGAATGTTTGATATCATGGTTCCACGAGCTATTTTAAAAGATGTTCTGAGTGAGATAATGAAAATTTACATTTTCAAATTAAAAAAAAAATATTTTCATAAAATTCAAAAATTGTAAATTTTCGTTTGATTTTAAGATCCCCAAAAACAAGTCTTGATACTTTAAGAACTTTTTGGGGATCGAAATTCGATTAGGTTTTTCAGTATATACAAGGTACAAGTGTTAATTGTACATCTAGATATATATAGATATACATCTAGATGTATATCTATATGATTGAGTCCTATTCTGCCCAGATTTAAATAGAAAAAATAATTGTCGGATTCAATGACAAATGTCAGAACTTGCGATAAAAGATTTTGCTTTTGAAGAATACAATAATACAATGTATACTTTTTTTTAAGAACACAAAATCTATAAACAAAAATCCCCCTTTAAGAACACAAAATCTATAAACAAAAATCCCCCTTTAAGAACACAAAACATTATGATATGTAGGCATAGACCTCATATCAGACTACTCAAATATTATAGAGTTAATTGACTAATTATAATTCTCTATATTAGAATTATCCTATAATAAAAATTATCTCAAACTATAACTATATAATTATTTTTAATTTTATGGTAAAAATTGGATATGGGTATATGCCAAAAGGAATTTGGATATAGCTCAATTAAATAAAAAAAGGGCTAAACTGCTAAGAAGAAAAAAGTAAGAAATATGGATATAGCGAGTGTCCCAAAAGTGCCTTTTCAAGGACCCGAAGATGAAGAACCAAATTGGGTCGAATTATACCATCGTTTATTTCGAGGGAGATACCTTTTTTTAGGAAAGCCACTTGACAAACAAGCTGCAGATCAAATAACTAAAAGTCTTATTTATTTAAATCAAGAGAATAAAGAAGAGGATTTTTTGTTTTTTCTTCAATGTCGGGGTGGAGGAATGACATTGGGAGTCACTGTTTATGATGCTATGCAATACGTAGAAGGGGAGGTATCTACGATAGGCATTGGTCTAAATGCTTCAATGGGAGCTTTCATCCTACATGGGGGAACTCTTACTAAACGGGTAATAACCAAAAATGCGAGAGTTATGATCCACCAACCCCATATGTCTCCTTATGACAACCCCCTCGGCCACTAGGATTTGGTTTCGATGCATTTTATATACACAACTTGCGGCATTATGTTGCAAGAATTTATGTAAAAATAATGAAGCAAAATTTTAGGCTAATCTATCAGCTACTAGAGAGAGATATGTATATGGGACCAGATGATGCCATAGAATTTGGCCTTATCGACCAAATCGGCGTAGAAGGCCTCAATTGGCCAGAGTCACAATATGTAACTGTCAAATCATTTGATGATACAAATGGTTCAACATTTATGGATTAATTAGAAAAATAATCATATTTTTCTTTCTCCCCCACAAGAAAAAGAAATTTCTTAAGAAAATTTATTAAGAAATTAAGTACTCATATTTAGAATATCTAAATCCCCCCCCCAAGAAAAAGAAATTTCTTAAGAAATTAAGTACTCTAATTTAGAATATCTAAGTTTCCCCCCCCACCCCAAAGAAAAATAAATCCCCCCAAGAAAAAGAAATTTATTAAGAAATTAAGTACTCTAATTTAGAATATCTAAGTTATAGGTTCATCTTTAAATATGATAACGAAGATGACAAAAATAAAATTAAGATATACAAGCATATATGCCATTATCTTTAAATGATTTCTCAATTTATAATCTAAATTGAGTGGATATAGTCTCTTTTAAATGTTATATCCAAGCTTCTTGCTTGGCAATTTATATGCCATATTTTCATATGAGTATCAATTTCTTAGATAAATTGAAGAGTTCAAACTTTATGAAAAGTATTTTGTTAAGAATTAACAAAATAAAGTTTATTACTTGGCTAGTAATTGAATTAAGTTAATTAAGTATTGAATTACTAATTTAATTACATGTTATCTAGTCATTTACGCCATTAATTAGTGGTACTCAATAAACTTTAGTCTATAAAATTAATTTGTATTAATAACTATGTTAGAATATTAGCTATTATAAGTGTGGTTAGGATCAATCCGAACCATTCAATTTAGTACAAAATTCAGAGTGCCGACTATTCAACAACTTATTAGAAATGCGAGACAGCCAATACAAAATAGAACAAAATCTCCTGCTCTTCGAGGATGTCCTCAGTGTAAAGGAGTATGTGCTAGGGTGTATGTGTGACTCATTTAGATCATAAGCTAAAATAGATCAGGAGAATTTTATATTAATATCTTTCCTACTGTAGAAAAAGCATAGATCTATCATCTACTCTTATCGGGGATGAAATTTATGGTTTCCATTGGTGAAAATCCAATCATCTCGATGTGGGATGAAAAGCAGTTCCTCATTGGTATCGAAAGGTTATCAATCCATTAATTAGGGAAATAATGCAAATTTAAAAATCATAATGCTTGTATTGCCATGAAGACGGACACAAGGTCAGCTACCTTGCCAACTCTCATAATTACATGTCGTCACTGTACGGATAAATCCTATCATGGGAGTATTTCTTAATTAATTCGGGGGGAGTAGAGCTGGAGATGGTAAACTGTACAAGTTACCAAATACTCATCTCATGTCTAATTTAGGGCTCCGGCGTATAGAGAGGATATTACCATTAGAGAAAGAACCATAGAAACGATGAAACCCATAATATAATACATACATACATACATACATACATATATATATATATATATATATATATATATATATATATATATATATATATATATTCTTACTTAGTACAAGGTCTGATCCCTTGCTTACCTAGAAGGTGCCGAACTGAAGGGAATTATGGTTAGGAAGGTTGCAGTAGCAAAAGCCATTGGAATCTATATTTTATACATCAGAAAAATTAGTTTGATTCTTAATAAATCCAAAGAAAAGAATGACTAATCAAAAAATAGATTAGTCATTCATGAGAATCAACTTCAATGACCAGAGTGAAACGTGGATATATAGCTCAAAAACGTCAAAAAAATATTCTTGCATTTGTGTCAGGCTCCTGGGGGGCCCATTCAAAACTTTTTCGAATTGCTAACCAACAGAAGATGAGAGCCTTAATTTCCGCTCACCGAGATAGAATTAAATGAAAGAGATATTTCCGTTGTTTATGGATTACTCGGATTAATGTAGCATCTCATGCTAATGGAGTCTCCTATAACAAATTCATACAATTTTTATACAAAAGGCAGTTGCTTACAAATCGTAAAACACTTGCGCAATTAGATATATTAGATAGTAATTGCTTCTATATGATCTTGGAAAAGATTCTCATATCATGAAATATTTGAACCGAATCTCCCAGAGAAAATTCTCTTGAAAACTAGAGACAATGACAAAGTGATTCCTATTCGGGACGAACAATTAAATCCTTTTCACTTAAAAAATTGTGATCTGTTCTATCTTTGTCAGATATCCCAGATCCGATTTGATCCATGAGTAAGTTCATTTCTTAGGTCCCTATTACTTTTTCATTATAAAGAAAGGGTATAAAAGATAGAATACGAGCTTGTTTAATAGCCCTAGCTATTAGGCATTGTTGTTTCAAAGTTAATCGATTAACTCGACGAGATAATATTTTTCCTTGCTCGCTAACAAATCGACTAATTAAGCTAATATTTTTATAATCAATTTGTTCTCCAGACCCAATCGGTGACAAACATTTACAAAAAGATCCCTGATTCTGAGGAAGTCGCTTAGATTTATTTCTAAAAGATGGCTTAGATGTATTCCTATACATTTGTTTAGATGTAGATGTATTTCTAGAAATTCGTTTAGATGTAGATGGATTCCTAGAAATTCATTTAGATGTAGATGGATTCCTAGAAATTCGTTTAGATGTAGATGGATTCCTAGAAATTCGCTTAGATGTATTTCGAAAGGATGGTTTCATTTTATTCATAATTCATTTCATGAACCTTTCAAATAATATTTATTCAAAATATTTTGAAAAGAAATATTGACAGTGACAGATTTTGTTATGATATACAATATCTTTCTATATTTTTGATCTATTTATATCCCTAGGTGGGAGTATTATATTTAATATACTATTTCTTTATTTCTCCGTGAATGGTATGCTTGTAACAATAAGGACAAAATTTATTCAATTCCAACTGAATAGGAGTATTACGGTGATTTTTTCGAGTCGTATATCGGGAGATACCTGGCGATTTTTTATCAAAACTATCTTGGGTACAACTAGTACATTCTAGAGTAATTGTTACTCTTACATTTCCACCCTTGGCCATAAACTTACTCTGAAGATATTGGATTTACTTCGCTTTTTCTGGAAAAAGAAAAGAAAGAGAAAGGGATAGAAGTTGTCAGAGAATTATTAAAGATTTTATTACTTAATTCGTTCTCGTAATAAAATCTTTAATTAGGAGTTTTCAGTAACTAATTATTATAATTAATTTGTGGGAGGAACTTTTGGATCTAGATTTATATCTAACCTCCCCCCTTGAGTTCTGAACTTAGATAGGGATTGAATCCACTTTATTTATCTAATAAATAGAGAAGGGTCCAATTGATCTAGCATCATTTTAATCCTTTCAGATTCGCAGGAGAATTAGAATGAAAAAAAGGGAAAAGTCAGAGCATCTGGGAAAAAATGATTTATCTCAATTAATAAACCAGCTAAAGATCCCAACCATAAAGTAGCTAGCATAGGTGCTATGGAAAGATATGTCTTTATATCTTGCATTGTTCGTAAGTTATCCTTCTCAATCCTAATACATATATTATATGGTCAACTACATCCGTAGTTGATGAATCCCTTGTCTTGTACAGGGAACTCTGAACAGATAGATATCTGTACAATGGGACGATATCTATATTTCTGGAAGATAAATTTTTTGTTTTATAAAATACTGTCAATGAATAGACATCTTATTAGATGTTTTCCATGTATAGAATCTATTCACGAGATCAAATGGAAATGTAAATAAATGTGGAAAAAAAAATATAGATTAATAATATCTATCTATTATTATTATATATAGACAATATAATTGATAGGGATGTAGCGCAGCTTGGTAGTGCGTTTGTTTTGGGTACAAAATGTCACATGTTCAAATCCTGTCATCCCTACCTAGTCCTTTTCCTACAGAAGGAAAGAAACAGAAAGGAGCTCCAGTGATATCAATTCACTGGAACATCAATAATCAGTGATGGGATCAATTTTAGGAGTAAAAAGGCCCTTTCTTTTTTTTCTAAGAAAGCGCTCTTAGTTCAGTTCGGTAGAACGTAGGTCTCCAAAACCTGATGCCATAGGTTCAAATTCTACAGAGCGCGATCCTAATTTTTATTGGTCCAATCTTCTTGATTGACCATTCATTTAAACTAGAATGGTAAATGGATTCTGATTCTTAAAATCAGAAGTAGACCCATTTATGAGAAAAATGTGATCAAATATCCAATTGATCACCACATCAGTACTGTAAATATGTAGTTACGGATAAGCCAGCCAAAGTAATAGGAATTAGACCTAACACAATTATAGATAATAAAACTTCAATCATATTGATTCAAATAAAAAAAAGTAAAGACTAATAGCTACCCTGGATAGTACCTCGAATTTACTAGGAATATCAAGAAATTAGAGAAGTTAGAAAATTTTGAAGTGAACAAAGATGTTTTTTTAATTTTTATTTAATTCAAATAAGTCGTATATTACTTAAACTGATGAATAGAACTAAGGTGAAAATAAGCAAAGTGAATAAAAACCGGAAATAACTAATTGTAGTAGGCATAGAAGGACTCAATGGATAAAAATATGATTGATACATATCTTTATCAGGCAATTACCTAAAAATTCTCCCTTTATGGGAGATAATATCATCGTCAGAGTTTAAAAAGTCAATGGTACATGTATGAATTGATACCAATTCATTAATTTTATATCCAATGATATGTATGAATGTTATCAACAAACATGGAAGGAATAGATGAAAAAAGATATTCTATTCATTTGAATAAGCGGAGATCCAATCTCCCAATATATTGAACAGCCCATGAATAGAACCAATACCAATTATGTAACTACTCAAAAAATTATCGAATGTGATATTATTTATAATAAATACAAAATGAATGAATTTGACAATGATTATGATTAGATTACCTTACATTATTTCAGGCCTGGTCTGTTTGAACGAAAGAAACCTCTACTAAAACTAAATATAGTAAAAATTCACTCATTTGTACGCATCTAATTTATAGATGGATTCACTTTTTTCCATATTATTTCTTAAGGCCAGTAATGCAAGCAAAGCTTGATATTCCATCCTGTCTATTTTGGAAAATAAAATAGGAATAACTTGTATTATATTTAACATATCTATAATTCGATCAAGATAATATTCCACTATTCACAAGTTTATTCACGAAATTTGGTCATCCACACCCAAAGTGCTATGTTATTGAGTCATTAAGTTCATGGCATAATTTCACTCGTGATACTCTTGGAAATACACCATACAGTATAACAAATGATTGACTTCTTAAAGTGACATGAATGTATTCTAGTTATATAGAGCCACCCGTGTGAAAGCCATTACAATTATTACTGCTTAAATTCCCCATGATCCATATCTACAATTGTTACAATATGGAGGGTTACTATAGGACCTATAATGAAACATATGGGATTCTATCATTTCTGTCTAGTGAAAAGAAAGCAAAGAGATGGATTCAATTGAACAAACAGAGCTAGAATAACTAGCAATAGCAAGATCCTTCTATCCCGCTCCCTTTCGATATTAACCATAATTGTATTGCTATGTTAGAAGAAGGCTAGTTATACTGATTCAGTATACTTCCAATATACACTTGGTATAATATTGAAAATCAAACAAGGATTGTAGAAGATATCAATAGTTTTCCATTTCCTGATCTCTCTCTTTCATGGGATCAATTTCCCCTTGACTTTACAATAATATATGGAGCTTAGCATGTTTGGGAATACGAGAGAACGCACTTTTGCTGAAATTATTACCAGTATTTGATACTGGGTTATTCATAGCATTACTATACCTTCCCTATTCATTGCAGGTTGGTTATTTGTCAGTACGGGTTTAGCTTATGATGTCTTCAGGAGCCCCTGGCTGAATGAGTATTTCACAAAAAGTCACCAAGAGGTTCCATTAGTAACTGGCCATTTCGATTCATTAGAGCAACTAGATGAATTTACTAGATCTAGATCTTTTTAGGAGGTAATAATGACTATAGATAGAACCTCTCCAATTTTTACAGTGAGATGGTTGGTTGTTCATGGACTAGCTGTACCGATAGTTTTTTTCTTGGGATCAATATCAGCAATGCAGTTCATACAATGATAAACTCTATATAAACTAAATAATGGAGCTATTTATGACACAATCAAACCCGTATGAACAAAATGTTGAATTGAATTGTACCAGCCTTTATTGGGGGTTACTCATTTTTATACTTGCTGTTCTTTTCTCTAATTACTTTTTCAATTAGGAACAGTGAAAATCTTCTTTCTCTCCCAATTTAAAGAGATCTAATACTCATAATAATAATAGGATTGTTTATGTCTTGAGCATGACTACTTAATAAAATTTGAAAGGGAGTAATAGAAATCGCTGATACCACGGGAAGGATCCCTCTTTGGTTGATAGGTACTTTAACTGGTATTCTCGTGATTGGTTTAATAGGTATCTTTTTCAACGGTTCTGATTCCAGATTAGGATCATCCCTATAGTAATGAAATATATTTCATATCTATAAGGAAAACTTTACACATGAAAGTGAAAACTAAAAAAGAAAGATAAGACCTTGCCCTTTTTTGAACTCAAAGAAGGGCAAGGTCTTATCTTTCTTTATTTTCGAAATAAATTGAATCTCTTTGTAGATTCACAATTGGACATTCAGTCAAATACTATGACTATTTTTTTTATAAAGAGAATTGGATCGATCTTCCAAACAAAAAAAGCACAAATTAACATTTATTCTGCATAATATTCTCAACTATTTGTTCATTTCTAAGAGATTCCACAAAATTTGCAGAAGTTCAAAAAAATAAAATAAAGAATATAATTTTTTTTCGTTCTAAGAAAAGAACAAGGACTATTGGATTAGAAAAGAAGCGAATTGTTTCATTCAAACGTTTGCTTTGCTAAATAGGCCAGGCCCCATTTCCTCAATGAGCAATATTTCCTTTGCTGCTCTTTTTCTATGAAATTTTAGTACAACATGGAGGAATGGGATTAGAAAATGAACGAGCTCCTCTTACTTTGAGGAGACAACGTAAAAAAGCTATATATATTTTTTTACCTTTTTAAGGAGTAAGATAAGGAATAAAATGAGGGAGAGTATTAAGTCAAGACCGCTTTATTCTTTTCCTCCTTATATTTCTTTTCCTCCTTATATTTATGTTTTGATCATTTGTCTTCGATATGATAGATTAAAATAATCTAAATATGACATGTATTTAACTACATTATGTCGCATATTACTAGGGGATTGTTCGACAAGTCTCATTCCTTATTCAAGAGATACATATATCTCTATTTTTTCATCCTTGATATATAATAATTTGACCAGAAGGAGAGAGCAAATGAAAAGCTCTTCATCTATGAAGGGGTATGACTTAATTATTACATATATGATTACATTAGTCATTGACAAGACGTAAATTAAAATCTTTCAGTCAACTTAAGGGTTCACACATTAATTATATGCAACTAAAAATTAATCTCGACTAATTGAACTTTCTCAAATTGTTTCTTCTTAAGAACCAGAAATATCTGTGCCAAAACAATAGATGCTAAAAATAATAAAAGACCTTGAACACGTAAAGGATATTGAAGTACTATATTTGCATCTTTCCCAAATCCACCTTCATTGGGATGATTCGTTAACGACTGATCCGCCTTGATGAATTTGCCTTCTAAGATAAGAAGTTCCAGTCCCAGAGGTACAAAGTCAACCACTTGTCGACCGTCTGATGAATTTTCAATAGTTATTTGGTATCCACTCTTTTCTTTACATGCAATTTTACTTATTCTACCTGTTGCTGAAGCGTTATAGACTGTATTGTTGCTCTTGCTCCCATTGGGATAAATTTGTCCTCTTCCTCTATTGCCACCCACATATATGGGATATTTCAGGAAGTTGACTGCTTTATTAGTAAAAGGATTTGGTGAAAGGATGGGAAACACAATTTCACTATATTTTTGACCAGGAACAGAACCTATTATGATAATATTTTTTTGATTGGGCCGATAGTTCTGAAAATAAAGATCAACTATTTTTTCCTTAGTTTCAGGATAAATACGATCTAGATGAGCTAATTCAAAGCCTTCGGGTAAAATAAGAACAACTCCTACATTTAAAGTTCCTTTCTTACCATTAGCAAGAACTTGTTTTATTTGCTTATCATAGGGGATCTAAACGACTGCTTCAAATACAGTATCAAGAAGCACAGACTGTGGAATCTCGATCTCCGTACGTTTTTTAGCCAAATGACAATTGGCACAGACAATACGTCTAGTCGCTTCTCGAGGATTTTCATAACCTTGCTGTGCAAAAATGGGATATGCATTGGCAATAGATGTCCGAGTCATGATATGTATCATGATCAAGATGGAAATTGATTGAGTTATCCACTTTTTCACCTAGTCATCATAACTATTTATATTTTGCATGTTCAATTTTTGGTTCCAAATCTTTTGTTTAAACAATAAGTGGGAGTAAGTAGCTATCATAGTTACTTGTTTGCAATTCTGCTACTATATTAAACCCAAAGCTAAAAAATAAGAAGTATTGCGCTAAAAAACATAAAAAAAGGAGCAAATAAATTTGCTATTATGAATGAATATGGTAAAAACAATTTTAATTAATTGTGTGATAAACCCATTTGTCATTCATTCATCGAATGATAAATTACTACAAGTGAAGGAGATGTAGGATTGAAACATCGAAAGATCCAATATTTGAAAATTGTGTCTAATATGACTGGAAAAGTTGAAACTAGACTAGATATTATTCGTTCATTATGGCCAAATCCATAATTTTCAAAGATCAAATCGATCATCAATTCCCAACCATGGGGTGAATGAAACCCAATACATAGATCGGTTGCTAAAAGAATGGCAAAAGATTTCATTGTATCGCTTAGGCTATAGAAGACTTCTTGGACCCAAGAATTAAGAATGCCAAGTTTCTTCTTACCCAGAATGAGATAAACACTTAGAATAAAAAAACCTATTAGATTTGTTAATAAATGCGAGATGATTTGTATACAATCTTGATTATATATTTTGACCAATTGGATCATTTTTTTTTGCATCTCTATACAAATATATTGTGAATGTGTTTCCGAATAATCTTCCACCATTCTTTCTAACAGGAATAGCTCTTCTATTTTCTCAAATTTTCCTAGAGCGTTTTCTTCTTGTAGATAATCAAAAAAATTCTTGGATTGACCAGAATTCCACTAATTTATAACCCAGGACTCTAAACCTTTCTGTAATGAAATTGAAATTCCCCAAGGTAGTACTACTAAACATGCGAGATATTGTAGAGAAGCTAATGCTTTATATTTGACCACTTCCAATTCATGAATCGCTAATGAAATCGATTGGCTCGTTAGCTCTGTCCGAAATCTAAACAAAGTACGAATTATAGAACAAGGTATGGGATCCATAGAATGATCTAATGCGTAATTCTTCGACCTCGAGAAAGAATATCTTTTGAATGATGGATAGTTTGCTCCGAATGAGAAGTAGAGTAAAAGGGAAATTGATCCCAGCCAGATCAACCACTTGAAAAGTGCTTTGATTTGGACTAATTTATTAATGCTTTTCTTATTCGACTTTTGCCCGAAGAAAGGAGCATCAGTAAAAGTCTTAAAAAAAAACTTTTTGAATCAAAGGGATGGATGTTGATTAGCACAAGAGGTAAAAAACTACCTTATGATATAAAATCCATATATCTATTTGATAAAAAGTCCAATAATTATCAATTCTGCACTCCAAAAGGCCTTGGTAGGTATGGGAGATTAAATCTTCTAATTTAATTTCGTACGCATATGTAAATTTTTTTTATATATTAATAATAAGTAATTTTATTAAATATTAGTTATATTAATATAACTGTATCCTCTTGAGTATCAGCCCTTAATAAATATAAATAATGCTATGGAGTGTTTTGCAAACTACCAAAAAATGCCAGTATGCTTCCATAAGTACCATTTCATGTTGGTGGAAATAAACTGACTGTACGATCTTCCCCCCTCCCAAACAAATATTCTATCAACATTTATTCTTATATCTACATTTTTATGTTCAAGAAGAGACCCCATTTCAAAATCCTTCAATGGATACACGCAAAAAATAGGCTAATTCGGCAGCTTTTTATTCCATTTCATGCAAGGTCAAAATTTCTTCAGCACGAGTTAAGGGGATGTCTTGTTGGCCCTTAATTTCCATATAAAGAACACGATGAGGAGAAATACCTTCTTGAACATCCATTTTTATCGCCTGAATATCCTTCATAAGAAATTAGAGGAAAATACAATGATTTCTTTCGGGAAATCCCCAACGAAAAAGACATATAATTCCTTCTTTTTCATCAAACTTATTATAGCCACTACCTACATTGTACAAAATTGTACACCACAAATAAGAGCTAATAAACAGACTTGCAATACCATAAAAACACATTACAATTCCTTGTGGAACAAAAAGTATTTACTGAGATGACAATAAAGGTATCAGGTTGCTACTAAGGTAACTTGAAATTCCGACCAAGAAAAATCCTCGTGAACCAAAAAAAAGGATACAAGAAAAAAAAAATTGCTTATCTTTCGAGACCCTATTATGGGTTCTATCCAGAGCCATTTGGATCGATGATTCATAACAAATTGCATCCTATTTAAGTTGAGGGAGTGGCCAAACACTTACTCTTTTGACTCCGAGAGTCACTCTCATAAATTAGCTATATAAATAAACTAGCCATATACATATAAGCATCTCAGTAGAAAATGAAATATCAAATATCTATATATCTATTATATATATTTTTTCTTATTCTTTTCCCATGCCTTTTTTTGGAGGGGGAATTGGTCCTTATAATACATACTTCATTGCAGAAGTCAAGTATAAATAACACTCTCTATATTACAAATGTATTATATATACATCGTATTAAGTAAGAAAGACTTATTCATTCACACACACATTATATATGATATGTATATCAATAATATATGATCTACATATCATATACATTCAGACTCTATCCATAGATTATATCTATGATGTATAGACAATACGATATATCTCCATATATTCATCAATATATGAATAGATCTAAATAAAGATGAATATCTATTCAGATCTATTTTGTTCATGTGTAAAATAAGTTTTTATGTTATATCATCCAAAAGAAATATTTTGTTCTACGATTGAGAGATTGGAATATGAGATCTGATTGGATCAGATTCATAAAATCTCGTCATTTTGAATATAGAAATTAAAAAAAACATTATAATTGCTAGAAAAAACAAGCCCGCCAAAGGCACAAAAATAGAGGGTAAGTTGGGATTTATCATAAAAAAAATATCTTAAATATTTATCTCTACTAATAAAGATAGATTATAAGCCCAAATGAGCGATAAAACCAAATCAGTGGACTTACCTTTCAAAATACCTATTTTGAAAAGTACTTTATTTTACTTGTTTGATAGAAATGGGACCAATTTCCACATTGTATATTGATACTTACAAAGGATAAAATATATCCACTTCTCGTTGCTATATTTAAAATATTTTAACTGTTCCAATAATGTTCTTGAATAATTGTTCACCTTTGAGATAAGGGTCTAACTCCACAGCATAATCTTCTCTAATGCGAGAAAGTTACATAGTGTCTACTTTTTCTGATAAAGGGGTATTTTCATGGGTTTGCCTTCGTATCGTGTCCATACAGTCATATTGAATGATCCTGGCTGGTTAATCATTGTGCATATAATGCATACAACTTTAGTTGCTGGTTGGGCCGGTTCAATGGCTCTTTACGAATTAGCAATTTTCCACCCATCTAATCCTGTTCTTGATCCAATGTGGAGACAAGGTATGTTTGTTATACCTTTTATGACTCATTTAGGAATAAAGGATTCGTGGGGTGGATGGAGTATCACTGGAGAAATTGTATCTAATCTAGGTATTTGGAGTTATGAAGGTGTGGCCGGGGCACATATTGTGTTTTTTGGCTTGTGCTTTTTAGCAGCTATTTGGCATTGGGTATATTGGGATCTAGATGTATTTTGTGATGACCGTACAGGAAAACCTTCTTTAGATTTGCCTAAGATTTTTGGAATTCATTTATTCCTCTCAAGAGCAACTTGTTTTGGATTCAGAGCATTTCATGTAACGGGTTTCTATGGCCTTGCAATATGGGTGTCTGATCCTTATGGACTAACTGGAAAAATACAACCTGTAAATCCGGCGTGGGGAGCTGAAGGTTTTGATCCTTTTATTTTGGGAGGAATAGCTTCTCATCATATTGCAGTAGGTATATTGGGTATATTAGCAGGTCTATTCCATCTCAGTGTTTGTCCTCCCCAACGTTTATACAAAGGATTACGTATGGGGAATATTGAAACTGTCTTATCTAGCAGTATTGTTGATGTGTTTTTTGCAGCTTTTATTGTGGCTGAAACAATGTGGTATGTTTTTGCAACCACTCCAATCAAGTTATTTGGTCCCACTCATTACTAGTTAGATCAGGGATACTTCCAACAAGAAATAGATTGACGGGTTCGTGTCGGTTTGGCCGAGAGTCTAAGTCTATCAGAAGCTTGGTCAAAAATACCAGAGAAACTTGCTTTTTATGATTACATTGGGAATAATCCAGCTAAAGGGGGGTTATTTAGGGCGAGTGTGGACAATGGAGATGGAATTGCTGTTGGTTGGTTAAAACACCCTATCTTTAAAGACAAAAAGGGACATGAGCTTTTTGTACGTTGTATGCCTACCTTTTTCGAAACATTTCCAGTCATTCTAGTAGATGAAGAAGGAATTGTGAAAGCCAATGTTCCTTTTAGGAGAGCAGAATCAAAGTATAGTGTTGAACAAGTAGGTGTAACTGTTGAGTTCTATGGTGGTGAACTTGATGGGGTTAGTTTTGGTGATCCTGCTATAGTAAAAAAAATATGCTAGACGTGCACAATTAGGTGAAATTTTTGAATTAGATCGTGCTACTCTAAAATCCAATGGTGTCTTTCAGAGTAGCCCAAGGGGTTGGTTTACTTTTGGACATGCTACATTTGCTCTTCTATTCTTTTTTGGACACATTTGGCATGGTGCTAGAACCCTATTCAGAGATGTTTTCGTTGGTATTGACCCGGATTTAGATGCCCAAGTAGAATTTGGGGCATTCCAAAAACTTGGGGATCCAACTACTAAAAGACAAGTGGTATAATATAACATTGCTTCGATCGATAATAAATCTTGAGAGATTCCATCTCAGTGAATATTCATTCTCAATAGATTAAAAATATTTTGATTACATTTTTTTCTAGAAAATGTTGTAATTAGTACGAAAGCTATCTCCATAAAAACTATGATTAAATCTATGGAAGCATTGGTTTATACATTCCTTTTGGTGTCGACCTTAGCGATAATCTTTTTCGCTATTTTCTTTCGAGACCCCCCAAAAGTTCCGGATAGAGGAGGAAAATAATTTATTTATTTTTCGAATACTCTTTCTTATAATCAAAGAATGACCTTCCCGATTGGGAAGGTCATTCTTTCAACTAGTCCTCGTGCTCTTCAAAAGGATCTCGAAGTTGTTCAGAGGGTTGCCCAAAGGCAATGTATAGGGCATAACCAATAAAGCTAACAAGTAAACGAGATATGGAGATAGCGACTAAGGTTGCAATTTCCATTGGTAGGTAATCCTTCCTATGTACGTATATATACATAATAGTATACAAAGTTAATAGATCTCAACCAATACTATTGTTTTTATGGCTACACAGACCATTGATGACACTTCCAGAACCGGGCCAATACAAACTAGTGTAGGAAATTATTTAAAACCACTTAATACATAATCTGGTAAAGTAGCTCTCGGATGGGGAACTGCTCCTCTCATGGGTATGGCAATGGCTCTATTTGCAGCATTCTTATCTATTATCTCAAAGATTTATAATTCTTCTATTTTTTTGGACGGAATTCTAGTTAGTTGGGTCTAGAGAAACTAGAAGATCCGCTCGGATCTTTAGCTAATCCAAAAGAAAGAAAAAAGAACTAAGGAAGACAATATTTTGAATAACTTTAGTTTCTAGATTATTAATGTTCCGGTAGTTTGATCGTGTAATTATTTTTATCTAAGGATTTTTGGAATATGGGTGTGCAACTTGTTAAAATTGATCTCAATTCTAGTACAGAAGACCGATCTGTTGTCGTCATAAAGATGGTCTTCCTACCTCGTTGGATATTGATCCAATAGTTAATATCTAGAGCACGAGGTATATAAATAAATAATATAATATATTCAAGAAAATCTTAACTATGGTTTATAATTGTTATTTATATCTCGTGACCAGGCTTCCAATTCTTTGAAAGAATTATGATCAGAAATTGAGGGATCTCTTCTCCTCTTTTTTATGCTGACTTTGACTGAAGAATGAGATAGTATCTCATTTCTCTTAGTTAGTATATTTCATTGAGGAAATAACAATGAAATTGAAAGGTTATAACCCATAAAACCTTTTGGGTATAAAAAAATCATCGAGGTAAAATTTAAATCTAAGGTTTAGATTGGTTCATCTATTGAGATCTCGACAAGATAATTCCTATAGATCGTCCATACCTATTTGTTTTATAGGTGATCACGAATAGGATAAAAGATCGTTCAAAAGGCCTATAGTGATTCATTCTGCATAATAATGAGCCGACTTGAAATTTGAGCATTATGAAGTCTTTCTCCCTTCTTATTGTATAAAATCATGGATTATTGTGAATTCTCTTCTTTCATATTTGCTAAGTAGCGAAGTATTCATTATTTTCATGTTTTACAAACAATATACTTTGTTCAAAAAGGTATTTGGGTGTTCTTGTTTAAGCCGTATAAAAGTAAATTTTCATGTACAGTTTTCAGAGGGGGAATTTTAGTTGACCTATCTCAATAAAGTATACGGTTGGTTCGAAGAGCGTCTTGAGATTTAGGCGATTACGGATGATATCACTCGTAAATATGTTCCTCCTCATGCGAATATATTTTATTGTCTAGGAGGCATCACACTGACTTGTTTTTTGGTACAAGTAGCTACTGGTTTTGATATGACTTTTTACTATCATCCCACCATTCTAGAAGCTTTTGCCTCTATTTAATACATAATGACTGAAGTAAACTTCGATTGGCTAATCAAATCGATTCATCGATGGTTGGCAAGTATGATGGTTCTAATGATGATCTTGCATGTATTCCGTGTTTATCTCACAGGTGGATTCAAAAAACCTCGCGAATTAACTTGGGTTACGGGTGTCATTCTAGCTGTACTAACCATATCTTTTGGTGTAACTTGTTATTCTTTGCCCTAGGATCAAATTGGTTATTGGGCAGTCAAAATTGTGACCGGTGTGCCTGAGGCCATTCCTTTAATAGGATCTCCTTTGGTTGAGTTATTACGTGGAAGTGTTAGTGTGGGTCAATCTACTTTGACTCATTATTATAGTTTACACACTTTTATATTACCCCTTCTTACTGCTGTAGTTATGTCAATGCACTTTCTAATGATCTGCAAACAGGGTATTTTAGGTCCTTTATAGAAAGGAAATATACATTTTAAATGAGTACTCAAAACCTATCATTTTGAGCAACGATATATCATTGTCGTGAATATTTCTTATTGGAAATATGGAAATAAGAAACCATGTTTCTAGGATTTCACCTTTTAATTCTTAAGTATTCTTTATCTAATACAAAGAATTAACGTAGATACTCATCTCAAATGGAGAACATAGATTATGGGAGTGTGTGACTTGAACTATTGCTTAGGTCGTGGAGATACATTCTTTGATCTGCCATATAAAGATTAATCAGAAATGTGTCTCTGTCCCAATTTTCTTCCCAAAAAAGGAAGTTTAGAACCTGGAGAAAAGGCATCGGGCACTTTGTTGCGTCCCAAGAGAGTTATTTCTATGATCAAATCTGAATTAGGCTCCGTAAGATCTAGGTAATGGTAGCAACATAATAAATAAAACTTATTACTTGTCCTTTCCTTTTTATAGTATGAAAATACATGCATTTCCCTTGTATTTCCATAGGGTAAACTATCAGAGGAAAAGAAGGGGTCTAAGGAAGGAGAAAGGCAAGATCAGTAACAAGTCAATACCTTGTATGCAAAAAAATTGTGTAAGTCGGGATAAACATGGATTACAAGGAATAAGATGGTCCAAAAAGCATATTGATCATGATTGAATTTATGAGCTTACTTGGGTACTGAGCACTTAATCCAAAATAATAAAATTATCAAGAATGGTATATATCTTTGTAATTCTTATTACTGATGATATGCCCTTCATTATTTTTATAAGTTATTGTTCGAGCCAGATGATCAAAATTGGCATGTCTGGTTCTTTAGGGGGATAGATTCATAAAAATCTACTTATCCCAATAACAAAAAACCTAACTTGAATGATCCTGTATTAAGGGCTAAATTAGCTAAAGGCATGGGACATAATTATTATGGAGAGCCGGCTTGGCCCAATGATCTACTATATATTTTTCTAGTAGTAATTTTAGGTAATATTGCATGTACCGTAGGTTTAGTGGTTCTAGAACCATCAATGATTGGCGAATCGGCAAATCCATTTGTAACTCCTTTGGAAATATTACCTGAATGGTATTTTTTCCCCGTATTTCAAATACTTCGTATAGTACCTAATAAATTATTAGGTGTTCTTTTAATGGCTTCAGTACCCGTAGGACTCTTAACAGTCCCTTTTTTAGAGAATGTGAATCAATTTCAAAATCCATTTCATCGTCCAGTAGCTACAACAGTATTCTTAATCAGTACCACAGTAGCTCTTTGGTTAGGTATTGGGGCAACATTACCTATCAATGAATCTTTAACTCTAGGTCTTTTCCAATTTGATCTAATTTAGAATATCTGAATCTCGAAAGAAATCTTTTGTTCTTATATCTAGGGAGTAGTTACTTCAAGACAAATGATCTCTCCCTAGATATATTTTATCAGATTTCAAATATATTTGTATGTAATAAATAATAAGGGATTTCTTCAAATTTACTTTAAAGAATAACTTAGAAAAAGGGAATGAATGGAGAGATGAAATAGAACCATTTCATGAATCTAAACCCTATTCCCGGGTAAATAAATTCCAAATTTCATAGAAATTCCAATATTTCTTTGACAGATTGTTCCCCGAGGTGTTTAATTATCATTAAATCTTCCCAACTATAATTTGATAGGTCCGATAATGTTTTTATATTGGCCTTTTTGAGGCAATTATATATCCTAGTAGAGAAGTTTAATTGGTCAATATACATTTGGTCGAAAATGATTCTCTTCGTATCGATCGATATATGTGAAGGAGGTAGGGAAGGAGTCAGATTATCACTTAGACTATTTATTCCATTGATGTTTTCCTCCTCTGCATGCAGAAAAGGAAGGAAAAATTCAATCAAATTCTGAGAAGCTTCGTAAAGTGCCTCTTTAGGAGGCAATCCTCCATTCGTCCATATTTTAAGAAAAAGGATTTCTTGTATCTCATTTCCGCTCCAATAGGAATGAATACTATAATTTACATTTTGAACAGGGATAAAGGTAGCATCTATAGGAAAAATTCCATCCTGAGAATTATAATTATTATAATTTGGATTTTGGTTAATATACCTGCGGTCTTTTTCAATTTGTAATGATATATCTAAGGTAATTGATTTTTTTATGTTAGCTATATGTTGTGTAGTATCAATTATTCTCACAGAAGGTGGTAATATGATATCTTACGCAGATACTTTTTTTGGTCCAACGATATAGATATACCCTTCTCGAATTCTGTATGCATCACTTCTAAGCATAATTTCTTTCAGATTCATCAAAATTTCATGTATCGATTCTCCAATACCTATTAACACAAAATATTTATTTTTTATGTTTTTAATTTTGGCATGTGTGATACATGTTCCTTCTACTTCTTCAAGTAAAAATCTTCTTATTGCAATACCTATTGTATTAGCTTGACCTTTGCGAAGTGGAGATAGAGTGAAATGACCATAATGAAGACGCTTACTGTCTGCTCTGGATTCGACACACTTTAATTGTGGTGTCTTAATAGAGACTAATATTTCATCCTGAATCATAATTATTATTTGAATACATAATTTAAATATTTTTTTCTCTTGAAATTCATTCAATTCTTACACACGTCTCTTTTTGGGAGGTCTACATCCGTTATGTGGCATAGGAGTTACGTCACGTATATAACTCAAAAGTACACCACTTTTAGCAATGGCTTGTACTGCTGTATCTCTCCCTAGACTAGGGCCACTTATCATAACTTCTGCTTGTTTTAGCATACCTTGATCCATTAATGTATGAATAACATTTTTTGCTGCAGTTTGAGCAGCAAATGGTGAACGTCTTTTTGTGCCTTTGAATCAACAAGCACCAGCATAAGACCAAGAAACTGCTTGTCCTCATATATCTGTAATAGTAACAATGGTATTGCGAAAACTTGCTCGAATGTAAATAATTCCTTTCAGTATTTGATGTTTAGTTCTACGCAGTAAAAATCTTCTTGTAGTTCTACGTGTCACAAATCTTTTTGTAGTTTTTGACACAAATTTTCTTGTAGTTTTTGACACAAATTTTCTTGTAGTTTTATAAATATTATAATTTAATAGTTTAAAAAAATCTATAAATTTATATCTAACTTTATAGATATAAATCTATAGACCAAATTTATAGATCAAAATAATAAATCAAACTTTTTCTTATAAATGCATTTCTTGATATAGATAAGGATTATCCCTGTCTTTGTTTATGTCTCGAATTGTGACAAATTACCAGAAGGCATTTTTGCCTATGAATTAGGCGACACTTTTGACAAAATTTACGAACAAAAGCACGGATTTTCATTAATTTGTCATCTTTCAAGGAATTACTAGGATCATATTCCATTTTGTTTTCTAAAAAATAGAGTTTATCTAATGAATGAGGCTCATTATTGAGTCATATCAGATAAAAACATTACGATTTTTAGTTGGTAGGAAATATATAAAATATGTGTACCGCACAATTACGCTCGGGAAAAAATCCGACCTTGACCCTAACTCCTAGTAGTAATTCTTCTCTACTAAATTGGTGTTGAATCTTATCTAAAATAAATGCTTCAATATCAAGGCCATTATCTAAATGAACCCTAAACAGGCCGTTAGGCAATTTTTCAGTAATTATACCTATACCCATGGATTGACCATTAGGATTAGGACCTCTGACCCCTCCATTAGTTTTCATAATTTATACACATGTAAGCTCCTCCCTAGAATCTTATTATTTCAATATTATTTACTTCTTTATTAACGTTATATAGGTATTAACACTTTATTAACCTTAATAGGTATTAATATAATACTATATTATTATTTTCGACGAATGCACAATAGCATAATAAAATTTTAAACAATTATTTATAATTACCCAATATTGATCCGTTATAAGAATATTCGATCAAAAGATAACATCAGCATCATCATCATAACTGGGGGGACATCTAAAAATTATACGTCCTTTCCTTAAATCATAAGGAGTTAATTTGACCTTAACTCTATCCCCTCTTAGTATTTGTATAGATTTGTATCGAATCTTCCCCGAAATACATGTTAAAATATCTTCGCCATTATCCAAATGGATTGTAAACATGCCGTTGGGAAATGCTTCAGTAACTAAACCTTCAACTATGATATAGTTTTTTTTATTCATTCAATTTGTTGCTCGCCCCTCCTGGCTTACTATTTCAAATAACATTGTCATTAATGTAGCAGAAGACTTTTTCGGAACACATATTTTGATGTTTATTTTGTGTTTAGGAATACGTTTATAAATTACCATAAAATACATAATAATTCACCTCCTATTTTTTTTTGTCGAGCTTCTCGATCAGTCATAATTCCTTGGGAAGTAGAAAGGATTACGATGCCCATTCCACATAGAACTTTAGGGATCTCCCGATAATTGGAATAAATTCTTAAACCAGGATTGCTAATACACTTTGGAGCAGTTATATATCTCTTTTCCTTCCTTTATCTAGATCTTGAAGTTAAAACCAAAAGAGATTTCTTGCCTTCTTTATGTTCCCTAACATCCTCTATAAAACCTTCTCGTAGAAGGATCCTTGCAATGTTATCGGTCATAATAGTAGATGTTACTCGAACTATTTTTTTTCCCATGTCAGTGTTTCTTATAGAAGTCATTAGATTGGCAATAGTATCGTTACCCATGATGAACTAATTCTTAGGAATTCCCAGTCTCTAATATAAAAAGGCATGTTTATCTTTTTTAAGGAATATACCTGAGATTACAAATTATATCTATTAATGTATCTATTAATTCCACATGATCTATCAATATTTATAATACTTCAGGGGCCAATGATATTATTTTGGTGAAATTCAATTCTCTCAATTCCTCAGTAACTAAACCAAAAACTCGAGTTCCTTTTGGATTTCCTTTTTGATCAATGACAACTGCTGCATTGTCATCAGATCATATTATAATTCCATTGTCACGTTTAAGTTCTTTACACGTGCGTATAACTATGGCTCTAACTACTTCTGATTCTTCTAGGGGCATATTAGGTGCCGCTTCTTTAATTACAACAATTATAACGACACCAATATTAGCATATTCTTGATTATTTGCTCTTAGAACTTGAATACACATTAATTGTTGGGTGCCACTGGTGTCTACTACATTCAAATAAGTTTGAGATTGAATCATTTTTCCTCCAAAAGATTTGTTGCCTGGGCATAAAAAAAATAATATTTCTGGCAATAATATTTTTCAGCCAAAAATATTTCTTTGGTTTGGTATTATATAGGAGAACTAATAATAAATTGAGTATGTATAGGCATTTTGTATGCAACAATTTGAAAAGCTGTTCTAGCTATAGTTTTTGATACTCCACTTATTTCATAAAGTACTCGACCTGGTCTGACGACAGATACCCAATATTCGGGAGGCCTCTTTGCTTTCCCTAAACCCATACATATTTTTGTAGGTCTAATTCTAATAGGTTTGTACGGAAATATACGTATCCAGATTTTTACACCACGACGGGCATAACAGGTAATTGCTCATCGTCCTGCTTCTATCTGCCCAGATGTTATCCAAGCAAGTTCCAATGCCTGAAGAGTGAATCTACCAAAACAAACGCGATTGCCCTGGGAAGCTACTCCCTTCATTCTTCCTCTATGCTGGTGACAAAATTTCATTCTTTTTGGGTTATAGTCGATGGCTGTATAATACTATTTGAATCCTATCTCTATTTCAGAACCAGATATGAAAGTTTCTTCTCATCTGGCTCCTTGTGAAGAATCTATGGCAAACTGGTATATACAATATATATCACGTGTTATATAGATAACACAGTATAGATATACGCATAACACATAATACATATATATATATATATATATATATATTTTGTACTATAATTGATGAAACATGTAGCAAATATTTATCTCTTTTATTTACATCGATAGTGCCCAATACAAATTTCACAGGAGAATATTCACCCTTCCAGTATTTGCTTCATCGGGCCAATTTATAGACAGACTCCAATGAGATGAATTTTTTCTTGGTTTATTTCGCCATCCTATCTAATGAATGATTAAGATTCCTATATGATCTTAATGCAGTCACAGGTTCCATCATTCCCATAGCTTTCTGTCAAATGGCTGCTCAGGTTTACCCTCTGCAATGGAGCTCTTATTTCATTTCTTAAATAATCAATTTCCTTAGTTTCCATTGACCCAAAGCTCTTTTTTATAAACCCAATCCATTTAATTCTAAATAGATCAGGATAATTCTTATGCTTTATCACAATGCTCTTTGGAGGTGATTTATTAACCATACAATACTGTAAGGAAGAAGATTTAATTCTTTCTTTTTCTCCTTCCTCCTATTTTTCTTTTCTTGCATTACCAAAGACCGTTTTCGCTTCACCAGAGATATAGATCTTATTTTTTTGTCTCTTTGTGGAAGAAAGTCTTTCGTTCATTTGATGAAACTATCTATTAGATAATTTATTGGTTTTTAGTAATATGAAAGAAAGAATGGGTTTCTAATTATATATCAGAGACCAATTCGTTCTTATTTCAATTTCTCCATCATTTTAGAAAAGATCACAAAAACTTGATCTCAACGAGTCGCACACTAAGCATAGCACTGCTCCAAGATGGTTAATCTAATTTTTATTTGATCTTACAAAATTGATGATTTTTAATCGATCAGATTGTAGAAAAGTATTACTCATTTTTATCAAAGATCCAAATTTTGATACCCAATACTCCATAAACAGTTTGAACTGCATAATAACAATAATCAATTTTAGCTCGAAGGGTCTATAGGGGAACTCTACCTTGCATGGTCGATTCTTTACGGGCTCTCTCAATTCCGTTGAGACGTCCTTTGATTTTTATTTTAATACCTTCGACATCTACCTTTTCAGCCAGTTCAATAGCTTTGTTCATTATTATTTTTATTTCAACTCTCTCCTTTAGTTATATAGCAATATATTTTGCAAGAATATTAGGTTCTCTATAAGGTTTGTCAACTTTTTCTATAGAAATGAGAAGTTTTCGGTTCACAGAATCGAGCATATTCTGTATAAGCATATTTTGCACTTCATCTCTTAATTTCTCAATTTCTTTATCTTTATCTTTATCTTGACCCCATTTTTTGATGAACAAGTCGGTAAATCCGATATATATGTTGACCTCAATCAAATCAGCATTTTTTACAATTTCTATACGTGTAATTCCTCCATAATTTGAGGAACCTTTTATATGTCATACATAATTTACAATGCAATTATGTATTTTCTCATCTTCTCTTAAATCTTCAGAATAATTCCTTTGTTCAAACCAAAGAGAACGATGGTTTTGAGTAAAACCAAGTCTAAAACCAAGTGGATTTATTTATTTCCCATATATTTCTATCTTTTTGGTACTTTTTCCAGGTATTCTACTTGCAACATAAATGGATTATTATTCCATCTAATTTGGATATTTTATATTTTATATTTTTCTTCCAATACAATAGTTATATGACAAGTGGGTTTCTGTATGGGATAACCCCGTCCCCGGGCTCTAGGTTGAAATCTTTTGAAAAGAGCACCTTCATTCACTTCAGCTCTACTGACAAATAAATTGTCTTCATTTAAACCCATATTGTGATTAGCATTTGCAGTTGCAAAACTAATTACTTTTAATATGGGATAACATGCTCCATAAGGCATCCAACTCAGTATAATAAGTGCTTCTTTATAAGAATGACCATGAATTTGATTAATTACTCTACGTGCTTTATTAGAAGACATATGTATATGTTTGGCCAAAGCTCGGGTTTTTGTACTTGGACTCTTATTTACCATCTTCCAACTATTTCTTCCAAGTGCACTATAACCCCAAGGGGTTAGGGGTTTTTCCTGCCAATTGGGGCTCTTCGTTCACTGCCTCCATGAGGATGGTCCACAACATTCATAACTACTCTTACTTCAGGATGTTTACCCAGCCAACGTTTTGATCTAGCTTTACTCAAAGTTCTATTTTTCCATTTAACGTTGCCTACTTATCCAATTGTTGCTGAACAGTTCTCAGATATTAAATGAACCTCCCCAGATGGTAATCTTAATGTGGTTAATCGGCCTTCTTTTGCGATTAGTTCTGCTACAGCACCCGCTGCTCTAGCTAATTGTCCACCTTTTCCAACTTGTATTTCGACATTATGTATAGTCGTACCTAAGGGTATATTGGTTGAAGTAGACCTTTAGTTTGTAAAAATCCCTTCCCAAACTGTACAAGCCTCTCTCAGGGCATACAACTTTTTGGATGTTAATTTGTACATTATTCTAGTAGTAAATATACTATCTATATAGTATATTATCTAGGGATCTTGGAGGGCATATTTAAAATCGCTTATGTTCTGATTCTCTACATCCTAGGTTTCTCTATTCCATCATTTGGATTATGTTCTTTTTTCATGTAGCATTCAGAATGAATGACTTTATCAAATTACGTCAATACTTCCGCATTTTTTGAATAACGTAGGAGGCATTTTAAATAATAATATTTTTTTATTCTCTAAAAAATATTCTCACTGTTCAGCTCTGAATCTACCTTTGACCATCAAATCAAATGTGAGTTACTTGTCTTTCTCTTCGTAACAAGGGTTCCTTTACCTTATTTTCTTATGCTTTAGACAGCTTAGTCTTCTCCATATTATCATATCTTGGTAGCCAATAATTACAGAAACTATTGAACTCAATCACCCGCTATTCTTTATCCTCAGTTTCCCTTTGGGGTTGATCCCATCAAAGTATCCTAGTTGGATAAGTGATAGATTTTTAGGTTTTGCTGTAAACCTAATCGGTTGCTTTTGATTACGTAAATTAATAATTCAAACCGCACTCAAAGGTAGGGCATTTCCCATTGATATAGGAGCTTTTAGACCAGAAAAAATATTATCTCCAATCATGACCCCTCTCGGATGCAAAATATATGTCTTTTCACCATCTTTGTAGTGCACAAGATAAATATATGCACTTTTATTAGGATCGCTTTCTATTGTTACAATTTTCCCCAATATGTTTTTCTCATTTCATCGAAAATCTATTTGGCGATATAGACACTTGTGACCTCCTCCTCTATGTCGTATAGTAATAATTCCTCTGTTATTACGACCTTTCCCACAACGATGCTGACCAGAGGTCAATTTTTTTTTGGATGAGACTGGACTCTCCCATCGAAACTTGATAGGGATTTATAACGTGTGCCTGGAGTAAAAGTTTGGTTGGTCATGTTATTTATTATAAGTTTCATTTATAAGGAAAAAGTGGAATAGAATAACCTGGTTTTAGTGTAATAATCATACGTTTATAAGGCATTTGATTTTTCATTATTAGCTTAATCTTTTCCCTTTTTTCTCTCTTTTGCGGGGGTCGATAACTATTAACTCCTATTACATTAACATTGAAGAAAAGTTCAATCCAATTTTTTATCTTTGTTTTAGTCGATCCCGAATCGACATTTAAAATATATTTAATTTTTTCAAATAGACAAATACTTTTTTCTGTAAATACTAAATCTAGATATTGAACCTCATCCATAAATATTTACTCCCTTACTATCTTTTAAAAAGGAAATACAAATGCCCATATCCACCAATCCATATTTAATTATAGATAAATATACATAGACTATATTGTATGAATATATCATACTTAAACTTATATGACTAAGTTAGGAATAAAAAACCAGTACAGACCTAATGTACTCTCGATATTTAATTAATTAATTGAATAGAAATAGTCTCGCTGTTTGTGATTCTTCCATCTAAAAGTTATTTATTCAGAGTAAAATGCAATAACTATTTATTATGAGTAGAATGCAAGTGCATCCAGCAGGAATTGAACCCGCAACTTCCCAATTATGAGTTGGGTGCTTTTACCATTCAGCCATGGATGCTAAAGCAAAAAAAAAAATAATAAGTCAATATTAATAATAATAAGTATTGACTCAGATTAACCAATTTAATTATCTCTTCTTGTACTTAATTCAAATAATGTTTATTATTTTCAATAATTAAATAGGTATATATGACACATCTTTGTTATTTTTAATTGATAATATATTCATGTAGACTAAAATATGATAATTTGACAATTAGACTCTTAGATAGATATAATAGATCTATAGATACCAAAAAATATCCAAAGAGAGTTGTTTCTCCTATTTACAGAGATGGAGATATATTTTATCAAAATGCAATAATTAATTATGGTAGTATAATATATCTGCTTCTATATAGAAGAAGAGAGGAAGATTATTTGTGTTTACTTTTTTTAACAGGAAACAGGGATAGTGTTGACAATACATTATCGATCTATATATAATATATAACAGATGTATATATATATATATATATATATATATATATATATATATATATACACATCTATATCAATCTATAGATACCAAACTGAATATATAAAAAGAAAAAAGAAAAAAAGAAGAGGATTTATCTATTACGTTTACAATAATAGAAATTTATTATATATGGACAAAAACAAAGTTCTTGAATCTATTGAAAGATCAAAATCTTTCCAAATCAATATTAATAGCAATAAACTATCTTGCTAAGATAGAATTAGACAAAACTGTCTAAAAAGTTGTATTAACTTAATTAATTAATTATTGTTCTAATTAACTTATATTTTATAATAATATTATTAAAAACTATGAAAAAACACCAAAAAACATTTTGGTTATATAGCATTCAGTCGAGATTTCAAGTGAACATGATGGGAGTTTTCAATCCATGGACCGAATCCAATTTGGTGAGATTGATAACTCAAATATTTTCTGGTCGAGAAAGTGTTATTAAGCTCTTTGACTTTCAGATTATTAGTACTTTACTTATACGTGATCTACATATATTTAGTTTAAAGGGTCAAGCATTAAAAGCTTTAATGGTACTTACATTACCATTACTTATATATTATTTAAATAGTCACTCTTTAGTTCAAAGAAATATATTAAATTTGATACATATGGAAATATCTGTACATCGTTTTGGGTTTGGAAATAAAAAAGTGTTGCTATTTCCGCATATGTTTATGTCTTTGCCAAAAAACAAAAGAAGATATCAATGTTGCTTGCTCAATCCAAAAGAACATGTTTGGGTTTTCTCAAGTTCCAACACAAATTTGAATTATAAAAATGATATAATCTCAGAGAACCCAGGACCAATAAGTTGGGAAAGTCATTCGGAGAATGATTCAAATGATATCGAATGGCAGATTGATTCAACTTTCAATTCGACTCAAAATGAGTTTTGGAAACCTATAAAATTTAGTGAATGGATTAAAATAAATGAATCTATTAATAAAAATGGAACAAAACAATTAGAAGAAGAATCAGTTCAAATAAGAGAATTTAATTTATCTTCAAGACCAAAAGATTCTAAAATTGACCAAGAAATTGACCAAGAAATTGAACAAGAAATTGAAGAAAAATCAACTCAAACAAGAGAATTTGATTTATCTTCAAGGCTAGAAGATTTTGGAATTGGAGAAATTGAACAAGAAATTGAATAAAAATCAGTTCAAACACAAAAGTGAAAATGTCCTAGTCGAAAGCTATTCAAATGGATGAATATAGACTTTAATATTCGAATTGAAGAAAGCGAACAAGAAGAAATCAAACAAGAAGAATCAGTTCGAACAAAAGAATCTTATTCATTCTCAGAGTGAGAATTTTGGAAAGGATTGTCTGATCATTTTTCAATAGATCAATCATGTATAAATGTTAGTACTCCCAAGAAACCCATTGAAAAATTAAAATTATTGAAAAGGCGACAAGATGCTTTTCAATATTTCAGGGGATCAAAAAGGAATAGGATAGTTGATCTATGGAAGGTAAAAACATATCTTCAAAGTTCTTCTGCAAATTATGATATTTCATCAGATCCTGAATGGAATATTAGAAGAGATATAAATCAATTTAATTGTATTCGATTTGTGAACCAGAGTTTACCTTTGATATCTTCTTCATCCTGTGATGAAACCAAAGAAAAATTCCTGTTAAATAATGATTTTCAATTGAAAAAAAATATTCTGAAAATAACGGATGAATTTACTCTATCAATAACTAAGCCTAATCAGGATTACGATAGTGAAATAGCCCTAGATATGGATTCTCACATGAATAAATTTTATGAAGTGAACAATAATATATTATTGACTCAGATCTTCAACTACAAAGATCAATTAAAAGAGAATTCTTTCTTTGTGTTACTCAATATTATTGATAAAGAGAATCAATATGTAGATCGAATAATAACAAAGAATCATGAAACTGAAACTTTGGTATGACTAATATTGAATCAATATAAGATTAAAGCTAACGAGCATCTTGAAAAAGCATTCAAGAGATTATATCTTTTGAAGAACGCATTAATTAAATAATCTTTATCCAAAGTATTTAATGAGTATGCTAAGTACTCTTTAGGATCGGATCCTGCATTGGATGATTTAGAATCCAAAACTGCATTAGATGAGTATCCTTTTTCAAAAGTGTTCTAGAAGTACTATTTGGAATGGAAAAAAATATATATTCTATTATATTTAGAATTGACAAAAGGATTTAATAGATTCTATCTAATCAAAAGGTTCAGTTGGAATTTGAAAGATCAAATTCAAACAAATTGGATAAGAAAAGATCTTTTGAATAATAGAACAAAAGATGCAATTAACCAACATTCATCAAGTTGGAAAAAATATCAGAAAGAATGGTTCAATCACTCTATTCTTCGAACTTCCAAAAATATAAATTAGAGTTTGAATATTAATGCATTGTCCATTTAGATCAAATATTTGAAAAAAGGGTTGAAACATCTTGTGTCTATTTCTAAACAAAACAATTTGAAAAATAGAGTGTTCGATCCAATTGAATTATGTGCTACTCAATATTTTGGTTGGTCTGGAAGTACTAAAAAAAAATTGGTATCATTTTGGATGATAATGATAAAGATATTAGACCGATTAAAAAGTCCAGCAAATCTAAATCAATCCCCAATTCTTCACAAAGATTGGAATCCTTGATCGATGAAGGAATAATAGCCTCATTAGGTTTGAATGAGAAACCGCTGAATCAATCGATTATTGACTTATTTGATAATGAAAAAAATTACATGGAATTATTTGATAACAGTGGTGTTTTGACAATATTCAATGATTGAGACAATTGGTTAAATCCTTTAAAACTATCTAATCAAAACTCATTGAGAGTTGCTTTTTGCAAAGCAAATACATTTGAATTTTTAGATTATTTACATCATCCTTGTTTAAATTATACAAAAATATTAGCTTCTTACATGGAAAGGATTCATATCAAAAACAAGAATCTTATATATGGACAATTATTCAATCTTGTTCCCATCCATAACAAGGTCTTGTCTATTACACCTATTAACTCAGAGAAAGAAACTATTTCACTCATCAAGTCACAAGTAAATTTATTATTGGCTAAATATTTACTTGACCAAGTGTTAATCCATGACTTGTACAAATTGACAAATTTACTTACTCAATTGAATTCATTTGTTCATAGTAAAATAGATATTTCCTCGATTGAAAAGATATATAGAACTCCTTTAATAAGCCAACAAATCATCAATTTTGACAAAAGTTCTTGCCATCCTTTTTTAACTAGTTCACATCCAGAAAAAAACAACCCCAATTAGTACCCTAAAAAGGGTGTTAGTTCGAACATGGGTCTGATTCAAAATCAATCTTATCAAGATGATTTACTATCAGAAATCTCTTTCAAACTGAAAAAATTTGCAGAAAAAGAAAAATATAGTTTGGTAGAAAGTCAAAAAAAAAAATTGAAGATAAAATCATAGTTGATAATTTGAAGAAAGAAAAATGAAAGATTCTCCTATTTTATAAGATCTCTCAAATAGATATGCTTTTGAGAAATGGGATTTGTTTCAAACATATACATCATGGTTTTTTACTTCTACATGGTGGAAATATATTGATAATTTATTTTCTATTACTTTTCCGCAAATACTAATAAGTATTAGTGATAAATTCAATATCATTTTGCACGATATTACGGATAATTGGAATCATACTTTGAATATTTTGTGGGCACTCTCTCATCAATTTTGTAAACTTCTAGAATGGGAAGTTAGAGCAAAATTTATCCCTAAATTGAATATGTTTTTATCCTATTGGAATCTTTTGGATTGGAAAGAACCAATTAATCAAACGGTATTTGAGGGAAAGGATAAGTCAATATCATTTGATACATGGAAATATATATGAAATGTTCGGGAGTATGATAAATTTATTTTTATTTTCATTGTATTTTTCTTCTCTGTTTCCTACGGAGTTCCCTTATGTTTGATTCACTTTTATAGCAATGTCGAGCTTCTCAAAGATTTAGAGTATGAGCCCTACTTTATGAAGGTAGGAGAAATCATGCATTCTTTTAAAATGCTCAGATTTTATTATAATTTCTCTTGGTATGGTTGCTAGCTGACATTCCTCGATTTTGTAAATATGGAGAGGGATTATAATGATATAGGATTATACCAAATATTGGAAATTTGGTACGTCAAAAATTGTAAATGGTCTTCCTGGCCTTTCAAAAAGTGTAGGAGATTGAAATCACTTTTAAATAGAGTTTTGTACAAATACAGAGCGGATGATTTCTTTTTGAAAGAGAATAGATTGTTTTCAGTACAAGAACGAATCTCTCAATTTGAATCGAAGTTAACTCCCCCTAATGGTTTCTTTTCTCAATATTTTGAGAAAGGGAAACACTCGAGACTTCTTTACTTTAAATATCTAGCTAAAACTATTCAGCTAGGTCAAATGAATAAAATAGGTCTAATGAATTATGAGTTTGATTCCTTTTCTCTAGCAAAAAGGTGGGTCTTCCATGTTTTTCAGTAGCAGATGACCTCTCTGCCAACTCACCCATCTCTATCTCACCAAGTGAGATTTTTCCAACTCTACCCATTACCATCCCTATCAAATCGAATTTTATTGATAGGGCCTAGGGAAACTGGACGATCATATTTGGCTAAAAGTCTAGCAGCAGATTCTTATCTACCTTTAATAAGAATATCTCCTAAATTTTTTTTGAAGTAGGAGAGACTTCTACTCAACTATGAAGCTGAGTATACATCTTCAGCTAAGAAATCATACCTTGAGTATGAAAAGGTCCTTAGGTCTCTAGGCTGGTCAGGTAGACCACAAGACATAAATGAAAATGATTCTTATGAAAAAAACCAAAAAACTTTTGGCATGATCGAGGAGAGCATTTATCTCCAGAGTATTATGCGAGAAGATTTTGCCAATTCATGTTTGCACTAAAATTGGCAAAATTGATGTATCCTTACGTCATATGGATTCCAAGCATTCATGAACTGAATGATCACTTCTACCTTACTGCATTATTGAGGGAACTCCTTGGAGATACATATCATATTAGTGATTATGAGGAAGAAACCAATATAAAACAAAATATTGTTGTTATTGCTTCGACTCATATTCCTAAAAAAGTGGATCCAGTTCTAATAACTCCTCCTTATGGTAAACGAATATTCGATACATTTATCAATACTAAAAAGTTTCCTGCCCCACATCGAGAAAAGGAATTTCCTTTGCTTCTACATAGCAAAGGGCTCTATTTGAAAAAAGATTGGAACTATTATGATGAATTTGGATTAACGACCAGAGGTTTTACTACACTAGATTTGGCAAATCTTGCCAATGACATCTCGCTAATTAGTATTAGCTGAAACACTTCAGCTATAAGCAATAGGATAATTAAAGAAGCTATGTATAGACCAAGTTGGGCTCCAAACAATTTGAAGTTTCAATTCAGTAATATTTATAAAGTACTTCCTTATAAGATAGGAAAAGCTATTATACAAAATAAATTGACGTATTGTAGGAATTTCCTAAATCTTAGAACGGACTTACAGGGTCGAAGAACATACTATTTGCATGACTGGTATTTATAACCTTCAATTGCTAGAACAGCTGTGAAGGAATTAACCATATTCTATCATATTTTGGGTTACTTGGCCGGATCATTAGCTCAAGATTGTTGGTTTCTATCAGAATCAAATACAGAGAATTGGACTCCTATTGATCTTTTCATTGCAAATGATTTTTCTCTAGCTTTCAGTCTTTTATAGAGTCTTCTGGAAGAGTTTCCATGGTTGGTAACAATACATCGAAACAATTTTGATAAAAATCACATAACAATTGCTCCTCAATTCAAAAGAGATATGATGCAAAAAGGATTATCTTCTATAGTAGATAAGATCATTCTATCTAAAGAATTGAAGTACTCCTACGTAGGAGAATTATGCACTGACATAGTTTGTTCTCCTAGGACCTGGCGTTTTAGTTTTATTCGCAATAATCGATTCGATCATATAAAAGATATAACAATAGATAACCCTTTATTAGATTATCTTCATCTGTTTGGAGGGTTTCAAGAAAGGCCAACGCCTCTTTCCAGTTTGTTTTGGAAGAAATTTCTGTCGTCTTACGACCCCTTTCTTGTTTATCATGATCCTTTCGATGTTCCACAAAGAAGGCTAGATGCTTTCTGGGAAGCAAGATCAATATACAATAGGTTTAAAAATATGGGAATATATCAATTTGATATAGAAGAGTATGCAAAGGAATATAAACCTTTAGATACACCAATAATCTGTCTAGCTCGGCGATTTCTTTGGGATCCCATGAGTATTCACTTTGCAAATAAGCAACCTGTTTTTTTACGAGGAGAACTTTTTGTTCCTCAAGAACTCCTAAAAAGGATTTATCTTACTTACTCTTTAGCAAGAGTAATAAGGGGCATAAAAAAAATGATAAAATCTATAGTAAGAAAAAAAGGGGTGAGGAAAATAGCCTTAGGAATTAAAATTTTGGATAATAACAATGATTTGTCTCCTAACATTAAGATTGAGCTTGAGGAGCATTTTGAGGCTTTCAAACACTTTCAAGAAATTAGTATCCGATTGAGACGTGTGTATCCATATCGTCCAATGTTAATGTATGACCGTTGGTTGCATGAAAAGACAAGAGATAATAAATTCAAACAATTTTTGATTGAAGGAGAAAGGGAAAATATAGATTTATTATCTAATGAATGTTTCATTTATAATACTTTATCCGAAAGTTATGAATATTTATCAAATTTATTCCTCACTAACGGAATGTTATTGAAAATTTTCAAGACATTATTAAAAACAAAATGGCTTTCTCGAAATGACATTAATTGCTTATTAGCGGAAGGATTGAATAAGAATAACAAGGACTAGATCAATCAAGATTTATATTGCGACCATTTAAGAATAAGCATAGTAAAAAGAGTTAAGTTAGTTTTTTTAACTTGCTGAGCAATTATTTATTGCTCTACTATGCTTACTCAATATTTATTATTATTGTAGTTATAGTATACTTTTCTCCCACCCTTTTTATTTTGACAAAGGGATACTTGTAGAGGGATACAACGTCGGTATAGTTGTTAAATATATATTACAACTTCCAGATCTTTCAAGACCTTGAAAGGGATTTATAATAGATTCTTTTCAATTTAATTCCTTCAATCAATCTAATAATGATTAGGAAAAAAGATACATTTATTAATGTAAAAAAAAGCAATCCACCTTAAATTTGTTTATTTTTTATTACTTTTTTAATCAAAGTAATTTATAATTTTATAATGCATTTTATTTCCTATTCTCATTAGTTATAACCCTATGAAACAAGAATTTTAGGGCTACCATGGTGGAATAATTTAATTGTTCGATGAATTTTTATTTATTCTATGTATGAATTGCTTGAACAAACATTATGAAATAACAAACATTTTATGAAATATTTTTTTAGTATCAAAAAAAGATAAGGAAATTATTATTATTATTGCCTGATGAATTTGATCTAATATGATCGAATTGATCAGGCAATAGGCATTACAATATATATGCCTTGAAGAGGACTCGAACCTCCACGCTGTTTAGCACGAGATTTTGAGTCTCGCGTGTCTACCATTTCACCATCAAGGCATCCCAAAATTGAATTTTATTTCATGAATAAAATATCTATCGATATTATAATCACATATTGTTATATGTGGAATAGAAATGGCTAACAAGGATAAAGTATTGGAGTATTACAATATTGATCCATAATATGAGTCATGGTCTAATATTATTAGATCATCTAATTATTTTGACTTTTTATTATCGATAATTAATATTTATAATATTACGATATATTACGATCAAACACTTTTTTTTGATTCAATAGAAACCATAAGTGTTGTGTTGCCCAAATAACTAATATGTTAAGTTTAATCCTATGTTAAACTTATCTCTTAGAACCGAGAGATGTATAACCTATTTACAAACGTTTGAATAACATAAATAAAATTTTTATTTAATGGTATAGAATGAACTTCTAATTAAATTACAAAATCAACTTGAATTTTAAATTAGAAGTTCATTCTATAATTTCAGCCTATTCCCTATAATTTTAAGGATATGAGTAAAAATCTACTAGTTCTTTTAGTTCGTAAGAAAAAGATTGACTAAATAAATAGATCTTAAAATAATGTATCCTGAGCAATTGCAACAATTGGATTCATGACTATTCCCAGTAGAGCAGATGCTATTACACATACAATCATACTGAATTCGATATAATTTTTTGAGATTGAAGAAGATAATCTATAATTTTGCATGTGGGGAGTTATTTCTTTGTTTCGTTCAGTCATTAATAACTTAATTATTTTAAGATAATAATATATTGAAATGACACTCATAAAAAGTCCTATCAAAACCAATAAATAAGAACCTACCTGCCATCCACACCAGAAAAGATAACGCTTTCCAAAAAAGCCTGCTAATGGAGGAATACCTCCTAGAGATAGCAGACATAAAGCTAAAGACAAAGCTGAAAAAGGATCTTTCATATATAATCTTGCATAATCCTGAATGTTATCTGTTCCTGTACGTAGACTGAATAATACAATTTAAGCAAAAGTTCCTATATTCATGAAAATATAGAACAACATATAAGTTATCATGCTTGCATATCCATTATTTGAGTTTCCATTAATTATTCCAATAAGGATATATCCAATTTGACCTATGGATGAATATGCAAGCATACGTTTTATGTTTGTTTGAGTAATAGCTATTAAATTTCCTAATATCATACTAAGAATAGCTAATATTTCCAAAAGAAGATGCCATTCGTTCAATGAAAAATAGAAAATAATATCAAAAATTCTAGTGGCTAAAGCTGAAGCAGCTACTTTTGAAATAACAGAAATAAAAGCAACAACTGGAGTGGGAGAGTTAGAGTCGAAAAGGGGATTCCACCCTCCTTTCTCTCATTCAGAACCGTGCATGAGACTTTCTTCTCGCACGGCTCCTAAGTGTTAAAAAAGAATAGCTTAATCATTTGATTATTATTATTATTATTATTTAATTACCTTCCTCGTGTATGTATAAGACTGAATCTATTCAATCGATAAAAAGAATCACTAATCCTTAACTTGATGAGGAATCCTTCCTCAGCGGTTCCTATGGTAACTCAAAATTACTTATTTTTATTTCTGATTTTTTGACTTTGGGTCTTAAAGATTCAAAACTAATAAGAAATAAAGAACCATCTAATTTAATTCGTTCTGAATAGCCATGAGATATTCATCTTAGGGTAATCTTTTTGATTGATGGATGCCCTTTTTTTACACTCGTAGTCTTTAAAGAATGAAAACTGACTATGTAGCATCTACGTTGAGAATAAAAATATTGTATATGTAATTAGTCTGATCCTTTGTAAGAACTACCAGTAATAACTAACTTTAAAAATTGAATTGTTTATTCAAACAATTTAGTTTTTTGACTTTGCTTTACCTTAATTCAACGAAAAAGCAATTTTTGGTAAAAGTGATGTCTTAGTCCGAGTGGGCTTTTCTTCCACATGTCCACAGAGTTTTTATTTATAAAAACACCTCTAAAGAAGAGATTTATTCTTAATTAATTTATAAAACGAATCGCACTCCTTCATATATGTCGGGGGTCCATTGATGAAAAGGAACTAGAGAAAGCTTGAATCCAATTCCTACAGTTATAGATATAAGAGCAATCCAAATTCCTAGAGAGTTATACATTTGTGTATTTATAAGACCATTGGCTATTTCTTGAAGTTCAATCTCTCCACCGGATAGACCATATAGCCAAGAAAGACCATAAACAAGAATAGAAGAACTTGTCCCACCCATAAGTAAATATTTCATAATAGCTTCATTAGACCATACATCTCTTTTGGTATATCCCGATAATAGATAAGAACATAAACTGAAACATTCTAAAGCTACAAAGATAGTTGCCAAATCATTTGCACCACATAAAAACATTCCTCCTAAAGTAGTTGTTAATATGAATAACAGAAATTGTGTTACAGCCATTTTTGTACATTGAATGTATTCCATGGATAGAGGAATACATAAAGTTGAACATAGTAAAATGAGAAATCGAAATATTTTGTTAAAATTGTTTGTTTGGAAATTACCAAAAAAACTAATCATAGGTTGTTCTCTCCATTGAAATAACAAGACCGCTATGCTTAGTACTAAACTTGGTAAAGAGATGGAATAGAACCAAGCTTTATCTTTCTGGTCAAAAATAAAATCGATCACTAGAAGAAGAAATAGGCCTAAAATTAAGATACATTCTGGAAAAATGGAACTTCCATGGAAGAGAAGCAAATGAAACTCTTTCATATAAAATGATCTAAAGGTATAATTGAAAATGAAGTTTTCATTTTGTAAATGTCAGACCATGATTTAGTAATTTCAGTTAATCTCTGATCAATATTCATTTAATTTAAAATTTATCTAAATGATCTTGAAGAATAAGATTTAATATTAATCCACAAATATCCTTTTACCATTTTTTCTAAAAAAAATATTTTTCATTCTTCTCTTTCTTTTGCTTTCCTATCAATAAATATCTGTATCAATTTTGATAAAGTTGACATTATTTTACTGATTAGAATAGGTAGATCCATGGATCTTTCCATACATTGGATTAACGGTAATGTGCAAAATCTTTATTGGACTCTGCCATTCGATGACTCTCTTCCTTCTTGCGTATAGCATTGCCTTTCTCTCTGGCAGCATCCATTAATTCGTAACTCAATTTGAAATGCATATTTCGACCAGAACATTTTCAAGATGACCCTAATAACCAATGAATAGCAAGTACTTTTCCTTTTCTAGATCTTATTTCCATGGGAACTTGATAAGTTGATCCACTTACACGTCTTGATTTTACTATCAATTTGGGAGTTACTTTGTGTATTGCTTGCCGTAGAACAATTAGTGGATTTTTCTCTATTTTTTGTTGAATTTTTGTTAGATATTGATAAAGAATTTGATAAGCCAATGATTTTTTTTGTGTTTAAGAATACAGTTAACGACCATATTAACTACTCGATTATGATAAATCGGATCAAATTTCACAATTTTTTTTCTATAGTACTTTGCCATGACATGAGTGCGAAAAAGGTTCACAAATTTTTTCTCATAAAGACTAATGATCATTTATTTTGGATTTTTAACTCCATATTGTAGGGTAGATCTCTAAAGCTATGAAAGATCTCCCTCCAAACCATACATACACCTTTCGTCATATACGGCTTTTTGCATGATTCTATCTGCATATATGAGGTCTATTCCTTATGCATAGAATTATGTTTACTCATTATCAATTGAGTATCCATTTCCTTTCTTTTGCTATGATTAGAAATCTTGTATTTTCTATATCTATATGATTAAGTCCTTAGGTTAAAAAAATTGCGTATTAAAAAGGTGTTTCAAATCATTGCTATTTGACTTGAACCTATTCTGAAAAGGTCAAGGCATTTTAATTTTTTGTTGACACACGCAAAGTAAGGGAAAACTTATGAAATGAATTCAATATTGAACCTTAGACATAGAAGTAGTTCCAAATTGACTTTAAATAATAAATAAGATTGTTTGTTTTAGCCTGCTCTAGTCCCCTTACAAAACGTTCATTATTAGGTTAGCCATATACTTTCCATGTTTTTAGCAATTGACATGGCATCATATCAAAATGATACAAATCTTAGATAAGAATATACAACACACTAGAACACCCTTGTTTATGATTTTTTACTGGGGCAGCATCTAAGATTCTTTGAATTATGTGATATATTACACCGGGTAAATCTTTCACCCATCCACCTCTTACTAATACTACAGAATGTTCTTGTAAATTATGGTCAAAACTAGGTATATAAGCAGTGATTTCATATTTAGAGGTTAATCATACTCTAACAAATTTACGTAAGGCAGATTTCAATTTTTTTGGGGTGATAGTGGAAAAGTTAACAGATAAGTTACCTTTACCGTCACTGTACAAAACGGTACATGAGAATTTCACCTCATACGGCTTCTCGTTCAATTATTTTGAAATAGGATAAATTTGATTCTTTTCATTATTCAAGTATTCCTTTCCTTCATTATGTTCCAAAGGGGAACTAAAACAGATTTAGTTAGTTTTCGTGTTCTAATCAAACATGAATAAATATATTATTAATACTAGTTTTTTATAAAAAACTATGCCAAATAATCCTTTGGGATTATTCTTTCTTTATTAAAGAGGGTTTGAATAAATTTTTTCCATGAATTTATATTATTATATTTATTACATGCTAATTTTTTTGATATCTCGATATATCATTTTTTAAAATCACAAATTAGATTCAAAATTGATGGGTTAACGTGAGCTTATCCGTGTAGTTATGCATTATTTAACTAGGAATCGATTTGATAAAATATTTTGACTTTCGTGCTTTGCTTTGGGTGGCATGGCATGGTTTGGTTGCATTGCCTAGGATCATTTTGATTACCTATGTTAAAACGATCTAAATAGGATATATGTTCCGAGCGGCTGTGTCTGTAAATTGTTAATACAGTTGAGGAAAATCTAAGAAAAAAGTTATTTTTTCTTAGTTAATGGTCCGCTACCGCTGGCTCGATAAGTTTTGTCTTTTGACTGATTGCTAGTATCAGTCATCTTGTTTGTTTAGATTGAGAGAAAAGTGATAACTCAATAGGAAAAAGATTGTACCATGAGAGAGCAGAGGGTTTCACTTGTTTCAACTCGACAATCAACATGGAGGCAATTTAATTTATTATAAACATAATAAATTGAAAAGTATACGGAGAAGAGATAACTTTTGCTTACTAGGTATAGGTGAAAGCGTAGCTTAGTTATAGATTATATCTTATTTTGTTAATTATTTATAATTCATTTAATTGAAGTTAACGACTGGGTCCATTCTCTTTTTTATTTTTTTCAACCAAGGTTTTGAGAGAGTGTGAAAACAAGACCTAGCTCCCAGAGAACAATGGGATAGTGGTGTTGAGTTTCTTGATTCTTTGGTAAGTTCTTATAGTTTTTCTTCCAGATGGAGGTAGGGAAGGGATATAACTCAGTGGTAGAGTGTCACCTTGACGTGGTGAAAGTCATCGGTTCAAATCTGATTATCCCTAAATAATATGAATCCTTATATTTTGAGTTCTATTCACTCTCTTCTTTCGTGATAAAAAGAGGCTAGGGGGTTGACATAAGGGAGTAAGGATGGCCATAATGTTAAATGGGATTTAACATCCCACTAGGAGACAAGGATACATTAAGATATTAATGTATATATTAATATAATAGTTTTTTACTACTATTATATATAGTAATATAATCTATATTATATAATATCAAGATTAAACTTGAATATTATAAGTATAAGATGATATTATATTTGTTTTTAATATAAAACAAAAGATATTAATGACTTTGATGTCAACTATAATTTAATGATTATGCTTATTATCATAAGCAATTGAGGAAGGATGCACTAAGGAAATTATAAAATTATGGTAATTATGATAATACCATTTTAATAACTGGTATTATTATTTTCCAAAGAATATGAAGGAAAAAGAACATAAAAAGGGTATAGATTCAAACTTAGAGAATTAATTCTCTAATTCTTAGAACGTAGGATGGTATTACTAATTAGTTTTAGTTCTAACTCCAACTAGTCCTTGCTTACTCCTAGTAAGGAGTTTTTATATCTAAAGCCTTTTTGTAATCTGATTTGTTTCCCCTGGACTGAATTAATTAAGTCATAATGTTAATTAAGACTAACATCTTAGTATTTGATAAGATGATCAAATAATTTGATAAATGGCATAATTATCAAATTAAATGTCTTTTATAGATGAGATAATGATAAAATATCATCATATCTATTTAGATGATAGATAATTCTGAATTGGCTTTGTCCACAAAGAAGGGAGCTATAAGTAATAAATAATGCAACTCTGAATTTCATTGATAGTTTGATCCTGGCTCAGGATGAACACTGGCGGCATGCTTAACACATGCAAGTCAAATGGGAAGTGGTGTTTCTAGTGGCGAACGGGTGAGTAATGCGTAAGAATTTGCCCTTGGGAGGGGAACAATAGTTGGAAATGGCTGCTAATACCCTATAGAGTTAGTACCTCATAGAGGTAGGCTGAGGAACAAAAGGGAGGAATCCACTCAAGGAGGGGCTCACATTTGATTAGCTAGTTGGTGAGGCAATGGGTTACCAAGGCTCTGATCAGTAGTTGGTCTAAGAGGATGATCAGCCACACTGGGACTGAGACATGGCCCAGACTCCTACGGGAGGCAGCAGTGAGGAATTTTCCACAATGGGCGAAAGCCTGACAGAGCAATGCTGCATGAAGGAAGAAGGCTCACGGGTCGTAAACTTCTTTTCTCAGAGAAGGAATGACGGTATTTGAGGAATAAGCATCGGCTAACTCTGTGCTAGTAGCCATGGTAAAACAGAGGATGCAAGCGTTATCCAAAATTATTGGGCGTAAAGTGTTTGTAGGTGGCTTTTCAAGTCCTTCATCAAATCCCAGGGCTCAACCCTGGACAAGCGGTGGAAACTACCAAGCTGGAGTATGGTAGAGGTAGAGGTAATTTTTGGTGGAGCGGTGAAATGCGCTGAGATCAGGAAGAACACCAATGGGTGAAATCACTCTACTAGGCCGTTACTGACACTTAGAGATGAAAGCTAGGGGAGCAAATGGGATTAGAGACCCCAGTAGTCCTAGCCATAAACGATGGATACTAAGTGTTGTACGTATCGACCCGTATAGTGCTACAATTAATGTGTTAAGTATCCCACCTGGGAAGTATGTTCGAAAGAATGAAACTCAAAGGAATTGATGGGGGCCCACACAAGCGATGGAGCATGTGGTTTAATTCAATGCAAAGCAAAGAACCTTACCAGGGATTGACATGTCATGAATCCTTTTGAAAAAGAGGAGTGCCTTCAAGAACGCAGACACACGTGTTGCATGGTTATCGTCAGTTCATGCTGCAAGGTGTTGGGTTAAGTCCCACAATGAGTGCAACCCTCATGTTTATTTGCCATAATAGTTTGGCACCCTGAACAGACTATCGGTGTTAAGCTGGAGGAAGGTGAGGATGATGTCAAGTCATCATGCCCCTTATGCCCTGGGTGACACACATGCTACAATGGCTGAGACAAAGGGTCGCAACCCCGCGAGGGCAAGCTAACCTCAAAAACCTGGCCTCAATTCAGATTGCAGGCTACAACTCACCTGCATGAAGTAGGAATTGCTAGTAATCGCCGGTCAGCCATACGGCGCTGAATTCATTCTCCGGCTTTGTACATACCACCTGTCACACTAGGGAAGTAAGCCATGCTTGAAGTCATTACCTTAAGTGCAAGGAGGGGAATGCCCAAGGCATGGCTAGTGACAGGAGTGAAGTCGTAACAAGGTAGCTGTACTAGAAGGTGCCGTTGGATCACCTCCTTTTCAGGGAGAGCTAATTACTTGTTGGGCTCATACACTACTTACGAGCTTGAAAGAGAGTGAGCGACATAATGATAATTATTATTTTCATCGGCCGAGATGCATCTTGCATCATCAGAAATGCAAGAGACAAGAAATGGAGTTTTTTGTCGCTTCTAGGTAGTATAAGTTTGTTACTTCGATAATGAAGTAAGAATGAAGTTCATAAGTAAGCTCATTATCTCAGGTCGAAACAAGTTGATAGAATCCTATTTTTACTGTTTACCTCTTTATATTAAAGGAGTTTATATTATAGTATTCTTTAGTCATACTTTTTTGTATTCTTTAGTCATACTTTTTTGTATTCTTTAGTCATACTTTTTTGTATTCTTTAGTCATACTTTTTTGTATTCTTTAGTCATACTTTTATTTTGCAATTTATTAAATAATTGCATTATTTTAAGTTAAGTTTGTTTTAGTCTCTATTAATTAAAACAAATATTCTATTATTATAGAATATCTGTTTTAATTTTATTTAGTATAAATTATAAATTAAAACTTAGCAAACTATACTATAATAAGAAACTATCTTAAATAAGATAAGAGTTTATGGCTTGGCTACTTTTTTTTCAGTAATGTAGAGCATAAATTATGCTATGATTAGTTATGAGTGAGTAATATTAATAACTCATTATTGTTAAATAATGCCTTAATTAACAAATAAAGAAGGCAACAAATGAAAATCCTTACCCCCAATAAATATTGAATGTTTCAGGAAAAATAAGAAATGAACTCAAAAGCATTTTCAAAGCTAATTAATTAAGAATTTAATTATTAATTAGTTAACTTAGTTTCTGATTAACTAACTAAACTAATTAAATTTAAATCAAATAAAATAAATTTAAATTAGATGAAAACGATGTTAATGTCTTAACAAATTAAAAAAAAGGGTGCACCCCCACCCCCCAAAGAATAAAAAATGGGCGCCAACATGTTGTAGAAAAGAGGCAAGCGAGCAAGATGTTTTCTCTTGCTTTTGGGAGGGCCCTCCCTACTAGGGAGGGGAGCCCTACTGGGCTATTAGCTCAGTGGTAGAGCGTGCCCTTGATAATTTTGTTGTTGTGCTAGGGCTGTGAAGGCTACTAGCCACATTGGATAGTTTAATGTGCTCATCAACGCCTGACCCAGAGATGTGGATCATCTAAGGCACAATAACATGGTGTACTCCTTTTGTTTGAACTAGAGTTTGAAACTAAGTTTATTATTAGGAGGATAGATGGGGTGATTCAGGTGAGATAGAATGTAAATCAAATTTTCTATTCATTCGTGGGATCTGGGCGGTCCCAGGGTAGCCAAAGTATTCATAGCTATTTTCTTTTTGAAAATTCATACATATCTTATCAGTGTATGGAAGCCTATCTCTCGAGCACAGGCTGAAGTTAAGATTCAACCTAAATGTGTAAAAAAAGCACCTAACAATGCATCTTCACAAACCAAGAACTACGAGATCACCCATTACAGGGTGATGGAGAGATCATACCATTCGAGCCTTTTCTTACTTTTTTCAGAGGATGCAGTAAATCCATAGGATTTCCTTTTCTATCCTTTCCTTCATGAAAGGAATAATGATAAAATAAACGCAGGTAGCAAGATCGAAAAAGGATCTTGGAGTGTCTAGGATTGGGATTAAGAGGATCTTTTAACACCTCTTTAATGCTTCCTTTTCTATTCTCATAAATTTTTTTTACTTCTTCCTTGCCATTGGCGAAGAAGCAAGAAGGGGACCAAAAACACTTGGAGAGCGCAGTACAACAGAGAGTTGTATGCTGCATTTGGGAAGGATAAATCCATTTATGAATGAAAAGATAAAGAATTATTTTTATAATTATAATTTCAATCATAGGTGCAATGATTTACTTCATGGGTGAGGTATCTAGTTCAAGTCCAGGATAGCCCACACTACATGCGCTATATAACATGTTGATTTGTAGCCTGCTCCATTTGGCCTGGCTATGGGGATATAGCTTAGTTGGTAGAGCTCCACTCTTGCAATTGGGTCATTGTGATTACGGGTTGGATGTTTGATTGTCTAGATGGTAATTGATAGTATTTTTTACCTGAACTAGTGGCTCACTTTTTTTTAGTAATGGGTAAAAGGACCTTAACATGCCATTAACTCTATTGAGATGAAGATAGACTCTCATCTCAAGAATGTAGAGAAGGTAGGGTGGGTAGTTGGTTAGATCTAGTATGGATCGTACATGGCAACTAATAGTTGGAGTCGACAGCTCTCTGAGGATCCTTTCCTCTAGGATCCTCGGGGAAGAGGATCAAGTTGGCCCTTGCGAACAGCTTGATGTAATATCTCCCTTCAACCCTTTGATCAAAATGTAGTAGAAGGAAAATCCCATGCCATGGACCGACCCCATCGTCTCCACCCCGTAGGAACTACGAGATCATCCCAAGGATGATATAAACATCTAGGGGTCACAAACCGACCATACTTCCTGATTCGCAGAGTAGAACACATTAGCTATTACTTCCAGTTGGATAGGAAAGGTTGGAGAAGGGCAATATTTCTTAAGAATAAAGAGTCGGGTTGAAAAAAAGGAGAGCTCTCTGTTCCTGGTTCTTATGGAGATGGATGCTCCATAACTTCAAGAATCCCTGGAATGGGGATTCCAGCCCAACTCCTTTTGGGAGGAGTTGCTCTTTGGAGAGCACAGTACGATGAAAATTGTTAGTTGTGTTCGGGGGGGTAAGCTATTGTCGATTGTTGGCCGACATGATAGATTCTAAGAATCTATCGAGGAGGCCCAATAGACAGTGGTTGACCCTGTGGCAGATGTCAACAGTTTGAGTTTGCTTATCTCCATCTGGCTCCTGATCGTATCATCAATGTTATTATATATGAATTATATATAAGAATTATATGCTGAGTGTAGTTAGACTAGGCAGTTTGATATATGATTCATCATGATTTATCCATGGATGTTGATAAGATGCTCTCATTGCTTTTGTAGTACCTTAAGATGGCATAGCCTTGAACGGCAAGGTTTAAAAAATAAAGGGCTTACGGTGGATACCTAGGCACCCAGAGACGAATAAGGGCATGGTAAGTGATGAAATGCTTTGGGGAGTGGAAATTGAGCATAGATCTAGAGATTCCTGAATAGGTTAACCTTTTTAACTGCTACTGAATCCATGGGCAGACAAGGGACAACCTGGCAAACTGAAACATCTTAGTAGCCAGAGGAAGAGAAAGCAAAAGATATTCCTGTAGTAGTGGCAAGTGAAATGGGATCAACCTAAACCATTAAAAAGGGGTTGTGGGAGAGCAATCTAAGCGTCATGCTGCTACGCGAAGTGGTAGAATACCGCACCCTAGATGGTGAGAGTCCAATAGCCAAAAGCATCATCAAACAATGACAGCTTACGCTCTAACCCAAGTAGCATGGGGCATGTGGAATCCCTTGTGAATCAGCAAGGACCACCTTGCAAGGCTAAATACTCTTGGGTGACTGATAACAAAGTAGTACCGTGAGGGAAAGGTGAAAAGAACCCCTAGCAGGGATTGAAATAGAATATGAAATTGTAAGCTCCCAAGCAGTGGGAAGAGAACTGTGGGTTTTTCTCTTAACAGAGGAGAATTGGGTCTCTAATCGTGTGCCTGTTGAAGAATGAGCTGGCAACTTATAGGCATTGGCTTGGTTAAGGGAACCCACTGGAGCTGTAGTGAGAGTGAGTCTTCGTAGGGCAATTCAATTGTCACTGCTTATAGACCTGAACCTGGGTGATCTATCCATGACCAGGATGAAGCTTGGGTGAAACTAAGTAAAGGTCTGAACCGACTAATGTTAAAAAATCAATAGATGAGTCATGGTTAGGGGTGAAATGCCACTCAAACCCAGAGCTAGCTGGTTCTCCCTGAAATGCATTAAGGCGCAATGGTTGACTAGATCGTTTAGGGGTAAAGCACTATTTTTGTGCGGGCTACGTGAGTGGTACCAAATGGAGGCAAACTCTGAATACTAGATAGGATCCCTTAAATAAAAGGGATAAGGGTCAGCCAGTGAGACGATGGGGGATAAGCTTCATCATCAAGAGGGAAATAGCCCAGATCACCAGCTAAGGCCCCGAAATGACCGCTCAGTGATAAAGGAGGTAGGAGTATAAAGATAGTAAGGAGGTTTGCTTAGAAGCAACGATCCTTAAAAGAGTGCATAATAGCCTACTTCTCGAGCGCTCTTGCACCAAAGATGATCGGGACTAAGCGATCTACCGAAGCTGTGGGATGTCAAAATACATCAGTAGGGGAACGTTCTGCCTTAGAGGGAAGCAGTCACGTGAGCAGCTGTGGACGAAGCGAAAGCGAGAATGTCAGCTTGAGTAACACAAACATTGGTGAGAATCCAATGCCCTGAAAACCTAAGGATTCCTCTGCAAGGTTCATCCACGGAGGGTAAGTCAGGGCCTAAGATTAGGTTGAAAGGCATAGTCGATGGATAATATGTTAATATTCTTGTACTACCCCTTGTTAGTCTTGAGGGATGGAGTAGGCTAGGTTAGCTGAAAGATGGTTATCGGTTCAAGGTCACAAGGTTATCCCTTTTTGGAGGTAAAAAGGGGTAGAGAAAATGCCCCTAGCTAATGTCTGAATACTAGCATTACATCATTGAACCTGTTTCAAATCAACGCTGAAGTAACCCACGTCATACTCCTAGGAAAAGCTCAAACAACGTATAACAAATGGGTACCTATACCTGAAACTGACACAAGTAGGTAGGTAGAGAATACCTAGGGGCGTGAGATAAATCTCTCTAAGGAACTTGGAAAAATAGCTCTATAACTTTGGGAGAAGGGGTGCCTCCTTGCGATAAAAGAGGTCACAGTGACCAGGCTCAAGCGACTGTTTACCAAAAACATAGGTCTCTGCAAAGTTATAAGACCATGTATGGGGGCTGACGCCTACCCAGTGCCGAAAGGTTAAGGAAGTTGATGACCTGATCATAGGAAAGCCAGTGATTGAAGCCCCAGTGAATGGCGGCCATAATTATAATAGTCCTAAGGTAGCAAAATTCTTTATTGGGTAAGTTCTGACCTGCACAAAAGGTGTAATGATCTGGGCACTATCTCGGAGAGAGACTTGGTGAAATAGACATGTTTGTGAAGATGCAGACTACCTAGACCTAGACAGAAAGACCTTATGAAGCTTTACTATTCCCTAGGATTGACTTTGGGCTCTTCTTGCGCAGCTTAGGTGGATGGCAAAAAAGGCCCCCTTTCGGGGGGGCCTGAGCCAGCAGTGAGATACCACTCTAGAAGAGCCAGAATTCTAACCTTGTGTCAGAACCTACTATCCAAGGGACAATCTTAGGTAGGCAATTTCTATGGGGCATAGGCCTCCTAAAAGGTAACGGAGGTGTGTAAAGGTTTCCTTGGGCTGACTGGAAATTGGTCCTCGAGTGCAAAGGCAGAAGGGAGCTTGACTACAAGACCGACGCATTGAGTAGGGATGAAAGTCAGCCTTAGTGATCTGATGGTGCCGAGTGGAAGGGCCATCGCTCAATGGATAAAAGTTACTCTAGGGATAATAGGCTGATCTTCCCCAAGATTTAACATTGATGGGAAGGTTTGGCACCTTGATGTCGGCTCTTCACCACCTAGGGCGGTAGTATGTTCCAAGGGTTGCGCTGTTCGCCCATTAAAGTGGTACATGAGCTGGGTTTAGAACATTGTGAGACAGTTCGGTCCATATCTGGTGTAGGTGTTAGAGCATTGAGAGGAATTTTCCTTAGTATGAGAGGACTAGGAAGGATGCACCTCTGGTGTACCAGTTATCGTGCCCATGGTAGATGCTAGGTAGCCAAGTGCAGAGCGAATAACTACTGAACGCCTCTAAGTAAGAAGCCCACCTCAAGATGAGTGCTCTCCATAAGGTCACGGTGAGATGAGCCATTTATAATATAAGATGATAGGTGTCAAGTGGAAGTACAGTGATGTATGCAGTTGAGGCATCCTAACAGACTGAAAGATTTAAACCTTATTTGTACATGACTCGATGGATCTGATCGGGTACATAGAGTATAAGATTTATTTACAATAAATATAATATTAATAGTTAATTTAATTATCCCCTATAATTAAGGGATCGATTCTATATTTTTCCTAAACCAAAATATTCATTCTAAACCAAAATATTCATTGGTTTAAGATGAATTAAAAAAATTGATTTTTCTTTCCTTCTTTTTTACCTAGAAAAAACCTACGGGTCTAGGGAGGGATAGCTCCAGACTCAATAGTCTAAAAGTATCATTTTGAGTTCTCGGGACACCTCTTTCTTTGGGCCTCTGCCAGGATTAGAGTTTGGCAAATACTAGCGAATAATGCTATTCTCTTATGTCCTTCATTTATGGTTTGAAATTTTGGTGTCTCAGGCGTAGGGGAACCACACCAAACCATCCCGAACTTGGTGGTTAAACTCTACTGCGGTGACGATACTGTAGGGGAAGCCCTTTAAAAAAATAGCTCAATGCCAGGATGATAATGAACTTACCTTTTAATTTTAAAATTAAAAGGTCATCTTCTCAAAACCCCGACATTCTTTTCCACTCCACACTGTGAAACTCTATACCTGCTCTTTTTTCATAGAGAGAAACTACTCTTATCTTAATATCTTAGGCTGAGGAAAGGTTTTTGGAGGAACTCCTAGGAACATAATAGATCCTATGGAGACTGGGCCTGTAGCTCAGAGGATTAGAGCACGTGGCTATGAACCACGGTGCTTGGGGTTCGAATCCCTCCTTGCCCACACAGTGTTAGTTCGGTAGAGTGACTTTGACTGCTTTCTAGTCAGTCAAAAAGTTACGAATACCTATAGTCTCTATCCAGACTCCTATTAGGGGATAGGAGATCACTAACAAGGGTTAGTACATGGCGTTATTATTCTAATAGTGTACGTTTGAGACAAGATTAAACACGAACATAATTAAATGTTCGTGACCTTCTATAACTTAACTCTTCCGCCTAGTGGTTGCCAGGCTTGCATCGGAGTATTAGTAAAGATGTTTGTTTGCTCAAATTTTCATCATTCAAAAGAATGGATGAATGCATCTTTACAAAACTACTGGTATAATAACCAGCCTTAGCTCATAAATGTGGGCTAGTTGAAAGGAATTAGCCCTTGGGTGTAGATTATTACAAATATACAGCAGGATAATCCCAGTATTGCTGGGATTCGAATTACTATTAAATTTAATTAATCATTAATCAATAGTTAATTGTTTTGACATAACGTGTCATAGGGAATAGAGATTTATTCCAAATCAACTGTCTAAATCAGACAAAAGACAGGGGAGTAGCTTGCTTTTATATTTGAGGTACTCCTCAAATAGGATTTGAACCTACGACTAATCGGTTAACAGCCGACCGCTCTAACACTGAGCTACTGAGGAACAACGAAGGTTTATATCTCATATATGTTCAATACTCAGTTCTTTAAACTGCCTATAACAAGGAATGATTGGAAAACTAAATCAAAGATTTGTTCAAGACTCGTGGAACACCCCTGCCTTCCTATGTATATTATAAGCCTATATTATAGCTTCCTATGTATATTATAGGCTATATTATAGGTATAAAATGTCATGATATCAATCCCCTTTCTTCCAAAAAGCTTTCAGGACAAGGGGTGGTGGCAGTCAACCACTACCAATGATATCATTCATCTTGACACAGAATGCAAAAGTGTTTATAATAATATTGCAAACATAGATGGATAGAGATCATGTTGATAATTTAGAGTAATAGTATTACTCTACTTTTAATTCAACTATTTAGTTGTCATAGTATTGTACTCCTTTTTTTTTATTTTTGTGTTAAAAATAAACATATATGTATATATATCATGTTTTTTATATTAATATTTTCCTTATGGTTCGGAAGGATTCGAACCTTCGTAAATTTAAATGTTTTATATTGTTTCTAATATCTCCATAGATGGATGGAGATCATTGATCATTACATATCAAATATATAATTATATATCATTATAATCTATAATGATACGTTGGATAGAGGATAATTCTTCTTGATATAGAAGAAAATAAATAGATAAATAGACACTAATTCATCTAGGATAATTCCTCTTAATATAGAAGAAAATATAATTTTATTTTATTCTATTATGTACATTAATTAGTAATCTATTTTTGTATTTAATAGAATAAGATAAATAAAAAAACAAAAATGTTTAAAAACAAAAAGGGAGAATATTAATATGACTATTTATAGTTATAGCACTCTTTTAACCATGATATCATCATGGTTAAAAACGGTTAGTCCAATGGTAATATTTGGTTTTTATTATGGGTTCTTGACTACATTGCCAATGGGCCCTGGCCAAATATACTTCTTGAGGTCCTTACTTATGCAAGAAAACAATGTTTATAGGAATAATAGAATAATTTCTATGGGAAAAATAATTATCAGTGGTTCTTTTGTAGGTCAATTTCTAATCTTCTCATCCATTTACTTTTGTCCTATTTATGCAGCATTATGCAAACCTCATGCAATGACTCTAGTGTTTGTAATCTCAATGTTTCTTATTTTTATTAAAATACTATTTTTTGATTTCTTCATCCCTTCAATAAACGATTTGTTTCCTTGGATCAACAATCTAGGAATAGAATTTATTGTTGGGTTAATTCTCCAATTGCTAAATCTTGCCCTTTTCAGCCAATCTATTTATACCAGACTAGTAAACCTTATGGCATTCCGTTATAGTGGGAGCCTTTTGTTTTTGGTAAGTACTGTCACTGAATGGCTAAGCAGACAACTTCTATTCATCAAAGTGACAGAAGTCTTCTGTTCATGTTTAGAACGTGATTTATCGTTGAAATTTCTGCCAAGAAAACATCATATTGCCGTAACTTTCCAAATTATTTTCTTTAGTTACTTTGTACTCATGTGTTATGGTAGAACCCCAGTCATTTTAATTACTAAATGGGCTGACGAGAGAGCCTTGATTCGAGGTCCTCAAGAGGAGGAAGAAGACGAAAATACAAAGCAAGTGGATGTTAATAAAAAAATGGAAAATAAAGAGAAAGATAAAAAAGAAAGGCAGAAAAAAGAGAGAAAAAAGAAAGGCAGAAAGAAGAGAAAGAGGAAAAAGAGAAAGAGGAAAAATAAGCCATGTTGAATAAAATGAAGAAAGATTCAGATTCAACGTTATCCAAAATATTGTGTAAACCGTGGCCCACAATATTTTTTGATTATCGCCGATTCAATCAGCCGTTACGGTATGTCAGTGTCGGTGATTTAATTCTTCACGATCTTGTGAAGAGTGAAGTCGCTCAGTATTTTTTTGATATTTGTCTCCGTGAGGGATGCCAAAGAATGTCTTTCACAGCTCTGCCCAGTATGTCTTTCTTTGCAAAAATGGTCGACTTAGGAAGTCGAAGTTCTTTCACAAATCAGGATTCTCTTGATATTTTTGATAGATGGATAGTTACCAAAAATGAAAGAAGGAATTACTTAGGTAAAGAGCTTGAAGACTGAGTTAAAGCTCTAAGCAATGGATTCCCTGTTGGAAATGTGATAGAAAAAAGAGTGAGATTTTTGAGAACCAAAAGTGGAGAGTGCCTTCCAGAAGTAAATGACCCTTTACTGAGCGGGCCATTCCATGGGATCATGAATCAATTTAAATCACCATGGATGTTACCTCCATAGGACAATGACTCTGGCTCTACCAAGGGATTTGAAAAAAATCAAAAATCAAAGAACGATCATTCTACCAAGGAATTTCGGCGTTGTTTGATCGTTCAACCGGAAAATAAGAATAAAGTCGTTCGAACGAAAAATAATAAATTAAAAATTATTATCAAATGGTGGCTCGATAAAATCCATATATTCTTGTTAGAAGAACAAGAAACAAGAACATTTTTAGACGAGGTGACATTTAAAGAAATGTCAAAAATATTTGATAATATCTATCTGAAAGATTCGTTAGAATCTATATTTCAAATATTCGTCCCAGTGGATGTAGATATCGAAATAGAAATCGCTTCTTGTGATAAAAAAATATATACTAACTTTTTGTTGAATATTTTCCTTCAAACCATGGGTACAAAATGGGAATTGCTTCTTAGTGTCCTTTCTACGAAACATGCTTTGCTTTGTGAGCGAATTTTTTTAATGAAATCGATAGAACTCCCATCTTCTCTGAATAATTGGAATTATAGCCGATTGTAAGGCATTCCATATTCTTTATTCAAATACATCACCGTCATTAAGCCCACTTCATAATAAGGAATTAAATTAAACCAAGCTTTTGGTAAATTTTTAAGATCTTCTACAGATCCTCCTTCAGGAATTATTTGATTAATTTCAATGTCCAGATCTCGTAATAAACATCTCAACTCATGACAATCATGTTGATTATGAAAGCCCAATGTAAAAATTCTAATTATATTGACAGAAGGCACATCTGTTAGGAATTTATCCAATTTTTTTTGTCTATGGCATCTATCTAAATAATATCAAACTACCTGTTCCAAAGTTCTATCTGCTGCCTGAATTTCTTTCACTTGATAATGATCTACATCCACAAAAATGACGTTGGAATTAGAAATTATGGATGCTCTATCCACAAAATTATATAAATCCTCTTGCAAGATACTAGAGGTACATGTAGGTGTCAATATGATAAGATCAGGACGTTCTTCCTTATCTTGATGAATAATATTATCCACAACTCTTTCTTGAGATCCACGTGCTAGTACGTGACGATCTACTATACTAGCAGTAGCAGCAGTAAAATCTCTTTCGCGTTCTAACATAGAATGCATTACATAAAAATAATCATTGCCTAGAGGAGCATGCATGATGGCATGCACATTTTTGAAGGAACTAGCTACTCGTAGGGTTCCAATATGAGCAGGACCAACATACATCCAATGGGCTAATTTCATAAATTAGACTTTATTTCAATTTGATTTGTGTTCCCATCCTACACCATAAAAATATCCCTTTCTATATTTAATACCTATTTAAAATCATATTTCCCTTCCATAAGTATACTCTATGAAATGACGAGAAATCAAAAGAAAGTAGAAATCCAATTTATACCATTATTTTATTCTTTAAATATTTGTCTCATCTGGCTGGGATGGAAGGATTCGAACCTTCGCAATAACAAGACCAAAACCTACTGCCTTACCACTTGGCCATGCCCCATTCTTATCTGGTGCTAATCAATACTCATATTCTAAAATATTACAAAATATTTCCAAATTTTGGAATACATTTCAATTAGAGATTCATTCTTATCTGATGCTAAGCAATTCGGTCTAGAAAAATCGGAGGGACATAGATTCTTGATCGAATTAGATATATCATTATATGGGGGATGAAAAAAGAAACAAGAATATCTATTCATTGGTCATTCTCTATCAGAATAGTTAAAATATTTTATGAAGAAATGATCCCTTCCAACCCAAGACTAAAAGTCTAATCTTGCCGAAGAGTTTTGATTGATCGGCAAAATACTTTTGGGCCTTTACATCATTTTTATTCATCGGAGAATCAAAATGCCAGTTATCCTCAACCTCAATATTTATCTAGATGATGCCACTTTTCATTTGAATAATCTCTTTTTTGCCAAATTGCCCGAGGCTTATGCGATTTCTGATCCAATTGTGAATGTAATGCCAATTATACCTTTGTTCTTTTTTCTATTAGCCTTTGCTTGGCAAGCTGCCGTAAGTTTTCAATAATCTTATACAAAAGGTATTGAATTCTTCTTTGTAAAAAGGAAACATTCACTTGATGTAAAGTCATTCAAATAGTGTTTCAATATTTTTATTCTAGTATATTGATTGATCTTGGATTACTTTCATTAACCCAATTTTGTATAACTCTTTTCCCTTGTTCTGCTACTTATTTTGTGAAGCATCAATTCCATTCTGGTTCCCAACAGATTTTAAATACATATCTTCCAGGTTAAATCCTTTCAATTCATCTTAGTCAGTTTTGACTCCATCACAGGTGGATTTCGGGTTATTAGGTATTGATAGGGAATATGTTATTCCCATTAACATAAATATCCGTTAGATATAATTGAAAACGGAGTATTTGTAATATTGTATTCCATTTTTTGAATATCTTTCTTCTCTTTCAGACAATTGATATACTTGTTTCTATTTTTTAGAAACATGGTCAATTTGTTGATAGTTGAACTAAGACTTGAGTTTCTATTTATCTTCATCAATCCCAAGCAAAGAGGAAAAGAGAAACAGAATAGATCAAAATTTTTAATCTTTTTTCAATTTGATCTCCACATCAATGTGTGTAGATCAAAATAGTATCATTTTATATGAAAAATGATACTATTGCTTGGTCTTGAAGAACCAATATATGATACAAAGATTGATCATCTATTCCGTTGTAATTCTAATAAAGATCCTGGAGATTACATAATGCTTACTCTCAAGCTGTTCATTTACACAGTAGTGATATTTTTTGTTTCTCTCTTTATCTTCGGATTTCTATCGAACGATCTAGGACGGAATCCTAGGTGTAAATAATAGTGATATAAAAAGGGGTTTATAGGTTTTGAGGATTCATCTCAAGTGACTGAATGGAGAGAGAGGGATTTGAACCCTCGGTACAGATAGTCTGTACAACAGATTAACAATCCATCACTTTAGTCTACTCAGCCATCTCTTCGAGATGGGAGATATAGAATGAATATAGCATTTCTTCAGATAAAGACCAACGCGAGAATCCAATTGTATTATTCATTCCATTCCAAATGATTCTTTGCTTTCTCTAGCCTGGCCAGTATCTGGCCAGGCCATTCTCTTTCCTAGATAAGAATAATGGACCGAATGTATTAATACAATGCTTTACCTAATTTGAAAGCTAAAATGCTTGTTATAAAAGAAGCAAAAAGGGCTATCAAAATTTGACCCTCTGATATCATTTATTTTTTCTTCTCCAATCACTTCCTTATTATCTAGATAGGGCCCTCTATTTATTTTATTTTAATAATTCCAGCTATTCAAGGCTATAATGAAATCTTCTAGATCAGATTGGGATGGTTAAAAAGATATTTCAAAGACTAGGAAGGAGTTGATCAAATTGTTAAAATAATCATTAATGAAAGAATATTGATTATTAATTTAACAATAGGGTATTATTGGAACACGTGACTAAGTGTTGTCGCTGCAAAAGTAAAAACCGTAAAGGAGAATTATCTCTTATTGAATTTTTGGGAATTAGAGAGAGATATAATAGGAACTTGTACTAAACTTTAACTAGAAGCAACTAATAGTTACTTATCTTCCTGTTGGACAAAAGATGTATCTGTATGACACAATAAAATTGTGGTTGGTATAGTTTAGTGGTAAAAGTGTGATTCGTTCCATCAGCAACTTGCAGAGTTGAAGGATCTCTCTTTCAACTCTCACTAGTTACGAAAAAAATAGATTTATATCTAGGTTCAAAACCTTTCCTATGAATATCCTGGTTTAGAAAAGGAATTGTACAAATTATCGTAACTTGGATCTGGAATGAGAAAAAAGAACAAACACATTTTAAATTCTATTCAAGATGACGAAATAGAATGTTTTCAAAGATTAGACCAATATTTCCAATCGGATCAATCAATGATCTATGGATATCAAAAGATTCTTTTTCATCATAACTAAATGTTCAACTTCTAGAACAACAAAAGTTAAAGTTAACTAGCTAGATAATGGTGACTTTGGTTTACTTCAGTCACCGCCATTTCGTTCGAGCTCGGTGGAATTTGATTTCCTGGAGGATCACAATCAGTAGAAATAGGGAATGAAGTAACTAGAAAGATTTGATAGTCAAATATTGATCAAATTTAAAATTTGATCTTTCTATAGGGATCATCTATCAAGTGAGTAGGTATTCGGTCCATGGAGTAAAAGAAAAAACTAAAAATAAACTAACATAGATGTTATGGAGCAAAAATATATCTTTCTTTAATAAGAAAAGATAAAAAAAAAGAAAGAAGTAATAAATTGGAGTGTGAATTCTTTTTTCACAAAGATTTTTTGTGTGTCAATAATATTATTCTTGACCCCTGTTTCTATCTTTCTGCCATGGAGGAGCCGAATGAAATGAAATTTTCATGTTTGGTTCTGAATTAGAGGCGTTTATCGATGTCGACTATAAGCCCTAGCCTTCCAAGCTAACGATGCGGGTTCAATTCCCGCTACCTGCTCATATTCCTTATTCTATTTTATCGGGGGCAACTTCTCCTCATTCAAAATGAATTTTTGATGTCCAACATATCTATTCTTTCTCTTTCTTTCCCAAACATCCTCGTGGATGGATAAAAAGTCAGATTTGTTTTTGTTAATGATAAAGTATTTGAAGGAAATAATTAAAAAAAAAGAGCGTCCATCATCTAATGGATAGGACAGAGGTCTTCTAAACCTTAGGTATAGGTTCAAATCCTATTGGATGTAATAATATTCAATTAATTGTCCAAGATTGATTATTGTGCTCAGAAATGTAGCAAAGCGATTATTAAAGCTCTTCCATCCTGTTCCGAATGATCTATCAAGTCCAAAATTTCTATTTTGGTTCTCGAAGTAGAAAAAGTTTGGTATTTTCTTGAATAGCTTCTTTTAAAAGAGTTTTCGCTTGTTCTGTGAATGTCCTAGTAGAATGTATAATTTCTCCAAACTGGGGTTTATTTTTTAATAAATATTTGCACAACTTAAGGGTAAATGTTTTCACCTGTACTATTTCTAATACATCTAGATATCTGTTTGTTCTAGTATAAATCATAGCTAATTTTTCTTCCACTGTCAAAGGCTCTGATTGAGATTGTTTGAGCAACTCACGTAATCGTTGACCTCTTGCCAATTGATCTTGAGTAGCTTTATCAAGATCAGAAGTGAATTATGCAAAGGCTTCTAACTCTGCACATTGGGCTAGCTCTATTTTTAATTTTCCAGCTACTTGTTTCATAGCTTTCATCTGATCCATGGATCCTACTCTAGATAGGAAAAGACCTACATTAATGGCAGGTTGAATTCCTGCATTGAATAGATCGGCTGACAAGAAATTTTTTCCATCAATAATCAAAATTACGTTAGTGGGAATATAAGCTGAAACATCTCCAGCTTGAGTCTCAACTATTGGTAAAGCAGTCAAACTCCACCCACCTAGCTGAGAATTCAATTTAGCTGCTCTTTCCAATAGACAAGAATGCAAATAGAAAACATCTCCTAGATAAGCTTCCTGGCCAGGTGGTCTTCTTAATAGAAGAGACATTTATCGATAAGCTTGTGCTTGTTTAGAGAGATCATCATAAATTATTGATATATGTTGTTCTTTATACATGAAATATTCGGCTAAAGCTGCGCCTGTATAAGGAGCAAGATATTGTAATGTAGCGGGAGAATTCCCAATTTCTGATACCATAATGGTATACTCCATTGAGCCATGTTCTTGAAAATTATTAACTACCTAAGCTATGAAAGAGGCTTTTTGACCAATAGCAACATAAACACATATTACATTCTGACCTTTTTGATTGATAATCGTATCTGTAGCTACTGTCGTCTTACCGGTCTGTGTGTCCCCAATAATTAATTCTCGCTGACCACGTCCTATAGGAATCATAGAATCAATAGCAATAAGACTTGGTTGAAGAGGTTCATATATAGAACGTCTTGAAATAATACCTAGAGTGAGAGATTCAATCAATCTAAATTTGGAAGCTGGAATTTTACCCTTACCATCAATAGGTTGAGCTAGAGCATTTACAACACGACCCAAATAATCATCACTTACTGGTATCTGAGCAATTTTTCCTATTGCTCTCATGGAACTGCCCTCTTGGATCATCAAGCCATCACCCATTAATACAGCTCCAACATTAGTTGATTCTAGATTTAGAGCAATGCCTACTGTACCATCTACAAATTCTACTAATTCCCCTGCCATTACTTTATCAAAACCATGAATATGAGCAATGCCATCTCCTACTTGAAGTACAGTGCCAATATTAACAACTTTGACCTCGTTATTATATTGTTCAATCTATTTACGTATCATACTACTAATTTCATCGGGTCGAATAGTTACCATTAACACTAGTTAATTCTCTTTTGAAAAATAAGACCTATATATTTTTGTTTTGAAAACAAAATTAATATATATATATATATATATATATATATATATATATATATATATATATATATATATATATATAAACTAATCAGTTATGTTTTTCATGGCTATAAGCAGGCCAATATTATGATCGATCGTACGTAAATGTAACTCGCTATTCAAACGAATATTCAGAGTTCCTAGAGCTTTTTGTACAGCTTGGCGAGAAATTTGTTGTCGAACCTGTTCAATTGCTCTTTGTTGTTCAAAGTGAACAGTCTCATTCTTGAAATTATCTAATTGTTCCAAATCAGCAGAAGCAACATTGATGAGATCCTCTTTTTCTTGTTTTATTTGAGAGTATCCATTTACCCAAATTTCGTTCACTCTCATTTCTACTTCCCGTAAGCGAGCCCGGGCTTGCTCGAGCTGATCAGCAGCTCCTTTACATAGTTCTTTGGAATTCTGAATAGTACTCAATATTTTCTGTTTAGGATTATCTAATAGATTACTTAATGAAAGTAGATTATAAATTCATTCAAGTTATGAATAGATAACCTCTTCCCAAACTGAACACGAACCTTTCGATTCATTCGGCTCTCCTGCTCAGATTTTTTGGGACAATCCCCTTTTTTCCACCAAGCATGCCCTTTCCGTTCATATTAATGGAAGAATAAGATAAATCTATCAAAGACCGAAATATCCGAAGGGCTCTTTTGCTAAAAGGGATTTTTTGATTATCAAAAAAGTTGTTCTTTTCTTTTTTACTTTTTTCTCCTTTTTTTTTCATTCGTGTTTCCTGTTTACCTTTTCTTGAATAAATTTTATTCTGTGTAGGTCATCGGTTCCACATTGAAACCAAAAAAATTGGATGGGAGATTAGCACTATTTTTCAGTAGATAGATCGAATCAATTCTATTGATATGAATGTTATATATATTAGATCAATCTCCAACTATGCCTTTGAACCCATCTCATATTGGCACAGCGGTGGAAAGAGTACCCAGTTGTACAAGAATTAAATTTCTTTCTTTTCCAATCAATTATGAAATGCTATAGTTCTTCCATATTTATTATTTCTCGTTTAGAAGTAATTCGTTGAGATCATGCACTTTTCTATCTACAAAGTGCAGCTGGTTGGACCCAGCTATATTATTCAATATATACAACTCGCACACACTCCCTTTCTGAAATAGATCAGTACACCAAGCACCACACTAAGATTTATTATATTTGTTTCTAAAATATTGGTATTTAACCCGAAACCCCTAGCGGAGGGCAAATAAACTAGGGAAATGAAAGAATCAGTTACATTTTTCATATGCTCTCCCCTCATAGATAAGGATATTAAACTTTTACAAAGTTTTTTCTCTTACTCGACTCTATTATTCCAGTTCTGGATAAGGAGATTTCAAGTATTTAGTCAGTCCCAGGTCACGTATAACTGTAAATAAGGATACTAATACAATTAGAAAATAAAAAAACTTTGCTCGATCCTCCTCTATCAGCTGAACTAGGTCTTAGAGGAGGGTACTTAGAATAACAAGGTATACAGATTTTTGTTTTCGAGATTAAACAAATGGATTAGCAAATAAAAGTGCTAGGGCTACAACTAATCCATAAATAGTTAAAGCTTCCATAAAAGCTAAACTTAGCAGTAAGGTACCTCATATTTTACCCTCCGCTTCTGGTTGTCTTGCAATACCTTCAACAACTTGTCCTGCAGTTGTGCCTTGACCAATACCAGGTCTAATAGAAGCGAGGCCTACGAATAATCCAGCAGTAATAACGGAAGCAACAAAAATCAAGGGATTCATGGTAATCTCCTCTTACTAAGGTTTATAAATGGTTGATACTATGATAGTTTTATCTATTGATTTGATTGTTCACGTCCAACTAGAGAACAATTTCTTTGGAACAACTAAATCCTGATGAAATGGTATTAAAAATAATGATATGACCAAATAGAAAAATTCTCTAGCCTTTAAAATAGATATTTATTATGTTTTATACATTATGAAATATAGGCATATTTTTTTAATTTTACATCCTGCTAGGCTATTTTGATGGCTATTTAAAAATAATTCTATCGATATATTGATCTATTTAGATCATATATACATATAATCTATATAGACATTATATGTGATTATATTACATAAGTTATAATCCTTCGGGGTCAATTCATTGTTCTACACCGGGGTACACATTTTACTCCACCAGTTCCCATTATTGAAATTGGGCCATTTTATTTATATAATTTTGTTTATAGATATGAATGGAACAAATATGATTTATTCTATCTATCCATTTTAAGTAGTTCACTGATCCTAAATATTTATAACTAAGACCTTAGAGATTAGGTATTTGAATCCATTTATCTAAGGTATAATCAAAATGGAAAGAACATTCCACATCCCACCTCATATTTAATTCTAAATAATTAATATACGAGTTGGAAGGTTAGAAAAGAATCTAATTGGATTAATGATGACCCTCCATGGATTCACCTATATAAGCTACGGCTAGAGTTGCAAAAATCAGATTTTGAATACCACTTGTAAATAATCCTAGAAACATTACAGGTATAGGAACCACTAAAGGCACCAAAGAAATAGGAACGACAACTACCAATTCGTCAGCTAATATATTCCCAAAAAGCCAAAAACTAAGTGATAAAGGTTTTGTAAAATCTTCTAAAATGTTAATTGGTAAAAGTATTGGGGTTGGTTGAATATATCTACCAAAATAGCCTAAACCCTTCTTTGTAAGACCTGCATAAAAATAGGCTACTGATGTGAGCAAAGCTAGAGCCACTGTAGTATTAATATCATTTGTAGGTGCAGCTAACTCCCCATGAGGTAATTTAATAATTCCCCAAGGGAGAAGAGCACCTGCCCAGTTAGAAACAAAGATAAATAGGAACATAGTTCCTATAAAGGGAACCCAGGGACCATATTCTTCTTTGCCAATCTGAGTTCTAGCCAAGTCTCGAACAAATTCAAGAACATATTCAACAAAATTTTGAGCTCCAGTCGGAATGATTTGTCGATCTCGAACAGCTATAGTAGCTGAACCTAATAAGACAACAATTACAATCCAGGAAGTTATAAGTACCTGTGCATGAACTTGAAACCCCCCTATTTGCCAATAAAAATGTTGACCTAACTCCACACCAGAAATATCGTAGAAATGATTTAGCATCTTAGTAGGAAATTGTAAAATATCCATAGTGTTCTTTACAAAGATGAATTAAAAAAAATGATTTTGGTTCAATGACCGATTCCTCAATTATTTCACTATCATCAGTCAGGCCATGAAATAAAATAACGGAATGATTATTTGATTGATTAAGGAGATTTATTTATTTAAATAAGAATATTTTCATTTTAATCTATTCTCTAAGATTTGGGAATAGTAGCCAAGCCAACTCAGTTCTAGCTTCCCATTTTTCATTTTTAATTAACCTTTTTTCTAGCTTCTCTACCTGGGCGAATTACTGAAGTTAATTTTTTTAGAATCAATCGAATTGGTCCTCTACCATCATCATTAGCTGGAATTAGGATATCCACAAGATTTGGGTTACAATCTGTATCAACTAAACAAATTGTTGGAATACCCAAAGTTCTACATTCTCAAATAGCAGTATATTCTCCTTTTTGACCAAGAATTATTACAATATCAGGCAATTTTGTCATGTATCTAATCCCACCTAAATCTTCCTGCAATTTGTTCAATTCTCTCTTTAGTATTGCTGCTTCTTTCTTCATAAATCTATCGAATCCTCTCGTATTTTTTTCATCAATTTTTTCAATTTTTCAAGTCTTGCTTCTGTAGTGAACCAATTAGTTAACATACCCCCGAGCCATTTTTTATTGACATAATGACATTGCGCTACTAAAGTAGCTAATTTAGTAGCATCAGCTACTTGATGTTTTGTACCAACTATCATAAATTGTTTTCCTCTCCTTGCTCCATAAAAAACAAAATCACAAGCTTCTGATAAAAAATGAGCAGCTTGAGTTAGATTTATAATATGAAAATATTTACGATCTTTAAAAATGTAAGGTGTCATTTTAGGGTTCAATTTTTTAGTCTGATGACCGAAATGAACTCCTAATCTTATCATCTCTTTCAAATTGATGTTCCAATTTCTTTTCGTTATTTTGTTTTCATTTTTTTCTTTCGTCATTTTGTTTTCATTTATTTTTTCACTATGAACTGTAATTTATACATTCCGATGGAATGGATTCCATTTCCAAGATTGCTTGCCCATATCATACGTGGTATGAGATATCCATTTAATTTGATATCCTAAGAAATTCCTTCATTTCTAAAAATTATTTATTATACTGGTTGTTTCGATTTTTTTTTCTTTACTAATTTTTAAGAACTTTTTTTTTTGCTTAACAGACAAAACAGAGACTTTTTTATATTGATTATTATTTTTATATTGATGATGAGATAAAATATCTTTCACTTTGTTGCTAAATAGATTTTTATTCCCCATTCTCGGATCCATTTTGTTCCATTTTCCCAAACGGTTGAATCCAGTACCGACAGGTATCATCCCCCCAAGAATAACATTTTCTTTCAAGCCTTTCAACCAATCAATATGACCTTGAAGAGCAAATTTAGCTAGGACCTGAGCAGTTTCCTAGAAACTCGCTTCTGATAGAAAACTTTGAGTATTCAGAGATGCCTTTGTTATTCCCAATAAAATTGTTTGATAGTTGATTGCTTTTTCTAGAGCATGATCCATTCTTTGTGCTCGTGATAATCCAACAAGTTCCCCAGGTAAAAAAACATTACCCAATCCATTTTCCAAATTTCCATTTTCTGAATTGTCCACATCTACAATTAAAACTTTTGATGTCATTTGGTGTACAATAATTTCTATATGTTTATCAGAAATTTGTACTCCCTGGGATCAGTAAACCCTTTGAATTTGATTGACCAACTGAATCTGACTATGCTCCATACTTATCCTAACACTGATTAATGACCCCCAAAATTTTCCAAGAGATCTTGCCAGGTGTTTATTCAATTTTTGAAATTTTTTTTTTCTGATTTTTTAATATTGAAGTAGTCAAACAGGCTTCTGAAAATTGTTCAACTTTAGGAAGACCTTGAATTATATCATCAGATTTTAATCTTTCGTATAACAGAGTTATTAATGTATCTCCTTTGTAAAGAATTTTTCCATAATTACCATGAAGAGTTGCTCCTCGAGTACCCAAATAGGGTTTAGCGAATCTAATGACTAAAGATTCCTCATGAACGGCTATAATTTGACCAGATGTGTGGAGTGGTTCATCTTCAGATATCCATACACTTTCACAAATAAATTATCCAGGGCTAACTACTAGAAATGTTTTTTCACAAAAAATGGATAAGGAGGAGTATAAATTAAAATTGAATAAATTGGAAATAATATTCATGCATGAATCGAATTTATAAATTTCCATCTTTTCATCCATAAAATAGCATTTAGGTACTTGGAAAGTATTTGAATAAATGTCAGAAATTGAACGTTTACTTAGTAAGACTTTATTAGAAGTTGTGAAATGGTAGCATGGGAAATGGTTAACAATACTATGTAAGTGACCCAAGAGACCTGACAATTCAATGATTTGTCTAATTGGATCCTTCCGAATTAATTTTTTTACTGTATTGAAACCTTTTGAATCATTAAATACACCAATTTGCAAAAAATCAGAAGGGGAAAGAACCATAAAAGATTCACCTTTTTTATTCTCATTAGGTAATGAACAAATAATCCCCTTACTAAGTAAGGGACTTTTATCATTGGAAGAAAAAGGATTGGTTTGCTCTAATTTGTTATGAGACATAAAATTATAACTTGTTGTATTTTTCCCTTTTGCCATATTCAAAAAGGGGTATTTCATCAAGCTAATTTGAATCATATTGATAATGATCTTATTTGTTCTTACTGAAATAAGAGAAGCATAAGCCTCTTTTATTTTTGGTTTTAATCCTCCAGCTAATGGATTTTCAAGAGAAATCAATTTTTTTTCAATTAAATCACCCCTGATGATCTCCCCATATTTTATTCTTGAATTATCAATTCGAGGGTCATTCAAAAGAGCAAAAATTTGATTTCTCTGTAGAATACCTTTTCTGGGTATTCTAAGAATCAAATTAGGACAAGGGATTCTTCACTTTACCCATTCTTTATCACACCATAAGGGTATGATGAGTTGATTTGTTTCTTTTTTCCCATCATATTGGGATTTTCATAAAGAATGGTGGAATAAATAGAGTTCTGATCTTTGTTAGATATGGTCTGATCAGTTTCAGAATAACTAAAGTTTTTTTTTCTTTTTTTGAAATGTTTGAGTCAAATGATTCCTGTTTCACTTGATCCACTGAATAATTCAAAAGTGATTGATGTTTGTCAAGAAGAAGTGGTGTAATATCCACTTGCTCTTGATCTTTATGAAATGAATAAAAAGGTACTACAATGGATTCATACATACCTCCCGATAATACCCATAAATGAGTTGTCTTTAATATAAAATTAGACATAGGGATACTCCGGTGCATTTCTCTTGTTAGTTCAGAATATATATGTTTCTCCACTTTTTCTTTGAAGGGTGATGTTTTAGCACGAACCTCAGTAATAACTTGTTCCGATTCCATGAGTTGATGATTCTGAATGAAAAGCAAACTTTTTGGTGGAATGGTTAAGTTTTCTACTTTATCTTGACTATCAATAGTCATGCATAAACTATTATGACATATATAAGCAGGATGTCCATGACGTGTACGTGTAGGAAAAACCAAATTTTCATTGAATTCAATTTTTCCAGTGAAAGGGGCTCGTATATGTTCTACAGTATCACCTGTAAATACCCCACCAGTATGAAAAGTCCTTAATGTTAGTTGAGTCCCTGGTTCTCCAATTGATTGGCCTACAATAATGCCGACTGTTTCTCCTAATTCGATTAAGTTGCTATGAGTAGTACTCTGACCATAACATAATTGACAAATCCAAGATAAACTTTTACAAGTAAAAGGGGTTCGTATATATATTGGTTGTGTTTGGAGGTTTCGTAATTGATTGGCAAGTTTAATCCGAATATCTTGATTGCACGTGGCAATGCATCTCCCATTTTTATATATATATATATATATATATATCATCTGCTAACACACGACCAATTAGTGTTTGTGTTTGTAGAACAAATTGATTTTTATTCTTTCTCGACCTTGAATGAAACTTACAAAAAGGCATTGGATAGTGCCACAATCTGATTTATGCACAACGATGTGTTGTACTACTTCAACAAGTCTACGTGTGAGGTATCTAACATCTACTGTTTGTATAGAAGTATCCACAACTCCTTTACGAGCACCATAACAGGAAATAATATATTCCATTAAAGAGAGTCCTTCATGAAAATTTCTTTGAATGGGTAGATCAATAATTTTTCCTTGAGGGTCTGACATTAATCCTCTCATACCTACTAATTGGTGAACCTGAGATGTACTTCCTCTAGCTCCCGAGAAGGACATCATATGTACTGGATTAAAAGGGTCAGTCATCCTAAAATTTGGATTCATTTCTCGTCTCAAATATTCACTGGTAGCATGCCATATTTTGATCAATTGATGTAATTTTTCCACTGCATGTACATTCCCATAATCATGATGTTTTTTCGAAGCAAAACCTTGTCGTTGCGCATCTTGGATAAGCCATGCTTTAGATGGTGTTATTAAAAGATCATCAATTCCTACTGAAATAGCTGCATCAGTAGCTTGCTGGAAACTTGAAGTCTTCAGTTGATCTAATATATGGGATGTATATGTCATTCCAAATTGATTTATGAATCTGCTAATAAGTTGCTTCATAGCAGTTTTATCCATCACTTTATTATAAAAGGGCACTTCAAAGGGAAAAAGCACTTCGAAAAAATTAGGTTCTCCCATAAGAAAAAAACCTCCCATTTGGGGTAGCAGGATTCAGCAATGGGTTCAAGCCGGAAGGCTTCCTTTATCTTTATTTCTACTTAATCTCTATTTCTACTTGATCTCTATTTCTACTTTATCTCTAATAATATTATATTCTGAATAGTGACAGTTCTTGTCGGATATCATAAGCCCACAAACCTTTTATGGCTTCTTCTATTTCTTGATTAAAATGAGTATGACCAACGGTTGTTCGAATGTATTTATTAAGTATTTCTCCCATTCTACCTTTTCTTATTTGAAAATGTTGATGGATTTCATAGAAAGTACCCAAAGATTCATATTGAACTTCGATAGGGACTTCTCAGTTTACTGAATTTATAATAGGGATATCTATATCTCTCCCCCACCAGAGCCATAACAGACTGTCTAAATCAATTAATTTTTGTTGATAAGCTCTGAGTGCATCATCATAACTAGAAAATGAAGGTGAAATGATTTTCTTTTTTGAGTTATCTAGGAGGTACCTATTTTCATAAATACCTTGGTTTTTTTGAAGAGTTGATCTATAAAGTCTGAGAAGCATATCTTGAGTCAGTATGCAAATAAGATATTCTATAGTTGGAGAGATAAGATTGAGATGAGAAAACATAAGTAAACGAGCTTCTAATTGAGCTTCCATCGATAGAGGTATGTGGACAGCCATCTGATCTCTATCAAAATCCACATTAAATCCTACACAAACCAATGGATGTAAACGAATAGCACATTCTTCTATTAAAATAGGTATAAATGCTTGTATTCCTAATCTGTGTAAGGTAGGCGCTCGATTTAACAATACGGGATGTCTTTGCATAATTTGTTTAAGTACATTCCATATAATGGGTCCCCTATCTCGAATTATACTTTTAGTTGCTCTTAGATTGGGAGCAATTTGTCATTCAATTAGATCACAAATTAAAAATGCTTGAAAAAGCTCTACTGTGATTTCTCAGGGTAATCCACATTGATACAATGAAAGAAGGGGACCTACCACAATAACAGAATGACCTAAATAATCAAATCATTTTCCACATAAATTTTCATAAAATCTTCCTTCTTTTCCTTGGATGAACTCTGATAATGATTTATAAGGTCTATCGTGACTGTCTCTCACTGGTTGTCCGCCGATGCCGTTATCAAGAAGTGCATCTATGGCTTCTTGGACTAATCTCTTTTGATCAGTCAATAAATCTGGCATTACAAATACATTAGTATTTTTTCTAAGGTGAATAAGAAGATTATTTTGATGGATAAATGTTTGATAAAGTTCATTGAGATCTGAACTAATCAGTCCAACTTCATCTAATTGAAACATTGGCCTCAGATCGGGAGGAAGAACTGGTAATAGGGATAAAACCATCCATCGTGGTTCTATATTTTCTTGAATAAAATATTTAGCTAATCTCATGCATCTAACCAAAAGATCCTTTCTTCTTCGAAGTTTTTGAAGTTCTTGCTCATTCAATTTATCATACATCTTTTTTAATCCCTTATCAAAAACTATATCCTTTTTGGCATTAGTAGTCCCCATAAATAGTATAGATATTATTTCATCCAATCTCTTCCATTCCATATATGAATGATCCAGAATAATTTTTAGATCCAAACCCGCTAGTTGGTCTCAGATAGATTTTCCCCCAATGGTGATTTCTCTCTCTTGAAATAGCCCAAAATCCCAAGAGAGATAATAAGCAATAATCTCTGGCCAGGATTGATGCTCATATTTAAGTGAACCCTGAAATCACAGTAAAGTTGGCTTGTTAGCCATGGACTTAGTAATATAAACATTTGGATAGGTTATTCTAGGATTTTTTTCCCCCCCTAGAATCAGACATGAAAGTTTCATCTCATCCGGCTCAAGTAACTATACCGAAACCGAAAGTGATTAGGTATTGCTTTGTAGAAAGACTAAATAGTTACTCTTTGCTCAAGTTCCAAGTTAATTCTAATATTCCTTTACGATTCCTATTACGACATAAATATGGAATTCTTGAGCAGTCTCCTCCCTTTTGAATGATACATTTCTTTGTGAAAGACCTTCAATTCATTTGAAACTCATAAGGGATTTACTTGTCTGTATCTCGTTCTATTTGATCCTGTAGGTTTCTGCTTTACTTTGATGGTTACAATACTATTTGAAGCATATGTGCAATGAATAGACTCCTATAACCATAGCTTCTTTTTGATCTTGAATAAATCAAGGATAATCTAAAACATTTTTTTTTCAGTCCATTCTTATTAATAGTAAGAAAAGAAGTGTTTTTACGAAGTCCAATTAGCAATTTTAATATACAAGATATCAACCCTAGATTCATTCCTCTTTATCAACATCTCTTCATGATGCTTCTAATTCTAAGCTTCATGCTACTCTTCTCGAGGGACTTGTCAGAGCTAAGGGCATCCCAATTTGAATAGGATGACAGTTCCTACGGATCAAGTCACACATCGCAGTATACTGGGTCTTATAATTATTTACGAGTTTTATCTAATAGATCTACAATATAACTGGGATGCCATTTGAAACACCAAATATGAACAACTGGACATGCCATTTTAATGTATCCCATTTGATATCTTTGAATTCAAGAATCAACAACATGTTCAACTCCACATTGGGCACAAAAATTGGATTTGTGGTCTTCCTTTTCATTCTCGATCACTCGAGATTTTCCACAAGCACAAAATCCCCTTTTTTTAGGTCCAAAGATTTTTTCACAAAATAATCCATCTCTTTCTGGTTCATAAGTTTTATAATCTAAAGTATAGTCTGTCTTCTCTGACTCTTTCTCCATTAGGTAAAATTCTTTCAGACCAAGCAAGAATCTGCTCAAGAGAAACTAATCCAATTTGAAGTTGTTGATGTTTATCCTGGTCACTCATAAAATAAAAATTTTAATTCATTTTGATCAAACTTCCTTCCTATCTATCTGAAAGTCTTTCTCAGATAGAATAGTATGATTCAATTCTAGAACTAAAGATCGTAGTTCTTGACTAAGTAATAAAAAAGATTTTGTAGGAGTGCTAGGTTTAGGCATTGGTTCTCTAGTGAGAATGGCACAAAATACTCTTTCACGAGCATCCATATGGTTATATTTTAAAGTAAGCATCTCGTGTAAAATATAAGCAACACCAAAACCTTCTAGAGCCCAAACTTCCATTTCTCCTACTCGTTGCCCTCCTTGTTTGGATTTTCCTTTTAGAGGTTGTTGTGTAACCATTGTATAAGGTCCACTAAAACGTGCATGAATTTTGTCATCAACTTGATGACAAAATTTTGATATATAAGCTATTCGTATTGTAATAGGTTGTTCAAAAATATCTCCTGTTCTTCCATCAATTAATCTATGTTTTCCAGGATGATCAGGTTCAAATAACCATGGGTTAGCTATTTGCTCGCTAGCTTTATAAAGTTCAGAAAACACTAGTTTTCTAGAAGCTTATCATTTGTACCTTTCATCAAAAGGTGTTATTCTATAATGTTTGTTCTTTAGTTTTCCTTCTAAATTGAGCAAACATTCAAAGATTTTTCCTACATTCATTCGTGAAGGTACCCCTAATGGATTTAATACCATATCCACTGGTGTTCCATTCTATAAATAGGGCATATCTTGTCTGGGCAAAACTCTTGAAATAATACCTTTATTACCGTGCCTTCTAGCTACTTTATCACCCACTTGTATTTTACATTTTTGTGAAATATATACATGGACTTTTTCCACAATATCGTTGAAATTATCTTCTTCCTAAATACATCTCACATCAATAACTTGGCCTCTTACACCTTTAGGGACTCGAAAACAATTTTCTTTGCCAATGGGTGGTGCCTTAATATCAAAGAAAGCTTGCAATAATCTTCCTTCTGGAGTATTTAATAGTGAGTCTTCTTCTGCTTCAAGCGTTAATTTGCCCACTAAAACATCACCTATTTCTATCCAAGATCCTAGCATTACAAGGCCATTTTCATCCAAATGATGGAGTAAGTGAGCATCTAAATGAGGTATTTCTCTAGTAATTATTTCAGGGCCCTGATTCGTCAAATAAACTCTAATTTCATATCTTATGATCTGGAAAGAAGTGAAAATATCTTCATATACTAGACGCTCACTAATAAGTATTGCGTCTTCAAAATTGTATCCTTCCCATGGCATATAAGCCACTAGTACATTTTTTCCCAGAGAAAGTTCTCCCCCTACAGTAGCTGCACTGTCTGCTATAATTGTCCCCTCTTTACATATTCTCCTTGACAAACTTAGGGTTTTTGATGCATACAAGTATTACTATTAGAACGTTGATATAGAATCAATTCTATTCCTATAGTGTCTCGAACAATAGATGAAGTGATAGTGATATTTATAACATCACTATACTGGATTCTTCCCCCGTCCTTGGCTATAGCTATACTTCCTAAATCTAGAGCTACTTGACCCTCCAATCCTGTTCTGACAATGCACTTCTTAGGTTGAACAAGTGGAACTGCTTGACGCTACATATTAGAACCCATTAAAGCACGATTCACATCATTATGTTCGAGAAAGGAATAAGGCAAACTCCAACAGAAAAATATTGGTAAGGGAAAATACTTCTGAAATGGATTTGGTCCCATGCAAAAACTATAAATTCTTGTCAAAATCGAGCTGAAGTAAATTGTTCCTCTAGAACCCCTTGATTTAATGCCAGAGAATTTCTTGAAGCTATCCGATAGTATTCATCTTCTCCCAGTAATAGATAAACCATATGTTCTTCCTTCGATCTATCAGATATCCTATGAAATGGACTTTGTAAAGAGCCATAATGACCAAGCATTGCATAAATAGATAACGATGCAATAAGTCCAACATTTATTCCTTCGGACGTCGTAATTGGACAAATATGTCCATAATGACTAGGATGAATATCCCATGTACGAAAAGTAGCAGTTTGGCTTGTCAATCCTCCAGGGCCTAAAGAGCTTACTTTTTGGATATGCAATATTTCTGCCAATGGATTAGTTTGATCCAAAAATTGTGATAAAGGATGTAAACCAAAAAAATCTTGAAAAGTGTCTGTTAATGAAATGAAAGTTGCCAATTTTTTAGGAGTTAATAAACTTTTAGGATTGGTTGATTCATATAATATAGTTCTTGAAATTGCTTCTTCCAAACGATATATAGCTAATCCTAATTGCTCTTGTAATAAATCTGCTACATAACGAATATATCAATTTTGAAGGTGATCTATATCATCGAGTATACTTGTTCCAAATTGTAGTCTAATAGGGTAATCCACATTAGCCAATACATCATGTGGTAATGAAAAAATCTCGTTCTCAGGTATATCAAGATTTAGTTTTTTGTTCGGATTTCATCGACCAATCTTTCTTAATACACATTTAGTTCAGAAAAAGTTTTTTTTCAATTCTTCACATAAATAATCAAAAAATTCCAAATTGTATTTTTGAGGGTCATCGTCACTTATGTAGAGATCCTTATAAAGTGCCAAAATGGCATCTTCCTTCCCGAAATTGCTCCACTTGCAGCATTGGTCATACTCCTTTGTTTCATTTTCGAAAAGGAGAAATGTTTTGAGATTCCTATAGCGAGTATCATCCAAAATCTCTTTGAAATTCAAGCCCATAGCCAACAATAGAAGTATAACAGGTATTTTTTTCTTTCTACTTATATGAACCCATATCCTTTGTTTTCTTATATCGATCTCTAATTTTGATCTTCCTCCCCAATCTGAAATTATAGTGCCGACATAGAGAATGTTTCTCGATGGTTTTTGCTCCCTAGTGTAATAAATACTGGGACTTCTTAATATTTGATTGACCACGACTCTGTAATTGCCATTTACTACAAAAGTTCCTTTAGAATTCATCAAAGGAATATTTCCCAGAAATACAATTTATTTCTGTATCTTTATCTTTCCACGAGCTCTGTGAATCAATCGTGCTGGTACATATAATTTATAGTGATATGTAAAGGACAGGTATACAACATCTCTCTCTTTAATGAAGGGTTTTGCTAATTTATATTCATTGCCAAAAATCCTAAATTCCATTTTTTTATTCGGGCTCTCAATTTTCGAAAACTTATCGTGTTCTTCTATTAAGCCTTGATCGATGAAACGACAAAATCCTTCAAGTTGTATTTTACCAAATTCAGGGATTGTAAATATTCCCTTATTTTCATCTAATCGCATTGGCAGTTTCCTACAAAAACTTTATTTTGTTATTTATTCCTCATTGATCTATATGAATAGAATAAATCCGACAAAAATTTTCATGTCTATTTTGTTCACTATATCCCATACAAATTCTACCCATATTTAGATATGAGTAAAAAGATAAGAAAAAGAAAAGGTGTTTTTTTTCTTTCGCATAAAATGCAGAACGGGATCAAATCTTCCTTAAAGATTAAAACAGGGTGGATTACTTTCAAATGTATCAAATGTAATAATAAATACATTATCACATTATAATGATATGATTGAATGAAGGGAAAAGAACAAATTAAATTCTAAAATAATAAATTATATTTCTATTTCTTTTATGGTTGAAAAATGTGCATTCACTATCCTATCATGAAAAGTAAAACATGATATGAAATATTGAATCTTTCTCTGCATTACAACTTAAGCAACTTTAAAAAAGTTGTAAATCAGCTGGCAGTTGTACATAAGAAAACTAACTTCAAATTTTAACTAGTCCCCTAAATTGTCACTATTCCCCTATATGACATAACTAAGTGATAAAGCAGGGGGATCAAAATACTAAATCTAGATCTAGATTGGATTTGGGGATGGCGACATAGCCAAGTGGTAAGGCAAGGGACTGCAAATCCCCCATCCCCAGTTCAAATCTGGGTGTCGCCTTTTTAGGGTACAAAAAAGTGAAAGAAATGCAAAAGTTTGCATTTGTACTCCATAACTTTTGGAGTAAACTTGTGCGTCTTCAGATTAAATTACCAATATATTTATGATAAGATTCAATTTTATTGTAAATGCATGCCTCTATAGGCATTTAGAGAGTAACTAGTTCCAACAGAGTAACTTTATAAATCTCTACTATCAATTATTCCTTTCAGTGGAGGATTTACACTTTGCACTATCCTGATTAGTTCCATTATCATAATTAATCAATAATGATTATTATTCTTGATAATAGAGGGATTCGTATGGATATAGTAGGTATCGCTTGGGCTGCTCTAATGGCCATTTTTACGTTTTCTCTTTCACTCGTAGTATGGGGTAGAAGTGGACTTTAATACAACTAATATTTAAACTAATTAAATAGTCTTGAGTCATTTTTGAGACTATTCAAATAAATTATAGATTATAATCTCATATGTTTCATAATGATCTAATAATATTGAATTGAATGATCAATAATTAAATATAAAAATCAAATATTTCTGGAATTATTTATGTTTGATATGGATAAAGGAATGCATCCTTTACCCTCATATTTTTGAAAATACTTGATACTTATCAAGTATGAAGTAGATATGGAATTTATGCTACTAAGCATAGTATTAATCAAAATAAAAAAAGTTTACATTTTAATTAATCTAAATAATTGTGAATTGATCAAATTTAATACGAGTCTGTTCTCGAAACAATGACATATGAAGCATATCATGCTGCTCTGTCCCAACCAGACATCCCTTTTCCATAGAAATTATTTACGATTTCCAATTCACTATATACTATAAAATGATATTTTTACTATGTTAGAAATAGAAAGATATTTCACATTTTTACGATTCGTAGATTCGTCTAAAATACTTTTGAGTAGATTATGTTTAGAACCACACCACCTGTGTTCTGCCCCCATAAAGTTACTTTTTCTAGGGGCATATTAATAGTATTGTGATTAGCATCGCTTTTTTTACTAGGTCCTCATCCTACATTCATGTCCCCATAGGACAAGTGCTATTCAGATTTACTTTTCTAAGATCTATGTAGAAGAAGTAGTACAAAGAAAAAGTGAAAGGAAAGGAAGGTTTCTCGTTTCCTTCTTCCTTCGTACTACTTCTTTTCCAAATAAATCTCTACCTTTAATACGACCCCTATTACCCCCCTTTTTTTTACTGATGATCTAGAATTCATCTAGACATCAGTAACCACTGTATTGATAATACAAATCAATTGCTTTGACTCACTGTTTTTACATAAATGATGAGTAAAAAAGCAGTAGGGACTAAAATGAACAATGCAACAGCAATAAATGTGAGGATATTTACTTCCATGATTGATTTTCCCTTCATTTTACAATAACTCAAGATTTGATCTCATAAAGTATAGATGAATCTTTTTTTTTATTGATTGAATCCTTCAATTATAAGATTCCATCAATAGGATCAATCTGAGTAACAGAATCTAACGGATTCCTATTAATTCTTCATAGATATGAATTCTTCAATAGAAATGAAATAGTATAACATACTATGATCTCTTATTCATACCGGATCTAGTAATTCGATTCCTAATCGATCCCATCGGGTTACTCATATAGTTACAACATTTTACATAAATGAAAAAATAGTACTGCCAAGCATTGGATATGCAAATATTATAAATATGGTTGTTTGATAAAATAAATAGTCTCAATCGAATATTGAGACGTTGATGATGACCCAAATTTGCCTATTCGAGGGGCAGGGCAGATAAGTATGATAAAGATTGCTCTAAGTAGATTATATCTACTGATTGATTTATTATTTTAAACTTACCTTCTAATGAAGGCAAGGAATAGTCCCAATAGGGATATTACAATCCATTAATCGATTCTATTGATAAAAAAAAGGACAAGAGAATTAATTCTCTTGATTCAGGTGAGCAAGATACCCAAGCTTGCATTTGCATCATGATTCTACATGACAAATCGCAAAAGGGGTCGAGGTAACTACAGCTAAAAAAAGCTAGAAAGATTCCCCTACTGAAATCCCCCTGATTCACCTTGTAATGTTCACCGAGAACTAAAAAGATAGTTTAAATTATTTGAAGGATTGCCCATGACCTTAGAATGAGTTGAACTATTTGGATAATCAATTTAGCCCAAACATCATCCAATCCTCATGTGATAATTGATCATAATCTTTTTGATTATGAGAATACCGTTCAATGACGTACTAGCACATCTGAAATAGTACCAATATTTCACTTCTGGGGAAGAACATGAGATAGATGTAACAGTATCTGGAAATCATTTAGAATGATCTGTAGAGATCTACGCGGTATTCTGACTTAGAAGGAGACTCCTCATGTGTTATCCTTCCTAACACAAATTGATCTTCCTACGAAGATCTATTCTTACAATTACGAATGTGTTTATATAACATTCGTTAATTATACGAACCTTTTTTGCTTTCTCAAGGAAAGAATAAAATTTAGTGCGGATCCACTATGATAATTCGATAATATCATTGAAATGGTGATAGAATCCCCAGTAGATCTATCCTGGTCTACCTGATTTCCCTTTTTTGCTCTTCTAATGGGGTGGGGATAAAGCAAAGAATTGATCAATTTATTGGATCGGGACTGATGGGGCTCGAACCCACTACTTCCATCTTGACAGGGTGGTACTCTAACCAATTGAACTATAATCCCAACTAGGTACAGTTGACTTAATAATCAGTACTAATTAAGTACTGTTGGGTCGATAAAAGATTTGACCTTTCTCTTTCAAATTTACTGAAAGTATCTGTTCGTTTCAATTTTTTATATATCGAGGATTCAAGAACCAATTACCTTTTCATCAAAATAATCGATTTATTATGAATATCAATCTATCAATCAAGTTAGTCTTGGGCTGAGCTGGATTTGAACCAGCATAGGCATATTGCCAACGGATTTACAATCCGTCCCCATTAGCCACTCGGGCATCGACCCAGGAACAAGAAATGGAAAGTCATTAGGAGACCTAATGAGTATTCTAATGACTTTCTTTCCTAGTATAATACCCCTAGGGGAAATCAAATCCCCATTGCCTCCTTGAAAGAGAGATGTCCTGGGCCACTAGACAATAGGGGCCCACTTATTGTTATAATATTCAAATCCTTAGGAAATTGTCAAGACTATGACACCACTAAATCTATTAGTTTTCTTTATGTTAGTGGTTTCATATTCTTCTTGTATTGTTCGTAAACTTCTCTAGTACATAAAGCCTCAAAAAAGGCTTTGCTTTTAGATACTGATAAAGATAAAAAGCGCTTAGTTTAAGCCCCAAAATTCTTGGGGTATTGCTATGGATATAACAACTATTATTTTGAACCAAAAGATGGAACAACGATCGAAAATAAAAATATTGAGTAAATGCCTCTTATAATATTTCTTACAATATCCCCCTCCTCTATATCACCATATTACAAAATTGATATTTGTTTTGGATGAGAACCATTTCCCCCCTTTCTTGTTGAACCGAGTACTCATTTATTCAAAGTGGAGATTCGCTCATGGAACCCGTAGCAATATTTGGTCCTCTGGACCAACACGTATGATAGAGTGCACATGTTTACAGGTAAAAATTATTCATAATGAAAAACACAAACTACATAATCTTATTAGATAGGGTCCCTATTGGATAGGGTCGAAAATCGAGCAGAAGAGTCCTAGACAATATTTGCTGACATAGGACAGAGCAGAATAGGCACAATTTAATAAAATAGGTTGTGTATTTATAAAATATCGCAGATGCCGATCTCTATCTCAGATAGAGACAATCCTATGTGTGGATCTGAGTGATAGACAGACAAACGAATAAGAGAGTCATCTCAATAGCCACGTGGGTTCACTAATTTAGTCAATTCAGATAAATTATTAATAAATAGGTAGACAAACAATGGAAGGTATATCCCTGTCAATTATGGAGTACAGATCTCACCTTTTTAATAATAAATTTGAAGAGTTCAATCGAACTATTAATGGGTCAATAGGACCAATTGACATTATCGAAATAAAATTGGTCCTCAAACAACAAATTAGATAAACTATTATTAATATTATATTCTATGTGGTTTCATTTTGCTACTACATATATACCAGATATGTAGTAGACTCATGCATTCATCATGAAATGATTAATAGCCCTTTTAACTCAGCGGTAGAGTAACGCCATGGTAAGGCATAAGTCATCGGTTCAAGCCTGATAAAGGGCTCCTGTAATGATTCCTACAAAGCATGGTGTTCATTTTTCATAGTTTGATGTTTAATTAAGGTAAAAAAACTATGAAAAATAGTTAATTAAATACCTGTCATTATTAGTTTTAGGTTCAACATTTGTTATGCTCGAAATAGAGCACCTAATATGAGTGAGGACAACTAGAATGCTATCTAGACTATTAGATAATAGTCTTTTTTATCCATCTTGCTACTATAGGAAGATAAATAGTATAAGATTAGACATAAGAATTATGTCATTTTCGTAATTTTGAGGCATTATAATTGAAATTGTGAATACGTAATTTAAATCCCAAAATATGAAAATATTTTCACTCTTTTATATCCTAAATCTTTCAGCCCAAAAGAGGTAAATAAGAAGAAGTAAGTGAACCTGACCCATTGACTGATGAATATATCAGCTATTCTGATATTGAAAATTGAGGGATATTTTGAAAGTGGACTTTCAATTCTCTGAAATTATTCAAATGATTGAATATTTGGTTTATGATTGGATGTTTTGTCGAATGAATAGTTATTATTTCTCTTCTTTCCGGAAAGAATAGAGATGGAAGTCTGAATTATGGACGGAGTCAATTTCCCCTTATCTTTAATCCATAAATCGATTCCTATCTAGAGAATCGAATTAAAGAAAGGAACTGTTAATATTTAACTATAGTTAAATAGTACTCCTTTTTTCTAAATAGAAGGAAAAGAACAAATAGAGTTCTTTCCTCTAACTCTATGAGTTAATCAAATATCTCCTTCTTATTGTTCTTATTTATTCGTAGGAATATAGTAGTATTTACTAATCAATTTTTTGATCTTGGAGTGAGGTTCACGACGGAATACTATTTAAATGTAATAGATGTCGTGAATAGTATCTGGTGAAGAACAAAAAAGCTTTACGGTAGTTGTTCTGTTGACATTTATTCCATTCAGAAGGTAATTTGAGGATTAGAAAGAAACTGAATACAAACAACATCATGCATTTACCTATATTGGATTGGTTAAGTTTAGCGGATAATATCTGTGCCAACAAGGAATCTTTAGAACCCAATTTGTTTAAAGGGATGATGGATTAAAAATTGTCCATAGATATGCAAACTAGTGTATACCTTTTGATTCTATCAGATAGGGTGCTCAAAAAAGGTCAAAATAGTTAAATAGGAAGATCACAATGACTATAGCCCTTGGAAAGTCTTCCAAAGATGAACAAACTTTATTTGATACTATGTATGACTGGCTACGCAGAGACCATTTTGTTTTTGTGGGTTGGTCTGGTCTATTGCTTTTTCCTTGTGCTTATTTTGCCCTAGGTGGATGGTTTACAGGTACAACCTTTGTGACTTCATGGTATACTCAGGGATTGGCCAGTTCCTATTTAGAAGGTTGTAATTTTTTAACTACTGCAATTTCTATGCCTGCTAATAGTTTAGTACATTCTTTTCTGCTATTATGGGGTCATGAAGCACAAGGAGATTTTACTCGTTGGTGCCAATTAGGTGGTCTATGGACTTTTTTTGCTCTTCATGGTGCTTTTGGTCTAATAGGCTTCATGTTACGCCAATTTGAACTTGCTCGATCTGTACAATTGCAACCTTATAATGCAATTGCGTTCTCTACTCCAATTGTTGTTTTTGTTTCTATATTCTTGATTTATCCATTAGGTCAGTCTGGTTGGTTTTTTGCACCTAGTTTTGGTGTAGCAGCTATTTTTTGATTTATCCTCTTTTTTCAAGGTTTTCATAATTGGACCTTGAATCCATTTCATATGATGGGAGTTGTTGGAGTATTGGGTGCTGCTCTTCTATGTGCTATTCATGGTGCTACCATGAAAAATACTTTATTTGAAGATGGTGATGGTGCAAATACGTTCTGCACTTTTAACCCAACTCAAGCTGAAGAGACTTATTCTATGGTCACTGCTAACCATTTTTGGTCCCAAATTTTTGGGGTTTCTTTTTCCAATAAACATTGGTTACATTTCTTCATGTTATTTGTACCAGTGACCGGTTTATGGATGAGTGCCATTGGAGTAGTTGGTCTAGCTCTAAACTTACGTGCCTATGACTTTGTTTCCCAGGAGATTCGTGCAACAGAAGATCCTGAATTTGAGACTTTATACACAAAAAATATTCTCTTGAATGAAGGTATTCATGCTTGGATGGCGGCTCAAGATCAGCCTCATAAAAACCTTATATTCCCTGAGGAGGTTCTACCCCATGGAAATGCTCTTTAATGGAACTCTAGCTTTAGCTGGTCATGACCAAGAAACTACTGGTTTTGCTTGGTGGGCTGGTAATGCTCGACTTATCAATTTGTTGGGAAAATTACTTAGGGCTCACATGGCTCATGCTGGATTAATCGTATTCTGGGCTGGAGTAATGAATCTATTTGAAGTGGCTCATTTTGTATCGAAAAAGCCTATGTATGAATAAGGCTTGATTTTACTTCCTCATTTAGCTACTCTAGGATGGGGAGTCGGTCCTGGTGGGGAAATTGTGGATACTTTTGCCTATTTTGTATATGGGTTACTTCACTTAATTTCTTCTACAGTTTTAGGTTTCAGTGGTATTTATCATGCACTAATCGGACCCAAAACTTTAGAAGAATCTTTTCCCTTTTTTGGTTATGTATGGAAAGATAGGAACAAAATGACCACAATTTTAGGTATTCACCTAATCTTGTTAGGTGTTGGTGCTTTTCTCTTAGTATTCAAGGCTGTGTATTTTGGTGGCATATATGATACCTGGGCTCCCGGTGGTGGAGATGTAAGATAAATTATGAATCTTATGCTTAACCCAGGTGTTATATCTGGTTATTTACTCAAGTCCCCTTTTGGGGGAGAGGGATGGATTGTTAGCGTGGACAATCTAGAAGATCTAATTGGAGGACATGTGTGGTTAGGTTTGATTTATATTTTTGGTGGTATCTGGCACATCTTAACAAAACCTTTTGCATGGGCTCGTCGTGCGTTTGTGTGGTCCGGAGAAGCTTACTTATCTTATAATTTAGCAGCTCTTTCTATCTTTGGTTTCACTGCTTGTTGTTTTGTTTGGTTTAACAATATAAATTATCCTAGTTAATTCTATGGGCCTACTAGCCCAGAGGCCTCTCAATCTCAAGCATTTACTTTTCTAGTTAGAGATCAACGTCTTGGAGCTAGTGTGGGGTCTGCCCAAGGGCCTACTGGTTTAGGTAAATATCTTATGCATTCTCCTACTAGAGAAATTATCTTCGAAGGAGAAACAATGCATTTTTGGGATCTTCGTACTCCCTGGTTGGAACCTCTAGGGGGTCCTAATGGTTTGGACTTGAGTAAGTTAAAAAAGGACATACAACCCTGGTAAGAATGATGTTCAGCAGAATATATGACTCATGTTCCTTTAGGTTCTTTAAATTCTGTGGGTGGTGTAGCTACCAAGATTAATGTGGTGAATTATGTTTCACCTTGAAGTTGGTTAGCCACCTCTCATTTTGTTCTAGGATTTTTCTTTTTTGTAGGTCATTTGTGGTATGCAGGAAGGGCTCGCGCAACTGCAGCAGGATTTGAGAAAGGAATTGATCATGATTTTGAACCTATTCTTTCCATGACCCCTCTTAATTAAACCATAGTTGAAGCTAGATAAAATCTAAATCTATCCAATTTAGATTTATTTCCCATGTTGGGAGATGGGATAGTGGTAACCTTCGATATTATTTTTCCAACTGAATCCTTGTTGCTCGGCTATCTATATTATATAGCCGAGCCTTTTTTGGTACTGAACTGATAAGTTTAATTTTTCAATGAACAAAAGGAGAGAGAGGGATTCAAACCCTCAATAGTTAACTATACCGGTTTTCAAGACCGGAGCCATCAACCACTCGGCCATCTCTCCCAGACGAAAACAATTCTATTTTACCTCGACAGTTAATACCTAACTATAGGGTTGTTAAACTATAGGGTTGTTATATATATTATAGTTGATATCTCATGATGGTAAAAAGAAACAAATTTCCCTATTATTTCACACTCAAATTGAAATTTGATAAATTTAAGCTCGATTAATTTATGATCAAATAAAATCCATAGTGCATTTGATTATAATTTGATCGGATAGGGATCCGATGGTATAGTCTATTGAATCTGTTGGAAGCTTTTAAGATCAAAACCATGACTATTGCTTTCCAATCATCTATGTTTACATTAATTGAAATTTCATTTCTCCTAGTAATTGGTGTACCTATTGCACTTACCTCTCCTAATGGTTGGTCGAGTAGCAAAAATGTGCTATTTTTAGGGGTATCATTATGGATTGGATCAGTCTTTTTAGTAGGTATTCTAAATTCTTTCATATTGTAGATATGTTCTAAGATCTTTTGAGTTGAAACTCACCCCCCCTCCCCTCTCCGGAGGGGCATTATAGTTTGCAATGGCATTTCCCATAAATGCCAAGGAACTAAATGAAAGTGATCTTGGCAGGAGTTATTTTCTTATTGGTATAGTAAATAATCATACTATAATTCCATTAAAATATAATTACATAGAAGTAAGTGGTAATATATGGAGTATATATTATATACTCCAATAATGAGTCAAATGCGGGTATGGTTGAATGGTAAAATTTCTCCTTGCCAAGGAGAAGATGCGGATTCAATTCTTGCTACCTGCCCATCTGAAAGATGAAATAGAAAAAGGAATAGTTTTTGGTTTGGTTGTATCCTTTCATGGTTTATCAAGCCATTCTAAATGGAATGAGTCAACCTTTTTGACTATTGTGTCTTTGCAGAGATGGGATTTGAACCCCTGGCTTCAAGGTTATGAGCCTTGCGAGCTACCAAACTGCTCTACTCCACACTATCCCTTAATATTAGCTTTGCTATAATAACCAAAATGGGTTACATTGAGCAACCCCTTACTCATGTTATCCTCCCTCCCTATATAGGGAGGGGAGGGACTTTTCTATCATCACAAAAACCTTAAATAATCTTTTTTTCCTCCTACCAACTCGATTTTGTTACCCTAGCCAATAGACATGTGTGAGCCATCTCCCAGATTATATATCCAGACAACTCAAAATCCCTATAGTTGGCTCTAGGCCTTCTAGTCGTTCAACAACGGTGACGAAGATGTGTAGGTGCACTATTGCATGGTGAAGATTGTAATTTTCTATAAATTTCCAATTTTTCATCTAATGATGAGACTTTGCTCATCACTTTTTTTAAAGATTGATGAAGAAGAGTATATTTCCTTTCCAATCTTTGTTTCTTTTTTTCTCTTTGAATGAGACTTTTTCTTGCCATAATGATTTAGTCAGCTTATATCCAGGAATAAAAAATATAAATCAAATTTGAGATGGAGAAGTATTACGTGGATAATTCCATCTTTTTATGCAGAGATGATTAGATTGATAATCTAAATATCTCCTAAAATTGAAAATAAAAAAACAAATTAACCAAATTTGCCTGATGTAGAGGCGATTAAGAAAGCTTCATAGGTGAATATATAACCTACGAAAAAGTGAGCTAATCTAACTAATCGTGCTTGAACAATGGAAAGAGCTACCGTCTTATCCCTCCATCAGACTAAATTAGCCAAAGGTGTACGTTCATGGGCCCATGCGAGAGTTTCAATCAGTTCCTACCAATATCCACACCAGGAAATAAGAAACATAAATCCAATAGCCCAAACAAGATGCCCGAATAAGAACATCCACGCCTAGACAGATAAACTGTTCATACCAAAAGGATTGTATCCATTAATAAGTTGTGAAGAGTTTAACCAAAGATAATCTCTTAACCATCCCATTAAATATGTGGAAGACTCATTAAATTGAGCTACATTCCCCTGCCATAAGGTGATATGCTTCCAATGCCAATAAAAAGTAACCCATCCAATAGTATTCAACATCCAAAAAACTGCCAAATAAAAAGCATCCCAGGCTGAAATATCGTAAGTGCCACCCCATCCTGGACCATCGCAAGGAAAACTATAACTAAAATCTTTTTTATCAGGCATTAGCTTTGAACCACGTGCATCTAAAGCACCTTTGACTAAAATCAATGTAGTTGTATGCAAACCAAGAGCAATAGCATGATGAACCAAAAAATCTCCAAGACCAATTGTTAAAAAGAGTGAATTTTTATTATCGTTAATAGCATTCAACCAACCAGGTAACCATATGCTTTTACCAGCATTGAATGCTAGATCATTTGCTAAAGATAAGAGTACATCAAAACCATATAAGGTCTTACCTTGAGCAGATTGTTTCCACTGAGAAAATATAGGTTCGATCAAGATTTGTTTTTCCAAAGTACCAAAAGCAAGCATAACATCGTTATGAACATAAAGTCCCAAGGTATGAAAACCTAGGAATAAACTAGCCCAACTCAAATGAGATATTATAGCTTCCTTATGTTCCAACATTCTCACTAATACATTATCCTTATTCTGTTCTGGATCATAATCCCTAATGAGGAATATAGCTCCATGAGCAAACACCCCTGTCATAATGAATCCGGCAATGTATTGATGATGAGTATACAATGCAGCTTGGGTAGTGAAGTCTTGTGCTATGAATGCATAGGCAGGTAAAGAATACATGTGTTGAGCCACCAAGGAAGTGATAACCCCCAAAGAAGCTAGAGCAAGACCTAATTGAAAGTGAAGAGAATTATTGATTGTGTTATAAAGACCTTTATGTCTGCGTCCTAATCGGCTTCCTGGAGGAATATGTGCTTCTAAAATATCTTTTATACTGTGTCCAATCCCAAAGTTAGTTCTATACATATGACCAGCAATAAAAAAGACAAATGCAATAGCTAAATGATGATGAGCTATATCAGTTAGCCACAAACTTTGAGTTTGTGGGTGAAATCCTCTGAGAAGAGTTAGAATAGCAGTTCCTGACCCTTGCGAGGTACCAAATAAATGATTATTGGAATCAGGATTTTGAGCATAAAGATTCCACTAACCTATAAAAAGGGGTTCTAAGCCTTGGGGATACGGTAATACAGACAAGAAGTTATCCCATCTTATGTGTTCCCCCCTTGATTCAGGGATAAGAACATGAACTAAATGTCCCGTCCAAGCCAAAGAACTGACTTTGAAGATCCCCGACAAATGATGATTGAGACGAGATTCAACATTTTTAAACCATGAAACACTTGGTTTCCATTGAGGTTATAGATGCAACCGACCCGCTATTAAAAAGATAGTGGAAAGAAATAGCAAGAAAAGAGCTCTGCTATAAAGATCTTCATTAGTGCGTAAGCCAATTGTATACCACCACTGATAAACACCAGAATAAGCAATATTTACTAGACCGGGGGCACCTCCTCGGGTAAAGGCTTCTACAACTGATTGACCAAAATGAGGACCCCAAATTGCATGAGCAATAGGCCTTACATGTAAGGGATCATGGAACCATGCTTCGAAATTGCCTTGCCAAGCCACGTGGAACAAATTACCAGAGGTCCACAGAAAGATTATAGCTAATTGACAAAGTGAGAAGCAAAAATCTTCTGATAAAGAAGTTCTTCGGTAATATCATCATGACTCTCAAAGTCATGTGCAGTAGCAATACCAAACCAAATACAATGAGTAGTTGGGTCCTAGGCCAAGCCTTGACTGAACTTTGGAAATCTTAATGCCATAATGCTTTTCAAATCCTCCTAGTCGTTATCCTACTGCAATAATTCTTGCTAGGAAGAACGCCCATGTTGTGGCGATTCCACCCAGAAGGTAATGAGCTACTCCTACAACACGTCCTTGGACAATACTCAAGGCTCTGGGCTAGATAGCAGGAGTAACCTTTACTTTATTATGAGCCCAAACAATAGATTCAATTAGTTCTTGCCAATATCTGTGACCACTGAATAGGAACATTAAACTAAATGCCCAAAAAAAATGAGCACCTAAGAAGAAAAGACCATATGCAGATAATGAAGAACCATAAGATTGAATTACTTGAGAGGCTTGTGCCCATAGAAAGTCACGGAGCCACCTGTTAATTGTAATAGAACTTTGGGCAAAGTTTCCTCTCGTGATATGAGTTACCACTCCCTAATCACTTATACTACCCCAAACATCGGACTACATTTTCCAACTAAAATGGAATATTACTACCGAAATTGCATTATACATCCAAAATAACCCTAGGAAGACATGATCCCAGGCAGATACTTGACATGTTCCTCCTCTTCCAGGCCCATCGCAAGGAAAATGAAAACCAAGATTCACTTTATCGGGTATTAAATGAGAGCTACAGGCAAATAAGACACCTTTAAGTAGTATTAATACAGTCACATGGATAGTAAATGCATGAATATGGTGTACTGAAAAATCTATAGTTCTTAATGGAATAGGTAACAAAGCCACTTTGGCACCTACTGCTACCAAATCACCACCTCCCCAGGTTAAGCTGGTGCTTGCTGTTGCATCAGGAGTTATCAAACTAGGTGATGATGCATGAGTGTTTTGTATCCATTGAGCAAAGATAGGTTGTAATTATATAGCAGTATCTGAAAACATATCTTGATGACATCCTAAAGCACTCATAGTATCATTATGAATATACAGACCAAAACTGTGGAAACCTAAGAATATACATGCCCAGTTGAGGTGTGATATAATTGCATCATGATGTCTCAGAACATGATCTAAAAGATTGTTGTATTGAGTAGTCAGATCATAATCTCTTACCATAAAAATAGTTGCATGTGCAACAGCACCAACTATGAGAAATCCACCAATCCACATATGGTGCGTGAATAGAGAGAGCTGGGTACCATAGTCAATAGCTAGATATGGATAGGGGGCATAGAATACATGTGGTGAGCTACGACAATAGTTAAAGATCCTAACATAGCTAGGTTAAGAGCTAATTGAGCATGCCATGAGGTAGTTAAGATCTCGTAAAGACCTCTATGACCCTCCCCTATAAATGGACCTTTATGAGCTTCCAAAATTTCCTTGAGGTTATGGTCAATACCCCAATTGGTCCTATACATATGACCTGCGATCAGAAATAGAATTGCAATAGCCAAATGGTGATGTGCAGTATCGGTCAGCCATAGACCCCCCATTACCGGATTGAGTTCTCCATGAAAAGTCAAAAAATTGGAATATTCTGACTAGTTCAAGGTGAAAAATGGGGTCAATCCCTCAGCAAAACTGGGATAAATTTGAGCTAAAAGATTATGATTTGAAATAAATTCATGAGGAAGTGGTATCTCTTTAGGGTCCACTCTAGCATCTAGGAGTTGATTAATAGGTAAAGAAACATGTACTTGGTGTCCTGCCCAACCTAGAGACCCAAGTCTTAGTAACCCTGATAAATGGTGGTTCAACATGGATTCTACATCTTGGAACCAAGCCAATTTTGGAGCAGCTTTGTGATAATGGAACCAACTAGCAAAAAGCATTAACGCTGCAAAGATCAATGCACCAGTTGCGGTGTAGTAAAGTTGTAACTCACTAGTTATTCTGGATGCTCACCAAATCTAGAAAAACCCAGAGGTTATTTGTATTCCTCAAAAACCTCCACCTACATCTCCATTCAAAATTTCTTGACCTACTATTGGCCAAACTACCTGAGCACTGGGTTTGATGTGAGTAGGATCACCCAACCATGCTTCATAATTAGAGAAACGAGCGCCATGAAAGTACATCCCACTTAGCCAAATAAAGATGATGGCTAGTTGACCAAAATGAGCACTAAATACTTTGCGAGAGATCTCTTCCAAGTCATTGGTATGGCTATCAAAATAATGAGCATCAACATGTAGGTTCCAGATCCAAGTGGTAGTATTAGGTCCCTTAGCTAGTGTCTTTGAGAAATGACCGGGTTTAGCCCATTTTTCAAAAGATGTTTTAATAGGATCCCTCTCCACCATGATCTTTACTTCTAATTCTGATGAACGAATGATCATTGAGTTCTCCTCTTTCCAGATGAGACATGAGAAAAAACCCGCCAATAGGAAGGAATTATTGAACGATAGATATATGTTCTTAACTCATTCCTCTCTTTATTTCCTAGTTCAGGACTGAAGCAAACTATGATACAAAAGTCAATCTAAGGCAGGTGTTCAAATTTATTATGACATATACCATAGGTGATCAATGGACCATTACAATATGGGAAACATCTTTCCCACCCAGTGGGAAAAGGCATTTCTCGATATAATGTGTAATATAATTATCTTCATATCCAGTTTGTTGTATTTACCCATATATCTGGACCCCATATGACCCAGATAACATTTTTGAATTAAAAAAACTTTGAATTATTTGTGGATAAATATTAATGGATCCTTAATAAATTAAATCTCTGGACGGGATTTACTCCTATTCAAAATATCCCTTTCATTAACGATCCATAGAAGGTATTATTTATTTTATTGTTAATATATTTATTTATATAAATGACAACGAAATAAGAGAAGCTAATTCGATCGAATAGTATGATTCATTTATTTATCCTGAATGGATAAAATGTTTCATATCATAATCCATACGATTTACCAGTATGGTAATAGAGAGATTTTCATTCTACAAAACATCCTGTAATCTTTAACCAATTTTGTGCTTCGATATAATTACTTAAAGCAAGTGCTATAGCTTGCTTCCAATACTCAACAGCTTGATTGAACCAAGCCTCTACAATTTCAGGATCTCCTTGTCGAATGGCCTGTTCTCCTCAGTCGGGATAGGTCAACTTGGAAAAAATTTCTTCCCTTAGAACCGTACTTGAGAGTTTCCTACCTCATACGCCTCAATTCACATATTATTCTTTAGTTCTTTATCCAAACTTACAAAATAGAAGAGAGTTGATTGGGAATAGGTTCAGGTTAACCGAAAGAATAGAAAGGGTCAATGACATGAGTTTCAAACTTCACTTTTGATAAATGAAAAAGGTTTTATCTTTTCTCCCACCCTCATAAAGATGAAGTATAGAAACAAAAAGATCTATTTCAGATTATCTGAATAGAAGTCTTTTTAAGGGGTAAATATCTATTTTCTGTATAGAACTTTCAAATAGTACTTTCTGTCTGCAATTGGTAGGAGAGTACTTCACATCTTTAGGATCTGATCCTACACCGTTGCTCAATAGCCTAGTAAATCAACTCTATTACATAAGTTGATTCCTTATTTTTGTCAATGAGTAGATTTGATCGTATCAGCCCGAACTTTCAACAATTGATCTTTATGGTGCTTTCTCCATCAATTGAATGGTTTTTTTAATCCATAGAATATCCAGGCTCTATTTATCCATTCATATTTGGGCTCCTATGAGGGATATTTTTTTTACTACAGCTGATAAAAACTGTCCCTTTGGACGGTGTATATATAAAAAGCCTATTCTTTTGTCCTTATTCGTAGTTCTAAACGAATTCATTCTATAGTACAGATAGCCACACGTAATGATAGATCAGGGCCATGTTATTAAGAGCTTGTGGTAAAGATGGGTTTCATTCTAATGCCTAGAAATAATATTCCAAAGCCTTAGTATGTTCCCCATTACTCGTGTGGATAAGACCTATATTATATAGTATATAACTTCGATCATAAGGGTTGATTTCTAGGCACATGGCTTCATAATAATTTTGTAAAGCTTCAGCATATTCCCCTTCAGATTGAGCTGACATTCATCACGGTCGTTCATTCAATTGAAATGATCTCCGTTACAAAACCGTACATGAGATTTTCACCTCATACGGCTCCTCCTTTTATTTTACATAATAAGGGAAGTAATCCATTGAATTATAAAGAGAGTCTTATTGCCATTATTAATAATTAACAGGAGCTAGTGTATTTATGATGAATCTCTAGCCATCCTTCTTGTAAAGATTCTTTTTTTTTGAATAACAAGGATTTTAGCTTATCACTAAAAACAGAACCTTCAATAATTTCTTTGTCCTTAATGCACCATATTTTAAGGGAGTTATTCACTTCAACAATCTCCGATGGTTCTAACGGTATCTGAAGTACAAACGAGATGGATGTTTGTTGCCCCAACCATTCTCACTAGCCCTTCATAAAAAGGTCATATGTATGATAACGAAGCATTTGTGTTGTCGATTTCCACACGTAGTGCTTTTTAATTTCCACTATGCGTGCTTATCAGATAGGTTTGACCATTAACACCTATTACATACATAGGTGTAACCTTTCGCTTGATACTAGAATCTCAGAAGATCAAAGCATCTAAGGCTGCATCAATCGGGGATACACGACAGAAAGAATTGTTCTATTTATGAAACTCACTTTCACTAAGCGTAAGTTTTCTTTAACTCAATATCCTGCCATTCCCTGAAAGGAGAAAAATAGAAAGAGAAAAAAATATCAAATCACACCATCTCTGTAATAGGTAAATGCCTCTTTCTCCCCTGAAGCCATTGGGATTATTTGCAATAAGATATCTGCTACAATTGTGAAGGTCTTATCGATAAAATTGTCATTTCTCTAAGATCTAAGAATAGTCAATTAGAGATTTGATAATTTCCTTCATTCCCCATATGGAAATGATCCCATGAACAAAATGATTTTTTGACGCACAATAGCATAATAAATGGGTTTCCTTCTGATCGTAAATATGTGAAAATTCTAATCTAATTGACTATTCTGAATTAAAATAGATAGAGAATATTCGAAAGGGGTGTTCATGTAAATTGACTAATGAACAATAGAAAAAATTTAATTTATTTTAAATTAAATATTCTACGAACTCAATAAGTAAGTCCAGACTCATTTGCTCGTGATCCAAATGAGCAAACAAGTAAGTAAAGTGAAAGGATCATTGCATAATGAGAACTAAATGATCATTGTGTGCATACCCATATTAACATACATAATAAATATGTATAAAAATCTCGTCATAATGATACAATTTGTACTATGAATCCTTGCCAAAGAATTATTAATAATACTATACAATGATTATGTATATTATGATCATGAAATTAAATGGATTAATAGATCTGGCTCAATTTCATGATTGGATTAGGCAACCTGAATAAGATGAGATCAATAGATTGATAAAGATTCTAATTTGCTGAAATAGGAAGAAAATAAGAAGTGTGGTAAAATATTCTTTTGTCTTTAGGGGGGATTGAATAAGTTAAGTACTTTACTTCTGTAAAAGGAAGTTCTCGTATCTGAACAAGAATAATTTTTAACTTGCTATCCACTAATCTAATTTACATTTTTTGAATTTAAATGGAGAGATTGCATAGGAAAGATGGCTGAGCAGTTCAAGGCGTAGCATTGGAACTGTTATGTAGGCGTGTGTTTACCAGGGGTTCGAATCCCTCTCTTTCCATATATTCACCTTATTTTTTTATCAATCTATTGAATCCCATCCCAATAGGATGATCTCATCATCCCACAACGCCGTTATTATTTCGTGATAGAGGAAATGAAATGAGGAAAATGAACATTGGTATGGGAAAGGAAAATAACTAACATTGGAATTGTAAAAAATGGACAATAAATGTGTTAATATTTATTAATATTGTAATGTAATGTATAGAGGAATAGATGTGTAGGAATCCCTCCTTTTTATTCTCAATTTAAACTTGACAAGAATAATACTCTACGACTAACAATTCATTAATCTTCAAACTGATCCGTTTACTATCTACTATTTTTTTTACAAATCCAATATATTGTGACTTTTTTTTTTAAAGATTCAAATGGTTTGGCACCCAGATTTTATCCCTCTGGGATAGATCTATATTTTTATTTATTATATTTCTGGATCTTTGTTGATCTTTTATAGAAATCAAATCTTGGGGTTTGCAACGATAACTTGGTATATCTACTATCTGATCATTGACCAAGATATGTCTATGGTTGACTAATTGTCTGGCTCTAGGAATGGTAAGTGCCATACCCAATCAAAAAATAATGGTATCCAAATGCATTTCAAGTAATTGTAATAGGACCTGACCCATGGGTCCATTGGCTCTTCTAGCAATATGAACATATTGAAGTAATTGTCACTCTGTAAGTCCGTAATGAAAACGTAATCTTTGTTTTTCTTTTAGACAGATAGGATATTTAGAAGGTTTAGGAGGTTTAGAATGTTTTCTCTTGCCAGACTTCTCAATAATTCTGTTGGGTGTTTTCTTACTGAGTCCTGGTAAAGTCTTCAGACGATTTATTATTTTTAAACGAGGTCCGCGATAACGGGACATAAAAACTCCTTATTTTATGAAATAAACAAATAATGCTGGAAAGAGGAATAGTATAAACCGTGTGAATATTGTAATTATTTTATATGGAGAATGACATTTTTTCAATTTATGTTTGTATTGGAGAGGTCTAAAAAAATATGTTCCAATCATTCATTTCGTTATGCCATGACAGACCCGGTGGACCGATGATCATAAAAGGAAGAGTTTTCTCCCTATTTCATAGATCCTAACGAGACATGGTTTATAATGGAAGGAATGAAAAAAATAGAAAAGAGCCAGCTATCGGGATCGAACCAATGACCATCGCATTACAAGTGTGATGCTCTAACCTCTGAGCTAAGCATGCTTATATCTAAATGTAGGATGCAATCACATATTTATTGGTATGAGATTCAAAGATCTCTTAATAATCGTAGCAATTAAATTATAGCAAATCGAATTCTAATAATGTAGTTAAGATTAGAATGGAACATTGCTTTAACTTATATTTATTATTAATATGAGTATTGATTAGCATCAGATAAGAATGGGGCGTGGCCAAGTGGTAAGGCAACAGGTTTTGGTCCTGTTATTGCGAAGGTACGAATCCTTCCGTCCTAGCCAGACGGGACAAATATTTAAAGAATAAAATAATGGTATAAATTGGATTTCTACTTTCTTTTGATTTCTAGTCATTTCATAGACTATACTTATGGAAGGGAAATATGATTTTAAATAGGTATTAAATATAGAAAGGGATATTTTTATGGTGTAGGATGGGAACACAAATCAAATTGAAATAAAGTCTAATTTATCCATAAAGATAAGGAAGAATCAAATGCTATAAAGAGTTTCACTAGTCCGAATTAAAAAAATGGATAAGAATATTGCATAAAAAATGCATAAAGAATATAATGATTCTCAGTCTCGATGATACAATGTTGAGAGAGAAGGAAGTAAGAGAGGGTATTCCACCATTGAACGAATATCCAATGAATCAATTTATTAATTGAAATTAAATTGATGAGATGATATTATCTCATCATCTCATTCTTCGAGAACGGGGATATGGCAGAATTGGTAGACGCTATGGACTTAATCGAATTGAGCCTTGGTATGGAAACTTACTAAGTGATAGCTTCCAAATCTAGGGAACCCTAGGATATTCTGAATGGGCAATCCTGAGCCAAAATTTCCCAAAAAGGGATAGGTGCAGAGACTCGACGGAAGCTATTCTAACAAATTAATATCATTTGAATTTGACCCAATACTATTATCTAAAGAGTGTCCTTTGTATATAACACTTAATAAATGAAACAAAAGTAACGATTAGAACTTGAGTCGTTCTAGGCTTTTTTTTAGTAGCCTAGCTCAAAATCAAATTGAATGAACTAATTCATTAAGTAATCCAATTTAGAGCTTCTTTAGAAAGAGAGTTAATTCCATTTTTTTTAATGAATGATTGGATGAGGATAAAGATAGAGTCCAATTCTACATGTCAATACCAACAACAATACAAATTGCAGTAGGAGGAAAATCCGTTGGTTTTATAGACCGTGAGGGTTGAAGTCCCTCTATCCCCAGGTTTATGTCCGAATAACACATATCTTATTCTTTTCATAATTCTGTGAGCAATTCGGAATTCTCACTTTATTTTAAATAGTGCTTATTGTGATTATCTATTACCCCACTATTTTTTGCTAAATAGAAAAATAGATCTTAAGACAAGTTGATCGTAGGAGCAATTGATCTATTTTGTCACATAATCATGTACTATATGTACAATTACTATTATTACAATTGTAATACATAATTTTAATTAATTTTATAATTATGCGATTATGACTTATTAATCCAAAAATAGGATCCTTTCCAAAAGAAAATTTTTTTTCCCTTTGTCTTTTTAGTTGACACGAGTGCAGGTTCTGTACTAGGATAATGTAGAGGGAAGAGCTGGGATAGATCAGTTGGTAGAATAGAGGACTGAAAATCCTCATGCCACCAATTCAAATCTAGTTCCTGGCATGCAGAACCATCTTATCTAGATGGATAAGAAAGAATATATATATATATATATATATATATATATATATATATATATATATATATGGGTATAATCCATACATGTAGATCTATGTCTACATATTGGTAAAAGCATCTTCCATTTTTTTCCACTTTTTTGTTTATAGTGTGCCTTCTCTATTCTAATCAAATCTTGAAAGAACTCAGAAAAATTGAGCTTGGAACCAGTATAAGCTCAAATTGGAGATTTCCTTTTCGTACATAAGATGTGGTGTGGTAAATAATTATTGATGTGCGAATAAAATACATTTTGTTCATCCTTCTTTCATTCAAGGATATAGTATAATTTCTAATGTGGCCAGAGCCGCATTTGATTTCATATAAAATGGAAGAGATTATCCAAAATATAGATCTATCATTGCAAAAGTAAAAAAATTTTAGTTTTATTCCATTCAATGAGAATCTTGTATCTCATAAAAATTAGGTGCAATATAATCTTTGCGTAAAGGCCAACCAATCCAACTTTCAGGCATCGATATACATTTGAGACATGGATGACTTTCATAAAGTATTCCCAACATATCATAAGATTCTTGTTCTTAAAAATTAGCACCTTTCCAAATATGTCGAACAGACGGTATTCTGGGATCTTTCCTTGGGACAAAAACTTTTATACACACTTCTTCGGGTTGATCTGCATTATCCTTTATTTTTGTAAGATGATATACACTAGCTAATGATCCCCCTGGTGCTACATCATAGGCACACTAAGAATGGAGATAATTAAAACCATAAACATATAAGGCGATGGCTATTGAGGCCATATCCTCAGATTTGATTTGTAACGTCTCTGTGCCTTGGTAATCAAAACCCAAAGTTCTATGAGCTAACTTATGCTTGGCTAGCCAAGCAGATAGTCGACCCTGCATTTGATTACTATTTATTGTCAAAGTATCTGTATAAGTATTTAACATTTACAATGGAATTTAAAATTATTTTTCCTGTTCATTACTTTCTACTAACGATTATTCATTCACCAATTAGATAGTGAACTCTCGTATTTTCAAGTTTTTCAAGGGGTAGCTCTAAAATGGCTTTAGATGTTTTGGGGGGTATCTCTAAAGTTGAATCAAATTGATATTCATAAGATTGATGGAAAAACTTATCCTCTTCATTTTCAATATGAATACCGGGTCCAATATGAAACCTATGCTTTCTAGAGAAATACCTCTTTATTTGTTGAGACGCGGTCTTCTATTCAGATAGCTCTCAAGCTATTTTTTCATGAAGTTTTATTATAGTATCTATAATAGCTTCTGGTTTAGGAGGGCAACTTGGCAAATAAATGTCCATAGGAATTAACTTATCTACTCTGCGAACAATAGTATAAGAATCTGTACTAAACATTCCTCCTATCATCGAACATGCTCCCATATCAATTACATATTTTGGTTCAGGCATTTGTTCATATAATCTCACTAAAGAAGGAGCCATTTTCATGGTCACAGTTCCAGCTGTTATAAGGAGGTCGGCTTGTCTAGGACTAGATCTTGGTACCAAACCGTAATGATCAAAGTCGAATTGTGAACCTATTAATGAAGCAAATTCGATGAAACAATAACTAGTACCATAAAGGAGCGGCCATAAACTAGAGAGTCTCACCCAATTTGACAGATCATTTAGAGTAGTTGAAATAATTGAATTTGGAATTGATTAATCAAGCAAAGGTGACTCTATAGGATATATCGCTAGCTTTATGTAATGTTCTACTTCCCTTCTACCACCCAAAAATTTGGAAGTTAAGACCATTCCAATGCTCCTTTTCTCCATGCATAAACTAAACCAATAATTAAGATAAGCATGAAAAAAAAAGCTTCTATAAATGTATATAGACCCAAAATATCAAAACTCATCACCCATGGATAGAGAAAGACTATTTCCACATCAAAAACAATGAAAACTAGAGCAAACATATAATAACAAATTCTAAATTGGATCCAAGTATCTCCCATTGGTTCTATACCTGATTCGTAACTAGTGGCTTTCTCTGGCCCTTTATTTATCAGGGCCAAAGCTATGGAAATCGAGAATGCCATAATCGGTATAAGGCTGGATATTACTAAATATATCCAAAAAGTATCATATTCGGAAAATATAAACATAAATAGACTCTTGTGAAATAGATAAAATTTCTCTATTTTATTGTCAATTTAGACATCGCTCCTCTACCCCCCCCCCAAAAAAAAAATTTGATTCTCATTGAAACATTATAATTCCTATTTCATTCATGACTTATCATGAAATTTACGTAAGAATATCAATTTATGTTTCCTCTTTCGTATTGATTCTTTCTATACTTACATTCATCATCGCCAAATGATAACAATCTTTCCTTTTTAGGAAAGGGTTGTAATAGAACCCTTGCAGTTCGGCAGACCCCCATGTTGATTCGAGTTGTAATGTGTCATCAACATGAGTTGATGTAAGGGAATTTACAGTTCTTTTTTTAGTTATGTGTTCTATCTCGATATAACAATTTTGTCCATCTAAATCAGATGGGTCTTTCAGGTTCGTTATTTCTAATTATGCGGGATGGGTCACCAAGCTTCCTTTGTTCCAGACTCAAATTGAGTGAGTCTAGTAATCTATCATTTGACTTCGATAAACCTATGATCTCTCAGAGTAATAGAAAAAAGGGGCTTATGTATCCCTTAATGTATCCATAAACCTAATTTTGCCTCCTTGGGTCTATCTCATAGGGATAAAAGATAATAAAGTCCTTTGTCCTATACTTGCACAGGCAACGATACAAATATTCAAATAAAATAATTTTTAGGCTCTCGCATCTATCAACCAAATAGTAAACATTCCACAGAATTGGGTTGAAGATGTTCAAGGGCAAATCCACTTCCGTTTTCAAAAACATTGAAATGAATCATCAAATAAATACATAATTTGATCGCATGTTGATGCATTTAGTTTATTATATGAACGGAATGGTTCAAGAATTAGATTTTACTTAGTCAATTAATAATATGCAGAGCTAATTTAATACTATTATAAAAAATGAGCAGTAATCTTAGGGTAAGAAAAAGGAAGAATGAACCCTCGGTTCATTCTTTAGCTACGTTTAGCTAGGACAAACATTTTTGCCTTTTCGACCAGATATTAAACATATTTATAATTAATAATGTATTACAAATTTCTCTAGTATAGATCAAAATTAGGTTGAATTTAATCTCACTTGATGCAAATAAAGTGATAGAATGATAGTTGATCAAGATCAAAGATATTGATCAACTATCATTCTTGTTTTTTAATTTAAAATAGATTCACAGATACATAAAAGATAATCATTTTTCTTCCTTGTTGACCCCAAATGTGTTTGGAGTTAAAATTTCCATGTCTAATTTGAGTTGACATGATCCGAAGACTCCTTCAAATTAGAGCTAGGTGATAGAGACACTAAGCAAAGAGGGGAAATATAATAGTTTAAGAACTGTATAGGGCTATACGGGCTCGAATCATAGACCTTCTCGATAGAACAAATCAAAGTTCTTATTACCAAAATGATTCAAACTATTCCAAGAACCCAACATGCATTTTTATTGCATTGGGCTCTTTCATTAACTGATGGATTGATCAGTTAGTCTGCCATTCTCTTCTTTCCAGAAAGATAGATAATAAGATGGCTCTGTTTGCTTCAAACACAAATTTCAGAAGCAATCCTAACGTTATTCAAAAGGTTCACTTGACGTAGGTCTGCCATGCTCAGACATAGATTAACTCAAATGAGTCTCTATCACCCCAAAAGTAGAATAATATGATACTTCGTACACCTGAAAGTTCATAGAGCGAAAAGAATTTTTTTGAGGTCCTCGTATGTACTCATTATGCCTGACAATGAATGCACCCGAGATTGACCATATCAACCATATTTATAAGTTCTAATCAGATTTAACTTCATCTTTGTCATGCTGTTGTTCTCCCAATCAAAGAGTAAGACTATATAACATAAGATATTTACGGATCAGACAAACCAAAAAACTCTGCTAAAAAACATTGGCGCACCTGTAAACAAGGTGCTCTACCAAGCTGAGCTATAGCTCTTCACAGTTTTGAAAATATACTAACAAAATATATCACTTTCTGTCAAGGTGGATATGATACTATTTAGTTATGGGGCATATTGTTTATATGGTGAATTCCACCTAGAATCGTTTCTAGTTATGACTCTATCTATGATGATAAATCACCCACTTACCTCAGTGGTTAGAGTATCGCTTTCATACGGTGAGAGTCATTGGTTCAAATCCAATAGTAGGTAAAACTTATTAGATGCCATAGACGACTCAATGGCATCTTAATAAGTTTTTCTATAATTTTTACAATAAAATTATTATATTGTATAATAATGAATGAACTTACAGATCATTATCGAAGTTTTACTTTATAAAGAGACCACTAAGTAAATTAGAAAGAGTCCACTAAGTAAATCAAAGTGGTACCTCTCAGTTATTATTGACTGATCAACTCAGTCCAGAACATTTTTGTTTTTTAAATTTCTTGCTAGTATTAGCAATTTGAATTAATCTCCTTTTTTCTATTTTATTGTATGAGAACCAATCCTCTTTTTTTTAGCATTTCCGCACTTGTAGAAAAGAAGGTAGGATATATTGCTTAAATCATTGACCCAGTACTAGATGTATCTTTTCCTCTAGGTAATATGCCTAATATTTACAATTCCTTGATAGTTAAGGATAATGATACAACTGGTAAACTAATTTGTGTTACTTGTGAGGTACAACAATTATTAAGAAATAATAAGGTTAGAGCTCTAGCTATGAGTGCTACAGATGGTTTGATGAGAGGAATGAGAGTAATTGATACAGGAGCTCCACTAAGTGTTCCAGTTGGTGAAACTACTCTCAAGATAATTTTTAATGTTCTTGGAGAACCTGTCGATGATTTAGGTCCTGTAGGTGCTCTCACAACATCTCCTATTCATAGATCTGCTCTCACCTTTACACAATTGGATACCATATTTTCAATCTTTGAAATAGGGATTAAAGTAGTGGATCTTTTAGCTCCTTACCACCGTGGGGGAAAAATCGGATTATTCAGAGGAGCTGGAGTGGGTAAAACAGTGTTGATTATGGAGTTAATTAACAACATTGCTAAGGCTCATGGAGGTGTTTTCGTATTTGGCAGAGTAGGAGAACGTACCCTTGAAGGAAATGATCTTTACAAGGAAATGAAATAATTGAGAGTAATTAATGAACAAAATATTTCAGAATCCAAAGTAGCTCTGGTCTATGGTCAAATGAATGAACCACCAAGAGCTCATATGAGAGTTGGTTTAACTGCTCTAACCATGGCTGAATATTTTCAAGATGTCAATAAGCAAAATGTACTATTATTTATTGATAATATATTTCACTTTGTCCAAGCAGGGTCAGAGGTATCTACATTATTAGGCAGAATGCCTTCTGCCATTGGTTATCAGCCAACTCTTAGTACAAAAATGGGATCTTTGCAAGAGAGAATAACTTCTACCAAAGATGGATCTATAACCTCCATTCAAGTAGTTTATGTACCTGTAAATGACTTGATCGATTCTGCTCTTGCTACAACATTCACACATTTAGATGCTACTACTGTACTATCAAGAGGATTAGCTGCTAAGGGGATCTATCCAGCAGTAGATCTGTTAGATTCAATGTCAACTATGCTCCAACCTTCGATCGTGGGTGAAGAACATTATGAAACTGTGCAAGGAGTTAAACAAACTTTGCAATGTTAGAAGGAACTTCAAGACATTATAGCTATTCTTGGACTGGATGAATTATCAGAAGAAGATCATTTAACCGTAGCAAGAGCACAAAAAATTGAATGGTTTTTGTCACAACCCTTTTTTGTAGCAGAGGTATTCACTGGTTCCCCCGGTAAATATGTTAGTCTAATAGAAACAATTAGAGGTTTTCAAATGATCCTTTCTGGAGAATTAGATGATCTACCTGAACAGTCTTTTTATTTGGTGGGTAACATTGATGAAGCTACCGCAAAGGCTATGAACTTCAAAGTAATTTAATTTTAAAAATGAACCTAAATCTTCATGTACTGACTCCCAATCGAGTTGTTTGGGATTCAGAAGTTCATGAAATAATCCTAACTACCAACAATGGTCAAATTGGTGTATTACCCAACCATACTGCGATTGTAACAGCTTTAGATATAGGAGTTATGAAAATACGTCTCAATGTGCAATGGTTGACTATGGCTTTAATGGGCGGTTTCACCAAGATAGACAATAATGAGATCACATTATTAGTAAATAATGTAGAAAGAGGTATGGATATCGATCCTCGAGAGGCTCAAGAAAGTTATAGATTAGCTAAAGTGGATCTTGCACAAGCTAAAGGTAAGAGACAAGCAATCGAGGTTGATGTAGCTCTCAAAAGGGCTAGAACATGACTAGAGGCTGTTGATGCTACTTTGCCAAAATAAATATTTACATTATATAGAAGTTGAATTCATGAGCTAGTTTAACAGCTGAAAGGTCCTTGGGTTAATCCGAATAATAATATGGGTTACGTCATACATACACAACATGATACAATATTACTTGAAAAGTCTTTTTGACAATAAAGGACAAAATGATTATTTTATAGAAAATTGATGCAAAAGTCTTTACGTTCAACACTCATGTCGAGTAGACCTGGTTCTTGTAAAAGTTATTAACCAATAAATCATAGGGAGGGACTTATTTATGTCACCAAAAATAGAGACTAAAGCAAGTGTTGGATTCAAAGCTAGTGTTAAAGATTACAGATTAACTTATTATACTCTAGACTATGATACCAAAGATACTGATATCTTGGCAGCATTCTGAGTCACTCCTCAATCCAGAGTGCCCCTCGAGGAAGCGAGAGCAGCAGTAGTTGCCGAATCTTCCACTAGTACATGGACCACTATTTTGACTGATGGACTTACCTGTCTTGATCATTACAAGGGATGATGCTATGATATCGAGCCCATTCTTGGAGAGGAAAATCAATTTATTGCCTATGTAGCTTACCCTTTAGATCTTTTTGAAGAAGGTTCTGTTACTAACCTGTTCACTTCCATTGTAGGTAATGTATTTTGATTCAAATCCTTACGAGCTCTACGTCTGGAAGATCTGTGAATCCCTCCTGCTTATTCAAAAAAATTCTAAGGCCCACCACATGGTATCTAAGTGGAAAGAGATAAATTAAACAAATATGGTCATCCATTGTTGGGATGTACTATCAAATCAAAATTGGGCCTATCTGCCAAGAATTATGGTAGATCGGTTTATGAATGTCTCCGTGGTGGACTTGATTTTACCAAGGATGATGAAAATGTGAATTCCCAACCATTCATGCGCTGGAGAGATCAATTTTGTTTTTGTGCAGAAGTAATTTATAAGTCTCAGGCTGAGACAGGTGAAATTAAGGGACATTACTTGAATGCTACTATAGGTACATGTGAAGAAATGATAAAAAGAGCAGTATTCTCCAGAGAATTGGGAGTTCCTATAGTCATGCATGACTATTTGACTAGAGGTTTTACGGAAAATACTATGTTAGCTCATTATTGCCGAGACAACAGCCTACTTCTTCACATTCACTGCGTAATGCATGCAGTTATTGATAGACAAAAAAATCATGGTATGCACTTTTGTGTGCTAGCTAAAGCACTGCATATGTTTGGTGGAGATCATATTCACTCTGGTATGGTAGTAGGTAAAGTTGAAGGAGAACAAGAGATCACTTTAGGTTTTGTTGATCTATTGTGTGATGATTTTATTGAAAAAGACCAATGTCGTGGTATTTATTTCACTCAAGATTGGGTCTCTATGCCAGGTGTCTTGCCTATAGCTTCAGGGGGCATTCACATTTGGCATATGCCTGCTCTGACTGAGATCTTTGGGGATGATTCTGTATTATAGTTTGGTGGAGGGACTTTGGGGCACCCTTGGGGAAATGCACCTGGTGCAGTAGCTAATCGGGTCACTTTAGAAGCTTGTGTACAAGCGCGTAATGAAGGACATGATCTTGCTCATGAAGGTAATGAAGTGATTAGCAAAGTAGCTAAATGGAGTCCTGAACTAGCTACTACTTATGAAGTATGGAAACAAATCAAATTTGAATTTAAGCCAGTTGATATAATTGATATGCCGGTTGAAAAAAAAAATTGATAATTAATTTGTAATCAAGTGACTTTCGTCCGTTTGGTCCCTTAATAAAATCAAACTCATCCCAATCCTTTAAGATTGAGCTGAATACTGAATGGATAAGAATAGATACCTCGGATAGAAGTAATTTATTTATAAATATAAATCCATTTTATGGATCAAAAAATGGGATTGGTTCCGATCCAATCTTTTCTAGCCTGTGACCATAGTGGTCTGAAGAAATGTTATCTTGTTCAAATTCCTTGTGATTGAACAAATTTAGCAAATCTATTTTTAGCTAGCTAGATGATAGCTAATTCTTAATTAGCTTTGTCCACAAAGAAGGGATCTATAAGAAAAGAATAAATCAGTTTACAATTTTTTTATGTAAACAAAAAGTGTCAATCCAACAATCTGGGGTTGACAATGGCGCATTGTGCCAATATAATTCCTAATAAATATTTCATTAGGTCCACTATTCAAGATGTTTTTGAATCATTGTGAATTCATTTGACGGATCAAAAATAACTTGATCCATATCAATTTTATAATTTGATTCATAAATGGTAGATCTAAATTAATAGATTCTTTATTTTTTATTTTTTCCATAGAATATATAGAATAGAAAGCTAGATTTATTCGAAGAATACAAAAAAAATCTAGGTATCCTATATCTATCCAAATATCCAAAAAATGGAAGTTTCTAATATTCAATATTAGAAACGCTAAAAAAAAAAATCTGATATGAAAATAACTAAGAAATTTCAGAATTTGTTATTCTATCATTGCGCCTAATTTTTTTACCGACCGACAGGTCAGAAGAGTATAACATGAAACATCATTATGTTAATGGAAATAACAAGTTCTTCAAGTCTTTCCAAGACTGCCTACTTATATTATAACAAGATATGCAGATAAGAAGCATGTACATATATCACTCGATTCATGAGGTTCTGATAGGTAACCTGTTGAATCAAAAAGATTTGTATTTTTTTCTTATAAAAATTTATATTTTTGAATAAAAAGAGTTGTACATTAAAAAGTAAAAAAAACCATGAAAATGTTTGAAGAAAACAAGGATCGTGAATATTTAGCAGAAGAAATCAAACAATTGAACCAGAAATCGAAGGAAACAAAAATCGAACAATCAACCAAGAAATCAACCAAAATTGACCAAGAAATCCAACAAGAAATTGAAGAGGATAAAAATATCGATTATTAGAAGTTGTGGATTTACTGCAAAAAGTGTTATGCCTTTTAATTTAAGGAATTTTTAATAGAAGAAAATAGAACTATTTGTACAACATGTGGAGCAACTCTGAAAATAACTAGTTCAGAACAAGAAAGCGGAGAAGAAATCGAACAAGATAAAAATATCGACTATAAGCATTTATGGACTTACTACAGAAAGTGTTATACCTTTTACTTTAAGTAATTTTTACTAGAAGAAAATAGAACTGTTTGTACAACATGTGGAGCAACTCTGAAAATGACTAGTTTAGAACAAGAAAGCGGAGAAGAAATCGAACAAGATAGAAGTATCAAAGTTTATAATAAGTATAAGCATTTGTGGATTCACTATGAAAATTGTGATACCCTTCACTTTAGGGAATTTTTTGTAAAAGAAGACAAAAGTGTTTGTACAACATGTGGAACAACTCTGCAAATGACTAGTTCAGAGCGAATTGAGCTTTTAATTGATGATGGTACTTGGTGCCCTATGGATATAGATTTCTATACTCTAGATCTTCTAGATAAAAAACATACGATGTCTTTATTTGACGTCACAATGGTTTGAAGGGTCTTGATTTTATTGTATAAAGTTATTTATCATAAATATTTTAACAAAGAATTTTTCATATACAACAATTTTTTCTCAAATTACACTAAGACTATTAAAATGTTATTATCATACAATAATACTGTTGTTGATATCCTTAGGGTTGTGCTAGATATTAATTTAATAAAATATTTGAATTCAGATTCAAAAAAAAGTATTAATAAATTGCAAGACATTATTGGTACAACATTGAAAACGGTTAAATTGTTACTATTTGAAATATGTAACAAAATATATTTTGAATTTTATTTCTTTCCCTTTTCAAAGAAAGTAGAAAGTCAAGTTTATCTCTCTTTTTTAGATGCTATAGAGAAACAGTTCTCAACTTCTTTGCAAGATAGGGGGAAGAAGTTGCTTCAAAAATATATATGTGAAAAAATACAGTCTGAAAAGAAAACTCTAGACATTCTTTACGAATTAAGTAAAAAGTTAGCCGACTTAGGGGATGAATTACAGGTACAAGAGAAGTTAGTGAAAGTAGTGGCCCTAAATTTATTTAAAATAGGATTTTTTTTTCAAAAGAAAAAATAGAAAAAATATTTAATTATTATCCAAGATATTGTGTAAATTATTGACAGCCAAATTACCTTTTTTGGCTGCAAGAGCAGATGGTGATCTATTTGATGGAAAGATACCTGGTCCCTGACCAATTTAAATATTGGTTCCAAAACCGTCATGGTTTTTTGAAAAAAGAAGAACATCATTTTAGTTATGATGTTATGGTGGAACACATGAGAAAACAAGAAACTCATGAGTTTTACAAAAATATGGATGATGATCCATTGTATAGCTCAGATAGTGAGGAGCTATTTCACGAAATAGATAAACTCTACCTCCATCACAAGAAGAATGATTTTGTATTTGAAGAATTTATGTCCCTACTTTTAGAAGTAGGATTAAGCAAATTCGATGAAACAATTAGGTCTAATAAGTTAGAGGTGATGGAGTACACCATATTAGAAGCTGAGAACGATAATCTTTCTTTTGAATCTTTTCATACTTATAAAAAACCTATGGTAAAGCATATAGAGTATGAAATTCTCAATGAACTTTTCAAATATTATGAGAATAACTTATCTGAATCTGAGGAAATAGAAAAAATTTATCTGTATTTACTAGAGATAGTGAAAGAGTTTTCTGCACTAGCAATAGATAGAGTGAAAAAACTTTCTAAGAAGGAAGAGCTTTCTATTAAAAAAAGAGAAGATATAGAAGAAGAATCTTATGAAGATTATAACACTTCCTATCAATAAGAAATAGGTTTACCTGACGCTATTCAAACAGGTATAGGTCGAGTAAATGGTATTAATGTCGCACTCGAAGTTATGGATTTTCAGTTTATGGGAGGCAGTATGGGCTCAGTAGTAGGTGAAAAAATAACCCATCTAATCCAGGATGCTACTGATAATTATCTTCCATTAATTATTGTATTGCTTCTAGCGAAGTGCGTATGCAAGAAGGAAGCTTTAGTTTAATGCAAATGATTAAAATAGCTGCTGCATTGCATACGCATCAAAAGGAAAAAAAATTGTTATATATTTTAATTCTTACATCTCCCATAGCTGGTGGAGTGACTGCTAGTTTTGGCATGTTGGCTAACGTCACAATTGTGGAACCCAATGCATATATTGCATTTACAAGTAAAAGAGTAATTGAGGAGACATTAAACCAGATAGTAGAGGAGGATTCTCAAATATCTATTTCTTTATTTGATTTTGGAATGTTTGATATCATGGTTCCACGAGCTATTTTAAAAGATGTTCTGAGCGAGATAATGAAAATTTACATTTTCAAATTTAAAAAAAAAATATTTTCATAAAATTCAAAAATTGTAAATTTTCATTTGATTTTAAGATCCCCAAAAACAAGTCTTGATACTTTAAGAACTTTTTGGGGATCGAAATTCGATCAAGTTTTTCAGTATATACAAGGTACAAGTGTTAATTGTACATCTAGATGTATATAGATATACATCTAGATGTATATCTATATGATTGAGTCCTATCTCCACGAGATTTAAATTAAAAAAATAATTGTCGGATTCAATGACAAATGTCAGAACTTGCGATAAAAGATTTTGCTTTTGAAGAATACAATAATACAATGTATACTTTTTTTTTTAAGAACACAAAATCTATAAACAAAAATCCCCCTTTAAGAACACAATATCTATAAACTAAAATCCCTCTTTAAGAACACAAAATATTATGATATGTAGGCACATACCTCATATCAGACTACTCAAATATTATAGAGTTAATTGACTAATTATAATTCTCTATATTAGAATTATCCTATAATAAAAATTATCTCAAACTATAACTATATAATTATTTTTAATTTTATGGTAAAAATTGGATATGGGTATATGCCAAAAGGAATTTGGATATAGCTCAATTAAATAGAAAAAAAGGCTAAACTGCTAAGAAGAAAAAAGTAAGAAATATGGATATAGCGAGTGTCCCAAAAGTGCCTTTTCAAGGACCCGGAGATGAAGAACCAAATTGGGTCGAATTATACCATCATTTATTTCGAGGGAGATACCTTTTTTTAGGAAAGCCACTTGACAAGCAAGCTGCAGATCAAATAACTAAAAGTCTTATTTATTTAAATCAAGAGAATAAAGAAGAAGATTTTTTGTTTTTTCTTCAATGTCAAGGTGGAGGAATGACATTGCGAGTCGTTGTTTATGATGCTATGCAATACATAGAAGGGAAGGTATCTACGACATTGGTCTAAATGCTTCAATGGGAGATTTCATCCTACACGGGGGAACTCTTACTAAACGGGCAGTAATTGAAAACGTGAGAGTTATGATCCACCAACCCCATATGTCTCCTTATGACAACCCCCCTGGGCCACTAGGATCTAGTTTCGATGCATTTTATATGCGTAACTTGTGGCATTATCTTGCAAGAATTTATGCAAAAATAATGAAGCAAAATTTTAGGCTAATCTATCAGCTACTAGAGAGAGATATGTATATGGGACCAGATGACGCCATAGAATTTGGCCTTATCGACCAAATCGGCGTAGAAGGCCTCAATTGGCCAGAGTCACAATATGTAAATGTCGAATCATTTGATGATACAAACGGTTCAAAATTTATGGATTAATTAGAAAAATAATCATATTTTTCTTTCCTCCCCCCTCCCCCCCAAGAAAAAGAAATTTCTTAAGAAAATTTATTAAGAAATTAAGTACTCTAATTTGGAATATCTAAGTTCCCCCCCCCCCCCAAGAAAAATAAATCCCCCCAAGAAAAAGAAATCCCCCCAAGAAAAAGAAATCCCCACAAGAAAAAAGAGATTTATTAAGAAATTAAGTACTCTAATTTAGAATATCTAAGTTATAGGTTCGTCTTCAAATATGATAACGAAGACGACAAAAATAAAATTAAGATATACAGGCATATATGCCATTATCTTTAAATGATTTCTCAATTTATAATCTAAATTGAGTGGATATAGTCTCTTTTAAACGTTATATCCAAGCTTCTTGCTTGGCAATTTATATGCCATATTTTCATATGAGTATCAATTTCTTAGATAAATTGAAGAGTTCAAACTTTATGAAAAGTATTTTGTTAAGAATTAACAAAATAAAGTTTATTACTTGGCTAGTAATTGAATTAAGTTAATTAAGTATTGAATTACTAATTTAATTACATGTTATCTAGTCATTTACGCCATTAATTAGTGGTACTCTATAAACTTTAGTATATAAACTTAATTTGTATTAATAACTATGTTAGAATATTAACTATTATAAGTGTGGTTAGGATCAATCTGAACCATTCAATTTAGTACAGAATTCAGAGTGCCAACTATTCAACAACTTATTAGAAACGCGAGATAGCTAATACAAAATAGAACAAAATCTCCTGCTCTTTAAGGATGTCCTCAGCGTAAAGGAGTATGTGCTAGGGTGTATGTGTGACTCGTTTGGATCGTAAGCTGAAACGGATCAGGAGAATTTTATATTAATAACTTTCTTGCTATAGAAAAAGCATAGATCTATCATCTACTCTTACTGGGGATGAAATTTATGGTTTTCATTGGTGCAAATCCAATCATCTCGATGTGGGATGAAAAGCAGTTCCTTATTGGTATCGAATGGTTATCAATCCATTGAGCGGGGAAATAATGCAAATTTAAAAAGCATAATGCTTGTATTGCCGTGAAAATGGACACAAGGTCAGCTACCTTGCCAACTCTCATAATTACATGTCATCACTGTACGGATAAATCCTATCATGGGAGTATTTCTTAATTAATTAATTCAGGGGGAGTAGAGTTGGAGATGGTAAACTGTACAAGTTACCAAATACTCATCTCATGTCTAATTTAGGGCTCTGGCGTATAGAGAGTATCTTACCATTAGAGAAAGAACCATAGAAACGATGAAACCCATAATATAATACATACATATATATATATATATATATATATATATATATATATATATATATATATATATATATATATATATATATATATATATATATATTTCTTACTTAGTACAAGGTCCGATCCCTTGCTTACCTAGAAGGTGCCAAACTGAAGGGAATTATGGTTAGGAAGGTTGCAGTAGCAAAAGCCATTGGAATCTATATTTTATACATCAGAAAAATCAGTTTGATTCTTAATAAATCCAAAGAAAAGAATGACTAATCAAAAAATAGATTAGTCATTCATGAGAATCAACTTCAATGACCAGAGTGAAATGTGGATATATAGCTCAAAAACGTTGAAAAAATATTCTTGCATTTGTGTCAGGCTCCCGGGGGCCCATTCAAAACTTTTTTGAATTGCTAACCAACAGAAGATGAGAGCCTTAATTTCTGCTCACCGAGATAAAATTAAACAAAAGAGAGATTTTTGTCATTTATGGATTACTCAGATTAATGCATCATCTCATGCTAATGGAGTCTCCTATAACAAATTCATACAATTTTTATACAAAAGGCAGTTGCTTACAAATCGTAAAACACTTGTGCAATTAGCTATATTAGATAGTAATTGCTTCTATATGATCTTGGAAAAGATTCTCATATCATGAAATATTCGAACCGAATCTCCCAGAGAAAATTCTCTGGGAAAATAGAGACAATGACAAAGTGATTCTTGTTCGGGACGAACAATTAAATCCTTTTCACTTAAAAAATTGTGATCTGTTCTATCTTTGTCAGATATCCCAGATCTGATTCGATCCAGGAGTAAGTTCATTTCTTAGGTCCTGGTTACTTTTTCATTATAAAGAAAGGGTATAAAAGATAGAATATGAGCTTGTTTAATAGCCCTAGCTATTAGGCGTTGTTGTTTCAAAGTTAATCGATTAACTCGACGAGATAATATTTTTCCTTGCTCGCTAATAAATCGACTAATTAAGCTAATATTTTTATAATCAATTTGTTCTCCAGACCCAATCGGTGACAAACATTTACAAAAAGATCGCTGATTCTGAGGAAGTCGCTTAGATTTATTTCTAAAAGATGGCTTAGAAGTATTCCTATAAATTCATTTAGATGTAGATGTATTTCTAGAAATTCGTTTAGATGTAGATGGATTCCTAGAAATTCGTTTAGATGTAGATGGATTCCTAGAAATTCGTTTAGATGTAGATGGATTCCTAGAAATTCGTTTAGATGTAGATGGATTCGCAAAAATTCACTTAGATGTATTTCGAAAGGGTGGTTTCAATTTATTCATAGTTCGTTTCATGAACCTTTCAAATAATATTTATTCAAAATATTTCGAAAGGAAATATTGACAGTGACAGATTTTGTTATGATATACAATATCTTTCTATATTTTTGATCTATTTATATCCCTAGGTGGGAGCATTATATTTAATATACTATTTCTTTATTTCTCCATGAATGGTATGCTTGTAACAATAAGGACAAAATTTATTCAATTCCAACCGAATAGGAGTATTACGGCGATTTTTTCGAGTCGTATATCGGGAGATACCTGGTGATTTTTTATCAAAACTATCTTGGGTACAACTAGTACATTCTAGAGTAATTGTTACTCTTACATTTCCACCCTTGGCCATAAACTTACTCCGAAGATATTGGATTTACTTCGCTTTTTCTGGAAAAAGAAAAGAAAGAGAAAGGGATAGAAGTTGTCAGAGAATTATTAAAGATTTTATTACTTAATTCATTCTCGTAATAAAATCTTTAATTAGGAGTTTTCAGTAACTAATATTATAATTTATTTGTGGGAGGAACTTTTGGATCTAGATTTATATCTAACCTCCCCCCTTGAGTTCTGAACTTAGATAGGGATTGAATCCACTTTATTTATCCAATAAATAGAGAAGGGTCCAATTGATCTAGCATCATTTTAATCCTTTTGGATTCGCAGGAGAATTAGAATGAAAAAAAGGGAAAAGTCAGAGCATCTGGGAAAAAATGATTTATCTCAATTAATAAACCGGCTAAAGATCCCAACCATAAAGTAGCTAGCACAGGTGCTATGGAAAGATATGTCTTTATATCTTGCATTGTTCGTAAGTTATCCTTCTCAATCCTAATACATATATTATATGGTCAACTACATCCATAGTTGATGAATCCCTTGTTTTGTACAGGGAACTCTGAACAGATAGATATCTATACAATGGGATGATATATATATTTCTAGAAGATAAATTTTTTGTTTTATAAAATACTGTGAATGAATAGGCATCTTATTAGATGTTTTCCATGTATAGAATCTATTCATGAGATCAAATGAAAATGTAAATAAATGTGGAAAAAAAAATATAGATTAATAATATCTATCTATTATTATTATATATAGACAATATAATTGATAGGGATGTAGCGCAGCTTGGTAGCGCATTTGTTTTGGGTACAAAATGTCGCATGTTCAAATCCTATCATCCCTACCTAGTCCTTTTCCTACAGAAGGAAAGAAACAAAAAGGAGCTCCAGTGATATCAATTCAATGGAACATCAACAATCAATGATTGGGTCAGTTTTAAGAGTAAAAAGGCCCTTTCTTTTTTTTCTAAGAAAGCGCTCTTAGTTCAGTTCGGTAGAACGTAGGTCTCCAAAACCTGATGCCGTCGGTTCAAATCCTACAGAGCGTGATCCTGCTTTTTATTGGTCCAATCTTCTTGATTGACCAATCATTTAAACTAGAATGGTAAATGGATTCTGATTCTTAAAATCAGAAGTAGACCCATTTATGAGAAAAATGTGATCAAATATCCAATTGATCACCATGTCGGTACTGTAAATATGTAGTTACGGATAAGCCAGCCAAAGTAATAGGAATTAGACCTAACACAATTCTGGATAATAAAACTTCAATCATATTGATTCAAATAAAAAAAAAAGTAAAGACTAATAGCTACCCTGGATAGTACCTCGAATTTACTAGGAATATCAAGAAATTAGAGAAGTTAGAAAATTCTGAAGTGAATGAAGATGTTTTTTTATTTTTATTTAATTTCAAATAAGTCGTATATTACTTAAACCGATGAATAGAACTAAGGTGAAAATAAGCAAAGTGAATAAAAACCTGAAATAACTAATTGTAGTAGGCATAGAAGGACTCAATGGATAAAAATATGATTGATACATATCTTTATCAGGCAATTACCTAAAAATTCTCCCTTTATGGGGGATAATATCATTGTTAGAGTTAAAAAAGTCAATGGTACATGTATGAATTGATACCAATTCATTAATTTTATATCCAACGATATGTATGAATGTTATCAACAAACATGGAAGGAATAGACGAAAAAAGATATTCTATTCATTTGAATAAGCAGAGATCCAATCTCCCAATATATTGAGCAGCCCATGAATATAACCAATACCAATTATGTAACTACTCAAAAAATTATCGAACATGATATTATTTCTAATAAATATGAAATGAATGAATTTGACAATGATTTTGATTAGATTACCTTACATTATTTTAGGCCCGGTCTGTTTGAACGAAAGAAACCTCTACTAAAACTAAGTATAGTAAAAAATTCACTCATTCGTACGCATCTAATTTATAGATGGATTCACTTTTTTCCATATAATTTCTTAAGGCTAGTAATGCAAGCAAAGCTTGATATTCCATCCTATCTATTTTGGAAAATAAAATAGGAATAGCTCGTATTATATTTAACATATCTACAATTCGATCAAGATAATATTCCACTATTCACCAGTTTATTCACGAAATTCAGTCATCCACACCCAAAGTGCTATGTTATTGAGTCATTAAGTTCATGGCATAATTTCACTTGCGATACTCTTGTAAATACACCATACAGTATAACAAATGATTGACTACTTAAAGTGACATGAATGTATTCTAGTTATATAGAGCCACCCGTGAGAAAGCCATTACAATTATTAATGCTTAAATTCCCCGTGATCCATATCTACAATTGTTACAATATGGAGGGTTACTATCGGACCTATAATGAAACATATGGGATTCTATCATTTTTGTCCAGTGAAAAGAAAGCAAAGAGATGGATTCAATTGAACAAACAGAGCTGGAATAACTGGCAGTAGCAAGATCCTTCTATCCCACTCCCTTTCGATATTAACCACAATTGTATTGCTATGTTAGAAGAAGGCTAGTTATACTAATTCAGTATACTTCCAATATACACTTGGTATAATATTGAAAATCAAACAAGGATTGTAGAAGATATCAGTAGTTTTCCATTTCTTGATCTCTCTCTTTCATGGGATCAATTTCCCCTTGACTTTACAATAATATATGGAGCTTAACATGTCTGGGAATATGGGAGAATGTGCTTTTGCTGCCATTATTACCAGTATTTGATATTGGGTTATTCATAGCATTACTATACCTTCCCTATTCATTGCAGGTTGGTTATTTGTCAGTATGGGTTTAGCTTATGATGTCTTCAGGAGCCCCCAGTCGAATGAGTATTTCACAGAAAGTCGCCAAGAGGTTCCATTAGTAACTAGCCGTTTCGATTCATTAGAGCAACTAGATAAATTTACTAGATCTAGATCTTTTTAGGAGGTAATAATGACTATAGATAGAACCTATCCAATTTTTACAGTGAGATGGTTGGTTGTTCATGGACTAGCTGTACCGACAGTTTTTTTCTTGGGATCAATATCAGCGATGCAGTTCATACAATGATAAACTCTATATAAACTAAATAATGGAGCTATTTATGACACAATAAAACCTAAATGAACAAAATGTTGAATATAATCGTACCAACCTTTATTGGGGGTTGTTACTCATTTTTGTACTTGCTGTTCTATTCTCTAATTACTTTTTCAATTAGGAACAGTGAAAATCTTCTTTCTCTCCCAATTCAAAGAGATCTTATACTCATAATAATAATAGGATTGTTTATGTCTTGAGCATGACTACTTAATAAATTTTGAAAGGGAGTAATAAAAATGGCTGATATCACTGAAAGGATCCCTCTTTGGTTGATAGGTACTTTAACTGGTATTCTCATGATTGATTTAATAGGTATCTTTTTCTATGGTTCTTATTCTGGATTAGGATCATCCCTACAGTAATGAAATATATTTCATATCTATAAGGAATACTTTACACATGAAAGTGAAAACTAAAAAAGAAAGATAAGACCTTGCCCTTTTTTGAACTCAAAGAAGGGCAAGGTCTTATCTTTCTTTATTTTTGAAATAAATTGAATCTCTTTGTAGATTCACAATTGGACATTTAGTCAAATACTATGACTATTTTTTTTTATAAAGAGAATTGGATCGATCTTCCAAACAAAAAAAGCACAAATTAACGTTTATTCTGCATAATATTCTCAACTATTTGTTCATTTCTAAGAGATTCTGCAAAATTTGTAGAAGTTCAAAAAAATAAAATAAAGAATATAAATTTTTTTCATTCTAAGAAAAGAACAAGGACTATTGGATTAGAAAAGAAGTGAACTGTTTCATTCAAATGTTTGCTTTGCTAAATAGGCTGGGCCCCATTTGCTCAATGAGCAATATTGCCTTTGCTGCTCTTTTTCTAAGAAATTTCAGTACAACATGGAGGAATGGGATTAGAAAATGAACGAGCTCCTCTTACTTTGAGGAGACAACGTAAAAAAGCTATATATATTTTTTTACCTTTTCAAGGAGTAAGATAAGGAATAAAATGAGGGAGAGTATTAAGTCAAGACTGCTTTATTCTTTTCCTCCTTATATTTCTTTTCCTCCTTATATTTATGTTTTGATCATTTGTCTTATATATGATAGATTAAGATGATCTAAATATGACATGTATTTAACTACATTATGTCCCATATTACTAGGGGACTGATCGACAAGTCTCATTCCTTATTCAAGAGATACATATATCTCTATTTTTCATCCTTGATATATAATAATTCTACTAGAAGGAGAGAGCGAATGAAAAGCTCTCCATCTACGAAGGGGTATGACTTAATTATTACATATATGATTACATTAGTCGTTGACAAGACGTAAATTAAAATCTTTCAGTCAACTTAAGGGTTTACACATTAATTATATGCAACTAAAAATTAATCTCGACTAATTAAACTTTCTCAAATTATTTCTTCTTAAGAACTAGAAATATCTGTGCCAAAATGACAGATGCTAAAAATAATAAAAGACCTTGAACACGTAAAGGATCTTGAAGTACTATTTCTGCATCTTCCTAACCAAATCCACCTACATTGGGATTATTCGTTAATGACTGAACTGCCTTGATGAATTCACCTTCTGAGACAAGAAGTTCTGGTCCCAGAGGTATAAAGTCAACCACTTGTCAACCGTCTGATGAATTTTAAATAGTTATTTGGTATTCGCTCTTTTCTTTACATGTAATTTTACTTATTCTACCTATTGCTGAAGCGTTATAGACTATATTGTTGCTCTTGCTCCCAACGGGATAAATTTGTCCTCTTCCTCTATTGCCACCCACATATATGGGATATTTTAGGAAGTTGACTAATTTATTAGTGGCAGGATTTGGTGAAAGGATGGGAAACACAATTTCTCTATATTTTTGACCAAGAACAGGACCTATTACGATAATATTTTTTTAATTGGGCCAATAGTTCTGAAAATAAAGATCACCTATTTTTTCCTTAATTTCAAGATAAATACGATCTAGAGGAGCTAATTCAAAGCCTTCAGGTAAAATAAGAACAACTCCTACATTTAAAGTTCTTTTCTTACCATTAGCAAGAACTTGTTTTATTTGCTTATCATAGGGGATCTTAACGACTACTTCAAATACAGTATCGAGAAGCACAAACTGTGGAACCTCGATCTCCACAAGTTTTTTAGCCAAATGACAATTGGCACAGACAATACGTCTAGTTGCTTCTCGAGGATTTTCATAACCTTGCTGTGCGAAAATGGGATATGCATTCACAATAAATGTCTGAGTCATGATATGTATCATGATCAAGATGGAAATTAATTGAGTTATCCACTTTTTCACCTAGTCATCATAAGTATTTCTATTTTGCATGTTTAATTTTTGGTTCCAAATCTTTTGTTTAAACAATAAGTGGGAGTAAGTAGCTATCATAGTTACTTGTTTGCAATTCTGCTACTATATTAAACCCAAAGCTAAAAAATAAGAAGTATTGCCCTAAAAAACGTAAAAAAAGAGAAAATAAATTTGCTATTATGAATGAATATGGCAAAAACAATTTTAATTAATTGTGTGATAAACCCATTTGTCATTCATTCATCGAATGATAAATTACTACAAGTGAAGGAGATGTACGATTGAAACGTCGAAAGATCCAATATTTGAAAATTGTGTCTAATATGACGGGAAAAGTTGAAACTAGACCAAATATTATTTGTTCATTATGGCCAAATCCATAATTTTCAAAGATCAAATCGATCATCAATTCCCAACCATGGGGTGAATGAAACCCAATACATAGATCGGTTGCTAAAAGAATGGCAAAAACTTTCATTGTATCGCTTAGGCTATAGAAGACTTCTTAGACCCAAGAATTAAGAATGCCAAGTTTCTTCTTACCCAGAATGAGATAAACACTTAGAATAAAAAAACCTATTAGATTTGTTAATAAATGCGAGATGATTTGTATACAATCTTGATTATATATTTTGACCAATTGGATCATTTTTTTCTTATCTTAGTGAACCAAAAAAAAGGATACAAGCAAAAAAAAATTGCTTATCTTTTGAGACCCTGTTATGGGTTCTATCGAGAGACATTTGGATCGACGATTCATAACAAATTGCATCCTATTTAAGTTGAGGGAGTGGCCAAACACTTACTCTTTTGACTCCCAAAGTCACTCTCATAAATTAGCTATATAAATAAACTAGCCATATACATATAAGCATCTCAGTAGAAAATGAAATATCAAATATCTATATATATATTATATATATTTTTTCTTATTCTTTTCCCATGCCTTTTTTTGGAGGGGGAATTGGTCCTTATAATACATACTTCATTGCAGAAGTTGAGTATAAATAACACTCTCTATATTACAAATGTATTATATATACATCGTATTAAGTAAAAAAGACTTATTCATTCACACACGCGTTATATATGATATGTATATCAATAATATATGATCTACATATCATATACATTTAGACTCTATCCATAGATTATATCTATGATGTATAGACAATACGATATATCTCCATATATTCATCAATATATGAATAGATCTAAATAAAGATGAATATCTATTCAGATCTATTTTGTTCGTGTGTAAAATAAGTTTTTATGTTATATCATCCAAAATAAATATTTTGTTCTATGATTGAGAGATTGGAATATGAGATCTGATTGGATCAGATTCATAAAATCTCATCGTTTTGAATATAGAAATAAAAAAAACCATTGTAATTGCCGAAAAAAACAAGCCCGCCAAAGGCACGAAAACAGAGGGTAAGTTGGGATTTATCATAAAAAAAATATCTTAAATATTTCTCTCTACTAACAAAGATAGATTATAAGCCCAAATGAGCGATAAAACCAAATCAGCGGACTTACCTTTCAAAATACCTATTTTGAAAAGTACTTTATTTTACTTGTTTGATAGAAATGGGACCAATTTCCACATTGTATATTGATACATATAAAGGATAAAATATATCTGCTTCTCATTGTTATATTGAACATATTTTAACTGTTCCATTAATGTTCTTGAATAATTGTTCACCTTTGAGATAAGGGTCTAACTCCACAGCATAATCTTCTCTAATGCGAGAAAGTTACATAGTGTCTACTTTTTCTGATAAAGGGGTATTTTCATGGGTTTGCCTTGGTATCATGTCCATACAGTTGTATTGAATGATCCTGGCCAGTTAATTGTTGTGCATATAATGCATATAGCTTTAGTTGCTGGTTGGGCTGGTTCAATGGCTCTTTACGAATTAGCAATTTTTGACCCATCTGATCCTATTCTTGATCCAATTTGGAGACAAGGTATGTTTATTATACCTTTTATGACTCATTTAGGAATAAAGGATTCATGGGGTGGATGGAGTATCACTGGAGAAACTGTATCTAATCCAGGTATTTAGAGTTATGAAGGTGTGGCCGGGGCACATATTGTGTTTTTTGGCTTGTGCTTTTTAGCAGCTATCTGGCATTGGGTATATTGGGATCTAGATGTATTTTGTGATGACCGTACGGGAAAACCTTCTTTAGATTTGCCTAAGATTTTTGGAATTCATTTATTCCTCTCAGGAGCAGTTTGTTTCAGATTCGGAGCATTTCATGTAACGGGTTTGTATGGCCCTAGAATATGGGTGTCTGATCCTTATTGACTAACTGGAAAAATACAACCTGTAAATCTGGCGTGGGGAGCTGAAGGTTTTGATCCTTTTATTCTGGGAGGAATAGCTTCTCATCATATTGCAGTAGGTATATTGGGTATATTAGCAGGTCTATTCCATCTCAATGTTCATCCTCCCCAATGTTTATACAAAGGATTACATATGGGGAATATTGAAACTATCCTATCTAGTAGTATTGCTGTTGTGTTTTTTGTAGCTTTTATTGTGGCTGAAACAATGTGGTATGGTTCCACAACCACTCTGATTGAGTTATTTGGTCCCACTCATTACCAGTGGGATCAAGGATACTTCCAACAAGAAATAGATCGACGGGTTCATGCCGATTTGGCTGAGAGTCTAAGTCTATCAGAAGCTTGGTCAAATTCCAGAGAAACTTGCTTTTTATGATTACATTGGGAATAATCCAGCTAAAGGGGGGTTATTTAGGGTGGGTGCGATGGACAATGGAGATGGAATTGTTTTTGGTTGGTTAGGACACCCTATCTTTAAAAACAAAAAGGGACATGAGCTTTTTGTACGTCGTATGCCTACCTTTTTTGAAACATTTCCAGTCGTTATAGTAGATGAAGAAGGAATTGTGAAAGCCGATGTTCCTTTTAGGAGAGTAGAATCAAAGTATAGTGTTGAACAAGTAGGTGTAATTGTTGAGTTCTATGGTGGTGAACTTGACGGGGTTAGTTTTGGTGATCCTATTATAGTCAAAAAATATGCTAGACGTGCACAATTAGGTGAAATTTTTGAATTAGATCGTGCTACTTTAAAATCTGACGGTGTCTTTCGAAGTAACCCAAGGGGTTGGTTTAATTTTGGACATGCTACATTTGCTCTTCTATTCTTTTTTGGACACATTTGGTATGGTGCTAGAACTCTATTTAGAGATGTTTTCGCTGGTATTGACCCAGATTTAGATGCCCAAGTAGAATTTGGGGCATTCCAAAAACTAGGGGATCTAACTACTAAAAGACAAGTGGTATAATATAACATTGCTTTGATCGATAATAAATCTTGAGAGATTCCATCTCAGTGAATATTCATTCTCAATAGATTAAAAATATTTTGATTACATTTTTTTTCTGGAAAATGTTGTAATTAGTACAAAAGCTATCTCCATAAAAACTACGATCGAATCTATGGAAGCATTGGTTTATACATTCCTTTTGGTGTCGACCTTAGGGATAATCTTTTTCGCTATTTTCTTCTGAGACCCCCCAAAAGTTCTGGATAGAGGAGGAAAATAATTTATTTATTTTTCAAATACTCTTTCTTATAATCAAAGAATGACCTTCCCAATCGGGAAGGTCATTCTTTCAACTAGTCCTCATGCTCTTCAAAAGGATCTTGAAGTTGTTCAGAGGGTTGCCCAAAGGCAATGTATAGGGTATAACCAGTAAAGCTAACAAGTAAACAAGATATGGAGATAGCGACTAAGGTTGTAGTTTCCATTGGTAGGTAATCCTTCCTATGTATGTATATATACATAATAGTATACAAAGTTAATAGATCTCAACCAATACTATTGTTTTTATGGCTACATAGACCATTGATGACACTTCCAGAACCAGGCCAATACGAACTAGTGTAGGAAATTATTTAAAACCACTTAATACAAAATCTTGTAAAGTAGCTCCCGAATGGGGAACTGCTCCTCTCATGGGTACGACAATGGCTCTATTTGCAGTATTCTTATCTATTATCTCAGAGATTTATAATTCTTTTGTTTTATTGGATGGAATTCCAGTTAGTTGGGTCTAGATAAACTAGAAGATCCGCCCAGATCTTTAGCTGATCCAAAATAAAGAAAAAAGAACTAAGGAAGACAATATTTTGAATAACTTTAGTTTCTAGATTATTAATGTTCCGATAGTTTGATCGTGTAATTATTTTTATCTAAGGATTTTTGGAATATGGGTGTGCGACTTGTTAAAATTGATCTCAATTCTAGTATAGAAGACCGATCTATTGTCGTCATAAAGATGGTCTTCCTACCTCGTTGGATATTGATCCAATAGTTAATATCTAGAGCACGAGGTATATAAATAAATAATATAATATATTCAAGAAAATCTTAACTATGGTTTATAATTGTTATTTATATCTCATGACCAGGCTTCCAATTCTTTGAAATAATTATGATCAGAAATCGAGGGATCTCTTCTCCTCTTTTTTATGCTGACTTTGACTGAAGAATGAGATAGTATCTCATTTCTCTTAGTTAGTATATTTCATTGAGGAAATAACAATGAAATTGAAAGTTTATAACCCATAAAACCTTTTGGGTATAAAAAAATCATCGGGGTAAAATTTAAATCTAAGGTTTAGATTGGTTCATCTATTGAGATCTCAATAAGATAATTCCTATAGATCGTCCATACCTATTTGTTCTATAGGTGATCACGAATAGGATAAAAGATCATTCAAAAGGCCTATAGTGATTCATTCTACATAATAATGAGCCGACTTGAAATTTGAGCATTATGAAGTCTTTCTCCCTTCTTATTGTATAAAATCATGGATTATTGTGAATTCTCTTCCTTCATATTTGCTAAGTAGCGAAGTATTCATTATTTTCATGTTTTACAAACAATATACTTTGTTCAAAAAGGTATTTGGGTCTTCTAGTTGACCTATCTCAATAAAGTATATGAGTGGTTCGAAGAGCGTCTTGAGATTCAGGCGATTGCGGATGATATCACTAGTAAATATGTTCCTCCTCATGTGAATATATTTTATTGTCTAGGAGGCATCACACTAACTTGTTTTTTAGTACAAGTAGCTACTAGTTTTGCTATGACTTTTTACTATCGTCCCACCGTTCTAGAAGCTTTTTCCTCTATTCAATACATAATGACTGAAGTAAACTTCGGTTGGCTAATCCAATCGGTTCATTGATGGTTGGCAAGTATGATGGTTCTAATGATGATCTTGCATGTATTCCATGTTTATCTCACAGGTGGATTCAAAAAACCTCGTGAATTAACTTGGGTTACGGGTGTCATTCTAGCTGTACTAACCGTATCTTTCGGTGTAACTGGTTATTCTTTGCCCTGGGATCAAATTGGTTATTGGGAGGTCAAAATTGTGACTGGTGTGCCCGAGGCCATTCCTTTAATAGGATCTCCTTTGGTAGAGTTATTACACGAAAGTGTTAGTGTGGGTCAATCTACTTTGACTCATTTTTATAGTTTACACACTTTTATATTACCCCTTCTTACTACTGTATTTATGTCAATGCACTTTCTAACGATCTACAAATAGGGTATTTCAGGTCCTTTATAGAAAGGAAATATACATTTTAAATGAGTACTCAAAACCTATCATTTTGAGCAACGATATATCATTGCCGTGATTATTTCTTATTAGAAATATGGAAATAAGAAACCATGTTTCTCGGGTTTCACCTTTTAATTCTTAAGTATTCTTTATCTAATGCAAAGAATTAATGTAGATACTCATCTCAAATGGAGAAAATAGATTATGGGAGTGTGTGACTTGAACTATTGCTTAGGCCATGCAGATACATTCTTTGATCTGCCATATAAAGATTAATCAGAAATGTGTCTCTGTCCCAATTTTCTTCCCAAAAAAGGAAGTTTAGAACCTAGAGAAAAGGCATCGGGCACTTTGTTGCATCCCAAGAGAGATATTTCTATGATCAAATCTGAATTAGGCTCCGTAAGATCCAGGTAATGGTAGCAACATAATAAATATAACTTATTACTTGTCCTTTCCTTTTTATAGTATGAAAATACATGCATTTCCATTGTATTTCCATAGGGTAAACTATCAAAGTAAAAGAAGGGGTCTAAGGAAGGAGAAAGGCCGGATCAGTAACAAGTCAATACCTTGTATGCAAAAAAATTGTGTAGGTTGGGATAAACACGGATTACAAGGAATAAGATGGTCCAAAAGGCGTATTGATCATGATCGAATTTATGAGCTTACTTGGGTACTGAGCACTTAATCCAAAATAATAAAATTATCAAGAATGGTATAGATCTTTGTAATTCTTATTACTGACGATATGCCCTTCATTATTTTTATAAGTTATTGTTCGAGCCAGATGATCAAAATTGGCATGTCCGGTTCTTTAGGGGGATAGATTCATAAAAATCTACTTATCCCAATAACAAAGAAACCTAACTTGAATGATCCTGTATTAAGGGCTAAATTAGCTAAAGGCATGGGACGTAATTATTATGGAGAACCGACTTGGCCCAATGATCTACTATATATTTTTCCAGTAGTAATTTCAGGTACTATTGCATGTACCATAGGTTTAACGGTTCTAGAACCATCAATGATTGGCAAACCGGCAAATCCATTTGCAACTCCTTTGGAAATATTACCCGAATGGTATTTTTTCCCCGTATTTCAAATACTTCGTATAATACCTAATAAATTATTAGGTGTTCTTTTAATGGATTCATTACCTATAGGACTCTTAACAGTCCCTTTTTTAGAGAATGTGAATCAATTTCAAAATCCATTTCATCGTCCAGTAGCTACAACAATATTCTTAATCAGTATCGCAGTAGCTCTTTGGTTAGGTATTGGGGCAACATTACCTATCGATGAATATTTAACTCTAGGTCTTTTCCAATTTGATCTAATTTAGAATATCTGAATCTCGAAAGAAATCTTTTGTTCTTATATCTAGGGAGTAGTTGCTTCAAGACAAATGATCTCTCCCTAGATATATTTTGTTAGATTTCAAATATATTTGTATGTAATAAATAATAAGGGATTTCTTCAAATTTACTTTAAAGAATAACTTAGAAAAAGGGAATGAATGGAGAGATGAAATAGAACCATTTCATGAATCTAACCCTGATTCTCGGGTAAATCAATTCCAATATTTCATAGAAATTCCAATATTTCTTTGACAGATTGTTCCCCGAGGTGTTTAATTCTCAGTAAATCTTCTCAACTATAATTTGATAGGTCCGATAATGTTTTTATATTGGCCTTTTTGAGGCAGTTATATATCCTAGTAGAGAAGTTTAATTGGTCAATATACATTTGGTCGAAAATGATTCTCTTCGTATCGGTCGATATATGTGAAGGAGGTAGGGAAGGAGTCAGATTATCACTTAGACTATTTATTCCATTGATGTTTTCCTCCTCTGCACGCAGAAAAGGAAGGAAAAAGTCAATCAAATTCTGAGAAGCTTCGTAAAGTGCCTCTTTAGGAGGCAATCCTCCATTCGTCCATATTTCAAGAAAAAGGATTTCTTGTATCTCATTTACGCTCCAATAGGAATGAATACTATAATTTACATTTTGAACAGGGATAAAGGCAACATTTATAGGAAAAATTCCATCCTGAGAATTATAATTATTGTAATTTGGATTTTGGGTAATATACCCGCAGCCTTTTTCAATTTGTAATGATATATCTAAGGTAATTGATTTTTTTATATTAGCTATATGTTGTGTAGTATCAATTATTCTCACAGAAGGTGGTAATATGATATCTTGCATAGTTACTTTTTTTGGTCCAACGATATAGATATACCCTTCTCGAATTCTGTATGCATCACTTCTAAGCACAATTTCTTTCAGATTCATCAAAAATTCATGTATCAATTCTTCAATACCTATTAACACAGAATATTCATTTTTTATGTTTTTAATTTTGGCATGTGTGATACATGTTCCTTCTACTTCTCCAAGTAAAACTCTTCTTATTGCACTACCTATTGTATTAGCTTGACCTTTGCGAAGCAGAGATAGAGTGAAACGACCATAATGAAGACGCTTACTGTCTGCTCTGGATTCGACACACTTTAATTGTGGTGTCTTAATAGAGACTAATATTTCATCCTGAATCATAATTATTATTTGAATAGATAATTTAAATATTTTTTTCTCTTGAAATTCATTCAATTCTTACACACGTCTCTTTTTGGGAGGTCTACATCCATTATGTGGCATAGGAGTTACGTCACGTATATAACTCAAAGGTACACCACTTTTAGCAATGGCTCGTACTGCTGTATCTCTCCCTGGACTAGGGCCACTTATCATAACTTTTGCTTTTTTTAGCAGACATTGATCCATTAATGTATGAATAACATTTTTTGCTGCAGTTTGAGCAGCAAATGGTGAACGTCTTTTTGTGCCTTTGAATCCACAAGCACTAGCAGAAGACCAAGAAACCACTTGTCCTCGTATATCTGTAACAGTAACAATGGTATTGCAAAAACTTGCTCGAATGTAAATAATTCCTTTCAGTATTCGATGTTTAGTTCTACGCAGTAAAAATCTTCTTGTAGTTCTATGTGTCACAAATCTTTTTGTAGTTTTTGACACAAATTTTCTTGTAGTTTTATAAATATTATAATTTAATAGTTAAAAAAAATCTATAAATTTATATCTAACTTTATAGATATAAATCTATAGACCAAATTTATAGATCAAAATAATAAATCAAACTTTTTTTTATAAATGCATTTCTTGATATAGATAAGGATTATCCCTGTCTTTGTTTATGTCTCGGATTGTGAAAAATTACTAGAAGGTGTTTCTGCCTACAAATTAGGCGACACTTTTCACAAAATTTACGAACAGAAGCACATATTTTCATTAATTTGTGGTCTTTCAAGGAATTACTAGGATCATATTCCATTTTGTTTTCTAAAAAATAGAGTTTATCTAATGAGTGAGGCTCATTATTGAGTCATATCAGATAAAAACATTACAATTTTTAGTTGGTAGGAAATATATAAAATATGTGTCCCACACAATTACGCTCGGGAAATTAAATCTGACATTGACCCTAACTCCTAGTAGTAATTCTTCTCGACTAAATTGGTGTTGAATCTTATCTGAAATAAATGCTTCAATATCAAGATCATTATCTAAATGAACCCTAAACAGGCCGTTAGGCAATTTTTCAGTAATTATACCTATACCCATGGTTTGACCATTAGGATTAGGACCTCTGACCCCTCCATTAGTTTTCATAATTTATACACATGTAAGCTCCTCCCTAGCATCTTATTATTTCAATATTATTTACTTCTTTATTAACGTTATATAGGTATTAACACTTTATTAACCTTTATAGGTATTAACATAATACTATATTATTATTTTTGACGGACGCACAATAGCATAGTAAAATTTTAAACAATTATTTATAATTACCCAATATTGATCCGTTATAAGAATATTCGATCAAAAGATAACATCAGCATCATCATCATAACTGGGGGGACATCTAAAAATTATATGTCCTTTCCTTAAATCATAAGGAGTTAATTCGACCTTAACTCTATCCCCTCTTAGTATTCGTATAGATTTGTATTGAATCTTCCCCGAAATACACGTTAAAACATCTTCGCCATTATCCAAATGGACTGTAAACATGCCGTTGGGAAATGCCTCAGTAACTAAACCTTCAACTATGATATAGTTTTTTTTATTCATTCAATTTGTTGCTCGCCCCTCCTGGCTTACTGTTTCAAATAACATTGTCATTAATGTAGCACAAGACTTTTCTGGAATGCATATTCTGATGTTTATTTTGTGTTTAGGAATACGTTTATAAATTACCATAAAATACATAATAATTCACCTCCTATTTTTTTTAGTCGAGCTTCTCGATCAGTCATAATTCCTTGGGAAGTAGAAAGGATTATGATGCCCATTCCACCTAGAACTTTAGGGATCTCCCGATAATTGGAATAAATTCTCAAACCAGGTTTACTAATATGCTTTGGAGCAGTTATATATCTCTTTTCCTTCCTTTCTCTAGATCTTGAAGTTAAAACCAAAAGAGATTTCTTACCTTCTTTATGTTCCCTAACATCCTATATAAAACCTTCTCGTAGAAGGATCCTTGCAATGTTATCGGTCATAATAGTAGATGTTACTCGAACTATTTTTTTTCCCATGTCAACGTTTCTTATAGAAGTCATTAGATTGGCAATAGTATCGTTACCCATGATGAACTAATTCTTAGGAATTCCCAGTCTCTAATATAAAAAGGCATGTTTATCTTTTTTAAGGAATATACCTGAGATTACAAATTATATCTATTAATGTATTTATTAATTCCACATGATCTATCAGTATTTATAATACTTCAGGGGCCAATGATATTATTTTGGTGAAATTCAATTCTCTCAATTCCTCAGTAACTGAACCAAAAACTCGAGTTCCTTTTGGATTTCCTTTTTGATCAATGACAACTGCTGCATTGTCATTAGATCGTATTATAATTCCATCGTCACGTTTAAGTTCTTTACACGTGCGTATAACTACGACTCTAACTACTTCTAATTCTTCTAGGGGCATATTAGGTGTCGCTTCTTTAATTCAGCAATTATAACGTCACCAATATTAGCATATTCTCGATTATTTGCTCCTAGAACTCGAATACACATTAATTTTTGGGTGCCACTGTTGTCTGCTACATTCAAATAAGTTTGAGACTGAATCATTTTTCCTCCAAAAGATTTGTTGCCTCGGCATAAAAAAATAATATTTATGACAATAATATTTTTCAGCCAGAAATATTTCTTTGGTTTGGTATTATATAGGAGAACTAATAATAAATTGAGTATGTATAGGCATTTTGTATACAACAATTTGAAAAGTTGTTCTAGCTATAGTTTTTGATACTCCTCTTATTTCATAAAGTACTCGACCCAATCTGACGACAGATACCCAATATTCGAGAGGCCCCTTTGCTTTCCCCAAACCCATACGTATTTCTGTAGGTCTAATTCTAATAGGTTTGTCCAGAAATATACGTATCCATATTTTTACACCACGACGGGCATAGCGGGTAATTGCTCGTCATCCTACTTCTATCTGCCCAGATGTTATCCAAGCAGGTTCCAATTCTTGAAGAGTGAATCTACCAAAACAAATGCGATTGCCCCAGGAAGCTACTCCCTTCATTCTTCCTCTATGTTGGTGACGAAATTTCATTCTTTTTGGGTTATAGTCGATGGCTGTATAATACTATTTGAATCCTATCTCTATTTCAGAACCGGATATGAAAGTTTCTTCTCATCCGGCTCCTTGTGAAGAATCTATGGCAAACTGGTATATACAATATATATCACATGTGTTATATAGATAACACAGTATAGATATACGCATAACACATAATACATATATATATATATATATATATATATATATATATATATATATATATATATATATATATATATATATATATATATATATAGTACTATAATTGATGAAACACGTAGCAAATATTTATCTCTTTTATTTACATCGATAGTGCCCAATACAAATTTCACAGGAGAATATTCACTCTTTCAGTATTTGCTTCATCAGGCCAATTTATAGATAGACTCCAATGAGATGAATTCTTTCTTGGTTTATTTCGCCATCCTATCCAATGAATGATTAAGATTCCTATATGATCTTAATGCAGTCACAGGTTCCATCATTCCCATACCTTTTTGTCAAATGGTTGCTCAGGTTTACCCTCTGCAATGGAGCTCTTATTTCATTTCTTAAATAATCAATTTCCTTAGTTTCCATTGACCCAAAGATCTTTTTTATAAACCCAATCCATTTAATTCTAAATAGATCAGGATAATTCTTATGCTTTATCACAATGCTCTTTGGAGGTGATTTATTAACCATACAATACTATAAGGAAGAAGATTTAATTCTTTCTTTTTCTCCTTCCTCCTTTTTTTCTTTTCTTGCATTACCAAAGACCGTTTTCGCTTCACGAGAGATATAGATCTTATTTTTTTGTCTCTTTGTGGAAGAGAGTCTTTCGTTCATTTGATGAAACTATCTATTAGATAATTTATTGGTTTTTAGTAATATGAAAGAAAGAATGGGTTTCTAATTATATATCAGAGACCAATTCATTCTTATTTCAATTTCTCCATCATTTTAGAAAACATCACAAAAACTTGATCTCAACGAGTCGCACACTAAGCATAGCACTGCTCCAAGATGGTTAATCTAATTTTTATTTGATCTTATAGAACTGATGATTTATAATCGGTCAGATTGTAGAAAAGTATTAGTCATTTTTATCAAAGATCCAAATTTTGATACCCAATACTTCATAAACAGTTTGAACTGCATAAGAACAATAATCAATTTTAGCTCGAAGGGTTTGTAGGGGAACTCTACCTTGCATGGCCGATTCTTTACGGGCTCTCTCAATTTTGTTGAGACGTCCTTTGATTTTTATTTTAATACCTTCGACATCTGCCTTTTCAGCCAGTTCAATAGCTTTGTTCATTATTATTTTTATTTCAACTCTCTCCTTTAGTTGTATAGCAATATATTCCGCAAGAATATTAGGTTCTCTATAAGGTTTATCAACTTTTTCTATAGAAATGAGAAGTTTTCAGTTCACATAATCGAGCATATTTTGTACAAGCATATTTTGCACTTTGTCTCTTAATTGCTCAATTTCTTTATCTTTTTCTTTATCTTGACTCCATTTTTTGATGAACAAGTCGGTAAATCCGATATATATGTTGACCTTAATCAAATCAGCATTTTTTACAATTTCTATACGTGTAATTCTTCCATAATTTGAGGAACCTTTTATATTTCGTACATAATTTACAATGCAATTATGTATTTTCTCATCTTCTCGTAAATCTTCAAAATAATTCCTTTGTTCAAACCAAAGAGAACGATGGTTTTGAGTAAAACCAAGTCTGAAACCAAGTGGATTTATTTTGTTTCCCATATATTTCTATCTTTTTGGTACTTTTTCCAGGTATTCTACTTGCAACATAAATGGATTATTATTCCATCTAATTTGGATATTTTTTATTTTTTATTTTTCTTCCAATACAATAGTTATATGACAAGTGGGTTTCTGTATGGGATAACCCCATCCCCGGGCTCTAGATTGAAATCTTTTGAAAAGAGCGCCTTCATTCACTTCAGCTCTACTGACAAATAAATTGTCTTTGTTTAAACCCATATTGTGATTAGCATTTGCAACTGCAAAATGAATTACTTTTAATATGGGATAACATGCTCCATAAGGCATCCAACTCAGTATAATAAGTGCTTCTTTATAAGAACGACCATGAATTTGATTAATTACTCTACGTGCTTTATTAGAAGACATACATATGTGTTTGGCCAAAGCCCGTGTTTTTGTACTTGGACTCTTATTTACCATCTTCATCCTCCACAATGAATTATGTGTACTATTCACAATGATATTTTTATTGTTTCTCTCTAAAAAATTGTTTTATTTTTTGCTTTTTTATTGTTTCTCACTTTTTTATCTTTTTTCGCATGCCCCTGGAAAATAAAATTAGGTGCGAATTCCCCTAATTTGTGGTTTATCATACCATTTGTTATATAAATGGGTAAGTGTTCTTTTCCATTATGAACAGCAATGGTATGACCAATCATTATGGGTACAATGGCAGATGCTCGGGACCAAGTCACTATTATCTTCTTTTCTTTCTTCATGTTTAGATTGTCTATTTTTCTCAACAAATAATTAGCTACAAAATTATTTTTTCTTAGTGAACGTGCCATGGTCAATTACCTCTCTTTTGATTTACCTTTCTTTTTTAATAAAAAATGGATTTCCAACTACTCCTACTTACGTCGACGAAGGATTGAAACATCACTATATCTATTTCTCTTCCGACTCTTTCTTCCAAGTGCGCTATAACCCCAAGGGGTTAGGGGTTTTTTCCTACCAATTGGGGCTCTTCCTTCACCACCTCTGTGAGGATGGTCCACAGCATTCATAACTACTCCTCTTACTTCAGGACGTTTACCCAACCAACGTTTTGATCCAGCTTTACTTAAAGTTCTATTTTTCCATTTAACGTTGCCTACTTGTTCAATTATTGCTGAACAGTTCTCAGATATTAAACGAACCTCCCTAGATGGTAATCTTAATGTGGTTAATCGACCTTCTTTTGTGATTAGTTCTGCTACATCACCCACCGCTCTAGCTAATTGTCCACCTTTTCCAACTTGTATTTCAACATTATGTATAGTCGTACCTAAGGGTATATTGGTTGAAGTAGACCTTTAGTTTGTAAAAATCCCTTCCCAAACTGTACAAGCCTCTGTCAGGGCATACAACTTTTTGGATGTTAATTTGTACATTATTCTAGTAGTAAATATACTATCTATATAGTATATTATCTAGGGATCTAGGAGGGCATATTTAAAATCCCTTATGTCCTGATTCTCTACATCCTAGGTTTCTCTATTCCATCATCTGGCTTATGTTCTTTTTTCATGTAGCATTCAGAATGAATGACTTTATCAAATTACGTCAATACTTCTGCATTTTTTGGATAACGTAGGAGGCATTTTAAATAATAATATTTTTTTATTCTCTAAAAAATATTCTCATTGTTCAGCTCCGAATCTGCCTTTGACCATCAAATCAAATGTGAGTTACTTGTCTTTCTCTTTGTAACAAGGGTCCCTTTACCTTATTTTTGTATGCTTCAAACAACTCATTCTTCTCCATATTATCATATCTCGGTAGCTAATAATTACAGAAACTATTGAGCTCAATCACCTGCTATTCTTTATCCTCAGTTTCCCTTTGGGGTTGATCCCATCAAAGTATCCTAGTTGGATCAGTGATAGATTTTTAGGTTTTGTTGTAAACCTAATCGGTTGCTTCTGATTACGTAAATTAATAATTCAAACCGCACTCAAAGGTAGGGCATTTCCCATTGATATAGGAGCTTTTGGACCAGAAAAAATATTATCTCCAATCATGACCCCTCTCGGATGCAAAATATATGTCTTTTCACCATATTTGTAGTGCACAAGACAAATATATGCACTTCTATTAGGATCACTTTCTATTGTTACAATTTTCCCCAATATGTTTTTCTCATTTCGCTGAAAATCTATTTGGCGATATAGACGCTTGTGACCTCCTCCTCTATGTCGTATGGTAATAATTCCTCTGTTATTATGACCTTTCCCACAACGATGCTGACCAAAGGTCAATTTTTTGTGTGGATGAGACTAGACACTCCCATCGAAACCTGATAGGGATTTATAACGTGTGCCTGGAGTAAAAGTTTGGTTGGTCATGTTATTTATTATAAGTTTCATTTATAAGTAAAAAGTGGAATAGAATAACCTGGTTTTAGTGTAATAATCATACGTTTATAAGGCATTCGAATTTTCATTATTAGCTTAATCTTTTCCCTTTTTTCTCTCTTTTGCGGAGGTCGATAACTATTAACTCCTATTACTTTAACATTGAAGAAAAGTTCAATCCCATTTTTGATCTTTGTTTTAGTCGATCCCGAATCGACATTTAAAATATATTTATTTTTTTCAAATAGACAAATACTTTTTTCTGTAAATACTAAATCTAGACATTAAACCTCATCCATAAATATTTACTTCCTTACTATATTTTAAAAAGGAAATACAAATGCCCATATCCACCAATCCATATTTAATTATAGATAAATATACATAAACTATATTGTATGAATATATCATACTTAAACTTATATGAATAAGTTAGGAATAAAAAACCAGTACAGACCTAATGTACTCTCGATATTTAATTAATTAATTGAATAGAAATAGTCTTGTTGTTTGCAATTCTTCCATCTAAAAGTTATTTATTCTGAGTAGAATGCAAGTGCATCCAGTAGGAATTGAACCCACAACTTCCCAATTATGAGTTGGGTGCTTTTACCATTCAGCCATGGATGCTAAAGCAAAAAAAATAATAATAAGTCAATATTAATAAAAATAAGTATTGACTCAAATTAACCAATTTAATTATCTCTTCTTATACTTAATTCAAATAATGCTTATTATTTTCAATAATTAAATAGATATATATGACACATCTTTGTCATTTTTAAATGATAATACATTCATGTAGACTAAAATATGACAATTTGACAATTAGACTCTTAGATAGATATAATAGATCTATAGATACCAAAAAATATCCAAAGAGAGTTGTTTCTCCTGTTTACAGAGATGGAGATATATTTTATCAAAATGCAATAATTAATTATGGTAGTATAATATATTTCTGCTTCTATATAGCAGAAGAGAGGAAGATTATTTGTGTTTACTTTTTTTAATAGGAAATAGGGACAGTGTTGACAATACATTATCGATCTATATATAATATATAACAAATGTATATATATATATATATATATATATATATATATATATATATATATATATATATATATATATATATATATATATATATATATATATATATATATATATCTACATCTATATCAATCTATAGATACCAAACCGAATATAGAAAAAAAAAAGAAAAAAAGAAGAGGATTTATCTATTACATTTAAAATAATAGAAATTTATTATATACGGAAAAAAACAAAGTTCTTGAATCTATTGAAAGATCAAAATCTTTCCAAATCAATATTAATAGCAATAAACTATCTTGCTAAGATAGAATTAGACAAAACTATCTAAAAAGTTGTATTAACTTAATTAATTAATTATTGTTCTAATTAACTTATATTTTATAATAATATTATTAAAAACTATGAAAAAACATCGAAAAACATTTTGGTTATATAGCATTCAGTCGAGATTTCAAGTGAACATGATGGGAGTTTTCAATCCATGGACCGAATCCAATTTGGTGAGATTGATAACTCAAATATTTTCTGGTCGAGAAAGTGTTATTAAGCTCTTTGACTTTCAGATTCTTAGTACTTTACTTATACGTGATCTACGTATATTTAGTTTAAAGGGTCAAGCATTAAAAGCTTTAATGGTACTTACATTACCATTACTTATATATTATTTAAATAGTTGCTCTTTAGTTCAAAGAAATAGATTAAATTTGATACATATGGAAATATCTGTACATCATTTTGGGTTTGGAAATAAAAAAGTGTTGCTATTTCCGCATATGTTTATGTCTTTGCCAAAAAACAAAAGAAGATATCAACGTTGCTTGCTCAATCCAAAAGAACATGTTTGGGTTTTCTCAAGTTCTGACACAAATTTGAATTATAAAAATGATATAATCTCAGAGAACCCAGGACCAATAAGTTGGGAAAGTCATTCGGAGAATGATTCGAATGATATCAAATGGCAGATTGATTCAACTTTCAATTCGACTCAAAATGAGTTTTGGGAACCTATACAATTTAGTGAATGGATTAAAATAAACGAATCTATTAATAAAAACTGAACAAAGCAATTAGAAGAAGAATCAATTCAAACAAGAGAATTTAATTTATCTTCAAGACCAGAAGATTCTAAAATTGACCAAGAAATTGAACAAGAAATTGAACAAGAAATTGAAGAAAAATCAGCTCAAACAAGAGAATTTGATTTATCTTCAAGGCCAAAAGATTTTGGAATTAGAGAAATTGAACAAGAAATTGAAGTAAAATCAATTCAAACACAAAAGTGAAAATGTCCTAGTCGAAAGCTATTCAAATGGATGAATATAGTATTTAATTTTCGAATTGAAGAAAACGAACAAGAAGAAATCGAACAAGAAGAAATCGAACCAGAAGAAATCGAACAAGAAGAATCAGTTCGAACAAAAGAATCTTAATCATTCTCAAAGTCAAAATTTTGGAAAGGATTGTCTGATCATTTTTCAATAGATCAATCATGTATTGATCATTTTTCAATAGATCAATCATGTATAAATGTTAGTACTCCCAAGAAACCCATTGAAAAATTAAAATTATTGAAAAGGCAACAAGATGCTTTTCAATATTTTAGGAGATCAAAAAGGAATAGGATAGTTGATCTATGGAAGGTCAAAACATATCTTCAAAGTTCTACAAATTATGATATTTCATCAGATCCCGGATGGAATATTAGAAGAGATATAAATCAATTTAATTGTATTCTTTTTGTGAACCAGAGTTTACCTTCGATATCTTCTTCATCCTGTGATGAAACCAAAGAAAAATTCCTGTTAAACAATGATTTTCAATTGAAAAAAATTATTCTAAAAATAATGGATGAATTTACTCTATCAATAACTAAGCCTAATCAGGCTTACGATAGTGAAATAGCCCTGGATATGGATTCTCACATGAATAAATTTTATGAACTGAACAAGAATATATTATTGACTCAGATCTTCAACTACAAATATCAATTAAAAGAGAATTCTTTCTTTGTGTTACTCAATATTATTGATAAAGAGAATCAATATGTAGATCGAATAATAACAAAGAATGATGAAACTGAAACTTCGGTATGACTAATATTGAATCAATATAAGATTAAAGCTGATGAGCATCTTGAAAAAGCATTCAAGAGATTCTATCTTTTGAAGAACGCATTAATTAAATACTCTTTATCCAAAGTATTTAATGAGTACGCTAAGTACTCTTTAGGATCGGATCCTGAATTGGACGATTTAGAATCCAAAACTGCATTAGATGAGTATCCTTTTTCAAAAGTGTTCCAGAAGTACTATTTGGAATGGAAAAAAATATATATTCTATTATATTTAGAATTGACAAAAGGATTTAATAGATTCTATTTAATCAAAAGGTTCAGTTGGAATTTGAAAGATCAAATTTGAACAAATTGGATAAGAAAAGATCTTTTGAATAATAGAACAAAAGATGCAATTAACCAGCATTCATCAAGTTGGAAAAAATATCAGAAAGAATGGTTCAATCACTCTATTCTTCGAACTTCCAAAAATATAAATCAGAGTTTGAATATTAATGCATTGTCCATTCAGATCAAATATTTGAAAAAAGGGTTGAAACGTCTTGTGTCTATTTCTAAACAAAACAATTTGAAAAATAGAGTGTTCGATCCAATTGAATTATGTGCTACTCAATATTTTGGTTGGTCTGGAAGTACCAAAAAAAAATTTGGTATCATTTTGGATGATAATGATAAAGATATCAGACCGATTAAAAAGTCCAGCAAATCTAAATCAATCCCCAATTTTTCACAAAGATTGGAATCCTTGATCGATGAAGGAACAATAGCCTCATTAGGTTTGAATGAGAAACCACTGAATCAATCGATTATTGAATTATTCGATAATGAAAAAAATTACATGGAATTATTTGATAACAGTGGTATTTCGACAATATTCAATGATTGAGACAATTGGTTAAATCCTTTAAAACTATCTAATCAAAACTCATTGAGAGTTGCTTTTTGCAAAGCAAATACATTTGAATTTTTAGATTATTTACATCATCCTCGTTTAAATTATAAAAAAAATTAGCTTCTTACATGGAAAGGATTCATATCAAAAACAAGAATCTTATATATGGACAATTATTCAATCTTGTTCCCATCCATAACAAGGTCTTGTCTATTAGACCTATTAACTCAGAGAAAGAAACTATTTCACTCATCAAGTCACAAGTAAATTTATTATTGGCTAAATATTTACTTGACCAAGTGTTAATCCATGACTTGTACAAATCGTCAAATTTACTTACTCAATTGAATTCATTTGTTCATAGTAAAATAGATATTTCCTCGATTGAAAAGATATATAAAACTCCTTTAATAAGCCAAAAAATAATCAATTTTGACAAAAGTTCTTGCCATCCTTTTTTAACTAGTTCACATTCAGAAAAAAACAACCCCAATCAGTACCCTAAAAAGGGTGTTAGTTTGAACACGGGTCTGATTCAAAATCAATCTTATCAAAATGATTTACTATCAGAAATCTCTTTTAAACTGAAAAAATTTGTAGAAAAAGAAAAATATAGTTCGGCAGAAAGTCAAAAAAAAATAATTGAAGATAAAATCATAGTTGATAATTTGAAGAAAGAAAAATGAAAGATTCTCCTATTTTATAAGATCTCTCAAATGGATATGCTTTTTGAGAAATGGGATTTGTTTCAAACATATACATCATAATTTTTTACTTCTACATGGTGGAAATATATTGATAATTTATTTTCTATTACTTTTTCGCAAATACTAATAAGTATTAGTGATCAATTAAATATCATTTTGCATGATATTACGGATAATTGGAATCATACTTTGAATATTTTGTGGGCACTCTCTCATCAATTTTGTAAACTTCTAGAATGGGAAGTTAGAGTGAAATTTATCCCTAAATTGAATATGTTTTTATCCTATTGGAATCTTTTGGATTGGAAAGAATCAATTAATCAAACGGTATTTGAGGGAAAGGATAAGTCAATATCATTTGATACATGGAAATATATACGAAATGTTTGGGAGTATGATAAATTTATTTTTATTTTCATTGTATTTTTCTTCTCTGTTTCTTGCGGAGTTCCCTTATGTTTGATTTAATTTTATAGCAATGTCGAGCTTCTCAAAGATTTAGAGTATGAGCCCTACTTTATGAAGGTAGGAGAAATCATGCATTCTTTTAAAATGCTCAGATTTTATTATAATTTCTCTTGGTATGTTTGCTGGCTGACATTCCTCGATTTTGTAAATATGGAGAGGGATTATAATGATATAGGATTATCCCAAATATTGGAAATTTGGTACATCAAAAATTGTAAATGGTCTTCCTAGCCTTTCAAAAAGTGTAGGAGATTGAAATCACTTTCAAATAGAGTTTTGTACGAATATGGAGTGGATGATTTCTTTTTGAAAGAGAATAGATTGTTTTCAGTACAAGAACGAATCTCTCAATTTGAATCGAAGTTAACTCCCCCTAATGGTTTCTTTTCTCAATATTTCGAGAAAGGGAAACACCCGAGACTTCTTTACTTTAAATATCTAGCTGAAACTATTCAGCTAGGTCAAATGAATAAAATAGGTCTAATGAATTATGAGTTTGATTCCTTTTCTCTAGCAGAAAGGTGGGTCTTCCATGTTTTTCAGTAGCAGATGACCTCTCTGCCAACTCACCCATCTCTATCTCACCAAGTGAGATTTTTCCAACTCTACCCGTTACCGTCCCTATCAAATCAAATTTTATTGATAGGGCCTAGGGAAACTGGATGATCGTATTTGGCCAAAAGTCTAGTAGTAGATTCTTACCTACCTTTAATAAGAATATCTCCTAAAAAAATTTTGAAGCAGGAGAGACTTCTACTTAACTATGAAGCTGAGTATACATCTTCAGCTTAGAAATCATACCTTGAGTATGAAAAGGTCCTTAGGTCTCTAGCCTGGTTAGGTAGACCGCAAGACATAAATGAAAATGATTCTTATGAAAAAAAACCAAAAAACTTTTGGCATGATCGAGGAGAGCATTTATCTCTGGAGTATTATGTGAGAAGATTTTGCCAATTCATGTTTGCACTAAAATTGGCAAAATTGATGTATCCTTGCGTCATATGGAATCCAAGCATTCATGAATTGAATGATCACTTCTACCTTACTGCATTATTGAGGGAACTCCTTAGAGATACATATCATATTAGTGAGTATGAGGAAGAAACCAATATAAAACAAAATATTGTTGTTATTGCTTCGACTCATATTCCTAAAAAAGTGGATCTAGTTCTAATAACTCCTCCTTATGGTAAATGAAGATTCGATACATTTATCAATAATAAAAAGTTTCCTGCCCCACATCGAGAAAAGGAATTTCCTTTGCTTCTACATAGCAAAGGGCTCTATTTGAAAAAAGATTGGAACTATTATGATGAATTTGGATTAACAACAAGAGGTTTTACTACACTAGATTTGGCAAATCTTGCCAATGACATCTGGCTAATTAGTATTAGCCGAAACACTTCAGCTATAAGCAATATGATAATTGAAGAAGCTATGTATAGACCAAGTTGGGCTCCAAACAATTTGAAGTTTCAATTCAGTAATATTTTTAAAGTACTTCCTTATAAGATAGGAAAAGCTATTATACAAAATAAACTGACATATTGTAGGAATTTCCTAAATCTTAGAACGGACTTACAGGGTCGAAGAGCATACTATTTGCATGACTGGTATTTAGAACCTTCAATTGCTGGAACAGCTGTGAAGGAATTAACCATAGTCTATCATATTTTGGGTTGCTTGTCTAGATCAGTAGCTTAAGATTGTTGGTTTTTATCAGAATCAAATAGAGAGAATTGGACTCCTGTTGATCTTTTTATTGCAAATGATTTCGCTCTAGCTTCCAGTCTTTTACAGAGTCTTTTGGAAGAGTTTCCATGGTTGGTAACAATACATCGAAACAATTCTGATAAAAATCACATCACAATTGCTCCTCAATTCAAAAGAGATATGATGCAAAAAGGATTATCTTCTATAGTAGATAAGATCATTCTATCTAAAGAATTGAAGTACTCCTATGTAGGAGAATTACGCACTGACATAGTTTGTTTTCCTAGGACTTGGCGTTTTAGTTTTATTCGCAGTAATCGATTCGATCATATAAAAGATATAACAATAGATAACCCTTTATTAGATTATCTTCATCTATTTAGAGGGTTTCAAGAAAGGCCAACCCATCTTTCCAGTTTGTTTTGGAATAAATTTCAGTCGTCTTACGACCCCTTTCCTATTTATCATGATCCTTCTGATGTTCCACAAAGAAAGCTAGATGCTTTCTAGGAAGCAAGATCATTATACAATAGGTTTAAAAATATGGGAATATATCAATTTGATACAGAAGAGTATGCAAAGGAATATAAACCTTTAGATACACCAATAATCTGTCTAGCTCAGCGATTTCTTTGGGATCCTGTGAGTATTCGCTTTGCAAATAAGCACCCTGCTTTTTTACAAGGAGAACTTTTTGTTCCTCAAGAACTCTTGAAAAGGATTTATCTTACTTACTCTTCAACAAGAGTAATAAGGGGCATAAAAAAAATGATAAAATCTATAGTAAGAAAAAAAAGGGTGAGGAAAATAGCCTTAGGAATTAAAATTGTGGATAATAACAATGATTTGTCTCCTAACATTAAGATTGAGCTTAAGGAGCATTTTGAGGCTTTCAAATGCTTTCAAGAAATTGGTATCCTATTGAGACGTGTGTATCCATATCGTCCAATGTTAATGTATGCCTGTTGGTTGCGTGAAAAGACAAGAGATAATAAATTCAAACAATTTTTGATTGAAGGAGAAAGGGAAAATATAGATTTATCATCTAATGAATGTTTCATTTATAATACTTTATCCGAAAGTTATGAATATTTATCAAATTTATTCCTCACTAACGGAATGTTATTGAAAATTTTCAAGACATTATTAAAAACAAAATGGCTTTCTCAGAATGAAATTAATTGCTTATTAGCGGAAGGATTGAATAAGAATAACAAGGACTAGATCAATCAAGATTTATATTGTGACCATCTAAGAATAAGCATAGTAAAAAGAGTTAAGTTAGTTTTTTTAACTTGCTGATCAATTATTTATTGCTCTACTATGCTTACTCAATATTTATTATTATTGTAGTTATAGTATACTTTTCTCCTACCCTTTTTATTTTGAGAAAGGGATACTTGTAAAGGGATACAATGTCGGTATATTTGTTAAATATATATTACAACTTCCAGATCTTTCAAGACCTTGAAAGGGATTTATAATAGATTCTTTTCAATTTAATTCCTTCATTCAATCTAATAATGATTAGGAAAAAAGATACATTTATTAATGTAAAAAAAAAGCAATCCACCTTAAATTTGTTTATTTTTTATTACTTTTTTAATCAAAGTAATTTATAGTTTTATAATGCATTTTATTTCCTATTCTCATTAGTTATAGCCCTATGAAACAAGAATTTTAGGGCTACCATGGTGGAATAATTTAATTGTTCGATGAATTATTATTTATTCTATGTATGAATTGCTTGAACAAACATTATGAAATAACAAACATTTTATGAAATATTTTTTTAGTATCAAAAAAAGATAAGGAAATTATTATTATTATTGCCTGATGAATTTGATCTAATATGATCGAATTGATCAGGCAATAGGCATTACAATATATATGCCTTGAAGAGGACTCGAACCTCCATGCTGTTTAGCACGAGATTTTGAGTCTCGCGTGTCTACCATTTCACCATCAAGGCATCCCAAAAGTGAATTTTATTTCATGAATAAAATATTTATCGATATTATAATCACATATTGTTATATGTGGAATAGAAATGGCTAACAAGGATAAAGTATTGGAGTATTACAATATTGATCCGTAATATAAGTCATGGTCTAATATTATTAGATCATCCAATTATTTTGACTTTTTATTATCGATAATTAATATTTATAATATTAGGATATATTACGATCAAACACTTTTTTTTCGATTCAATAGAAACCATAAGTATTGTGTTGCCAAAATAACTAATATGTTAAGTTTAATCCTATGTTAAACTTATCTCTTAAAACCGAGAGATGTATAATCTATTTACAAACGTTTGAATAACATAAATAAAATGTTTATTTAATGGTATAGAATGAACTTCTAATTAAATTACAAAATCAACTTGAATTTTAAATTAGAAGTTCATTCTATAATTTCAGCCTATTCCCTGTAATTTTAAGGATATGAGTAAAAATCTACTAGTTCTTTTAGTTCGTAAGAAAAAGATTGACTAAATAAATAGATCTTAAAATAATGTATCCTGAGCAATTGCAACAATTGGATTCATGACTATTCCCAGTAGAGCAGATGCTATTACACATACAATCATACTGAATTCGATATAATTTTTCGAGATTGAAGAAGATAATCTATAAATTTGCATGTGGGGAGTTATTTCTTTGTTTCGTTCAGTCATTAATAACTTAATTATTTTAAGATAATAATATATTGAAATAACACTCATAAAAAGTCCTATCGAAACCAATAAATAGGAAACTGCCTGCCATCCACACTAGAAAAGATAAAGCTTTCCAAAAAACCCTGCTAATGGAGGAATACCTCCTAGAGATAGCAGACATAAAGCTAAAGACAAAGCTGAAAAAGGATCTTTCGTATATAATCCTGCATAATCCCGAATGTTATATGTTCCTGTACGTAGACTGAATTATACAATACAAGCAAAAGCTCCTATATTCATGAAAATATAGAACAGCATATAAGTTATCATGCTTGCATATCCATTATTTGAGTTTCTATCAATTATTCCAATAAGGATATATCCAATTTGACCTATGGATGAATATGCAAGCATATGTTTTATGTTTGTTTGAGTAATAGCTATTAAATTTCCAAATATCATACTAAGAATAGCTAATATTTCCAAAAGAAGATGCCATTTGTTCAATGAAAAATAGAAAATAATATCAAAAATTCAAATGGCTAAAGCTGAAGTAGCTACTTTTGAAATAATAGAAATAAAAGCAACAACTGGAGTGGGAGAGTTAGAGTCGAAAAGGGGATTCCTCCCTCCTTTCTCTCATATAGAACCGTGCGTGAGACTTTCTTCTCACACGGCTCCTAAGTGTAAAAAAACAATAGCTTAATCATTTGATTATTATTATTTTTTAATTACCTTCCTCGTGTATGTATAAGACTGAATCTATTCAATCGATAGAAATAATCACTAATCCTTAACTTGACAAGGAATCCTTCCTCAGCGGTTCTTATGGTAAATCAAAATTACTTATTTTTATTTTTGATTTTTTGACTTTGGGTCTGAAAGATTCAAAACTAATAAAAAATAAAGAATCATCTAATTTAATTCGTTTTGAATAGCCATGAGATATTCATCTTAGGGTAATCTTTTTGATTGACGGATGCCCTTTTTTTACACTCGTAGTCTTTGAAGAATGAAAAATGACTATGTAGCATCTATGTTGAGAATAAAAATATTGTATACGTCATTAGTATGATCCTTTGTAAGAACTACCCGTAATAACTAACTTTAAAAATTGAATTGTTTATTCAAACAATTTAGTTTTTTTACTTTGCTTTACCTTAATTCAACGAAAAAGCAATTTTTGGTAAAAGTGATGTCTTAGTTTGAGTGGGCTTTTCTTCCACATGTCCACAGAGTTTTTATTTATAAAAACACCTCTAAAGAAGAGATTTATTCTTAATTAATTTGTAAAACGAATCACACTCCTTCATATACGTCGGGGGTCCATTGATGAAAAGGAACTAGAGAAATCTTGAATCCAATTCCTATAGTTATAGATATAAGCGCAATCCAAATTCCTAGAGAGTTATACATTTGTGTATTTATAAGACCATTGGCTATTTCTTGAAGTTCAATCTCTCCATCGGATAGACCATATAGCCAAGAAAGACCATAAACAAGAATAGAAGAACTTGTCCCACCCATAAGTAAATATTTCATAATAGCTTCATTAGACCATACATCTCTTTTGGTATATCTTGATAATAGATAAGAACATAAACTGAAACATTCTAAAGCTACAAAGATAGTTGCCAAATCATTTTCACCACATAAAAACATTCCTCCTAAAGTAGCTGTTAATATGAATAATAAAAATTCTGTTACAACCATTTCTGTACATTGAATGTATTCCACGGATAGAGGAATACATAAAGTTGAACATAGTAAAATGAGAAATCGAAATATTTTTCTAAAATTGTTTGTTTGGAAATTACCAAAAAAACTGATCATAGGTTGTTCTCTCCATTGAAATAACAAGACCGTTATGCTTAGTACTAAACTTGTTAAAGAGATGGAATAGAACCAAGCTTTATCTTTCTGGTCAAAAATAAAATCGATCACTAGAAGAAGAAATAGGCCTAAAATTAATATACATTCTGGAAAAATGGAACTTCCATGGAAGAGAAGCAAATGAAACTCTTTCATATAAAATGATCTAAAGGTATAATTGAAAATGAAGTTTTCATTTTGTAAATGTCAGACCATGATTTAGTAACTTCAGTTAATCTCCGATCAATATTCATTTAATTTAAAATTTATCTAAATGATCCTGAAGAATAAGATTTAATATTAATCCACAAATATCCTTTTATCATTTTTTCTAAAAAAATTATTTTTCATTCTTCTTTTTCTTTTGCTTTCCTATCAATAAATATCTGTATCAATTTTGATAAAGTTAACATTATTTTACTGATTAGAATAGGTAGATCCATGGATCTTTCCATACATTGGATTGACGGTAATGTGCAAAAGCTTTATTGGACTCTGCCATTTGATGAGTCTCTTCCTTCTTGCGTTTAGCATTGCCTTTCTCTCTGGCAGCATCCATTAATTCATAACTCAATTTGAAATGCATATTTCGACCAGAACGTTTTCGAGATGACCCTAATAACCAATGAATAGCAAGTACTTTTCCTTTTTTAGATCTTATTTCCATGGGAACTTAATAGGTTGATCCACTAACACGTCTTGATTTTACTATCAATATGGGAGTTACTTTGTGTATTGCTTGCTGTAGAACAATTAGTGGATTTTTCTCTATTTTTTGTTGAATTTTTGTTAGAGATTGATAAAGAATTCGATAATCCAATGATTTTTTTCTGTGTTTAAGAATACGGTTAATGACCATATTAACTACTCGATTATGATAAATCGGATCAAATTTCACAATTTTTTTTGCAGTACTTTGCCGTGACATGAGTGCGAAAAAGGTTCACAATTTTTTTCTCATAAAGACTAATGATCATTTATTTCAGATTTTTAACTCCATATTGTAGGGTAGATCTCTAAAGCTATGAAAGATCTCCCTCCAAACCGTACATACGCCTTTTGTCGTATACGGCTTTCTGCATGATTCTATCTGCATATATGAGGTCTATTCCTTATGCATAGAATTATGTTTACTCATTATCAATTGAGTATCCATTTCCTTTATTTTTCTATGATTAGAAATCTTGTATTTTCTATATCTATATGATTAAGTCCTTAGGTTAAAAAAATTGCGTATTAAAAAGGTGTTTCAAATCATTGCTATTTGACTTGAACCTGTTCTGAAAAGGTCAAGGCATTTTAATTTTTTGTTGACACACGCAAAGTAAGGGAAAAATTATGAAATGAATTCAATATTGAACCTTAGACATAGAAGTAGTTCCAAATTGACTTTAAATAATAAATAAGATTGTTTGTTTTAGCCTGCTCTAGTCCCCTTACAAAATGTTCGTTATTAGGTTAGCCATATACTTTCCATGTTTTTAGCAATTGACATGGCATCATATCAAAATGATACAAATATTAGATAAGAATATACAACGCACTAGAACGCCCTTGTTTACGATTTTTTATTGGGGCAACATCTAAGATTCCTTTAATTATGTGATATTTTACACCGGGTAAATCTTTCACCCGTCCACCTCTTACTAATACTACAGAATGTTCTTGTAAATTATGGTCAATACCAGGTATATAAGCAGTGATTTCATATTTAGAGGTTAATCGTACTCTGGCAACTTTACGTAAGGCAGAGTTTGGTTTTTTTGGGGTGATAGTGGAAAAGTTGACAGATAAGTTACCTTTACCGTCATTGTACAAAATGGTACATGAGAATTTCACCTCATACGGCTTCTCGTTCAATTCTTTTGAAATAGGATAAATTTGATTCTTTTCGTTATTCAAGTATTCCTTTCCTTCATTATGTTCCAAAGGGGAACTAAAACAGATTTAGTTAGTTTTCATGTTTTAATCAAACATGAATAAATATATTATTAATACTAGTTTTTTATAAAAAACTATTCCAAATAATCCTTTGGTATTCTTCTTTCTTTATTAAAGAGGGTTTGAATAATTTTTTTGGCACAAATTTATATTATTATATTTATTACATGCTAATTTTTTTGATATCTCGATATATCAATTTTTTAAATCACAAATTAGATTCAAAATTGATGGGTTAACGTGAGCTTATCCATGTAGTTATGCATTATTTAACTAGGAATTGATTTGATAAACTATTTTGACTTTCGTGCTTTGCTTTGGGTGGCATGGCATGGTTTGGTTGCATTGCCCAGGATCATTTCAATTACCTATGTTAAAATGATCTAAATAGGATATATGTTCCGAGCGGCTGTGTCTGTATATTGTTAATATAGCCAAGTAAAATCTAAGGAAAAAGTTATTTTTTCTTAGTTAATGGTCCGCTACCGCTGGCTCGATAAGTTTTGTCTTTTGACTGATTGCTAGTATCAGTCATCTTGTTTTTTTGGATTGAGAGAAAAGTGATAACTCAATAGGAAAAAGATTGTACCATGAGAGAGCAAATGGTTTCACTTGTTTCAACTCGACAATCAACATGGAGGCAATTTAATTTATTATAAACATAATAAATTAAAAAGTATATGGAGAAGAGATAACTTTTGCTTACTAGGTATAGGTGAAAGTGTAGCTTAGTTACAGATTATATCTTATTTTGTTAATTATTTATAATTCATTTAATTGAAGTTAACGACTGGGTCCATTCTCTTTTTTATTTTTTTCAACCAAAGTTTTGAGAGAGTGTGAAAACAAGACCTAGCTCCTAGAGAATAATGGGATAGTGGTGTTGAGTTTCTTGATTCTTTGGTAAGTTCTTACAGTTTTCCTTCTAGATGGCGGTAGGGAAGGGATATAACTCAGTGGTAGAGTGTCACCTTGACGTGGTGAAAGTCATCGGTTTAAATCTGATTATCCCTAAATAATATGAATCCTTATATTTTGAGTTCTATTCGCTCTCTTCTTTTGTGATAAAAAGAGGCTAGGGGGTTGACATAAGGGAGTAAGGATGGCCATAATGTTAAATGGGATTTAACATCCCACTAGGAGACAATGATACATTAAGATATTAATGTATATATTAATATAATAGTTTTTTACTACTATTATATATAGTAATATAATCTATATTATATAATATCAAGATTAAACTTGAATATTATAAGTATAAGATGATATTATATTTGTTTTTAATATAAAACAAAAGATATTAATGACTTTGATGTCAACTATAATTTAATGATTATGCTTATTATCATAAGCAATTGAGGAAGGATGCACTAAGGAAATTGTAAAATTATGGTAATTATGATAATACCATTTTAATAATTGGTATTATTATTTTCCAAAGAATATGAAGTAAAAAGAACATAAAAAGGGTATAGATTCAAACTTAGAGAATTAATTCTCTAATTCTTAGAACGTAGGATGGTATTACTAATTAGTTTTAGTTCTAACTCCAACTAGTCCTTGCTTACTCCTAGTAAGGAGTTTTTATATCTAAAGACTTTTTGTAATTTGATTTGTTTTCCCCTGGACTGAATTAATTAAGTCAGAATGTTAATTAAGACTAACATCTTAGTATTTGATAAGATGATCAAATAATTTGATAAATGGTATAATTATCAAATTAAATGTCTTTTATAGATGAGATAATGATAAAATATCATCATATTTATTTAGATGATAGATAATTTTGAATTGGCTTTGTCCACGAAGAAGGGAGCTATAAGTAATAAATAATGCAACTCTAAATTTCATTGAGAGTTTGATCCTGGCTCAAGATGAATGCTAGCGGCATGCTTAACACATGCAAGTCAGACGGGAAGTGGTGTTTCTAGTGGTGAACGGGTGAGTAATGCATAAGAATCTACCCTTGGGAGGGGAACAACAATTAGAAACAGTTGCTAATACCCTATAGAGTTAGTACCTCATAGAGGTAGGCTGAGGAGCAAAAGGGAGGAATCCACCCAAAGAGGGGCTCACGTCTGATTAACTAGTTGGTGAGGCAATGGCTTACCAAGGCTCTGATCAGTAATTGGTCTGAGAGGATGATCAGCCACACTGGGACTAAGACACGGCCCATACTCCTATGGGAGGTAGCAGCGAGGAATTTTTTGCAATGGGTGAAAGCCTGACAGAGTAATGTTGCATGACGGAAGAAGGCTCACGGGTCGTAAACTTCTTTTCTCAGAGAAGAAGGAATGACGGTATCTGAGGAATAAGCATCGGCTAACTCTGTGCCAGCAGCTGCGATAAAATAGAGGATGTAAGCGTTATCCAAAATTATTGGGTGTAAAGTGTTTGTAGGTGGCTTTTCAAGTCCTTCATCAAATCCTAGGGCTCAACCTTGGACAGACGATGGAAACTACCAAGCTGGAGTATGGTAGAGGTAGAAGGAATTTCTGGTGGAGTGGTGAAATGTGCTGAGATCAAGAAAAACACCAATGGGTGAAAGCACTCTGTTGGGCCATTACTGACACTTAGAGACAAAAGCTAGGGGAGTAAATGGGATTAGAGACCCCAGTAGTCTTAGCTGTAAATGATGGATACTAAGTGCTGTACGTATCGAACTGTATAGTGCTGCAGCTAACACATTAAGTATCCCACCTGGGAAGTACGTTCATAAGAATGAAACTCAAAGGAATTGATGGGGGCCCACACAAGTAATGGAGCATGTGGTTTAATTTGATGCAAAGCGAAGAACCTTACCAGGGATTGACATGTCATGAATCCTTTTAAAAAAGAGGAGTGCCTTCAGGAACGCAGACATAGGTGGTGCATGGCTATCGTCAGTTTGTGTTGCAAGGTGTTGGGTTAAGTCCCACAATAAACACAACCCTCGTGTTTAGTTGCCATAATAGTTTGGCACCCTAAATAGACTATCGGTGTTAAGCCAGAGGAAGGTGAGGATGATGTCAAGTCATCATGCCCCTTATGCCCTGGGTGACACACATGCTACAATGGCTGGGACAAAGGGTCGCGACCCCGCGAGGGCAAGCTAACCTCAAAAACCTAGCCTCAATTCAGATTGCAGGCTGTAACTCACCTCCATGAAGTAGGAATTGCTAGTAATCGTCGGTTAGCCATACGACAGTGAATTCATTCTCAGGCCTTGTACATACTGCCCGTCACACTAGGGAAGTAAGCCATGCTTGAAGTCATTACCTTAACTGTAAAGAGGGGAATTATTGAGACACGGCTAGTGACTGGAGTGAAGTCGTAACAAGGTAGCCGTACTGGAAGGTGCGGCTAGATCACCTCCTTTTCAGGGAGAGCTAATTACTTGTTGGGCTCATACACTGCTTACGAGCTCGAAAGAGAGCGAGCGACACGATGATAATTATTATTTTCATTGGTCGAGATGCATCTTGCATCATCAGAAATGCAAGTGACAAGAAATGGAGTTTTTTGTCACTTCTAGGTAGTATAAGTTTGTTACTTCGATAATGAAGTAAGTAAGAATGAAGTTCATAAGTAAGCTCATTATCTTAGGTCGGAACAAGTTGATAGAATCCTATTTTTACTATTTACCTCCTTATATTAAAGGAGTTTATATTATAGTATTCTTTAGTCATACTTTTTTGTATTCTTTAGTCATACTTTTTTGTATTCTTTAGTCATACTTTTATTTTGCAATTTATTAAATAATTGCATTATTTTAAGTTAAGTTTGTTTTAGTTTCTATTGATTAAAACAAATATTCTATTATTATAGAATATCTGTTTTAATTTTATTTAGTATAAATTATAAATTAAAACTTAGCAAACTATACTATAATAAGAAACTATCTTAAATAAGATAAGAGTTTATGGCTTGGTTACTTTTTTTTTCAGTAATGTAGAGCATAAATTATGCTATGATTAGTTATGAGTGAGTAATATTAATAACTCATTATTGTTAAATAATGCCTTAATTAACAAAGAAAGAAGGCAACAACTAAAAAGCCTTGCCCCCAATAAATATTGAATGTTTCAGGAAAAATAAGAAATGAACTCAAAAGCATTTTCAAAGCTAATTAATTAAGAATTTAATTATTAATTAGTTAACTTAGTTTATGATTAACTAACTAAACTAATTAAATTTAAATCAAATACAATAAATTTAAATTAGATGAAAATGATGTTAATGTCTTAACAAATAAAAAAAAAAGGGTGCACCCCCACCCCCCAAAGAATAAAAAATGGGTGCCAACATGTTGTAGAAAAGAGGCAAGCGAGCAAGATATTTTCTCTTGCTTTTGGGAGGGCCCTCCCTACTAGGGAGGGGAGCCCTACTGGGATATTAGCTCAGTGGTAGAGTGCACCCCTAATAATTGCGTCATTGTGCCTGGGCTATGAAGGCTACTAGCCACATTGGATAGTTTAATGTGCTCATCAACGCCTGACCCAGAGATGTGGATCATCTAAGGCACAATAGCATGGTGTACTCCTATTTGAACTAGAGTTTGAAACTGACTTTATTATCAGGAGGATATATGGGGTGATTCAGGTGAGATAGAATGTAAATCAAATTTTCTATTCATTCGTGGGATCTGGGCGGTCCCGGGGTAGCCAAAGTATTCATAGCTATTTTATTTTTGAGAATTCATACATATCTTATCAGTGTATGGAAGCCTATCTCTCAAGCATAGGCTGAAGTTAAGATTCAACCTAAATGTGTAAAAAAAACACCTAACAACGCATCTTCACAGACCAAGAACTACGAGATCACCCATTACAGGGTGATGGAGAGATCATACCATTCGAGCCTTTTCCTGATTTTTCTGAAGGATGCGATAAATCCATAGGATTTCCTTTTCTATTCTTTCCTTCATGAAAGGAATAATGATAAAATGAACGAAGGTAGCAAGATCGAAAAAGGATCTTGGAGTGTCTGGGATTGGGATTAAGAGGATCTTTTAACACCTATTTAATGCTTCCTTTTCTATTCTCATAAATTTTTTTTACTTCTTCCTTGCCGTTAGCGAAGAAGCAGGAAGGGGACCAAACACACTTGGAGAGCGTAGTACAAGGGAGAGTTGTATGCTGCATTTGGGAAGGATAAATCTATTTATGAATGAAAAGATAAAGAATTATTTTTATAATTATAATTTCAATCATAGGTGCAATGATTTACTTCACGGGCGAGGTCTCTGGTTCAAGTCCAGGATAGCCCAAACTACATGCACTATGTAACATGTTGATTTGTAGCCTACTCCATTTGGCCTGGCTATGGGGATATAGCTCAGTTGGTAGAGCTCCGCTCTTGCAATTGGGTCATTGCGATTATGGGTTAGATGTCTGATTGTCTAGACAGTAATTGATAGTATTTTTTACCTAAACTGGTGGCTCACTTTTTTTCAGTAATGGGTAAAAGGACCTCAACATGCCATTAACTCTATTGAGATGAAACTCTATTGAGATGAAGATAGACTCTCATCTCAAGAATGTAGAGAAGGTAGGGTGGGTAGTTGGTTAGATCTAGTATGGATCGTACATGGCAACTGATAGTTGGAGTTGGCAGCTCTCTGAGGATCCTTTCCTCTAGGATCCTCAAGGAAGAGGATCAAGTTGGCCCTTGCGAACAGCTTGATTTACTATCTCCCTTCAACCCTTTGATCAAAATGTAGTAGAAGGAAAAGCCCATGCCATGGGCCGACCCCATTGTCTCCACCCCGTAGGAACTACGAGATCATCCCAAGGATGATATAAACATCCAGGGGTCACAGACTGACCATACTTCCTAATTCACGAAGTAGAACACATTAGTTGTTACTTTCAATTGGACAGGAAAGGTTGGAGAAGGGCAATCTTTCTTAAGACCAAAGAGTCAGGTGGAAAAAAAGGAGAGCTCCATAACTTCAAGAATCCTTGGAATGGGGATTCCAGCCCAACTCCTTTTGGGAGGAGTTGCTCTTTGGAGAGCATAGTACGATGAAAATTGTTAGCTGTGTTCGGTGGGTAAGCTATTGTCAATTGTTGGCCAACATGATAGATTCTAAGAATCTATCGGGGAGGCTCAATAAACAGTGGTTGACCCTGTGGTGGATGTCAGTGGTTCGAGTCTGCTTATCTCCATCTGGATCCTGATCATATCATCAATGTTATTATATACGAATTATATGTTGAGTACAGTTAGACTAGGCAGTTTGATATATGATTCATCATGATTTATCCATGGATGTTGATAAGATGCTCTCATTGCTTTCATAGTACCTTAAGATGGCATAGCCTTGAATGGCAAGGTTCAAAAAATAAAGGGCTTACAGTGTATACCTAGGCACCCAAAGACGAAGAAGGGCGTGGTAAGTGATGAAATGCTTTAGGGAGTGGAAATTGAGCATAGATCTAGAGATTCCCGAATAGGTTAACCTTTTTAATTGCTTCCAAATCCATGGGCAGACAAGGGACAACCTAGTGAATTGAAACATCTTAGTAGCTAGAGGAAGAGAAAGTAAAAGTGATTCCCGTAGTAGCAGCGAGCAAAATGGGATCAGCCTAAACCATTAAAATGGGGTTGTGGGAGAGCAATCTAAGCATCATGTTACTAGGTGAAGTGGTAGAATATCGCACCCTAGATGGTGAGAGTCTAGTAGCTGAAAGCATCATCGAATAGTGGCAGCTTATGCTCTAAATCGAGTAACATAGGGCATGTGGAATCCCTTGTGAATCAGCAAGGACCACCTTACAAGGCTAAATAATCCTAGGTGATCGATAGCGAAGTAGTACTATGAGGGAAAGGTGAAAAGAACCCCTAGCGGGGATTGAAATAGAATATGAAACCATAAGCTCCCAAGTAGTGGGAGGAGAACCATGGGTCTCTCTCCTAATGAAGGAGAATTGGGTCTCTGACCACGTGCCTGTTGAAGAATGAGCCAGTGACTTATAGGCAGTGGCTTGGTTAAGGGAACCCACTGGAGTCATAGCGAGAGCGAGTCTTCATAGAGAAATTCAATTGTCACTACTTATGGACCCAAACCTAGGTGATCTATCTATGACCAGGATGAAGCTTGGGTGAAACTAAGTAGAGGTCTGAACCGACTGATGTTGAAAAATCAATGGATGAGTCATGGTTAGGGGTGAAATGCCACTTGAACCCAGAGCTAGATGGTTCTCCCTGAAATGCGTTGAGGTGTAATGGTTGACTAGATCGTCTAGGGGTAAAGCACTATTTTTGTGCGGGTTGTGTGAATGGTACCAAATGGAGGCAAACTCTGAATACTAGATAGGATCCCTTAAATAAAAGGGATAAGGGTTAGCCAGTGAGATGATGGGGGATAAGCTTCATCATTGAGAGGGAAAAAACCCAGATCACCAGTTAAGGCCCCTAAATGATCGCTCAGTGATGAAGGAGGTAGGAGTACAAAGACAACCAAGAGGTTCACCTAGAAGCAGTGATCCTTAAAAGAGTGCGTAATAGCTTACTGCTCGAGTTCTCTTACACTAAAGATGATCAGGACTAAGCCATTTGTCAAAGCTGTGGGATGTCAAAATACATCGGTAGGGGAGCGTTCCACCTCAGAGGGAAGCAGCCGTGTGAGTAGCTGTGGATGAAGTGGAAGCGAGAATGCCGGCTTGAGTAATGCAAACATTGGTGAGAATCCAATGCCTTGAAAACCTAAGGATTCCTCTGCAAGGTTCATCCATGGAGGGTAAGTCAGGGCCTAAGATCAGGCTGAAAGGCATAGTCGATGGATAATAGGTTAATATTCTTGTACTACCCCTTGTTAGTCCTGAGGGATGGAGTAGGCTAGGTTAGCTGAAAGATGGTTATCAGTTCAAGGTCACAAGGTTATCCCCTTTTGGGGGTAAGAATGGGTAGAGAAAATGCCCCTAGCTAATGTCTGAATACTAGCATTATGTCATTGAACCTATTTTAGGACAACACTGAAGTAACCCACGTCATACTCCCAAGAAAAGCTCGAATGATGTATAACAAATAGGTACCTATATCTAAAACTGACATAGGTAGGTAGGTAGAGAATACCTAGGGGCACGAGACAACTCTCTCTAAGGAACTCGACAAAATAGCTCTGTAACTCCAGGAGAAGGGGTGCCTCCATGCGATAAAGGAGGTCATAGTGACCAGGCCCGAGTGACTGTTTACCAAAAACACAGGTCTCCGTAAAGTTGTAAGACCATGTATGGGGGCTGACGCCTGCCCAGTGCCAAAAGGTTAAGGAAGTTGGTGACCTAATGATAGGAAAGCTAGCGACTAAAGCCCTAGTGAATGGCGGTCGTAACTATAACGGTCCTAAGGTAGCGAAATTCTTTGTTGGGTAAGTTTCGACCTGCACAAAAGGCATAACAATTTGGGCACTATCTTAAAGAGAGACTTGATGAAATAGACATGTCTGTGAAGATGCAGACTACCTACACCTAGATAGAAAGACCCTATGAAGCTTTACTATTCCCTGGGATTGACTTTGGGCTCTTTTTGCACAGCTTAGGTGGAAGGCGAAGAAGGCCCCCTTCCCGAGGGGCCTGAGCCAGCAGTGAGATACCACTCTAGAAGAGCTAGAATTTTAACCTTGTGTCAGAACCTACTATCTAAGGGACAGTCTCAGGTAGATAGTTTCTATGGGGCGTAGGCCTCCCAAAAGGTAACAAAGGCGTGCAAAGGTTTCCTCAGGCCGGCTAGAAATTGGTCCTTGAGTGCAAAGGTAGAAGGGAGATTGACTGCAAGACCGACGCGTCGAGTAGGGATGAAAGTCAGCCTTAGTGATCTGACGGTGCCGAGTGGAAGGGCCATCACTCAATGGATAAAAGTTACTCTAGGGATAATAGGTTGATCTTCCCTAAGAGTTCACATCCACAAGAAGGTTTGGCACCTTGATGTCGGCTCTTTGCCACCTAGGGCGGTAGTATGTTCCAAGGGTTGGGCTGTTCGCCCATTAAAGCGGTATGTGAGCTGGGTTTAGAACGTCATGAGATAGTTTGGTCCATATCCAGTGCATGCATTAGAGTATTGAGAGGACTTTTCCTTAGTATGAGAGGACCGAGAAAGATGCACCTCTGGTGTACCAGTTATCATGCCCACGGTAGACGCTGGGTAGCCAAGTGCGGAGTGGATAACTGCTGAACGCCTCTAAGTAAGAAGCCCACCTCAAGATGAGTGCTCTCCATAAGGTCATGGCGAGATGAGCCATTTATAATATAAGATAATAGGTTTCAAGTGGAAGTACAGTGATGTATGCAGCTGAGGCATCCTAACAGACTGAAAGATTTGAACCTTGTTCGTACATGACTCAATGGATCTGATTGGGTACACAGAGTATAAGATTTATTTACAATAAATATAATATTAATAGTTAATTTAATTATCCCCTATAATTAGGGGTTTGATTATATATTCGTCCTAAACCAAAATATTCATTCTAAACCAAAATATTCATTGGTTTAAGATGAATTAAAAAAATTGATTTTTCTTTCCTTCTTTTTTACCTAGAAAAAACCTAGGGGTCTAGGGAGGGATACCTCCAGACTCAATAGTCTAAAAGTATCATTCCAAGTTCTCGAGACACCTCTTTCTTTGGGCCTCTACCAGGATTAGAGTTTGGCAAATACTAGCCAATAATGCTGTTCTCTTATGTCCTTCGTTTATGGTTTGAAATTCTGGTGTCTCAGCGTAGGGGAACCACACCAAACCATCCCAAACTTGGTGGTCAAACTCTACTATGGTGATGATACTGTAGGGGAAGCCCTGTGGAAAAATAGCTTGATGCCAGGATGATAATGAACTTACCTTTTAATTTTAAAATTAAAAGGTCATCTTCTCAAAACCCTGACATTCTTTTCCACTCCACACTGTGAAACGCAATACCTGCTCTTTTTTGATAGAGAGAAATTACTCTTATCTTAATATCTTAGGCTGAGGAAAGGTTTTTGGAGGGACTCCTAGGAACAAAATAGATCCTATGGAGACTGGGCCTGTAGCTTAGAGGATTAGAGCATGTGGCTATGAACCACGGTGCCGAGGGTTCAAATCCCTCCTTGCCCACACACTATTAGTTCGGTAGAGTGACTTTGACTGCTTTCTAGTTAGTCAAAAAGTTACGAATACCTATAGTCTCTATCCAGACTCCTATTGGGGGATAGGAGATCACTAACAAGGGTTAGTACATGGTGTTATTATTCTAATAGTGTATGTCCGAGACAAGATTAAACATGAACATAATTAAATGTTCGTGACCTTCTATAGCTTAACTCTTCCACCTAGTGGTTGCCAGGCTTGCATTAGAGTATTAGTAAAGATGTTTGTTTGGTCAAATTTTCATCATTTGAAAGAATGGATGAATGCATCTATACAAAACTACTAGTATAATAACCAGCCTTAGCTCATAAATGTGGGTTAGTTGAAAGGAACTAGCCCTTGGGTGTAGATTATTACAAATATACAGCGGGATAATCCCAGTATTGCTGGGATTTGAATTACTATTAAATTTAATTAATCATTAATCAATAGTTAATTGTTTTGACATAACGTGTCAGAGCGAATAGATATTTATTCCAAATCAACTGTTTAAATCAGACAAAAGACAGGGGAGTAGCTTGCTTTTATATTTGAGGTTCTCCTCAAATAGGATTTGAACCTATGACTAATCGGTTAACAGCCGACCGCTCTACCACTGAGCTACTGAGGAACAACGAAGGTTTATATCTCATATATGTTCAATACTCAATTCTTTGAACTGCCTATAACAAGGAATGATTGGAAAACTAAATCAAAGATTTGTTCAAGACTCGTGGAACACCCCTGCCTTCCTATGTATATTATAAGCCTATATTATAGCTTCCTATGTATATTATAGGCTATATTATAGGTATAAAATGTCATGATAGCAATCCCCTTTCTTTCGGAAAGCTTTCAGGACAAGGGGTGGTGGCGGTCAACCACTACCAACGATATCATTCATCTTGACACAGAATGCAAAAGTGTTTATAATATTATTGCAAACATAGATGGATAGAGATCATGTTGATAATTTAGAGTAATAGTATTACTCTACTTTTAATTCAATTATTTAGTTGTCATAGTATTGTACTCCTTTTTGTTATTTTTGTATTAAAAACAAACATATATGTATATATGTCATGTTTTTTATATTAATATTTTCCTTATGGTTCGGAAGGATTCGAACCTTCACAAATTTAAATGTTTTAAATTGTTTCTAATATCTCCATAGATGGATGGAGATCATTGATTGTTACATATCAAATATATAATTATACATCATTATAATCTATAATGATACGTTGGATAGAGGATAATTCTTCTTGATATAGAAGAAAATAAATAGATAAATAGACACTAATTCATCTAGGATAATTCCTCTTAATATAGAAGAAAATATATTTTTATTTTATTCTATTATGTACATTAATTAGTAATCTATTTTTGTATTTAATAGATTAAAATAAATAAAAAAACAAAAATGTTTAAAAACAAAAAGGGAGAATATTAATATGACTATTTATAGTTATAGCACTCTTTTAACCATGATATCATCATGGTTAAAACCGGTTAGTCTAATGGTAATATTTGGTTTTTATTATGGGTTCTTGACTACATTGTCAATGGGCCCTGGCCAAATATACTTCTTGAGGTCCTTACTTATGCAAGAAAACAATGTTTATAGGAATAATAGAATAATTTATACGGGAAAAATAATTATCAGCGGTTCTTTTGTAGGTCAATTTCTAGTCTTCTCATCCATTTACTTTTGTCCTATTTATGCAGCATTATGCAAACCTCATGCAATGACTCTAGTGTTTGTAATCTCAATGTTTCTTATTTTTATTAAAATATTGTTTTCCAATTTCTTCGTCCCTTCAATAAACGATTTGTTTCTTTGGATCAACAATCCAGGAATATAATTTATTGTTGGGTTAATTCTCCAATTGCTAAATCCTGCCCTTTTCAGCCAATCTATTTATACCAGACTAGTAAACCTTATGGCATTCCATTATAGTGGGAGCCTTTTGTTTATGCTAAGTACTATCGCCAGATGGCTAAGCAGACAACTTCTATTCATCAAAGTGATAGAAGTCTTTTGTTCACATGTAGAACGTGATTTACCGTTGAAATTGCTGCCAAGAAAACAACATATTATCGTAACTTTCCAAATTATTTTCTTTAGTTACTTTGTACTCATGTGTTATGGCAGAACCCCAACCATTTTAATTACTAAATGGGCTGACAAGAGAGCCTTGATTCGAGGTCCTCAAGAGGAGGAAGAAGACAAAAATACAAAGCAAGTGGATGTTAATAAAAAAATGGAAAATAAAGAGAAAGATAAAAAAGAAAGGCAGAAAAGAGAGAGAGAAAAAAGAAAGGCAGAAAAAAGAAAGGCAAAAAAAAGAAAGGCAGAAAGAAGAGAAAGAGGAAAAAGAGAAAGAGTTAAAAGAGAAAGAGGAAAAATAAGCCACGTTGAATAAAATGAAGAAAGATTTAGATTCAGCATTATCCAAAATATTGTGTAAACTGTGGCCCACAATATTTTTTGATTATCACCGATTCAATCAATCGTTACGATATGTCAGTGTCGGTGATTTAATTCTTTACAGTCCTATGAAGAGTGAAGTCGCTCAGTATTTTTTTGATATTTGTCTCAGTGAGGGATGCCAAAGAATGTCTTTCACAGCTCTACCTAGTATATCTCTCTTTGCGAAAATGGTTGACTTAGGAAGTCAAAGTTCTTTCACAAATCAGGATTCTCTTGATATTTTTGATAGATGGATAGTTACCAAAAAAGAAAGAAGGAATTACTTAGGCAAAGAGCTTGAAGACCGAGTTAAAGCTCTAAGCAATGGATTCCTTGTTGGAAATGTGATAGACAAAAGAGTGAGATTTTTGAGAACCAAAAGTGGAGAGTGCCTTCCAGAAGTAAATGATCCTTTTCTGAGTGGGCCATTCCGTGGGATCATGAATCAATTTAAATCACCATGGATGTTACCCCCAGAGGAGGACAACTCTGGCTCTACCAAGGGATTTGAAAAAAATCAAAAATCGAAGAACGATCATTCTACCAAGGAATTTTGGTGTTGTTCGATCGTTCAACCAGAAAATAAGAATAAAGTCGTTCGAACGAAAAATAATAAATTGAAAATTATTATCAAATGGTGGCTCGATAAAATCCATATATTCTTGTTAGAAGCACAAGAAACAAGAACATTTTTAGATGAGGTGACATATAAAGAAATGTCAAAAATATTTGACAATATCTATCCGAAAGATTCGTTAGAATCTATATTTCAAATATTGGTCCCAGCGGATGTAGATATCGAAACAAAAATTGCTTCTTGTGATAAAAAATATATACTAACTATTTGTTGAATATTTTCCTTCAAACCACGGGTACGAAATGGGAATTGCTTCTTAGTGTCCTTTCTACGAAATAGGCTTTGCTTTGTGAGCGATTTTTTTTAATGAAATTGATAGAACTCCCATCTTCTCTGATATCTATGGATGTCAAAGATATTCCTGAAGAGATTTCTAAGGAACATCTATTTTTTGAAGAGAAAAAAAGTCAGTATGAAGTCACTGAGAAAAATATTCCTAATGAAGATCATTATTATCAAGATTTTTTTGTCCTTTATGAAAAATTCATGACATTCAGGGATAATTTCATTTTTAATGATCATGAACCTCGAATTTGAGATTTTAGTAAAATTATTGTGCCTACATGGCCTTGCATATTAATATCAGGTGTATATGAGAATATGGATATCAAAGATTCCCTCGAAACTCGTCCAAAAAAAGCTCAAAATTTGCTAACTATAAAACCCTTTGAAAAAATTGAAGAGGAACGATGACAAAGGGAAAGGGAAGAACATAATAGAAAAGGAATTATAAACTTTGACTTCTTAAAACGGTTCAAAAAAGAAGCTGAAGAAGAAGCTAAAGAAGCTGAAGAAGCTAAATACGCTGAAGAAGAAGGAGCGAAATAAGGAGATAAAGAAGATGATGAGGACCCGATGTCAAATGAAATACATGTGTTTAGTTATCTACATGAGGGAGATTTTTTTTGGCTCCTAGTTAAAGGAGCCCTACGTTTTCAAAGACGTAAAGTTTCATTGTTGAACTGTTGGACAACGAAACCACAGTCGAGTCTATTTGAGAGACTAAAGGAGATGACTAAAACAAGACGTCACAAACCCAAACTTAAAGAGCGAACAAAGATTTCTATTTCAATTTCAAACATAGCAAAATCCTCCAAACAAAAATGAAGAATAAAAGAAAGAAATCACCATGATAAACAGCAGGGATTCGATTGGGAAATCCTTCACTATGTAAGAGCTATTATATTATTTACTCAATCATATCTTAGAAAATGATTATATTTACCTTCATTGATAATAGCCAAAAATATTGGTCGTGCTTTATTATTTCAGGTCCCGGAATGGGAGCAGGATTGGGAAAACTTGAGTAAAGAACTGCATATGAAATGCAATTATGATGGCTATGAATTGACAGACCCAAACATACCTAAAGACTAGTTGAAAGACTATGTGAAAGAAGGGGTTCAAATCAAGATTCTATATCCCTTTTGCTTGAGACCTTGGTATGAATCTAATCTCCAATCTTATGATAGTGAAGACAAAACTAGTTTCTTAACCATTTATGGAACATAAACTGAATTACCTTTTGGTAATCCAACAAAAGTGCCTTCTTTTTGAAAACCTATTGTCTAATGGATTTGGAATTTTGTTATCCAATGCATAAATTCTGTTATCCAATGGATAAAACCCATTTTCCAATGGATGAAACCTATTATCCAATGGATGAAATCTATTGGCCAATGGACGAAACCTATTATCCAATGGATGAAACCTATTGGCCAATGGATGAAACCTATTGGCCAATGGATGAAACCTATTGACCAATGGATAGCATTGATTCACTCCAAAATAACAAAAGTAGAGATGAACAAATCCAAACTTAGACCAGATACTAGAAGTACATAAAATCTTCAAATGAATGACAGGATCCCTATACTGATTCAGACTAGTCGTACGCCTAATGTTAAATTTTCTATAGAAGTAGTCCAAGATTCAATGGACCCATTTCTAACTGAGATCAAACCAGATGTTGATCTGGAAGATACAGATTATTGGACAACCATAATGAATCATCAGATCAAATAGATGAATAAAGAATATTTGTTGAACTTAGAAATTTGCAATAATTTGCAAGCCGATTTTAAAAAGAAAATGGATCAACCTTCTTCTGACATAGGATTCAGATTGAAAAAGGAATTGGCTCGAATCAAAATTTGGCTTTTGATTTTTTGAAAGAAAAGCATTTGATTCATTAGGAAATTGCCATATTTTATGAAGGTTTTTTTTGTAAGAATGAAACTACATGTTATTGATCTGAAACTAGGTGTTCTTCATCTCATCGAGTCAAATTTACAATTTTTAGTTAAATTAAGGAGGAATATTGCAGCAATTAGAAGAATATTCATTACGAAGAAAAATAGAATTATCAACCCAATTACCAAAGAAAACCAAAAATTAAAAAAAAATTCCCAAGCATATGTATTTCACAAGATATGGCAACAAATAAGGGCCATGAAGGGGTCTTATGCAAAGAATTTACTACAATATAGAACCTCATCTCCTTTAATCAAAAAGGATATCAAAGAATTCTTAGACATACAAGGAATATTGGATTCTAAAGAGCCTCAATATTTGAGGGTAAAAGATTGGAAACAATGGTTAAAATGGTGCGCTGGGTACAGAATAACACCACAGAAAAGGAAAAAAGCACCACAAAAAAGGAAAAATGTAATTAGTAACCGATTGGGATGGAGTCAATTTGCATATTTTTTGGGAGACAATCAATTTGCATCTTTTCTGGGATGACTCCAAAAAAGGATCAAACGTCACAGATATGATCTTTTAGCATATAGTTATCTGAATTATATGAAAGAGGATACTCATGGACCCGCCATTCAATATATACCAAAACTAGATCATCAAGTTATTACCAATTTTCAAAGAACCGGAAAGGAATCTGATTACTCAGATTCAAATTACTTTGATTTCGATGACTCCAAAAATAGGAAGGATTCTGATGACTCCAAAAATAGGAAGGATTCCGATGACTCCAAAAATAGGAAGGATTCTGATGACTCCAAAAATAGGAAGGATTCCGATGACTCCAAAAATAGGAAGGATTCCGATGACTCCAAAAATAGGAAGGATTCCGATTACTGGGTAACTAAGAAGAATTACTATTACAAATTCCAATTCTGGGTTTTCCCAAACATTAGAAAAAAAGTAAAAAATGTCGAAAGACTTGATGACCTGTTTCCTCCGGATACATTCATGAGATGTTTTAAAGAAATCTCTGATTTTAAAATACCAGAGGACTTTGATATTGATGCTTATATAATGGAAAGGATTAGAAAAAGAGAAGAAGAAAAACAAAAAAAACTAGAAGAACAAAGAATTAAGCAAGAAGAAGAAAAGAAAAAAAAGAGAGAGAAGAGAAAAAAGAGGAAAGAATGCGAAATCTAAAAGCGGCAACTACTCCAAAAGAAGTGAAAAGAATTAAAAAGGCATTTAGGAAATAAGATAAAGAAAATATAAAGAAAAAAAGAAAGGCTTTGAAGGACAAACAAATAAAAAGGGAAGAAAAAAGACAAACTGCTCGAATTAAAAAACGGGCAGCTCGACGAGCTGAACGAGCTCAAGAAGAAAAAGATCGATGAGCTCGAAAACTTAAAAATATAAAATATAAAAAATAGAGACTTCCTAGTTCAAGACTTTAAGAATCTTTATATCAAAAAATTAAGCGATGAGGATGAAACATTCCGAATAGAGACAAAAAACAAAATTTTGAAACTAGATGCTGAAAAACAAGCAGAAGGTGACAAAAAGGGATGGGATGAAGTTAAATTTTGATTGGATTTGGGATCGGATAATGAAGAAGAACAAACCGAAGAAGAGATAAAAACACAAAAATAAGAAATCAAAGAAGAAATCAAAGTGAATAAATTAGCGCATCAAAAAATGTCAAAAAATAGTTATAGACTGATATTGAGGAAAAAGCTGAAAGAGCTAGGATTTGCTCCTTGGTTTTCCAAGTGCAAAAATGTGGCTCATTTATTAGATGAGAATAAATTAGGCAGCAAGTACTTTACATTAAAATCCACTAGACCATATTTGGATAACGGAGAACTTGACGTGGAATTAGTGGAGACTATGTTGTATATGGGAAGTCGCTTCAAGGGAAACGCTGAAGCATTTATGGGAATTTTGGGAGATCTAACAAGACGGTCTATGCCACTTCTATTGGGGTACTTTAATGATTGGTTCCTGATATATAAAATTGCAAGTTTTTTATTGAAATTAAAAAGGAAAGGGATTGATGTAAATCTTTTTGATAGATCTGTGCAATGTGAAAAAATAAAAACTATGGAGGATGAAAATGAAAACATTTCAAGTTCCCTCATTTTCGAATATATTTTGATTCCAAGACATCGTAGAGAATTTTGAATTTTGAATCGTTTGAATCTAGAAAATAATTTAGGTGAAAGTACAGGATTTGACAATAGTAAAGACATACAAAATGACAAAGGACTCATGGAAAAAGAGTAATGTCTTATTGTAGATACAAGGCAAAAGATAAGACATTTTCTTTGGCCTCATTATTGATTAGAGGATATTATTTGCATGAATAGATATTGGTGGAATACAAATGATGGGAGTCGATCTGTTATGTTGAGGGTATGTATGTATCCCAAAATAGAACATTGGGAACATGTTCAAAAGAGTTTTTATCAAATAAAACATAGTCTTGTATCAATACGAGAGATTCTTAAAAATCTTTTAAATAATACCAAAAGTTTCTTGGGTTTTACTCGTATAAAAAGAAATGAAGTAAAGGATACAAAAATGAACTCTTTATGTACCATAACTTTAACTTCACCCCTTCCTTTTTGTTACATCAAAAACTTACCCCTTAGAAAATTTGATGAATTTATAAGGGGGTTTGCGTCTAATTTACGTAAACATTGGGGTCATTGGAAAAACAAAATTAAGCTCTTTATTTATATTATAAAAAAAAATACTATATTATTGATAATATCGTGGCTTTCGAAAGGACTAATAATGCAGCTTCCAAAAGGCCCGCATGAAAAAATGTTGGAATATCGAGTTATAGCTAGATATATAATAGCTCTCAAACCTATTTTTCTCCCAAAGAGGTGGTGGTTGTATTGGTATGCGCCCTTGATGAATAAGCCCCTAACAAAAATTGTTATAATTAGAACAAATTATTTTGATAATCGGGGAGATCTTCCAAAGTGGGGAGATCCACCAAAATATTTTAAAATGTGGCCTTTAAATGATATACCAAAATATTTTTGGGCTAAAACTAAAGGAATCTGTCACTTTATCTGGGGTAAAGTGCTATGGGTAGAGGATAACATTCTTATGAAACATTATCACGATATCTATATCAATTCTGATAATTTGGAATATTCTTGCGTGGATTGCTTTTTCCTCTTATTAGATTATTATGGGATGAAAATAACTAATCTAGGTACAAAGGTAATCCTATTTTACTTCCTCCTCCGTAAATTATTCGGGTTCAGGTAACCCTGTTTCTATGGGAATAGAACAAAAAATCTATTTCCCGTAGAAACCTTCGGAATAAATCAGAATACATAGACCATGACCCAAAAATAAATGAAATGGGTCTCATTCTTTTTTCTTACTATAAATAAAATAAATCGCATTTGACTTTGGAAAATTTTATTTATGATCAATAATTTGTCCATTCGTCCCTTTTTGGTTCCTAAAGAACAGAGAGGATCTATTGAATCTCAAGTATGTTATTTAACCAGTCAAATTAAAAGACTTACTGAGCATTTGGACCTGCACAGAAGAGATTATTTGTCTCAAAGAGGTTTGTGGAAAATTGTGGGTAAATGGAAGCGACTTCTAATTTATCTATTCAAGAAAAATAGACTTCATTATGATAATTTAAGTGGTCAATTAGATATTCGTGGGCTACGTTAACTTCGAACAAAGTTTTCAGATCCAATTATGGTTTATTAAATTCCAGATCCTAATGAGTCATTCTTTTATTCTCATTGATTTATAAAAAAACAAGAGAAGAGTTATGATTATGGTTGCTACGGAGAAAGGACCCATGATGGTAAGTATGGGTCCTCATCATCCATCAATGCATGGTGTTCTTTGACTTATTATTACTCTAGATGGTGAAGATGTTATTGACTATGAACCTATATTAGGTTATTTACATAGAGGGATGGAAAAAATTGCTGAGAACTGAACAATTGTACAATATCTACCCTATGTAACATGATGGGATTATTTAGCTACTATGTTCACAGAAGCAATAATGGTTAATGCACCAGAAAGATTGGAAAATATTCAAGTACCTAAAAGAGCTAGCTATATCAGAGTGATTATGCTAGAGTTGAGTCGTATAGCTTCTCATTTGTTATGGCTTGGACCATTCATGGCTGATATTGGTGCGCAGACTCCTTTCTTTTATATTTTAAGAGAGAGGGAAATGATATATGATTTATTTGAAGCTGCCACGGGCATGTGAATGATGCATAATTATTTCCGTATTGGAGGAGTAGCTGTGGATTTACCTTACGGTTGGATAGACAAATGCTTAGATTTTTGCTATTACTTCTTCCCAAAAGTGACAGAATATGAAAGGCTTATTACATGCAATCCTATCTGTTTGAAACGAGTTGAGGGAGTAGGCATTATTGGTAGAGAAGAAGCAATAGATTGGAGTTTATCAGGACCTATGCTACAAGCTTCCAAAATCCAATGGGATCTTCGTAAAGTTGATCATTATGAATGTTATGATGAATTGGATTGGGAAATCCAATGGCAAAAAGAGGGAGTATCATTAGCTCGTTATTTGCTTCGAATCGGGGAAATGAAAGAATCTATAAAAATCATTAGACAGGCCCTAAAAGTAATTTCGGGAGGGCCCTATGAGAATTTAGAGGTCTGACGTCTCAATAAGGGAAAATATTCGCAATGGAATGATTTTGAATCTTGATTTATTAGTAAAAAACCTTCTCCTACGTTTGAGTTATCAAAACAAGAACATTATGTGAGAGTAGAAGCTCCCAAAGGAGAATTAGGAATTTTTTTAATAGGAGATGATAATATTTTTCCTTGGAGATGGAAAATCCGACCACCTGGTCTTATTAATTTGTAGATTCTTCCTCAACTAGTTAAAAGAATGAAATTGGCTAATATCATGATGATTTTGGGTAGTATAGATATCATTATGGGAGAGGTTGATCATTAAAATGGTGATTACTATGGCGGATCTCGAAGAACAAGCAATCAATTTATTTTCTAGATTGGGATTTCCAAAAGAGATCTCTAGTCTTATATGGATTCTAATTGACATAATTACTCTTCTATTGGGAATTATGACAAGATTATTAGTTATTATATGGCTCGAAAGAAAAATATCTACAGGAATACAACAATGTATTGGACCTGAATACGCTGGTCCTTTGGGAATTATTCAAGCTTTGATGGATGGGATAAAACTACTTCTAAAAGAGGATATTCTTCCATCTAGGGGGGATAGTTAGTTATTTAGTATTGGACCAGCGGTAGTGGTCATACCTATTTTTCTAGGTTATATAGTAATTCCCTTTGGCCACCACATTGTTCTACTTGATCTTAGTATAGGTGTTTTTTTTGGATCACCATTTCAAGTATTGCTCCCCTTAGACTGCTTATAGCAGGATATGGATCAAATAATAAATATTCTTTTTCAGGTGGTCTCCGAGCTGCTGCTCAATCTATTAGTTACGAAATTCCTTTAGCTTTATGTGTGTTATCTATATCTCTACATGTGATCCATTGGAATATGAGATTGATTTTCCCCTTTTTTAAGGATAAAACAAGAAAAAAAGTGAATGGGATGAATATTGACATCCCGATCGAAAAACTAGATAGTCATATGGGTGAGATCAAATAGTTTACAAATCTGCAGTAAGATGATTGAGTTCCATCCCCCATGTACAAGAGTGAAAGCATACACAATCAGTGAAAATTGTATACCCCAGTTCATATATTAGTCATTGGGGCCCAACAGTGGGGAGGCAAAGAAAAAAAGGTATGAAGTTATTATCATATATACCAAAATTAAGCAAAGGTAGGTGGTGAGAAACACCAAGATATAAAAAAGATTAGTGAAATAAAAAGATATACTGATTTACAGACCAGAGATGTTTCCATAGAAATGGGATTACAATAAGGACTTGGCATTGGTAGGGATGATCAAGTAGTACTTCCCTAGAATAGAACCCTGATCTAGAATATGTTTCTATCTACTGGAAAAAGAATGGCTATCCAGAATGAAGTAATCCTTTACACAGTTTTCCTCTCTCCTACAAAAAAATAGTGAAGGTTGAGATAGGTTCAAAATCTCCTATTATTGTAGCAGACATAATCTCATTGTTCCAATTTATGAATATTCTATTTTGGTGCTTTTTTTAATTTTGGTATTGTGTTCTTATTCCTCAATGGCTATTGAGAAGTCATATGAAATGAAAGTTTCATGTATGGTTTTGGAATAGAGGTAAAAATAGTGATGTTTCTATCAACTATAATTATCCAACAGTTCAAGTACAATTGATATAGTTGAAGCACAATGCAGATATGGTTTTTTAGGATGGAATTTGTGCCGTCAACCTATAGGGTTTCTAGCTTTTTTCATCTCATCTCTAGCAGAATGTGAGAGATTTCCCTTTGATCTACCAAAATCAGAAGAAGAATTGGTAGCGGGTTATCAAACTGAATATTCAAGTATCAAATTTTATTTATTCTACGTCGCATCTTACCTAAATCTATTAGCTTCTTCATTCTTTGTAACAGTTCTTTACTTGGGAAGATGGAACTTGTCAATTCCATTCATTCCCATTCTGGAACATTTTGAATGGGATTCTATTTTTGGAATTAGCAAGGTCTTTAATATAACGATAGGGATCCTAATTCTATTAGCTAAAGCTTTTCTTTTCTTATTTATTTCTATCATGGCAAGGTGGACCTTGTCTAGGATAAGAATGGACCAATTATTGGATCTTGGTTGGAAATTTCTTTTACCTATTGCTTTGGGTAATCTATTAATCATAGCTTCTTTTCAACATATTCTATTGTAACCAACTTTCTCTTCTTCTTTGTGAAGAGGTTCTGCATTCTGCAAGACATAAAAATTTGATAGATCAAATCTATGAAGAGAAAGAATTATCTATGATAATGATTATTTAAGGAGATTTGCCACATGTTCTCCACGGTGACTGGATTGATGAATTATAGTGAACAAGCAATATAGGCTGCGAGATACATTGGTTAAGGTTTTATGGTTACCTTATATCACATGAATCATTTACCTATTACTATTCAGTATCCCTATGAAAAATTGATCCCATCAGAATGATTTCGTGGATGGATACACTTTGAATTTGATAAATGTATTGCTTGTGAAGTATGCGTTCGTGTATGCCCGATCAATCTACCCGTTGTGGATTGGAAAGTCGAAATAGATATTGGGAAAAAATGATTGGAAAATTATAGTATTGATTTTGGAATTTGTATCTTTTGTGGGAATTGTGTCAAATATTGTCCCACAAATTATTTAAAAATGACTGAAGAATATGAACTTTCAGACCTATGATCGTCATGAATTAAATTATGATGATATTGCTTTAGGATGTTTACCAATATTAGTGACTGAAGATTTAAAAATTTGCACAATTCTGAGTTCAACTTATTAATTCTAACTTATTGTGTCTAAAGAAACTATGATCAAATATTCTGATTCAATCACTTCTACCAATTAATTTAGATCGAGTTTGATCAAAAAGACTGAGAAATAAGATACTCTTTTAATGAACCAGGAATGAATCATCTTAATTGACATTACATTAAGAATGTCACATGTATGATTGATCGGAAGCTATTATTGACTGATAGATTTATGAATAAGTGCTCATATTGAATGAAATATTCAAAGTACAAATATTATAATATCCAGTATAGCAAATAGAAAAATGAGATCACTTTTTTTTAGTGAATGGGATGGAATAATATTTGAACTTATCGTGCACATAATGAATCGACCTGAACAGATATATGATATTCTTTTGGCTCCTCTAACGCTAAGTCTCATATTAGGAGGTTTAGGAGTAGTATTACTTACTAATACAATTTATTCTGCCCTTTCATTGGGGCTAGTTCTTATTTGTATATCCCTATTCTATATTTTATTGAATGCAGATTTCGTAGCTGTTGCACAAATCTTGATCTACATAGGAGCTGTTAATATTTTAATAATATTCACCATGATGTTGATGAATAACCCAAAATATCCCAATTTGCCACCCCTGGACCGTTGGAGATAGCATCACTTCAATCATTTGTATGAGTCTTTTCTGTTCATTAATTACTATTATCCTGAACATATCATGGTTCGGAATATCTCTTACTCAAAAATCAGATCAAATTTTGGAATGAGATCTAACAAACAATATTCAACGTATTGGGGTTCATTTATCCACTGATTTTTTCCTTCCATTCGAACTTATTTCTATAATTCTTTTAGTTGCTCTAATAGGAGCTATTACTATAGCTCGTCAAGAAGAAACAGTTTGAAAAGTTGCAAATGAAAGCTCTCATGTTTATTAGTATCATAAATATGATCTTTTAGATCACAGAAGAATCATTTCATTCCTTATTATAATGGAAAATATTAAACTTAATAGAACTTTTGTTTGTATCTGAAGAAGTTGAGGTATGAGGAGTTCCTCTATTATGCTTGAACATGCACTTATTTTAGGTGCTTATTTATTATCTATCAGTATTTATGGACTATTAACAAGTTGGAACATGGTTAGAGCACTTATGTGTCTTGAGCTAATATTGAATGCAGTTAATTTAAATCTAGTAACATTCTCAGATTCTTTTGATAGTAGGCAAGTAAAGGGGGACACCTTCTCGATCTTTATTACAGCTATTGCAGCTGCTGAAGTAGCTATTAGATTAGCTATTGTTCTAGTAATATATCATAACAAAAAATCAACTCGTATTGATCAATTTAATTTGTCAAAATGGTAATATCTATATATTCTAAATTTGTATATCTATTCCTATTCAAATAGATACTAGGTCTGTCTCTATAAAAATAGATCTATATCTCTCGCTCTTTCTTTATTTTATATATAGTATTACGATCAATCAATAACATTATTCATAATTTAAGTCATTATCCAAATCTAACATGATTAGACCAGATTTGGTGAAATTTGGAGAGATGAAAGTTATACAAATCTTATTATTTCGATAGAATCCAAATCTATCCATTATATCCTAGATAATACAATTATTGATTTGCTTGATAGTCATAATATATCGTTATTGGCAATATATTATTAAAATATTATCCAATTAAAAAATTTTAATTAACTAATGGAGTTCTTAGGTCTAATGGCACATTTAGTAAAAATTTATGATACATGTATTGGTTGTACTCAGTGTGTACGAGCATGTCCCACATATGTATTAGAAATGATACCTTGGGAAGGATGTAAAGTTAAGCAAATTACTTCTGCTCCAAGAACAGAAGACGGCGTAGGTTGTAAGAGATGCGAATCTGCTTGTCCAATGGATTTATTAAGTGTACGTGTTTATTTATGGCATGAAACAACTCACAGTATAGGTCTAGCTTACTGACCTCTAAGTATAATAAAAAATAGTTAGATCCATCCCATACATATTTTTCATTCTCCTTTTTATCTTTCATTGATCAAAACCCATACTCAACACAAGATCTCAAGCATGGGTTTTGATATCGAAAGTCTCTTTTCTTTTCGTTATGAGCAATTTACCTTGGTTAACAATAATTGTTATTTTGCCCATATCTGCGGGGTTATTAATTCCGTTATTTCCCCATAGAGGGAATAAGATGATATGATGGTATACTCTAGGTATTTGCTTATTAGATCTCCTTTTAATGACCTATACATTCTATTATCATTATCATTTTGATAATTCATTAATTCAATTGGAAGAGGATTATAACTGGATAGATCTTATTCAGTTTCATTGGAAACTAGGAATTGACGGATTTTCTATTGGACTTATTTTGTTAACGGGATTTATAACTACTTTAGCTACTTTAGCTGCTTCGCCAATTACTCAAAATCCGTGATTGTTGCATTTCTTGATGTTGGCAATGTACAGTGGCCAATTAGGATTATTTGCTTCTCGAGATATTCTACTTTTTTTTCTCATGTGGGAGTTGGAATTAATTCTAGTTTACCTACTTTTATCCATGTGGGGGGGGGGAAAGACGTCTATATTCGGCCACAAAATTTCTTTTGTATACTATGGGTGGTTCCATTTTTATCTTAATGGGAGCTTTAAGTATGGGTCTCTATGGATCTCATGGACTCACATTCGATTTCGAAATATTAGCTAATAAATCTTATCCCATAACATTAGAAATAGTATTCTATTTAGGGTTTTTGATTGCTTATGCCATAAAATTGCCAATCTTCCCTTTACATACCTAGTTACCAGATACTCATGGGGAAGCACATTATAGTACATGTATGCTTTTGGCCAGAGTTCTATTGAAAATAGGAGGATATGGGTTAATTCGAATCAATATGGAATTACTACCTCATGCTCATTATTTGTTCTCACCATGGTTGATAATAATAGGAGCGGTGCAAATTATCTATTCAGCTCTAACTTCTATGGGTCACCGCAATTTGAAAAGGAGAATAGCTTATTCATCAATATCTCATATGGGTTTTGTAATTATAGGAATTGGTTCCATGATAGATAAAGGTCTTAGTGGATCCATTTTGCAAATGATTTCACATGGATTAATTGGTGCTGCACTTTTTTTCTTAGCAGGAACAAGTTACGATAGGATACATACTCTTTTCCTTGACAAAATGGGAGGAATTGCTATACCAATACCTAAATTTTTTACTATGTTTAGTAGCTTTTCAATGGCTTCTATTGCATTGCCAGGAATGAGTGGTTTTGTAGCAGAATCTATTATATTTTTGGGAATAATTACTAGTAAATATTCTCCAGCCTTTCGAATAATTATTACTATAATAGCGGCAGTTGGAATGATATTAACTCCTATCTATTTATTATCTATGTTACGTCGAATGTTCTATGGATATAAGTTTTTGAATGTCCCGAATCCTTATTTGAAGGATTCGAGACTGCGCAAAATTTTTATTTTGATTTGTCTCTTTCTACCAATCATAGGTATTGGTCTTTACCCCGATCTAGTTCTATTTCTATACAATGAAAAGGTCGAAGCTATTTTCTATCGATCTTTCTATGAATCATAAATTTATTAACTTGCAGAGCTATCTAATAGACCTAATTACTTCTTATCTTTATGAGATATTAAAAGAATTAAAATAGAGAGAATTGATCTCTAGTTCGAGTTATTTCAAGTAGTGATTTTCTATGATTCTATAATCACCCTCTGAAATAACTTGGACGAACTACCTATTGATCTCACTTCTCAATAACATAGAATAACTGTATTGAATCTATCCTATGTTAATTAATCTCATTTATTGTTCTATGCTAAATCAACCATCCATATCTATGTAAACCTATTCCTAATAGATTAACCCCCAAATAGCAGATCCAAACTATAAAAAATCCTAGAGAAGCCACAATTGCCAGTTTCTCACCTTGCCAACCCCTGTTAATTCTAGTATGTAGATAAATTGCAAATATGGTCCAAGTAATTAATGCCCAAGTCTCTTTTGGATCCTAGCTCCAATAAGATCCCCAAGCCTCATTGGCCCATACTGCCTCAGAAAGAATACCTATAGTTAAAAGGGAAAATCCTAGACCAATAGCATGATAACTCCAATTATCTAATTGGATAATCAATTTCCATTTATGATAATTGCTAAATGGAAAGCAAAAAGGATCTTTCAAATCCTTTTTTTCTTGGTCATATAAATACCAATTTTTATTAGGAAGGAAAGATCGTAAAAAGGAATTGTCCACACTAAAAAGAATCTTTTGATTTATTCGGAACGTAATGATAAAAAAAGCTATTGATGATAGGCATCCACATAAAAGAGTTGCATAGCTGAGCAATATCATACTTACATGCATCATTAACCAATGAGATTGTAAAGTGGGTACTAGCATTGCAGACTGCTACATTTTATCTGGAAGACCTAAAGTAGCAAAACCATGAGTTAACATAACACTTGGTGTGGTGATTGCACCTAACCACCAAGCAGCCTGGCCCCGTACTTCTATAACTATATGAATCATGGAAGAAATCCATGAAAGTAACATGAATGACTCATACAAATTACTTAACGGTAAATGTCCCGAATAGAGCGAATGAGTAACTAATACTCCCGTTATACAAATAAACGTCACTATCATGCCCTTTCCTCCCGAACTACTTAGTTCTTCACTTTTATAAACTAAGGTTCCCCAATAAATGAGAGTGACAACAAAAGTCAGAGAAAAAGAAACATGAGCTGATATATGTTCTAGAGTGCTTAATATCATAATAAACCCATTTCTTAATTTGATTTTGAATAGAATCAATGATAAAAAATAAAATTGATTGATATGTCATTAATCATATCGACATAGATCAAACAGTGGTAGTCATTTACTCTATAGGTATTCTATAAGTAATCTATGGGGATTCTATAGGGAAGGGATTGAATCCATGGTATCTTATTACCAATAATGCCGCCACTCAAATTCGAACCGAGATGCTCTAGCACTGCTTCCTAAGAGCAGCGTGTCTACCAATTTCACCATGGTGGCTTGGTATTGTCTAGTCAATATATTAGACTATTTTTATGAGATTGTCAATGGGAATATGTATAAAAAAGTAATTGTTATCAGAAATGTCTGAATGTTGGTTCAGACATTGAATATTAAATGTTATGTTGGTTGTTTTAATAGAGCATGGTGCAGTTTGGTAGCATGCCATCTTGGGGTGATGGAGGTCGCAGGTTCAAATCTTGTTTCTCCGAAACGAATAGTAAACAAAATTGTATTTATTTAATAGGTTCTGCCATTGAACAAATATATAACTAAAAAACTAAAAATGATCACAATGGAATAAGAACAACTAGATTTTGAACATGGAAGAACGAGAAAGGAGAAGGGTTTTATATTTAAAAATGACTTTGTCATCGTAATGATTCATTCGATCGAAAAATAACAACAATATTGGATTAAAAGAAAAACTAGGATGAATTGAATTAAATATCTTTTCTATTCTTATTTGATCAATTGTCTGCACAATTGGACCTTAAAGATTGCGATGTGAATAGGGAGGTCGACATCCCATCCCCATATAAGATCGCAAGAATATAACAGGCTAGCTAATCCTTTTAGCTAAGCTAATGAAATGGGGTTGAATCATTTCATTTGATTACTAATATGTCCCTATGTCTATCTAAAATGGTCTTGGCATTACATGATTATCACAATAGAGATACAAAAAATATTAGCTGTGAGTCATCTTAAATAATTTAAGCACTCCTTCCTATCTGACTATAAAGGAAAGAATGAATGATTTCATACTTAATCACGAAGGATGAATCGGTTAATCTGGAACTAAAAACTACAAATGATTTATCATCATTAGAGCATCACTATGATGATACATCTAGCAAACCAAAATAAAAAGTGCTTCTATGATTAACCATAGGTTATGTGGTTACTACGTTTCAATCAAGTTTCTTTTCGGCATAGATAGAATGGAATTTTCATAGCTACCAGCTACATATAATGGCAGAGTTGATCCAAGATTATTAAAAAGAACACTGCACTTTTATCTTTTTCCAGTGGGAAAGGAAAAAAGGATGGAGGAATGGTTGATAAACCCCCTATCTTCAAAATTGGTCAAAGAGAACAGCTGTATTAGAACTAATTTATGATCATGTCCCTTTTGCCCAACCACCCTTCCAACCAAGTATCTCTACCTCGAGAGAGAAAAAAAGGTTCCCATCGCTGGTTTCCAGAGTCTTAGAGGGTGTAGTATATTTGCTGGTGTTACGCATCCACCAATTCATTGTTGGATCTATATTTTATTTGGATGATCTAGAGGATGAGTCCTCTGCTGTGAAAGAAAAACCCTTGGCTGATCTAGAAAGTGAAAGCTCAGGAAAATGCTTTAAATCACCGTTAACTAAAGAAAAAGCTTTTGCTGCGGCCCGATATGCTTTTCCCTTCCAAATATTGTTACAAATTTTTTTTTAGATTTAGAGGTACGCTTCTTTGGAACTACCATAATGAATAATATAAACTAGTTTTAATTCATTTATCTAGTTTGATGTGAAGGACATGTATGTACTTAGTAATACGATATAGTTTTTTCTAAAGGAAAGAAACTTTAATAAAGATCTAACTCCCTCAATTATTTAAAATTGAAATAAGTAATGGCTCACCTTCTTTTGATTAATCCGTTCCCACCTCCCCATATTTTTACAAATGGGTGGAATCTATTACAAATCAAATCCAAATTGTATTTATTGTTCAATGTATTTGTGCCTTGTTGTTCTTCTAGAACACATCTTATAAAGAATCATTTAATCTTTTAAATAGTTCAAGTTAGATATAATATCTAACTAACTCCCACATTTTTTAAGCGGAGATGTACCGGATTAGTAGTAGGAGATCCATGACAGCAATTAAGTAATACTTAATTGCTGAATACAATTTTATTCTTAATTATGGCCATATGACCCTAAGGAGTGACGGATATAAAAAAATAAATCAAATTCTTGTTAAGCAAGCTCCATTATAAATTTCATCTGCAGTATAAGAAGTTTTGTAAATTGTATCTTTAGTTAGCTAGATTATATGAAATCATTCAAATATAAATGTTGTGTGTACACAACTATATTTATATATGAGTACCTAGACTGAAAAATAGGAACTAGAGTTCCTTCTTGCCCATTTGACAAATATTTGATTAGTATCAGTATTTGATCGATTCAAATCTAGTATTTGCATAAAAAAGATGAAAAAAGATCAAAGGAATATGAAATCAATGGGATCCCATCTCATATTCTATCTTCTTCCTGGTTTGCATACAACCTCTTCTTTTTTTTTAATTCTTTTTAGGATCTAGTGGATTGGAAACCAAGAATGTGGAATATTAAAATATTTTGAATAATGATTTGATTTTCTTATGGAATTTCTATATAAATATGCTTGGATCGTGCCTTTCCTTCTGCTTTCAGCTTTTGTACCAATAGGATTAGGATCCTTATTTTTTTCAGGAACAACGAAGAGTCTTCGTCATACATGGGCTCTTATTAGCATTTTTCTGCTAAGCATAGCTATGTTTCTTTCTTTCAATATGTTCTTGCAACAAATTACTGGTGGTCCCATCCATCGATATTTCTGGTCCTGGATCATCAACAAGAAGTTTTCATTAGAGTTGGGTTACTTGGTTGATCCACTTACTTATATTATGTTAGTTTTAGTTACAATAGTTGGAACCATGGTTATGATCTACAGTGATCATTATATGTCTCATGACAAAATGTATGTGAGGTTTTTTGCTTATCTCAATTTTTTCAATGCTTCTATGCTGGGACTAGTTATTAGTCCTAATTTAGTACAAATATATATATTTTGGGAATTAGTGGGAATGTGTTCCTATTTATTAATAGGTTTCTGGTTTATGCAACCCAGTGCAGCTAATGCTTGTCAAAAATCATTTATAACTAATCATACGGGGGATTTTGGACTCTTGTTAGGAATCTTAGGTTTTTATTGGGTCACGGGTAGTTTCGAATTTCAATATTTATACAAAAAATTAAATGAATTGATTGCCATTGATGGGGTTCATTCATTCTTTGTTACTTCATGTGCTTTTCTCTTATTTTTAGGTCCAGTAGCCAAATCTACACAATTCCCACTTCATGTATGGTTACCTGATGCTATGGAATGACCTACTCCTATTTCAGCTCTTATACATGCCGCTACTATGGTATCAGTAGGAATTTTTCTTGTAGCTTGATTGTTTCCTCTTTTCAGAGCTCTACCTTTAATAATGAATCTTATCTCTTGGATAGGTGGAATAACAACTCTATTGGGAGCTACTATGGCTCTCACTCAAAAAGATCTTAAAAGAGGCTTGGCTTATTCCACTATGTCTCAATTAGGTTATATGATGTTAGCTCTAGGTATAGATTCCTATCAAATCGCTCTATTCCATTTGATTACACATGCTTATTCTAAGGCATTATTGTTTCTAGGATTTGGATCAGTGATCCATTCCATGGAATCACTGAAACATGCATGAATTTATTTATTGAAATGATCATTTTACTCTATGAGTGACAAATTTTAGATTGATATAGATTCATATATATTTGGGGGCATATACAAGGCACACATACTCCATTTTACATGACAAATTAGTTGGGAATGATACTAGCACATATACATATTTTAGTTGGCACCGATTCAATTGGGCATGATATTGGTTCATGCACATATACATCATTTCATATTTTAGTGGGGCATAATACTAGTTCGTGCACATATATAGATTTTAGTTATCACCAATTTAGTTGGTCATGATATTGGTTCATGCACACATACATCATTTCAAATTTTATTAGGTATGATGTTGGTTAATGCATATTATAACAATTTATAGTTGGCATTGATTCAGTGGGGTATGATGTTTGTTCATGCATATTTACACATTTTATTTTTTTAAGTTATTTATTAGGTATTTTCAAGTGTGGAACAACCTTGAATCTATAATTATATCTACAATGGTTGATTAATTTTAAATGAGTAATGTGGTTGAATCTCTATGACGCTCAACGACTTGGACATTACTCTAATAGCTTATATGGTTTTATCCTTGCATCTTGGGTTACAAGATTAGTGTTAGATTAGTTACATGTGGATTAGAGGCATTTGTCTTCCAATCCATGGTACTTTCCTTAATTAAATTTAAATTGGGGATTGACCACCCTAAATTTTTCCATGTTCTCCAAGTGATTCAATGAGGAATCACAATTCTTCAATGATTTGACAAGGAAGAATCATATCCAATAAGTTATAAGGAAAGATAGTTTACACACATTTAAGTGTACTCTTTCCTTGATATTTCAAATTTCAAGTTTCAAGTATAGTTAGAAATTCAAATTTCATTTTATGGACATTGACTACTACATTTTTATTACGAGTTTTGCTTGGAGCGGCTTGACATTTTGAGACTTCTCTCAAAGACAAAGTGTGTTGTACACACTCAAATGTATCTCTATCCTTTTAATCTAGTTTTTCCATGGCATTATAATACTAAAAAAATGGGTATTTTTTTTATACACTAAAATATGGTGTTTGATACTTGGAAATGTTAATATTGACCTACACTTAGCCTACATGACTTATGCATCACTAGACAACTCTTATGTACTATTCCCACACACCTGTATGCTATTTATGAGCATGATATGTCCTAATTTATTATCAACCACCTAAAATAACCTCTCAATTTATGTTAAATTAGTTAAATATCCTACTCAAACATTTTTAGATCATCACATTTGCATCCTTGTATCCTAGACACTAACGTCAACCTTAGATAGTAACATTAATGAAACTGTCTTGATACTAAAATTACTAACCCTCACCCAAAAATGACTATTTTTAAAAATTAAATAATTAATATGGGTTGGACTATTCGCCTAATGTGTTGGTGGGTCAAGAAATTACCCAATTGAGTGTATATAAATACAAATCAAAGTCAAGCATATTAATCATCTAAAACATATCTATTAAACATCTATACACTATTGTACATTAAAAAAATCTACCATATTCTTCCCAAAGTGCAAATAAATCACTACGAACATTCATCAATCAATTATAAAACATACCAAGCAAGGTTAAGAGTTAACATTGCCAAGATCAAATCCATATTTCTCGATGCATTCATATAGTGAAATAACACAATCACACTAGGGGAATAACTACATGTGGCTTGATTTCACCTTTTAGAGTATTAAATACATAGGAAATGGTCAATCATAAAATGGGTGATTGGGGTAAAATCAACTTGATTACACTTACTCACTTTTTACAAGTTTTTTTCCTTCACAAGCAAACCAAGGATTTCAAGGAGAAGAAAGCTATTTTTTGTAGCTAGGCACATAGTCAAGGATAAAATATTACACATAAAAAGATATATTAGGCAAGTAAATCACATTGTATGGTCAAAAAAAAGAAAAATATCATAGTAACATCATCCTTGGTCACTGTATTAAAGGAATTCACCCCTACCTCATGATACTATCCCTACATGGGATAATTATAGATTCAAATGAATCACATCCCTGATTATAGTATATTTCCACTATAATAACATAGTTATAGTCAACTAATCAAACTATGAAGCTGAGTATCTTATAATTTTTTTTGGTACTTTCCATAAATAATAAATCTAATTTTCAAGTCAATTTAATTATTATACATCCATATTTATGTTTAAGTGACATACATCATAATCTATGTTTATTATTCTAATTTATCCTATTGTGATTCACATTAATTAAAAAATAGGGTAAACAACATGGTATAATTATCAAAAACATACTAGAATGGACCTATGAATGCTTAAATATGGAAATAGAGTGCCTATACAATCTTGGACAAGTTTTCACTTCTTGTATGTCTACACAATGTGGCATTATTTGTTAGGTAATGACACTATCTACAAGGGTGAAAAATTATCTTTCATGTTTATGCTAATATGTGATAGTTTTAAGTGGTGTGCCTTCATATTTTAAAGGGTCTTATGTATCATATGTATTTGATCCCATGTAAATGTCTTTGTTTTCCTTCTCCTTGATTCAAAACCATGGTTGTGCAATACAGGAGCAATTTAACATAGGTACAATGGGTGAAAGTGAAGGGTTGAGCTGACCTTAGTTGCCCCCTATGGCCAAACACTAGCTACATATTCAATACTCTAAAGAGGTTAGTCAAGCCAAACATAGTTCTCCCACCTAGATAAATGTGTGCAATCACCTATAATACTATCATGTCGTGCAATATTATGTATTGTTTTCAACACTTGACAATATATTATTTGACTTTGAAGTGATATTCAAACTTATTTTAGGGCTTGCTCATTTGAGGGGTTTAATATTTGGAAACTTTAGGATAATTACGCTCAATATGCAATCATTTATAGTGATAAATAGATAAGTGCTAGATGTCAATAGGCTTAAGATTAATATGAAAATATAGCTGAACCTTTAGCTAATTTCCTTTGAATTGACATGTGAAATAAAATGTATGAGTTAGGACATATGAAAAATTTAAATTTTGGAAAATAATTGTTAAAGGGAAACATGTTTGACTTAAGTGAACAGGTCCATAATGGTGATATTTTTTGAGGAAGGATGAAAATATCTATAAAACATGAATAATGATATGAGATTAGGATATAGTTTGATAATGATGTTAAACTATTTAAATAGAGACTAAGGAAATCATGTGTAACAATAATGGAAATTTAAGAAGGTTGAGGCCATATATGGATGAATGGCTAATGAATAATGTGAATAAGATTTATTTATGTGTGCATAAGTCAAGTATGTTAAATATTGGTCAAATTTGACATTGTCATGTGTTTAATACAAAATAAGAGTCTCTCAATTTCCCCATTTTTATTATAGTAATGATATTACTAGAGTAAAAATATAGTAGGTGATACCTAAGGATAATCATGATGGGTGTGCACAAGTAGGTACTGAGTGTTGTGCCTTTTTCCATGCAATCCTACAATGAAACATGTAGAAATTAGTTTTTATTTATGATATAAATTTGAAGTAAAACATTGAACCTATGTGAAATGATATATTAAGGAACAAATACACCTATATGTATGTGAACCAAGATGTCTTTTTGGAGATAAATATTCTAGAGATAATGAAGAATGGGGTGACCATACCCCTTAAAATAAATAATCCTAAGCCTTTTTAAAATCATATAATTGTAACATCTAAACTGAACTACCTCTTGTTACCACCATATGTAAAATGGCTTACATGACCTCCTTTGTTCCTCTTACTACCTCGACAGATTATACAATACATAGTACACACCCTATTGATAGACTTATCATGAATGTTGAGATTGATTGTACTCAAAAAATAACCACTACATATCAACTTGATGCCATTGATGCCAAAGAATTCACTGAATATATTAAATTTAATCTACATGAGATTGATGCAATGTTAATTTATCACAATATATGAAATTTTTTTTGGCTCAAGCCAATACATATGGGGGATAATTTGGCCCCTTTTGTGATATAAATCCATCCCTTTGAGCTAGCACCTCCACCTCATGTATATAAACCTCTACTACTAGTACCATCCCTACATAAACACCTCTAATTACATATGTAACATATACCCAAGGTGTAGGGCAAACACAAAGCTTCCAAAATATTTCCATACCTATTCCTATGAAATTAACCTTTACCCATCCTATGATGACTATGCATCTTACATCACCAACATTTCCTAATTCACATTCCCTTGGGTAGATTGTTACAACTATGTATGTTAAGGTGTTTCAATTAGAGCAAAATGCATCTAGAGATATTTATTTAGTAGATTTTCATGCCTTGAATCATAACCCATTATCCTCTAAGATATAAGATTATACATTACCTACATATTTTTTAGCTCTTAAGCTACCACTATATGAAGGTAAAGGTGATATAGAATAACACATTTGATCATTCCACATAACACGCTTAGATTATGCATACAATGAAAAATTATTAACCAATATATTCCTAATAAGTCTTAATAAATATGTTTTATGACCTTCCCCTCTAATCAGTTAGATCATTCAGCCCTTTAGTAGATATGTTTCTAGCACATTTCTCTATCAACATTAATGAGAAATTATCTTATGTGTTACTTTATAGACTCAAGTAAGGTTCTAATGAGCTAATATATGATTATGTACTTTAGTACAAGACTATGTTGGGTAAGATGACTAATATTATGGTCTAAAATGAGCTACAAGATATATTAAAGTAAATATTTCTTAAATGATTTCATGAGTCAATCATCTTCAAGAGATTCAAATACTTTGATGATATATGCCACAAAATAAGAGACAAAGAAGTTAAGCTTTTAGCTTTGAAAAACCTCAAATATATAACTACTCATATAACTACTTAAACAATAAAGTTTCAAAGAAAAGTAAGATACAAGGTCAAACCAACTAATAATTATAATGAGGAAAACATGATAGTTAATGTAGTATCACAACCTACAAATGGACTTAAATTATAAACTCCACCAAAGAGGTAATTTCCATATTACCATCACCTCATAAGATACATGTTGTACCCTAACATACAAACCCAATTTTTGAATTAAAATTAGGACCCACTATTGTTTGAATATACATATTCAAGGTACTATGAACTTTATAAGTGCATGCTATTAATTTTGATATGTAATTGCCTAACGTTACCCTAAAATCTAAGATATAAAATCCTAAAAAATTATGAAAATTAAAGCTTGAAAATTCATTGCAACTATTTTAACCTTAGATTTTCATAGTTGAGTTTATGATTTTATCTGCTAACAAAGCTAATGCATTATGTCCTAGTGTTTATATGATTTTTGTATATATGCAAGACTAATCCAAAGACTTGTAAAGTATCCAAGTTCATGGAGCCTTAAATCATCATGTTTCTTAAGCTTTCAAAACCCCACAATTAGGATAGGTGGTAGGATCACATTCATCCTTTGACCTCTAAAATTTACATAAATTCAAAGTGTTTAGAGTTATTAGAGTCCCAAGATTTTGATAGATGGCATTATCATGTTAGTTATATCTGACCACAATTTGATAAAAGTTTCATACCTAATTGGTAGCAGGATCACTGCAGGCCTTATACATAGAAAATTCACATTTGAAAGGGATAAAAATCACTTAATTAAAATATTATAAGTCCTCAAAGATATTTAAACTTTGATAACAAGATAGATATCATAATTTTATGAGCCCAAAACCTGGAAGGCCAAAGTAAAGTTAATGGTTTTACGACCCTGAGTCCTAAAAGAGCTCCAAGCTCTAAGAATAAGATAGTTGGCATAATTTCATGAGATTAGAACCCATAAGGCCAAAGTAAAGATAATTGTCCCATGACCCTGAGTCCTTGAAGATCTTTGAGATCTGAAAATAAGATAATTGGCATAATTTCATAATCCAATGAACCTAAAACCTAGAGGGATAAAACATAGCTAAAATTATAGACAAAAGGATTTGAGATCTAAGATTAGGATATATTAATCAATCCCATTAACTCATAGCCCTTGGAGCATGTAAAATAAGATCATAAGTCTAAATACCTAGGGTAAATTAAATAAAGACAATTATCATGATCAAAGGCATGGCCAAAATACAAATGAATGAAATGGATAGCTAAGTAAAGGCCTATAAGTGAGAGATTAAAACCTATCCTAAAGAGATGATTGAGCATAGAAAGTTGATGAAAGTTCACATATGATAATAAATAACTTACTAGAGCTAACTATAAAATTTAAAACCAAACAAGAACAAAATAAAAAGCTATTATTCATATTGATGTTGCACAAACTATGCATTTAAGACTCAAGATTGGGAAATATATGAAAGATCTAAGTACAAGTTACTTCACCATTAATCTATGATTCTAACATTATAATTTTGAGCTCTCAAGTGACTAAAAGACCAAGTTTTTAAATTAATCTACCAGAGCTTTTAGGTAGTTTATAAAAGAAATACACAGTCTTAGATTGCTGAAACGGCTTCCCCAAGACCATATCATGGCCAACCCCTTATGCATACTCCATTTATAAGAGCATAAAATACACATACATTGTATTTGACAAAATTACCCCAAACTTCAAGTTTACCTACTATTCAACCATCTAGAATACAGTGGAATTTATTGTGCCATACTCTTCAAATGATCATCTATCCTAGGAGGATAAGTAATATGTTGATGACTTGATACCAATTAAGACTATGGGGATTCATAATGCAGTTATAAAACTAAAGGTAATGTCATGCATTGATTTAATTCATGGTTTATTTTATGATGACACTTTTTTGGGGATTACTTATATCTTAAAAAAGGGAATAATGTAGTCACATATGATTTAAGATGATCATTTGAGAGGTACCTTAGGCTTCTAGGGCTTGAGGTTACCTATAATTAGGTCTCAGCTAATGTATGGTTGGAACACAATATATTGGAAGGGAAGTTGAAATAGTAGTTATTGAAAGGATAAAGGTTGAACCCCAAGGGAGGCATTTCCTCCAACAACATAATCAAATTCAAGCTTGGTATTAGGGTAGCTATGGACCTTTTGAATAGGTTGTATGGATTTGCCAACATCATTTATGTGTAGGTGGAATGGGTCCTGTTATTGGACATTCTATTGATTTCTAAAAAAATCATGGCCTTAGGGGAGATTATCAGTGTCAAATTAAAGGCACATATGTTTAGACATGAACAAAGGCTGATCGATGAAAATTTATACATGATGTCCTATATATTAAATGTAGTCATTGGGATGGTCCAAAAATATCATGGGGAACTATGAGAGCCATATATATAATAATTAGTTTAAAAAAATATGAATACTATTATTTCTCATTTGTTTACAAATTTAAAAATGAAATTTCCAAAATTTATGAGGAAGTTTATCCTCAAGTATACCAAGCTATTTATGGCACTCATATGTATAGGATATATAAGAATTTGAGGAGTCTCTCCAAAATGGGAGATTAAAAGTACATCCCAAATTATACCATAATCAAAATTAAGAGAACACCCCCTTTATTTTTACCATGCTATATCCTTGACAAGGTGGAAAAATAAGAGATTGCCATCCAATTATATAATAATATATATGAGGAACTCAGTCTCAAACATTAATATTATTACCAAAAGACCCCGCCTAAGCATTGGATAGCTTTATTTTATGATGAGGGCACACATCAACCAAGTAGGGAAGGTCAGAACCCATTATAATTTGAAGGCAACCCAATTTAAAGAATGGGACCCCAAGGGAAAGGCAAGGAACTATCTTCAGCTCTTCAAGGAGAGAAAAGGGGTGGACATTAGATATGGCCATAATAAAATAAACATGATGCTATATTTATTAAAGTTTTAGATGATTCTGAAGTCTAGATTCATATGAGAGATCATCAAATGTTAATGATCATTGAGCAAGCCATCTAATATGACCCAGAGATCAGAAAGGATTGGGAATAAGAAATGTTAAAAATGTAGAAAAGGCTTAGAGTCATGAGTGGGCTCAACCATAGTCTCAAGACCTAGTAGAACAAGATCAACCTCCCTCTCTTATAGAATAAGATACTAATCTATTAGGGGTAGAGCATAATAACTGAAGGGATGAGGATCCTCAAATTAAGAAGTAGATTATTAGAGGCCTCCATGGTCCTCATCCAACCTCCACCCATCTAATCATTGCTAATTTGGGCATACCCAATGTAGTTATGAGGATTGTACCTCCTCTAAATTGATAAATAGGTACATTCTCTTGGGCACCTTTGGCTCCACTTACTTTGGTACACAAGTAATTTTCCTTAAGTTTCTACAATGTTCTTTTTCATCTCTTACCTTTAATCCTCTTTCCCCTCAAGTAACTCAAGTAGGTTCATACTCATTTATCATCACAAGCGAAGGGATATCGTCTCAATAAATACATACTATGTTAGTCTCCTCCCCATTTACTCCTATCTCCACTATTGTTGTTCCACTTCCCATCCCTTCACCATTACCTAAAGTAGTAGTTCTTATTATTATGGATCCTTCATTGTTTTCATCTTCCCCCTCACGTCCTATTCCATCCACAATAACTTATCAAATGAAATATAGAATCTTCCCAACCTCCTTCCAAATATAATGAGTGGAAGAAAGACCATCATTAGTGCATGTAATCAAAATTACATAATACACAATGAAATAATCCTAGATTAGATAAGATAGAGCACACCTACACTTCTTATTGGGTATACACTTATTAAGCAAGAGCGTGACTAATATGGGGATCCGATAGACTTGATTAGGGGATCACTAGTATCACTTGTTACAATACATTATACTAGGAAGGGTTCCAAATCCTATAGTCTAAGATAATTGCACAAACCTAAAAGAATCCTATGATTTGATATTCACTTATACTAATAAACAAGAAAGTAAACTATTTTAATAATAAGAAAATTAAACTAATCTAATGCACACCAAATATTGTGATACAATATGAGGGGTTAAATTCAAAGCAATCAAATATGTATATAGAACTTCAAATAAAGTATGAGTAACACCCTAATACATAGAATATAAAGAGTAATATTATTTGAGCCAACACTTATGCTACTTACATCTACTAAAAGAGAGGAGAACAAAGTTAGAATATACTTACCTAAATGTGAACCCATCATGATTCAATCTCTCCCTTGGCCAATGCGGCTTCACAAGAGGTTGTTGTGGTTTATAAGGATCAATTTATTATGCCAAAGCATCCAAAACCCATCCACAAGACTAGATTATCCAAAATAAGAAACCTAAGCTAAGTCTCCTCAATTAGAATCATGGAAGAGTAGATTGTGAAGAATCACGAGTAGATAATAACTATCTATTAGATATTATTAATAATGACTAAAATGACATTGTATATATAGGAGTATCTCACTTGAAAATCATTTAGACATGTCGGTTGTGCTAGGTTGACTAGGTTGACCTAGTAGATTCTCAGGCTGATGCCTAAAATCTATGCTAGGTTAATCAGAAGATAAACAAATCAAAAGAGCTAAAGTAACCCCAAAATACACTAGGTTAATTAGGTGTATTGAATAAGTAAAATGGGTGTAAATCAAGAAGTAGAAGGATAGAAAGAGGAAAAGACTAGAGGAATGTGTAAGGGAGGAGGAATATCTTAGGGAAAGGTTTTAGGAGTTGAATGGATTGGGAATAATGTGGAAATAAGGGACAACAGTCCTATGAAGTACCAAAGGTCTTCCCACCCCTTTCTTGGTGCACCTCTTAAGGCATGCATTTAGAGAGATTGAGTCATGATGGGTTATTGTAAGATGTAAAGCATCAACATTTGATAAAAGTTAAAAATATTATGTGTATACATATGCCCCACTTAAATCTCATCATGTGTCACTAAGGTGTAATAGGGGATGGTGCTTCAAGAAAGAACATAAGGACACACATAATGCTGATGCTAAAAAAAGTTATAGTATTTTAAAAATCATAAAATAATTGAAAGTAAATGATAGAAAGGGAAACTAATCTAAAAAGTAAACAACTAAAAAAAATGATGCGTACCTTGACTTACCTTTTATTGTGGGATGGTTTTGAATTGTGTTGTTAGTTTTGATTGTGTAGGGCACATAGACTACTTTTAACAAAACCAAAAACACAAAACTAAGGAGAAAAAACAAAAAAATGTGAGAAAATCTCAAATAATTGGTGCTATGTAGATGGGACTTAGAAATTTAGCAAGATGGGTGACAAGTATTATGTTAGACAAAATAACCAAGTCAACAAGAGTAAATTAGGTAATTAAAAAGCCAAGGCTACTAAAGACTGAGAAACTCAAACAAGTAAATTGAAAGTAGGAAAAGGTAAAATCACCAATTCAATCCGAGGATACATGTTTAAAAAAGGAATGATGAGAAAGATAAATCAATGGTAAAAAAACAAAAAACAAAATGGTAAAACAACATTGATGAGTGAGTACTAATAATCCACATCTCACTCAATAATGGAAAAAGGGGTACGAACTCAGGTGTCCATAACAAAAAAATAAAAAAGTCATGATAAATGGAAAAATAAAGGTAAAGTAAGTTTATTAAATGTAAAATGAAGTGAAGAATATGGTCCAAAGTTGATCAAACATGTTTTTTTGCATATGAAGATAGATAAAATTGAATTAACGTAGTGCTAGCATGTTTTTAAGAAATGAAGAAGGAATTTAAAGATGAGGGAAAACATATTTGGAATCACCATTTTGTCTATCAAGGGGGGAAAATGAAATGGGTGGAGGGGAGAATGAAGGAAAAACCAAGGTAGAGATAACTCTTTATCGAAATCAAGACACTCAAATTTGGTTTGTCAAAACAAGAGGAATTTTGACCTTAAGAACTACGAAGAACTTCTCTTAGCGACAAAAGTCTTAGGTAAATAAATGGAGTATATAGATTATCGCATGAAGGCTATATGCATGAAAATTAAAATGGACCTACCTCCCTATGACATGTTCCCCATTATTCAAGACCCCTTACAGAGCCATCTATTTATTGTAAAGATTGGGTACTTACATGAAAAAGTAGGTAGCACCATATATATTTTTTGAATTCCTCTATTCCAATATATTAGCATACTCCACCCCAAAGGAATTCAGATCTATGTGAAGATAACTATGGATTTTTAGATTTTATTAGAGATAGGAGATGTGATTATAATCACATATTTTGGTGTGAATTTGAATTTTGATATTTTGTTTGTTGCTTTTTAGATATCATTGCCTTTTGTTTCAAATTATTGGATTTTAACTTTCTTGATGGATTTTTATAGATTCCTCCTCCATAAAGATTTGGAAGACCAAACATGGGTGCTAAAGATGACTTTCATTTGAAAACTTGGGACAAGGTTGATAATAGAGAGAAACTTCAAAGAACATGGGGTCTAAGAGTCTCATTAATCTAGGATAAATAAAAGGGCTATGTTGAATTTGACCTTGTTTTATCTAATGAGGAGATGAGAGAAAGGGGAAATCAATAGGAATGACACATGGAAAAATTTGAATTATTTCAAATTAAAAAAAATGTGACAAAGGGAAAAAAGGGGGATAAAATGATAGAAAAGGTGTGATTACTTATCATAAAAATGAGGGAAATGGAGGAAAACATGATAACATAAATTGTTATGAAAATTTCATCTAGCAAAAGAAGCAAAAGCTAAATTTTAATAATAAGGATCTTGAAAAGAAAAGAATGGGAATTTTATGAGAAGGGTTAGGTCTTATCCATGGTCTTACAAAGTAACTCATAAAAGAAAGACCCATGAGGGTGATAATAAGAAAGAGAAAAGCAAAAAGTGAGGGAGCCTTTGTACAAAGCATCTCATAAAGAAAAACCTATGGGATGCTAAAACAACACTAGAAAGTAGAAGAAGAATGAAAAATAAGATAATGAATAATATGATACATAAAGAAACCAAAAGAACAAAAAGGGAGGAATAAAGGTTTGTGAACAAGAGGGAATTGCTGCAAAGGAAAAGACCCATGCTTAAGTAACCTAAAAAAAGTAATATATATATATATATATATATATATATATATATATATATACATATATATATATATATATATATATATATATATATATATATATATATATATATATATATAAAGCATAATGAGAAGGAACTGATTAGGCAAAGTATTTATTTAGGAATTGAGAATTGGTGGGTTATTTGAAAACATGGCCTTCATTAGTTTGAATGTGGTAGGTACTTGGACCAAGAATATCTTTAACTAAATGGGCCCCACAATTTTTTGGCATACTTGCCTTATTTGTCATGAGTGTAGTCTAATTTAAGGACAAGATCACCAACATTAAATATATATATTTTGACACATTTGTTATGTTGTCAAGAAATACAAGCATTATATTGGTGATTATGTTGTAAGGTAGAGAGGTGACATTCATCAAGTAGATCAAGAGCATGGAGGTGAGCTTCACATAATTCCTCATTAGGAATGATGCCATGAAGAGATATATGAAGAGAAAGAAGCTCAAATTCAAGAGAAAGAACTGACTCAAAACCATAGACTAGAGAAAATGGAGTTACCCTAGTGGCAGTACAAATGCTAGTTTGATAGGCCCAAAGTGTGGGATAAAGATGAATATGATAATCTATGTAGGTTTCATGAATTATATTTTGAAGGATTTTATTGAGAATCTTGTTAGTGGCCTTAGCTTGACCATTGCACTGTGGATGATAAGGAGTGGAAAATTTTCTTAAATTTGGTGAAAAGTTGTTTAACATGTTTATTTTTAAAATTACCACCATTGTTTGAAATAATGGTATGAAGAATGCCAAAATGGCAAATGATTTAGTTCAGAATGAATTTAGATATGGTAATACTGGTAACATTGATAAGAGTCATGACTTATACCCACTTGGTAAAGTATTTCGTAGTAGTGATAATAAAGACATGTCCATCTTGGGAATGAGTAAGTTTACCAATAAGGTCAAATCCCCATGTGGAAAATGGCCAAGGAGATTCAATGGTTTAAAGTTTAGTTGGTGGTGAATAAATGAGATCATTATGAAGCTGACAAGGATTACACTTTTTAGCATATTCAATAGCATCTTTTTATAGAGTAGGTCAATAGTAACCCATATGTAGGCATTTACGAGCTATAGTGTGTCCTCTATAATGACCACTACAAATTCCCCCATGTGCTTGTTCAAGTAGAAGAGGGACCTCATCTTATATGACATAATAGATCGAGGTACCTTTGGCATTGTGATAGTAAAGGATGTTATGTCTAAATACATACTTGAAATATTATTTATAGAGACATGTATTTTCATGAGAATCCAAGTCAGGAGGATAAGTTTGATTTTCTAAGAATTGGATGAGATCTTGATACCTAGGGCATTGTCAGATGGTGACAACTTTGACGTGGTAAATAAGTGAATCAAGAGGGTGACTAGATGATGGGGATTTGATTATTTGTATGATAAAAGAAGGTTCAAAAAGAACTTTACGTGGATGAAAAAAAGATGCTGATGAGGAAAGAGAATCAATATTGAAATTTTGATTTCTAGGAATAGGCTCAATTGTAAAAGAGACAAAATCCTTGGTAAGATTGATTGTAATTTGATGATAGGTGATAAGGTTTTCATTTTTACATTGATAAGCACCACTAAATTGTTGACAAATGAGTTGAGAATCACATAAAACATGAACGTATTATATGTATAAATCAATAGCAACTCTCATATCTAAGATAAGAGCTTCATACTTGGCCATGTTGTTGGTGACATCAAATGTAAAATAGAAAGCTAAAGGAATGATATTTCCAAGAGGACTAGTGAGAATGTAACCTAAAAAATATCCTTAAAGGAATTTAACACAATTAAATTGGAGAGTCAAAGTAGCCTCATGCAAGTCAACATTAATTTCAATAATCTCCTCAATAACTATCTTTGATTTAGTAGTACTAGAGGGAGAACAAGATTCATCAAGTTGATTAGCTACAAGATCAGTAGTAAAGTTATGAAAATAATATTTAAGAGAAATTAATTGATTAATACCTTTAATATAAAGGATATTATCATCTATAAGGTTATCTTGAAGGGAATAAGTGGATATAATAGGAGATATGACAAGTTGATCAGCTATGACTTGCCTTTTGACAACTTTTTGCATGACAATGTAAAGATTGAATTCCATTAGTAAGACCATCCACTTGCTAATTATATCTCCTAGAAGAAATGATTTGGAGAATAAATGACAAAGGGAGTTAGAATGAAAGATGACATAGGTGGTTTGGTAAATCATGTAGTGACGAAGCTTTTTAGTGGTAAAATAGATAGTAAGGCAATCATGCTCAATTTTAGTATAACATATTTCATAATCAATGAGGCCTTAGCTATATAGTATATGGCATACTCCTTGCCCATATCATATTATTTGGAAAGCATTTCCTCTACTAAAATTGGTGTGGAATAAGTATAAAGAATTAAAGGTTTATCATTAGAAGGAGGATGAAGTGTAGGTGGATGAAGCAATGACTCTTTCATAGTATCAAATGCCTTTTGACATGGATTTGTCCATTCCAAGACTCTACCTTTTGTAAGAAAGGAATTAATAGAGTGAATTTGATAAGCCATCTCATGAATGAATCATCTAATTTCCCCAAGTTTGCCTAAGTAGGTATAAATATAAGGAATGGAGTGAGGAATGGCTGGATCAACATCAATGCCATGGAGAGAGACTAAGAATCCTAAGAATTTACTAGATGTAACTTTGAAAACACATTTTAAAGGATTAAGTCAGACTTTATATTTAAGGAGATGGTCAAAGATGATGGCAAGATCTAAAAGGTGGTTCTTACAATGCTTAAATTTGGCGATAAGATCATCCATGTATGTTTCAACAATATTATGGATGAGGTCATGAAAGATATGAGTCATTATATGTTGGTAAGTGGCTTCAACATTTTTGAGACCAAAGGGAATTTTTACATAATAATAGGTACCCCATTCCATGGTGAAAGTAGTCTTATGTTGGTCCTTAGAAGCTATATGAATCTGATTGTATCCTAAAATACATCCATAAGAGATAAAATTTCATATCTAGTAGTAGAATTGACAATAACATCTATTAAAGGCAAAGGAAATTTGTCTTTAGGACCAATAAAATTAAGATTTCAAAAATAAATGCAAATACAAATGACCATATTGACCTTTTTCTAAACCAAAATAATATTAGAAACTCATTCAAAATAATATGTAGGTTTAATAAAATTATGATCAAGTAGTTTGATGATTTCCTTATGGCATAAGTTGGTAATTTTATGAGGAAATTTGTGTTGATTTTGATACACAAGTTTGGCATTAGGATAGGTAACGATGTTATGGACCATTATGCTAGGGTCAATGCCGAACATGTCTTGGTAAGACCATGCAAATTCCTATTGATACTTATCAAAAAATAGGTTGAAATTATCATGTTTAGAAGGTGAAAGTTTTTTGGAAACTATGATCAATCAAGGGCATGAGGGAGTACCATATTCAATACAAGTTATTTCTTCAATAAGCATGGCATTACCATCTTGAAAGTGGTATGGTGTTTTAGGTAAAGATGAAATTGGATTAGTTGTAGGATCAATGCTAGAAATAAAGTTATTGAAATGAGGATTTTTAGTTTTAAAATGTCCAAGTTTATGATGTTGTCAGGAGAGTTGAGGTTCTGAGGCATAAAGAAATTCAAAAATAGCTTCATTACTAGGAAAAGTAGGAAGAGTACCTTGATACTCAACATCTACTTCTAGATCTAGAATTTAGTTACCATGAAGCTCATATTCATAATGTATTTGATGAACATTGGTTACCTTGGCATCAAGTGTGATTTTAGGAGTAGAAGAAGTAGATGGAGTGGAAGAGGTAGAAGGATTAGATTCATTATGAGAATCCAAAGGAGGTAGATAAAGTGAAGGTACTTAGAGAGGTTTAAAAGGTGTAAGTTGTTCTACCACCCAAGGGGAATTGATAAGAGGAGGATTTATATGAAGCACATAACCCTTATGTTCTAAGTGTTTAACTATAGAAATGGTATGCACATCTTGATTGAAAACATGAATTTGGGCTAAGGTATTTTGATAATGTAAGACATCCAAGTATCTTGATTGAGCTTGGGCCATGATATAGTTGTCATCATATGTATGAAAAACTATACATGATTGGGATTCAGGAGGATCTTCGAAAGTTGAATTCCTAAGATTAATGAATGTTCTAGGAGACATGGTGAGAGGATCTTGAAATAATTTAGCTACTCCAAAATCATTGCTAGTAAAATCATCTTCAAGTAAAGATGGTTCTTGGGTATTTCATGGAGGGGAAAATTAGTAATCTCATCCATGAGAGGAATGATATGATCCCTAGGTAAAAGAGAAGGGGGAATCCATTATGAAATATATGGAGGTAATCTGGTAGTATTGTAAGTATGTTATAATTTATTGGGCTTATCATCATTATAATATGCAAGAGTAACTTGTAAATCAAGATTCATATTGATGAACTCAGGTAAAGGAGCATTATTAATTTTAGGGATCATAGGAATATGATATTATGATTTAGGATTAGGTAATTGGATACTCTATGGGTTGGGATTAGCTTCATGCTTATAGAATTTTTTGTTATGGATAAATTTAATGCATTGACTATCAGAAGAAGTAATGGCCCTCATTTGATGAGTCCATGGAAAACCATGGAGTATGTTATAAGATAAAAGAAGGTCAAGAACCATGAGTTTGGTCCAAAATGTCTTAGGACTAATGGTTAAGGGAAGCCATATAAAACTAAGTGGCTTTTGATTAGTCTTTTAAAAACCATGACAAGTAAGATGGGTTTGTTTAAGATGACCTTTGTAGTAACCAAGTTATTGTAGAAGCCGTAAAGAAGTTACATTAATACCAGTTACTTCATCTACTAGAACTTTTTGAATGAGGGTAGTATTAATGGATATTTTGATGAAGAGAGGTGGATCATTGACATGAAAGAGGATTTCATCATTAATCATGTATTCTTCAAGGAATTTAATGAAAGGTTTTGAAGAAGGACACATAGATTTAATGGTATTAATGTTAGTTGGTTGAGAATCAATAAAAGGTGGTTCTTCCTCTAAGGAAGATAGATCTTCAATCTCTTGGAGTTGTTGCATAATGAATTTATGATGATAAGGTGAAGTGAAAACCAAGTAAATAAGAGGAATATCACATGGCATAGAGTTAAGTTCAAGAAAATTCCAATGAGATTTAAAAGAATAGCCACAACATTTAGAAGACACATTAGACTTTAGAGGAATAGATATAGTTGGAGGATCAGAAAGACAAAGCTGTTCCTTAGGTGCTTATTATTAAATATTTATGGTGGTGGTATATTTAAGAAAAATTTCCTCCAAAGAAGGTTTCTTAGGCTTGGTAACAAGGTCATTGTGGGTAGGTTTATGATGATAGTTAACTTTAGCCATATTGACATATTGAGAGTTGTTAAAGTATTGATCATAATCAACATCAATTACACAAACATCCTTGGAAGTTTATTGATATGGGAAGAATATTTTTGGTTATTAGATGTAGAAGCCTTAGAGGATTGTCATTTTTGAGAAGCATTAGTGTACTCTTGATGACGATGTTTTATCATGGTTTCATGGTTGAATGAATCACCAAGCACGTAAGAAATAACACATTTAGAAAGCCCTCTACGACATTTGTGAGAATGTCTAATGTTGGCATGAAACGAAAAAAATATATTTGGATCATACCACTTAGGAGGAACATTAGGATATATGAAATGTTTAGAGGGTGACAAAAATTGTCTCATTTGATGTATTGAAAGAGGTATGTGAGATGGTAAAGGAATATCATTTTTGGCAACTCCTAATTTGGCTCGAGAAGTGTTAATAGTGATAGCATTGGATTTTTGGAAAGATCCTTTAAAAAGCTTAGAATTAGGTTTAAATTGCTTCATAAGAAAGTCCTGCCATTTGGCTTGGTCAAGATGTTCATTAAGAGTTTGAGAAGCAAAGGTTCAAACCTTGTATTGAAGAGTGGGAGTTAAAGTGGTGGTAAAGAGTTTGAAAAGTTATCATCAAACATATTATGATCAACACTATGAGCTAGGGATTTCCATATTTTAATAAAGTCATGAGCTGATTCATTAGGAGTTTGCTTAGCATTTATGAAATGGCTAAGAATTTTTTTAGGAAGATCATTGTTTTGAAATTCTTTAACTAAAGGATTGATTGAATCTTCAAGTTTCCAAATAGAATGTTGAGGTAATTTATTATACCATTCTAATACATCACCAGTAAAAATTTTAACTAAGAGTTTAGTACTAGAAAATGTATTATTTTAGATCCATTCTTTGTAGAGATTACCAAAGTCTTTAATATATGAGGTGGGTATTTAGTCCCATCATATTTGATAGTTGGTGATATGTTACCAATGTCAATAACTACAATAAAGGGAGATAAAAGCTCATTTTGAATGGTTTAAATCATCTTTTTATTCATTATTGGTTGAGGAATAACATTAACTAAGGCATCCCTAAGAGGTGAAGGAATGGAGTTAGGATTACTTGAGGATGCATGATTGGAGGTTGATTAGTAACATTGATTAAGTGTTGTTGAAGTTGCATCATTTAATTGGTATTAGAGATTTCCATAATGCTCATTTATTGAATCACTTGGGCTAATATTTGGTTGTATCGGGTGTTTAGTTAGTGTTATAATGATCACTCCCTAGATTGGTGTTGGGGGAGGATTGTTGTTAGCATGATTGTTAAGTAAACTTGTGTTAATCACTCCTACATTGGATTGAATATTTTGAGAAGTTTCTTGATAGGTGTAAAAAGGATTGGATCTATCAAATTCATCTTGAGGTGTTATTTGAAGCATGTGACAATTTGAAGATGGAGGAGAAGAGATGCCCCAAGAGTTATGGTTCTCTTGGGAAGAAAAGAAAGGGAGAAATAAACATCCCATATAGGATCTAAATGGATTAAGACTATCCAAAAATGTTCTGATAGGAGACCTCATTTTGATTTAAATGAAATGAATAGAATGCAAAATGAAAGAGATGGAGAATTAGATTGATAAACAAGGATAACAAAAAACAAAACTAGGTTGACTAGGTTGACCTAGTGTAAAATCATGACCTAAAAACTATACTAGGTTGACTTAGTGCAATGAATAGGGGTAAAAAATAGGGTCTGAGATAGTACTAGGTCGACTAGATTGACCTAGTATAGTAGACAGGGAAAAATAAAAGTTTGATATTAAGATAGGGAATAACACAAGATAATTTGTAGCTATTCTAAGAAAGTGAATTCTGAAAGTAAGCAAACCATCAATTAAATTGATGTTAGTCAATCTAATTAAAGCACACAAAGCAAAAGTATTGTACCAATATTGGCTAATACAAGTTCTTATGCACATAATTGAACAAAGAGCAAGGAAATAAATTGGAAAGTAAAGCTAGCTAATTGGTCAACCTAGAATGTTAGATTATTTAAGAATGATTTTAAATGATATAAATTTGGATGTAAATAAGGTACTAAACAACAATCTCTGGATGGTTTTAGGTGAATTTAAGATGAAAGGGACTGTAGTGGAAATGATATAGGCTTGGTATTAGGACTACCCTCTCACTTCACACACTACAACAATAAAAATGTTAGGTGATTAGCTAAAATATACCATTAACCATGATTTATACTTCACCAGAGTATCAAGTTAGATTCCCCCTTAGTGATGAAATCCAAGTAGGTTGGCCTAGGTAGTCAAATGTTAAAATATTTTTTGATGTTAAGTGATTTGGACATGTGTGCATAAAATATAAATAGGACAACTAAGTGGTTAATTAAAAACCTCATAATTAAACCATGTGAACTATTCTAAGCATGAAATTAACTAAAATGAAAGATGTGATTAACATATAAGGTGAATTCTAACTTTGAAACAAGGTATAGTGAAAACACTATATTCACAACAAATAGAACTAGGTTAAGAGTGTTGAGCTATCACTATTGAAAATAGGGTCTGGAAAACCTACTAGGGCAACTAGGTTGACCTAATTATTTTAGACAACAAACAAGACACAAAACTAAGTTGATCAGGTTCATCTAGTTAAATGTACAGAGGTAGTTTTGAAGGCTACAAACCTGAAAATAAAGTACAAAAATATAGAGATATATAAGAATATAAACTCACCTTAATGGTTTAGAGCGAAATTGTTGATTGAAAACCTATAAACTAGGTTGAGCTGGTCAACTAAGCAATACAAAAATCTACTAAAAAATTGCTAAAAATGTACTAGGTTAACTTGGTCAACCTAGTTGGTTGGATTAGGAGTCTGGAAATGTAATAGGTCAAGTTGGTCAACCTAGTAAGATGATCTAAAAGTCTAGAAACTAGAATTTATACTAGATCAAGTTAATTGATTAGGCTATATATAAACTATTATAAAGTGACTATAAATACACTATGTTGATCAAGTCAACCTAGTAGACTAAACTAGTATTCTAAAAAGTCCTAAAAACTTGTACTGAGTTGAGCTAGTTGATCTAATTGCCTATTCTTATGTACAAAGAAAAATAAAACTGGGTTAACAAAATTAAACCAGTATGTCAAAATATATGATAGAAATGATGAAAAAATAATGAATTAAAAGTGAACAATCCAAAAAGGGTTGGATTCACATCAGGTTTACCAAAATGTATGTAATTAGAATTGCATGATGCATAATTATTCCTAGATCAAATAAGATAGAACACACCTGCACTTCTGATTGGGTATACACTTATTAAATGAAGCATGACCAATATGGGTATCTACTAGACCTGATTAGGGGATCATTAGTATCACTTGTCACAACACATCATGATAAGAATGGTTCCAAATCCTACAATCTAACATAATCATACAACAAACTTAAAATAATCCTTTGATTTAATATTCACTTATAGTAATAAACAAAAAAGTAAACTATTCTAATAACAAGAAAAGTAAACAAATCTAGTGCACACCAAATCTTGTGGCACAATGTGAGGGGTTAGATGCAAAGCAATCAAATATATATAGGGATCTTTAAATAAAGTAAGTATGAGTAACACCCTAATACATAGAATATGAAGAGTAATATTATTTGAGCCAACACTTATGCTACTTCTATCTACTAAAAGAGAGGAAAACAAAATTATAATATACTTACTTGAATGTGAACTCGTAAACATTCAATCTCTCCTTTGGACAATGGGGATTCACAAGAGGTTGTTTTGGTTCGTAAGGATCACTTTTGTAGGCCAAATCATCCTAGACCTATCCACAAGACTAGATTCTCCAAAATAACAAACCTAAGATAAGTCTCCTCAAGTATAATGGTGGAAGAGCAAAATTATGAAGAAGCACGAGTGAATAATAAATCTCTATTGCATATTCTTAATAATGACCAAAAATACCTTGTATATATAGGAGTATCTCACCTAAAAATCATTTAGACATGTTGGCTATGCTAGGTCAATTGAGTCGACCTAGTACATTCTCGAGCTAATGCCTAAAATCTATGCTAGGTCGATCTAGTCAACCTAGTACATTCTCAAGATAATTCCTAAAATATATGATAGGTTAGTTGGAAGACAAACAATTCAAAAGAGATAAAGTGACCCTAGAACACACTAAGTTGACCAAGTCAACCTAGTGTACTGAATAGGTAAAAAGGGTGTAAAACAAGAAGAAGGATATAAAGAGGAAAAGACTAGAAGAATGTGCAAGGGAGGAGGAATAGCTTAGGGAAAGGTTTTAGGAGCTGAATGGATTGGGAATAATGTGGAAATAAGGGATAATAAGCTTGTGAAGCACTAAAGGTCTATCCACCCCTTTCCCAATATACCCCTTAAAGCATGCACTCATAGAGATTGAGTCACAATGGGTTATTTCAAGATGTAATGGATCATTATTTGACAAAATTTAAAAATATTATGTGTATACAATTATGTCTTGATAACTTAAGAGGATCCCTTGAGGAGGAAATTGAAGAGGAAAAGTAGGAACATGTCATATCACTAGTTGATTAGCCTATGGATAATGAAGAATAAAATGTAGAAAAAATGAAGGGAACAAAATATGAGTTAAGTGAAGATATATACCAAGATGAAAAATAAAGAGGAAGAGTTAGAGAGATCCAAAACAATAAGCTTGGCAAGCCTAAGTGAAGAAGAAATTATAGCTAGGGTACTAGACAAATAAATCCTTACAGAAGAAGTTTTTTTTTTTTTTTTTTTTAATAAGGTAGTTTCTTATCTTACTTATTCCATTAATCTTGTAGACACTCAAGCTATAAATTTTCCACCTACTATTCATAGGCTACCATTTTCTAGTTATATTTATTCTTCTATTTTTTCAACATCAACCCAAATAAATGTTGTTAAGAAGAGAGTCAATTTTGAAGATTTAGTTTTACTTTCTATTTTTAATCCTTGAGGAACACCAGTCCCCAAAAAATAGTTAGCTCAATTAGAGTTACCATTTCCATAATCTACATCTATACATTTGACCACAATGATAGTTTTAAAAACCCTAGGCCTAACAAAGTATGTGGTAGAGGTCACCCTTGAGAGGGAAAAATTAGTTTAGCAAAAGATCATTCAATCTCACCTCTAATTTCTTATTCAAATAAGTGCTTCAATACCATTTCTAGTAATAACTCCACCCCCAATAATTACTCTACCTCCTACCTCTGAAGACCCTAGCTAATCTGAAGAACAAGGGGAACTCATTATTCTTGAATGGATTAAAGCATTACAAGGCTAGAAAGATGAGATGAATAATTTGGTCCTTAAAGTACTACCTACATTTTTCACCCATTTTGATACACAAAGTGGCATAATTCAAAGGGTCAAAAAGAGGAAATAGGTGAACACAAATAATGAGGATGAAGTAATTATAGAACAAAGGGAAAACCTATTTCCCTTGGTCAAAAAGCATAAAATGAATCCAAATCATCCTAAAAAATATATAGAAGATTTTTTCTCTTTCATGGATTCATCTAAGGATGCCATGACAAAGATATACTAAATCCAAGAATAACCAAAAAAGAGGCTATGATAGAGACAAATCATTTATGCCCTTGGGAGATTGTGGATAATGTCTAGGGTGTAGCCATAAGGCTATTTAACATTTTGAATAATATTCAAGCTTCTAGAGGAGAATCTTAGCTTGAGAGTGTGAAGGTGCTTAAACTTAGGCAATAATTAAAAGAGTTAGAAAAGAGTCTTAGCTTCATAGTTCAATGTGCAAGAAATAGTGCATTCAATTATCTAAAATTAATGTCTTCCCAAGATGCTTTTATCAGATATAATTCATGTAATTACAAAGAGGGATGGTGCCTTTAATTAACCCACACAAATGAAAGTTTTAATAGGGAATTTTATAAGGCATGAAAATTAGGCATTAGATATCTTGAGGGATATGAGGGTCATAGATGTGATAACTTCTACTAGGAAACTAGTAAACATGCCTAATTTTGAAACACTTTTTAAAGCCACTACAAACATATTTAATAAGTAAATTGAAGGAACTATTTATAAAAATAATGATGATAATCTATAGTTAATAAATTTTTCCAAGGATAGAGTAACTAAAGATGAATACCTTGGAGAAGAATTTAAGATCTTTAAATAAGAGTATTTAAAGTTGATGATTGAATCCATAAAAATATTTAAGCCTTTTATGCTCAATTTTGATATTATAAATAAAGAGTTTGAAGTTGCACATGCATTATTTGAGAAACTCAAAGATGTAGAGGGAGATTCTAGGTTAGTACCAAGCACATCATCAATTACAAGTGTTGCCACATCATCATAGGTTCCCTAATTTTGTAGATATGTAGTAATGCATACTCCAACAGGGATAATTTTGATTCCTCTAGGGGTAACAACAACTAATTCAATTTTTATGATTATCATTCAAACATTTCCATCTTCTAATATTATTACATTAGTATCATGTTAAGTATATGTATGTATTTTCATGTTCTACATTGAGTTGGAATTGGTAGTTTTAAATTTATGGCATATATGTATTATATTTTGGTTGAGAGATATTATTTATGTACACTTTCATACATGCATGATGTGCATGATTTTTGACACATAATTCTATAATTGGATATGCAAAATTAGACTTTAATTGGAGGATGAGGAAACCCCTCCCCAACATTATATATATTTATATTCTCCTTATCCTAAAAGGAGGAGAATTTTTATAATTAAGATTAATAATATATTTTAAGGATTGTTTTGCAATTGGTATTGATGTGTGAATCTTGTTCTTCTCTAAATTTATGAGTTTCTTAAAAGAATTCATCAATATGATATCTTAGTCTTTTGGTTGTACATGAATATTCTTTTGATATAGTTTTAATATTGTATAGTAGATAATTTGAATGTTTTTGTGTAATAATAATAATCTCCTTTTGTATATGTGTAATTGTAATATAAAAAATGCAACAACCTTTGATTATATATACTAATGATTCATTGTATTATTGTTTACTTAGACTCTTAAGTGTGTTTGATTTTTTGTGTGCTAACAGTAACTTTCAACAATTATTAGTTCCTGATTGTTTATCCAAACCCTAATTCAAGATCTAGATTAGAAAGGTTTCATCTTGTTTAATACAAAGACCTTATTTCCTACCCTATATTTATTTATTTTTTGAGTTTCTTCTTATCCTAACTACATTAGGTTAGAATTATCATCAATCCACCCATCTTAAGTAAATATAGACCCATGTCATATCTAAATAATCTAAATTAAACAACTACTATGCTCACTGCTATTCCACCAATAGGTTGTTTGTAAAACATAATACCCCACAACTCATGACTTAGAGTGATTATTTCTTCACTTATCCTAAAATGTTAGAGGATACCTCATAAGGTTCCATCATGTGCATAAAACCCACATAAATAGGAATTTATTTGGTATTAGGAGGGTATAATATCTTTGACAATATCATTTGAGTTATACCAGATATACTCAAAAGATTAACAAGGTTAACCTCAGATACTAACTTGTTATACCAACCTTTGGAAATCCATAGAAAATTTTGGTTGGATAAAGTTATATTAAGAGGGCCTTGGTCTGATCATATTCCTAAAATAGATGACCTCATCTTACTCTACACATGATGGACCAATCTTGGCTAATAGATTATGTTATTATTGTCCCTAGAAACGTGCACGATCTACCTAAAAACCTTAATAAGTATCTTCTTTTCTTCTATCCCTTAGGAGGTAGTACTACCAAAAAACATGTAAAGGATTTCAAGACTAATTTAAAGATACTAAATGTAACCCATAAAGACATGGCCTAAAAACTCTTTCCATTTACATTGCAAGATGTTGCTTATGACTAGTTCCTTAATATCCTAGAAGATTTTATCACATCTTATAATCAATGTAAAAACACTTTCCTAATATAGTTTGGACAAGTCACCAGCCCAAGTATCATATACCAACATTTTGAGAGTATGAGGAGAGATACTAATGAACCAATTTGACATTTTAACATAATATTTCAAAATATGTATAACTGACTTAAAGTTGCCTATAAACACATAAAGGCATTAGCCCTTGAAATACACAAGAATGCCTTAGATCATATGACTAGTATTTTTATCTATAGAGTGCCTAATGTGGATACACTAAATTTGGATTATGTTGAAACTATCGACATTGATAGATAATTAAATCCATAACCATAAGGTCTAGCTCCACTTCATGTTGGTCCTAATTTTATAGCCCTTAACCCTATCCCAAATGCTAATCAGAATGTTGTGGCTCAAAATCTGAACTAGGTGTACACCCAAATGCCCCTAGCCCATGATCTACCTAACCATCACATTAGCTTCCTAAACAATCCTATATCTACATCCAACCATCAAAATCAAAACTAATCTTTGATACTAGTCAATATTATTACTACACAAGGTATTGATGTTGATTATATAAAAGTAGAATTGGATGCCATATAATAAATGATATAAAAGTTGAATAATGAGTTTTTGAGCATGCATAAATAGATGGGAAACATAATGGGATAGAATACCAATCCTAATTTTGCATATCAGAGGTAGACATGACTTTTAATAGACCTATATATAATAAAAAGTAGTAACCATCCAACAAAATGCCAAAAATAAACATCTTGGAAGCATCACTTCCTAATTGGTGCTGAGTCCACAAAATAACATAACATGGTGAGATAGAATACATATAATTATACACCACCTGTGAGATATTTCAAAAATAAATGGATAGACATGAAGGATTTACAAATCATTCATAACCATCATTTTATACTACTCTAGGCCCTCCCAAAATAACCATGGTCTTTGAGATATATGACTTCTCATTCCTAGTGGAAGATGAAAATGACCCTTTAGATAACATAAATGAAATTCATTCCTTTTAGTAGTTCCAAAGGAATAATTATAATTTGAGGAACAAGTAGCCTACTAATACCTGTACACCCCCAAATAATAATGTTTCCACACCTCTAGATCCTAAAGAAAACAATGATCCACCTCCTTTAAAAAGGAATGATCATTTATAAAGTGTAAATCCAAAAAGTATAGGAGGGTAAAATATTATTGAATATATGAAGAAGATCAAGGTGAATATCAACCTTCACAAGCTAGCACAAATCACTAAAGAGAGTTATTACTTAAAACCTTGACTAGGATATCATTAGTTGATAAGTTAAAATTTACACAAATAAATGTGGTCATTTATGAGGATAAACCTGAAGTACCACCTTTCTATCAATGCTTAGAATGTTCAGAAAGAATGTGCATAATTTTTTAGTTGACTCAAGTGCCTCAGCTAATGTGATGCCTAAAATTATATGTAAGAAATTAGGTTTTACCCTAGAAAAATTTAAAAGTGTGGTCCTACAACTGGATAAGCCTTATGTCCCATGTGTTGAGCGTTGAAAAGTGTACACATATAGCTTGAATTTAAACCACATGTGTAACAATGCATATATATTCTGGTCATTGACATTATATAAGCTTACAACTTGATACTAAATTGGGATTGGTTAAAAACACTAAATGGATACATGGATATAGAATTCTCATACATGTGGCTATATTGGAAGGGGGTAGCCAACTAGATCTAAGTAGACCAAGAGCCAAAAATAGAGTAACTAATCATAGAGTAAAATGCTAATAATTAAAAGGTTGACTTTGTAGCCTCACATTCATGTGTGTACACTTTTATAACTAATCAATAACCTCATAAATAAGAATTTAAAGGTCCTTCCTAGTTATGGGATCTCTACTTCGATGGAGCTAGGTCAAAGTAGGGTTAAGATGTTGGCATAGCCCTAATAAATCCATATGGAAATAATATATCATTACATATAGGTTTAAATTCCCTTGCACCAATAACTAATCTAAGTATGAATTCATAATCTTAGATCTATAATTTACACTGAAACATAATGTCAAGTAGTTGCATATATTTGGTGATTTAGAGCTAGTTGTTAATTATATTAGAAATATCTACCAATGTAAATTAGCTTACTTATATAAGTAAAAACATAGATCATGGGATATGATTAAATCCTTTGAATCCTTCAACATCAAAGCCATCTTAAGGGAAGAAAACCACATTTTAGACTCACTAGTAGATTTAGTAGCTAATCTAACATCACTCCAATAATCTAAAATGCAATTTTTGTTGTGGAGCTAGTTCTTTATCCCTCAATTTTAGTTGATTTAACAATTTTGGGAATATTAGTGTATTATTCCTAATTTAGTTAGAGGGTCTAAATTGATAAATCAGTAAATAATATGTGTTAAATAAGCTACTAATTTGTGAAATTTATTGGTAATTAGATATTTTCTAAAAATAATAATAAGAGGGAGAAAATAAGACTTAGCTTAAACTGTGTTGATCTGACTGAGACAAGATCTAATATTCACTATGAAAGCCTATGATACTATCATAAATAGGATTCTAATTTTCATTTTTTGATTAGATATGAGTCTTGAAAGTAGATAGGAGTGGCACTGGCACTATAGTCCTTGTTTGACACTATTATCCTAAGGATCTAAGATTTCAAAATTTTGTTTGATAGGTATGTGTGACCATGTCTCTAAATTTTCAGTAGTTGAAAGTCTATAGAGCTCCCTGTAGAGTATATTTTCTCTTCAAATATTATATTTAGTTATAATTTGACCAATTTTGAACAAGAAGGGGGGTTAGTGTGTGTAAGATTCACTAGACATGGATCCACACCCCTTATGTGGGAACATTGCCTACATACCAATACTCTAAAGAGGGATAAATCCATATGTAATTTTCCCTTTGAAAGTGCTTGGTGCAATTATGATATGAGAATGCAAGGAAATGCTAAATTGGGAGTGCTTGAGATGACTAGGGATAGGTGTAAGGATTTGGGAAAGCTATAAATAGTATTATATGGTTAAATATAGAGAATAGGAAAATGTGCTTGAGTAGTCTTGCTTACTTTATGATATTTTCGAACCCCTTTCTAAATGATCTTTAAATGGGCTTTTATAGGGGCTGATTTTTTTTTTGGGAAATTAGATGTTTAATTACTAAATAATAAATGGGTATGAGTAGATAAAATTAATCAATAATGTGAAATAATTAGGATACTAATTTTTTAAATTTGATTGTAGTTAAGGATTTTCTAAAAGTAGTAATAAGAGAGAGAAAATCAAACTTATCTGATTTTGTGCTATTCTGACTGAGACAAGGTCTAGAAATCTATGTGTAGGTTTAGGAGACTATCATAAATAGGAATCTAGAGTTCATTTCTTGATTGGATAAGAATAATAAAAATAGGACACCCTATTGTTTGGTGTTATAGTCCTGGTCTTATCACTATTGTCCAAACTACTCACAGAGATCTAATTTTTCTAAGTTTTGTTCACTATGTTTGTGTGAGATTATGTACCAAATTTTAGATCCTTGCTATTATCAAAACTCCTTGTAGATTTGATTATTCATGTGATTGTGTATTTTATGAAATTAAATGAAACTTTTGACAAAGGTAAAAAGGGGTTAGTGTGTAAAATATACACTGGATGCATTTCACCCTATGTGTGGGCACACTACCTACATACCAATACTCTGAGGAGGGATCAAGCTATATGTAGTTCTCCCATTGAAGTGCTTGGTGTAATAGTATGATGAAGATGAAATTAAATGCAAAAATATGTGTGCTTGAGATGACTATGGATTGGTGCAAGGGTTTGAATAAGATTTTAATAATATTGGATGGCTGTATGTAGAAAATAGGGAAGATTGCTTGAGTGTTCTTGCTTCTCTCTTGAAAATGAGTGCCAAAACTTCTAAATAGACTTTGAATGGAATTTTATAGGAGTTTTAATGATCATGGGTTGAATTAATTCACATTAGGTTGACATGAATTAGGATAAGGATTTAGAATAATGTGACCGTTAGAAGCCAAAATACACTTGGAAAACAACACCAAAAATGAGACACCCTAAGTCTCAACATTGTAGTCCATGTTTGGGCACTATTATCCATGGTTGATGGGACCTATGGGGATAATTTAAGCATGAAAGTATAAATCTATATCTATAAGGGTTTATTTTGAGAGGTTATAGATGACTAAGAATCAATGAAAACATGCCTATGAGCGTCATGAAGGCAAACAAGATGGACCTATAGATTGGATGTCATTATCCACACTCAAGTTACCAAATTTCACATTTTATATGACTACATTTTACCACCTTTATTCTAGTGATGCAACAAAGAGAAATACTAGGATAAAGGAAAAATAGAAAGCGTACTTGAATTTACCTGTAAAGGTGAAAATCATGAAGCTATGTGATGCTAGATGTGCATAGAGAGAACACAGTGTGAAGTGTGAATGTATAATGAAAAACATAGAGTAGATTAGTGTTATAATGAAAAACATAGAGTATATTAGTCTTCACTAGATATGTTATATCTAAAATAATAATGTATAAAATCTAGGTAAGAGAGAGAGGAAGAGAAAGGAATGAATACACCTCATTAGGTATGTAAACCAATATAAAACCTATTGTGATGCTGGATTATGCTGGGTGTGTGTTGTACCAAAAGTATATCACAAACAAATTTGAGTCCTTAATTCCTTAGAAGTGGCTCAAGAATGCAAAGGTAGGACCTTTGAATCCATCATCACCTACTAAGTGAAGCTAACAAATCATGCATGTGTCAATCAATGTTTGGACTATGTGTATAATCCCTTTGAATAGGTAGCTTAAGAATACAAAGGCTAGCCCTTTGGATTTATTGTTACCCCATGAAGTGAAGCTATAAAGAAATACTAGTATGGAATAGATGTCATATGAGACGGCTCTTTAAGCCCATGAATGTACTGTGATATGATAATGTTGGCATGGATAGTTGAATGTATGCTGGAAACTAAGTTACTCTTGGCCATTTCAAAATATGGATATTGGGCTTATATGATAGCCACTCTAAAAATAGTGTAATAGGTTTATGTGAAAACCAACTCAAGAACTTGGGTACTTAGGAAGTTAAGCCTATATGAAAACCAAAATTTGAAAAAGGATACCAAATACCTATAGATGGAGTAAGGCACGAAACTAATGAGAAATTCCTAGAAAATAACTAAACTCAAAAAATGGGAGGATCAATGTGCTTCACACATTACCCCCAATTAATGGTGTCTGAAACACGGATTTTAATCTGGAATTTATATCAACTACCTAATTTGAACTAGAATTGAGAGCCATCATGTCATGCATGATTCCCCCTATATCTAGATTCTCTTAATAAAAAAACTATACTAAAACATGCTAAATCTAGATTATGCTATGCTAACAAACCTATGACTAAACTCACCTTTGTATCTATTTCTAGAAAAAATGATTTTTTTGCTATCTAGATAGGAGCACCAAAAACAAGACACCCTACTATCTACTAATATAGTCCAAATTGGCACTATTATCCAAGACCAAATCTAATGACTATTTTGGATTCTTTTTTGTCTACTTGGTCTATTCTACTTTGTCTGATGTTTAGATTCTATTTTGAGTGTTCTAAAAACTAGTTTTTTAATTGTTAAGAGCTCTGATCTTAGTGATAAAACCCTTGTTTGTTTCCACCTCTTTTGAGGGGAGGAATGAAGACCCTAAAATGACTACCCATAAAAGAGATAGTGCTACAAGTGTGTTATGTTTCATGGATATATGATATAATAATGATATATTGACAGGATATCTTGAGATATAAAAATATTTGTATTAAGAGATTTTTAGATCAATAGGGGTATGCTTAGATAGATATAACAATGTAAAAGCATGTGAAATATATTGAACTAGAATCAAAAGTGTTAGTTTTTTGTTGTTAAGGAGGGATGGAGCATGATGTCCATCATGTCATCTAAGAAAGCAAGATAAATGCATGATATGGATCATGGAATTATAAACAAGGACAAACAATCAAGAAACACACATCAACACAATAAGCAAGAAGCATATAAGGGTGGATAAGGGGCCAAACAAACAAGGGACATGGGCACATGTCACTCATACTAGAAAGAAAACATACAAGGCATGTTTAGATGCAGCATACACATACCATAGAAACAAGCAATAATGGCACAAGGGCCACAAGCACATATAGGAGTACAATCAAGGGACATTGGCAAATGTCCAAAGATACAAACACATGAATAGAAGCAAAAGATATTGAAAAATTTCCTAAAGTACACATAAGAAACAAAAATAGAATTGGAACTGCAATCACATCTAGCTTTGTAAAGTAAGAAAGGAAAGTATGTACAAATTAGAAATACAATCTCATCTAACTAATCAAAGCAAGAAGTGAAAGTATGCAAGACATGTTAGTACAAGACTAGGTATATTCTAGTAAATACACAAGTGAAAGATATTAGTGAGTGTCGATGTGGTAATATGTGTAAGCTAGTAATTAAAGTATGTCAACATGATAACTAGTGTGTGGTGTAGGAATGACATAACCTAGATGGTGTAGTCATGTATAAAATGCCCCTAGTGGGAAGATGTATTGATGTGCATCTTAAATTTATAAGTAGGATTACCCATCAATGGGTAGAGTGAAGCAATCAAGGATCTAGAAGTCACTACACACACTCAAAGAAGATTAAGTGCAACATAGTAAGGTAGATAATCGACAAACCATAACATAGAATAAAAAATGTAAGTCTAACATAATAGTAGAAATGTAAAGCATGGATGATGCATACAATTGAAATGTTTTTGTTTTTTAATTATTTTAATATTTTTGTAATTATTGAAATTTTGTATTGTTTTTGTATTTTGATATAAGTTATGTACAAGCAAGCATGAGAAGAGATGATACTAACTGATGCATTTCAAAAGAGACTCCTTATCATGGTGTCCTATATAAAATAAAGGAATCATGCATGATTGTGAAGCATGAGGGAATGGATATGAATATGAATCTATATATTTGGATTCATTGCATATATTTTGGAAATCATAATAACCTAGATTGTTCCACTCATTATTATCATCTTGATTTTGAACCAATAGAATTCTAGTGTTGGCATTTTTTATATCTGGATATTTTCTTTTGATGTGTTATGTTTATGAATGGTTTGAATTAGGCTATTCAATAAATCCCAAACCTTGGTGACAAACATTATCAACTACTAGAATAAGAGTAGTGATCCCTTGAGCATGCTTGCCCAACACTTGACTTTGATAATCAAACTATTGTAGATATTTTTGACTAAACCCATATTACTTTGAATGTTGAGACTCATTTTGGAGAGGTATTTTTATATATTTTTTGTGCTTTACCTGTACTTGTGATACTATTTGTTGATTTGATTTTAATTTTTGATCCTTTTATTGTTCTGAGTTATGCTTTGGTAACCACTTTTGTATTATTTCTAAATTTGACCCTTTGTGAATGTGTTCTTATGTCACTATGGATTTCTGGACTGATTTCCCTTGTATAGGGTCCTTATTAGCAATTATCTATTGTATATGTTGTTTTAATGCAAAACATGATTCTATGTGATGCCCATGCATTCTATGATATGCACAATAATATCTAGATCTTCTCATTGGATGTAGAGGAGGTAGTTTGATTAACTTAGATTTAATTATTTCCCTTAGTACCTCACTTTAACTCTTATTTTATCTTTGAATGATTTTTGAATCACTAGTTGTAGAGTTACTTTTTTATGATTTCTTGTTTTGATATGTAACATTGCTTGCAACCAATTGACTAGGTGAAGGTGTATATACATGATTGACACTATGGTGCATTTGAGGCTTTTATATGATAATTTAATTTTACAATATTGTGATCTTTTCATGTAATAGCTGATTTTACATTTGTAAATCTAAAAATAAATTTCTCATACTAGTGATTTGATCTCTTAGAGTCTCACAAGTGTAAACCCTATTTGCTTCTAATTGAACATGTAAGCATATATGTTGAAGAGGTTTTGAAGAAGCTATAGGCTGAATGTATGCATTAAGAACAATAGTATGGGCAGCCTCACCTTTTGGAGGGGTGATAACATGGACCTAATTAGACGGAAAGTAACTATCACCCTTTTTGGGGAGAAGAAGAGAAGGAGACTGTTTCCTGTACATAGTATATGACATTGAAAATTGACAGATGGTTGTTACCTTATGCAATGGATCCGCTAGGTAGAAACTATGTATGTGGGATAAAACACATGTAATTGGAGTTATAAGTTGTATAAAAATATGTTTATAAAGATCATTCCACATGAGAGATAACAATTAAGGGAGAGAGAGCATAGATTTGTGCATGAATTCATAGAAATTTTTGGCATGGATCATAACATTTCTAACATGTTTAGCATGATAAGCTTGAAATTTTTTCCACATGAGTGATAGAAAGTAAAGGATAGAGATCATGAATTTTTGCATAAAGGCATATAAAATTTGGACATGTAACATAACATTTTGATTGTGTTTATTAAAATGGAGTTGGTATTTTTTTCGTATTAGCAAAAGAGAATATGTAAAAATAATTTTGAATTTTTTTGCATTTTTGGCAATGAATTTTATAATATCATCCCATATAATGAAACATAAGCATGAAATGCAAAGGATGGAGCTTTGTACTAACATATGATAGACTTCATCATTCATGTACCTGATAGGGCCCATAATGGTTTCCTTATTACTTGCAAGAAATGCAAGAAAAGTTTGTAAATAAATGAGAACCATTTTTGAAATTTGAGTATGGATGTAAGGTGATTCCTCAAGAAGAAAAGTCGAGCTAAAACATGCAACTATGGATTTTACAGTGATTGTTTTGAAAAATACTATGAATTTTTGAAATTAAAATTAACTTTCTAAGTTAAGTATGCAAGTAAAAATTTAGAAATTTATGGGAAAGTGTTTGATTTAATGGGACCTAGTAAATACAACTAGGTTTTTGAGGAATTGTTTTTTGAAATTACTATGAATTTTTGAAATTTAAAGTGATTTTTTGATTTTAATATGCAACTAAAAATTTAGAAAATGATTGAGAAATTATTGGAAACTTACTTGGAGCTATTTGATGCAACTAGGATTTGTAATAAAATTATTTTTGAAATTGCTATTGAATTTGAATCAAATTTTTTATTTAGGTATGTAAGCAAAAAATTAAGAAATTATTGGGTTGATATTGGAAAATTACTTGGAACTAGTGTATGTAACTAGGGTTTGAAATAAAAGTATTTTAAAATTTACTATTAAGTTTTAAAATTTGAGAATAATTTTTGATTTTAATAATCAAGTAAAAAATTCAAAAAATTATGAGAAAAATCAGCTAGGAATTTACCCTAAGGTTTCTAGGGTTTTCATGCGAAATTCAAAGTAAGTCAGGGTCACCAAATGATTTATTATTTTTTGGAAATTAGATGTTTAATTCATAAATAATAATTGGGTCTAAGTAGATAAAATCAATAAATAATATGTAATAATTAGGTTACTAATTTGTGAAATTTGACTATAGTTAGGGCTTTTCTAAAAATAGTATTGAGAGAGAGAAAATAAAAATTATCTAATTTTGTGTCGTTCCAACTGAGATAGGGTCTATAAATCTATGTACAGGCTTAAAAGACTATCACAAATAGGAATTTGGAGTTTATTTCTTGATTAGATATGATTGAGAAAAATAGGACACCATACTATCTAGCATTATAGTCCTGGTCGTGTCTCTATTGTCCAAACTACTCATACAGATCTAATTTTTCTAAGTTTTGTTCACTGCATTTGTGGGAGCTTGTGTACCAAATTTTAAATCATTAATATTAGAAAATATCCTTGTAGAGATGATTCTTCATGTGATTATGTATTTTATGAAATTAAATAGAATTTTGGTAAATGGAGAAAAGGGGTTAGTATGTAAAGGATACACTGGATGCACTTCACACCCCATGTGTGGGCAGGTTGCCTACATACTAATACTCTGAGGGGGGATCAAGCTATATGTAGTTCTACCATTGAAGTGTTTGGTATAATATTATGATGAAGATGTAAGTAAATGTGAAACTAGGTGTGTTTAAGATGAATATGAACTAGTGCAAGGGTTTGAATAAGCTTGGAATAATATTAGATGGTTGTATGTAGAGAATAAGGAAGATTGCTTGAGTGGTCTTGCTTATATTCTTGTTTCTATCTTGAAAATGAGTGCCAACCCTTCTAAATGGACTTTGAATGGCCTTTTATAAGGGGTTTAATGATTTTGGTTAAATGAATTCACATTAGGCTGACATGAATTAGGATAAATATTTAGAAGAATGTGATCATTAAAAGCTAAAATGCACTTGGACAACAATGCTAGAAATAGGACACCCTGAGTCTTAGCACTATAGTCTAAGTTTGGGCACTATTGTCCATGGCTGATGGGACCTAGGGGGATAGATTAAACATGGAAATAACAATATATATCTACAAGGGTTTAGTCTAGGTGGCTAAAGATGATTCAGAATTAGTGAAAACATGCCTATGAGGGTCATGAGGGAAATCAAGATGGACCTATGGATTGGGTGTAATTAACCACGCTCAATTTACCAGATTTAATATTTCATATGACTATAGGGATCTATTGGTCATGGATTGAATTTACTCATTTTAGACCAAGGATAAGGATGGGAAACTGAAAGGAATTTACTATTGGGGCTAAAAATGAGCTTGGATGATAGCATCAAAAGTGGATAAGAGTGGCATTGGTGCTATAGTCTTAGTATGGTGCTATTGTCTTGAGTAGATGAGACCTAGGAGATGGATTAGTCATGAAAAGAGGGTCCTAGGTCAACTAGGATCAAGTTTGAAAGGATATGGATGACTGGCAATTAGTGAAAACAAGCCTAATAGGGTCATGAGAGAAAATAAGAGGGACCTATGGGTTGGGTATAGTTATCCATGCTTAAGTTACCAATTTTTGTACTTTATATGGCTACATTTTCCCCCATTTTGTTCTAGTGATGTAGCAAAGCAAAATACTAAGATAAAGGAAAAATAGAAAGTGTACCTAAACTTACCTATATGGGTGAAGCTCATGAAGCTTGTGTGATGCTAGGTGTGCATCGAGAGAGCACACTATGAAGTGTGAATTTACAAAAGAAAACAAAGATTAGATTAGTTCTTACTAGACACACTATATCTAAAATAAGAATGTACAAAGCTAGATAAGAGAGAGAGGAAGAGAAAGGAATGAATACACCTCATTAAGTATGTGAACCAATACAAAACTTGTTATGATACTGAGTGATGTTGGATGATGCTAAGTAATGCTAGATGATGCTATACTAAGAGTAATATCATGAATGGAGATGAGTGCTCAATTCCTTAAAAAATGGCTCAATAAGGAAAAGGTTGGTCCTTTGGCTCCATCATCACCCACTAAGTGAGGCTAGGTGGTCATACATGTGTTGATTGATGTTTGGACTATGTGTCAAATCCCTCTGAATAGGTGGCTCAAGAATATAAAGGCTAGATAGACCTTTGGCTCTATCATTATCACATGAAGTGAAGCTATGAACCAATACTAGTATGAAATGTATGTCATATGAGATGGATTTTGAAGCTCATGAATGTCCTATGATTTGACAATGTTAGCATGGATATCCAAATGTATGTTGGAAACTAGGCCACTCTTGACCACTCTGAAAGATGGAGATTAGGCTTGTATGAAAGCCACTTCAAAACTAAGAATCTAGCTTATGTGGAAGCCACTTAAAAACTAGAGAATGTGGAGGGTAGACTTGTATGAAATCCACTCTATAATGATGCCAACCACCTATAGATAGAATAAGGCATGAAACTACTAAGAATACCTAGGTAATGCTAAACTTAGATAGAAAAGAAAATAAATGCATCACACACATTACCTCTAATCACTGGTGTCTGGAACATGGATTTTGATCTAGAAGTTATACCAAGTATTGTATCTAAAATTAGAAGTGAGATACATCATGACATGCATGATTCCCATATATATATATATATATATATATATATATATATATATAAATGTGTACTGAAACTTGATTCTAAACTAGTCTAGATGTGCAGATCTATAGCTGAACCTACTTTTCTACTTGTAGAAAATTAGGTTTTTATACTATTTAGATATGAGTGAAAAAAGTGGAAACTAGTGGCACCAAAATTATTGTCCAAGTTGGGAAAATTGTCTAGGGCCAAATTTGGTAATTGTTTTGGATTCATGACTATCTACCTAGTTTGTTCTAACTATTTTGATGTCTGGTTATTATTCGAGGTATTTTGAAAACTAATGTTTCAACTCTTAGGAGATCTAATCTCTGAGATAAGACCCTTATTTGTTACCCCCTATTTTGAGGGTATGAATGGAGACCCTAAAAATATTTCCCTCAAATGGAAGAGCCCTGCAAGTGTGTTAAACTACAAAATATATGATATAACAATGATATTCAACAAGATATCTAAAGATATAACATGATTTGTATTAAGAGATTTTTAGATCAATAGGGGTATGACTAGATGGATATGATAGTATAATCAAATGTGTAATGTACTACACTAGAAATGAAAGTCTAGTTAGTTTTTAGTTGTTAGTTGGAGGGATGGATCATGATGTCTATCATGGCATCTAAGAAAGCAAGATAAATGCATGATGTGACTCATGGCATTACAAACAATGAGAAATAAAGAAGAAACAAGCACACAAGACAAGAAGCAAGAAGCATACAAGGGTGAATAAAGGGCAAAAAAAACAAGAGACATGGGTACATGTCACTCAAATTGGAAATAAAGCATACAAGGCATGTTCAAATGCCACATACACATACAATTCAAATAAGCAAAATTGGCATGGAAGCCACAATCATATAGAAGAGTACATGCAAAGGACATTGGCAAATGTCCTAAGGCACATGAATGAATAGAAATAAAGGACATTGGTAAATTTTATAAGTCACATACATGAGACAAACATGAATTGAGAAATGCAAATAATCTAACTATGTTAAGTAAGAAAAAAAAACATGTAAGGAACTAGAAGTACAATCACATCTAACTAATCAAAGCAAGAGGAAAAGTATGCAAAACATGTTAGTATAAGACTACACATATGCTAAGAAATACATAAGTGCCATATACTAGTGAGTGTTGATAGAGTAATCTATGTAAGCTAGTAAGTAATATACATCAACATGATAACTAGAGTGTGTGGTGTAGGAATGACATAATCTGGATGATGTGGTCATGTAGAAGATGCCCTTAGTGGGTATGTATATTGATGTGTGTCTTGATGTATAAGTAGGATAACCCCTAAATAGGAAAAGTGAAGCAATCAAAGAGTTGGATGTCACTATACACAATCAAAATAAGATCAAGTGAAGCATGGTAATGTAGATAAATTGACAAATAATAAGCATAAAACAACAAATGTAAGTCTAGCATTGGAGTAGCAATGTAAAGCATGGATAATGCATATAATCAAAATATTTTTGATGTTTTTATATTATATGCATGTTTTTGAATTTTGAATTATTTGAATCTTTTTATGTTACTATGGAATTTTTAAAATGAAATTAGATTTTTGATTTAAATATGCAACTAAAATTTTAGAAAATTATTGAAAAATGCTTCATTGAATAGGACCTAGTTTGTGTAACTAGGGGTTTGAAAAGAATAATTTTTTTTGAAATTACTATTGAATTTTTAATTTTAAAGGGATTTTATGATTTTAATATTCTATTAAAAATTTATAAAATTGTTGGAAAATTACTAGAAAAATATTGGGACCTAGTATGGGAAACTAGGGTTTGAAAGAAATTATTTTAAAATTTACTATTAAATTTTAAAAGTTGAAATGAATTTTTAGAAATTTATAGGAAAAATCAGTAAGAATTTTACCCTAAGGTTTCTAAGGTTTTTGTGCACAAAAAATGTAAGTTGAGTTCACCAAATGATTTAATAGTTATGGGAATATTAGTTATTATTTGTAATTTAGTTAAATTGTCTAGATTGATAAATTAGTAAATAATATGTGGTAAATAGGCTACTAATTTTTGAAATTTATTAGTAATTAGATTTTTTTTTTTAAATATTAATAAGAGGGAGAAAATAAGACTTAGCTTAAACTATGCTGATCTAGCTGAGACAAGATCTAATATTCTTTTTGAAATCTTGGGACACTATTGCAAACATGATTCTAACTTTCATTTTTTGATTGGATAGGATCATAGAAAGTGGATAGGAGTGGCACCAACATTTTAGTCCTTGTCCAACACTATTAGCTTAAGGATATGAGCTTTTTAGATTTTGTTTAGTAGGTCTATTTGACCCTATCTCTAAAGTTTTAGTAGGTGAAAGTTTGTAGAGCTCCTTATAGAGTAGATTTTATCTTCAAACCCTATCTTTAGTTGTACTTAGGCCAATTTTGAATAAGAAGGGGGGTTAGTGTGTGTAAGATTCACTAGACATAGATCCACACCCCTTGTGTGGGCATGTTGCCTACATACCAATACTCCAAAGAGGGAATAATTCATATGTAGGTATCCCTTTGAAAGTGCTTGGTGAAATTGAGATATGATAATGCAAGGAAATGCTAAACTAGGTGTGCTTGATATGACTAGGGACTGGTGTAAGGATTCAAACAAGATGAAAATAGTATTGGATGGTTGTATGTATAGAATAGGTTTATGTTCTTGAGTAGTCTTGATTTTATTCTTGCTTGCTTTATGATATTTTCCAACCCCTTTCCAAACGATCTTTGAATGGGATTTTATAGGAATCTATTGGTCATGAATTGAATTTGCTCACATTAGGCTGACAAGGATAAGGATGTGAAACTAGAAGGAATTGACCATTGGGGCTAGAAATGAGCTTAGATAATAGCACCAAAAGTAGACAAGAGTGGCATTGGTGCCATAGTCCTAGTGTGGTGTTATTGTCCTGAGAAAATAGGACTTGGGGGGATGGATTGGTCATGAAGTAGGGTCTTGGCTTGGCTGGGATCAAGTTCAAAAGGCTACAGATGATTAGAAATCAATGAAGATAAGCCTAAGAGGGTCATGAGAGAAAACAGAGGGACCTATAGGTTGGGTGTCATTATCCATGTTTAAGTTACCAATTTTTGTATTTTATATGACTACAGTAGATAATGTGGAGAACTTATAGGTATTTGAAGTTGATATATAAATTATACAATTTATGAATTGTCCTCAAGACTTTGAATCCATATAATAAATGAAAAGGATGTTGAACCCATGAAAATTGAAGATCTAGGAGAAGATGACATCTTATAGCTAAAATATAATTACATTCCTATAAGGATGGTCTCACTAGAGTGACTTTTCAATATGGATCCACAAGATCAGAAGTAGAAATAACTAAAAGCACTTGAATCTGATTTTGTTAAGGAAAATATCAACACTGAATAACATCCCAAGTATGTAAACACCAGTTTGAATTACACTAAAAGTGAGAAATAAAGTTGAAAGGTATATTAATAGAGTATAAAGATGTGATTGATTGGATGTATGAAGATCTAAAGGTCTTTGACCCTAAGTTCATCATGCATACCATCCCACTAAATCCAAAACATAAGTTGTTTAGGCAATGATAGATACTGGTAAACCCAATTCTAGAACCTCTCATTGAGATAGAAGTATAAAAGCTATTGTATGTTAGGATTGTTTTTCTAATTAGACATTATACTTAGGTTACTAACCTAGTTCCAATCAAGAAGAAGAATGGATAAATTAGACTATATGTTGACTTCAAAAATCTGAATTGAGCATCAAAAAAACTATAACCATCCTCTACCCTATTTGGATGAGGTAATTCAAATGGTTCATAGATCTAAGATGATGCCTTTTTTGGATGGATTCTTAGGTTATAATCAAGTTCTAGTAGAATCCCAAGACAAAATGAAAACTACCTTCACAACTAAGTGGGGAACTTTTGCATATAAAATGATGCCTTTTAGCTTAAATAATGTAAGAGCAACCTTCTAGCAAGCTATGGATTTCACATTCTAAGGGCTAGTTGACAAGTTATCATCATTTATATGGATGATTTAATAGTGTTTTCAAAGGATATATTTGATCATGTAAACCATCTACAAAAACTATTTGATAGGTGTAGAAGATATGGAGTCTCACTTAATCTAAAGAAGAACATCTTTAAAGTCATTAAAGGAAAGTTTTTAGGCCATGTCATTACTAAAATGGGATTTAAATTGACCTAGAATGAATCTAGGCTATTTCCAAGTTGACACCTCCTAACATCAAGGATCTGAAGTCCTTTGGAAAGATAAACTTTGTAGGGAATTTTATTTCTATATTTTTAGAGACTATCAAACCACTGAATGCCATGTTAAAGTAAAAATCCAAAATAGAATGGGAAATAGAAGCCAAGAAAGCTTTCCAAGATATCAAAAATACCATTTCTTAGGTTATAGTATTGATTATCCTATATTTCACTAAATATTTATACCTTTATTCATTTGTTTTAGAGCATATTATAGTAGCTAATCTCACACAAAAGGCACACACCAATGAACATCCAATTTACTTCATGAGTACTAACTTCAAAGATACAAAACTGAAACATTTCATGATAGATAAATATATTTATGCACTAATAAAAGTGGTGAAGTTAAAGCATTATATTATGAGGAAAAATATGTATCCCACCATTCAAGACCCAATTGTCAAGTTCACACTCAGATAAAATGAATTATGAAAGAATAGGTAAAATGATAAAACTATAGAAGTTTGATCTTGAGATTAGACCAACCAATATGGTGAAAGGCCAATGAATCATCTAGCTTATGACTGAGACTAATCAACACATTTATATTGAATAAATTAATGAGACTCATGTAGCTGGTAGTGAATGGTATGCTCAAATCATCCACTTTTACTCACATGTATGTGCCTCCCTACGCTAAATAGAGAACAAAGATGTGCCATTAGGCTCAAACCAACCCATTATATGATAAATAAGGGAGTACTATACCATAAAAACTATGAGGGCATCTAATTGAGGTGTGTCTTAAAAGAAGAAGATATAGAAATCTTGAGTAATCTACATTAATAGATAGGTGGTGGATACCCATAGGCAATGCAATAACTCAAAATTTTAAGAATGTAATACTACTAGCCAAAAATATTCAAAGATGACCACAACCATGTTAGGACCTACCATGAATTCCATGTCTTTGAAAAAATATAAGTGAATGCTATCATGCCCCTAAAACTAGTAATTAAAGGACACCCTTTTGCTCAATGGGGTCTTGAATTTATTGGGGTGATCAATCCAAATTCTTTGGCAGGGCACAAATTTTTCCTGATAACCATTGATTATTGAATTATATGGATAGAAGATATGGCCACTAATAAATCTAGAGCACTAGATGTTATCAAAATTTTGGAAGAAAACATACTGACTAGGTTTAATCCTTCAATCTCCCTAGTTTGTTATAATGGTCTAGCCTTTCAATTTACTAAATTTACTGAGTGGGTTCATAACAACCAAATAATCATCAATTTATCTTAAAATTTATATCTACAAGGAAATGGAGTGGCTGAATCTACTAAAAAGGATTTGATGTATGCCATTAAGAAGTTAGTACAAGACAAACCAAAAGAATGACCCCTACTATGAAGTATGAACTATGGGAAGATAAAAAAAGACACAAGTAAATTCTCAAGGCTTCACATTTTCTAATAGTTTATAGACAACAACCAATTTTCCTTTTCACTCTTAAAATACTAACTTACTAGTTTATACAAGAGTACATGGGAGAGGATGAAAGAATGTAGTCCAAACTACATGATATTGTCTAGATTGAAGATGCACGAATTGAAGCACTGCATAACTATAGTAAACACCAAGACATTATTAAAATATGGTTTGACAACAAGTCTAAAATTAAGGATTTTAAGGTTTTAGACCTAGTGATTTTATGGGATAAAGCACACAAGAATAAAGGATAACATGATAAATTCATTCCCTTATGAATTGGCCCATATTAAATATCTAAAATTCTAGGCAATAATGCCTTCTATTTGAAGGACCTTCAAGGTAATGACCTCACTTTTCCAGTTAATGGATAGTTTTTGGAGCATTATTTGATGGATATTCCAACTATAGATGCTTCTAAATGACTTTAAGTGAATAAGTAGATATCAAATTAGAATATGTTTCCTACTTTTTAGGTTAATATTTCCTATTTTCATAGATTAGACTTTCACATTTTTTGCATTTACTTTTGATAGATAGTTGTTATGATTTTTAGATTAGTTTTCTTAAAAATATAGAATAAACCAACTAATTTCATATGCTATAATTATAAAAGACTTTTTTAAAATAATGGGATGGTATTAAAAGGAAACACAATTGGCATTCATCAAAATTTATTCTTATAGTTGTTCAGGTTTATGGATTAAGGTATGTATTATGACAAAATTAAGTTCTACCTAGATTAATTGAGTTTATTATACCTTTGAGATTTACTCTGATATACTCATGCAAATTTTAGAAAGACTTCACATTTCTAAAAGATTAATTGCATTGTTACACACTAAACATGAATGAGAGATAATAAACATTGAAATGGATGCACACTAGAAGGAATGTCTTGATTAACATAAGTTTATTATAAATACACCCAACCAATGGTGATTCCTAACCCTTATTATATCTATGTTATATTAAAAATAATTATGGAATAAGGGTGATTCAAGTAACCTCTATCAGGGCTATCGACACTTGATTAACAATAAAACAAGTATTTGAGTGGAATTAAAGATAACTATATTAGGACTATGGATGATTGGATGGTATTAGAGCAATGCCAAATATTTATTTACCATTTGGTTGAAAAATATAACATTATAAATAAACCTATAGTTTTTATTTAAGACTTTGTTAAGACTCTCATAATAAAGTGGGGATATAATTTCACAAAATCACACACGTAGATACTAGATTTGAAAAGGGTTAGTATGTTGCATGTGGAAGGATGAGTATTTTTTAGAGGAATAGTTTAGTTATTAATTTCTTGTTAGAATTGAATTTTTTTATAATGCATTGTAAAGATTCTAGGTTCTCAAATACGTAGGAGTATTTCCCCATTGAGTCACCATTTGTTATGCCCTAACACACACACACACACACACACACACACACACACACACACACACACACACACACACACACACACACACACACACACACACACACACACACACACACACACACACGCACAAACAATTTTTAAATTTAAATACAAACCCACTATTTTTTGAATATCCTTATTCAAGGTCTTATAACCTTATAAGTCCATGAAATTAATTTTGATATGCATAAGCCTAAGGTTACCCTCAAAATCATAGATATAAAATTCCAAAAAATAATGAAAATCAAAGCTTGAGCATTCATTGTAACTATTTTAACCTTATATTTTCATAGCTGACTTTATGATTTTATTGACTAACAGAGACAATGCATTACATCCTAGTGTGTCTATGATTTATTTATATATGCAAGACTATTCCAAAGACTTGAAAATTATCCAAGTTCTTGTAGCCCTAAATTGTCATATTTTCTGAGCTTCTAGAACCCTATAATCATGATAGGTAGTAGGATCACCTTCATCCTTATCGCTTCAGCCCTCTTATAAATTCCAAGTATTTTGCATTCCCAAAGCCCTAATATTTTGATAGATGGCATTATCATGTTAATTGGAGCTCATCATAATTTGATAAATTTACATACTTAATTAATAGTAGGAGTGCCTTAAGACTTCTATGAGGTAAATTCATGCTCAAATAGGAGAAAGGTCACTTCATAAAAAGATTCTAAGTCCTCAAATAGCCATGAGATTTGAGAATGAGATAATTGGAACAATTTCATTAGCCTAAAATATGGAAATCTAAAGTAAAGTTAATGGTTCTATAACCCCAATTCCTTAAAGAGATATGAGATCTAAAAATAAGACTATTGGCATAATTTAGTGAGCCTAGAACCTAGAAGGCCAAAGTAAAGTTAATAAATTTTGCAACCCCAAGTCTTCAAAGAGATATAAACTCCAAAAAAAAGATATTTGACATAGTTTTTTAATCTTGTGAACCTAGAACCTGAAGGGATAAAACACAGCCAAACACATAGATAAAGATCTCCAAGCTCTAAGATCAAGATAGGTGGCTCGATATCATTAACTCAAATCTTGCAGAGCATGTAAAGTAAGATAATAAGTCTAAAGATCCTAGGTAAATGAAATAAATATAAGTGTCATGATCAAGGGAAGGCATGGACAAAGTGTAAATTAATGAAATGGACAACTAAGTAAAGGCTTGTAAGTGAGAGATCGACATCTATCCTAAAGAGATGATTGAGAAAAAAAAGTCAGCAAAAAGTTGCCATATGGCAAGACATAACCTACCAAAACTGATCAAAAAATTTAAAACTAAATGAGAAAAAAATCTAAAGTAATTATTCACATTGATATTGCATAAGCTATGCATTTAAGACTCAGGATTAGGAAATATATGTAAGATCTAAGTAAAGACAAGTCACTTTGCCATCAATCTACAAGTCAAACATTACAATTTTGAGCTCTCAAGTGACTAAAATCCCTAGTTTTTAATGAATCTATAAGATCTTCCAAGTAGTTTATGAAGGAAATACATAGTCCCAAATTTTTGAAATGGCTTCCCTAAGACCATCTCAAGTCCATGCCCCTTCTACATACTCCATTTCAAAGAGAAATAGAGTATAGACTTTAAGTTTCCATACTATTCAACCATCTAGAATGTAGTGGAGTCTATAATGCCATACTCCTCACAATATCATCTATCCTAGAAGGATAAACTATACATTTATGACTTTCTTATAATTAAGACCATGGGGATTCATAATGCAACTATAAAACTAGAGATAATTGCCCTGCATCGATCTACTTCATGGTTTGTTTTGTAATGGAAATTTCATTGGGAGTTGATTACATCTTAGGAAAGGGAGGATTATTGTTTCATATGTTTCAAGATGAGAATTTGGGTTGTACCTTATAATTCTAGGTCTTGAGTTTGATTATAATCATGTCTCAACTAATGTATGGTTGGAGCATAACATTGTGGAAGGGAAGTTGAAATAGTGGTTGTTAAAAGGAGAAAGCTTGAACCCCAAAGGAGGAATTTATTCTAATAACATATTAAAATTTAGGCCTTGTATTAGGGTAACTATGGCCCTTATTAATGGGTTGTATGGATTTGTGAACATCACTTATGTCCAAGTGGAATGGATCCTATTGTTGGACATTCTCTTAGCTTTTGACAAAATTATGGCCCTAGGGGATATTATCAGTGTCAAATTGAAGGCAATGTTTAGACATGAATAAAGGTTAGTTGATGATAATTTATACATGATGTCCTATCCATTGGAAGAAGTCATTGGTATTGTCCATAGAGCTCATGGGGAACTATGGGAGCCATCCATAGAATACTTGGGTAAAAAAATCTGTGAAGATTATTCTTTCTTATTTGTTTATAGAATTATAAATGAAATTGCCAAAATTTGTGAGGAGGCTTATCCTCAAGTATAATAAGCTATTTATGGAACTCATATGCCCAAGATATCTAATAATTTGAGTATTACACCAAAATTAGAGATTACTAGTAATACCCAAATTATACCATAATTATAATTGAGGAAATAAGAGTACCCCCTTTGTTTTTACCATGCCACATCCTTGACAAGGTTGTATAATAATAGATTTCCCACTAATTATATAATAGTATATATGAGGATCTTAGCCTCAAACATTATACTTATTACCACAAGACCCCCTAAGCATTGGGTGACTTCAGTTTTTAATGAGGGCTCAACCAAGTGGGGAAGGTCATGACCCATTACAATTTAAAGGCAATCTAATTCAGAGAATAAGAACCAAAGGGAAAGGTCAATAACTATCTTTATATCATTAGGGAAATAAAATGGGTAATCATTAGATATGGCCACTAATAATATGAGCATGATGCTATCTTTATAAATGCTTCAGATGATTCTGAGGTCTAGATTCACATGAGGGATTGTCATATGTAAATGATCATTGCCCAAACCATCCAATATGACCTATAGATCACCAAGGAGTAGGAACACAAAATGGTAAAAGAAGAAAATAAGGCTTATGGTCACCAATGGCCTCATCCATAGTCTCAAGACCTAATAAAACAAGACTAACCTCCCTCTCTCATAGAAGAAGATACTGATCCATCTGAGTGAGAGCCTAGTAACCAAAGGGAGGATGATCCTCAAATTAGGAAGAAGATTATTAAAAGCCTTCATGGTCCTTATCTAGCCTCCACCCATATAATAATTACTACTCTAGTCAAAACCACTTTAATTATGAGGACTAAACCTCCTCCAAATGGATAAATAGGTACATTCTCTTGAGCACCTCTAACTCCACTTACTTTGGTTAAACAAGTAAGTCTCCCAGAGTTTCTATAAAGTTATTTTTCATCTTTTCCATCTACTCTTATTTCCACTCAAGCACCTCAAGTAGGTTTATCCTCATATATCACCATAAGTGAGAGGATATCCTCTCAAGAATTCCTTGATAATTCAATTTCCTCACCATTTATTCCTATCTCCACCATTATTGTTTCACTTCCCATCCCTTCACCATTACATACAATAATAGTTCCTACTAATGTGGCTCCTTTATTATTTTCATCTTCCCCATCACTTCTTATTCACCCCATATTAATTTATCAAAGGAAATGTAAAATTCTCTTATCCTCCTTAAAAATACAAGTGGAGGAAATACCATCATTAGGTCTTGATACCTTAGGAAGATCCCTTGATGAGGAAGCATAAGAGGAAGAAAAAGAAAATGTAATGTCACTAGTTAATTACCATACATAATAATAAGAAGAAAATTTAAAAATAATTAAGGGACTAAAGCAAGAGTTAAGTGAAAATAGAGCCCAAGATGATATAGAGTAAGAGGCATAGCTAGAAAGAGCCAAATCAATAAGCCTGGGAAGCCTGAGTGAACAAGAAATTCTAGATGGTGCATTAGACCAATGGATCTTTATAGAGGAATAAAGAGAAAATGTTAATAAGGTAGTTTCTTCTCTTGATTCTTCCATTACTATAGATACTCAAGCTATAAATTTGACACCTACTATTAACAAGCCACCATTTTCTAGTTCCATTAATTTTATTCTTTCAACATCAACCTAGATAATGACTCCCAAGAAGATACTATATTTTGAAGATTTATTTTGAGTTTCTATTTTTGATCCTCAAGGACCATGAATCCCTCCAAAATCTTTAGTTCAATTAGATCTACCGTTACCATAATCTGCATCTATATAATTGACCACAATGATAGTTTTGAAAACCCCATGCTTAATAAAGTATGTGGTAGAGATCACCCCTTAAAGGTAAATATAAAGTTGGCAAAAGATCATTCGACCTCCCCTCCATTTTTATAATCAAATATGTGATTCAATTATATCTATATTAATAATTCCACCCCCAATAATTAATCCACCTCCTACCTCTGAAGACCCAAACCAATCTAAAGAAAAAGGGGAAATCATTGTGCCCCAATAGGTTAAAGAGTTATAAGGATAGAGAGATGACATGCATAATTTTAATGTAAATTGAAAGAGCTTGAGCACAAATTTTTATACATAGATAATAGTAATCACACTAATATATTGTATTCAACATATTAAAGAGAAAAATACAAAGGCTATTATATAGCCATAAAAATAAAAAAAAAACAACCTCCTAATAAATAAGGAGGAATAATATCAAAACAACCTAGTAATGGTCACACGTAACAATAAAAAATTAACCATGAGAACACTAGAAATATCTAACATTCACCTCTTTAGTGTGAAACTGGGGATAAAATCAAATTCTTAAAAGATTTAACCACTTCTTAAAAACATTGCTTAGACTAGGTACAATCTCTATAGATTATCTCTTTACCCTCATGAAGGTGTAGTGATGACCCAAATTATGTAGGACTAATCCCTTCCTCTTTGAGTTCCTATGGGACTTTCCCTTACTCATTAGGCACCTAAATTTTGAATCTCTAAGATACTTAAGTTTGGCACTAACTAGATAACCATCCCTGAGTTTACCTTGAATTATTCTCTTTCTCCCTAAAAGTGAGTTTTGTGAAAACATGAATTTTATGAAATTTCTACAAAGGGGTTTATTTGAAAACCAACACACTGAAAACAAGAATACTAAAAAAATAAACACAATTAAAACAAATGCACCACCAAATCATATGGTCCCCATCATTCGTGATTGACAAGAGGCTTTATAAACCTCCTTCCTTTGTTGCCTCTAACCTCCTTCTATTACAGATTTAGAATACTAAATCTAATGAGAAATAACCATTGTCTTCATGCAATGGTTCATATTCATAATCTTATTACTCTTCATTTATCATATTTTCTTCATCTATTTTGAGTTTTACCTTTAGAATATCATTATCTCAAGCTATGTAATACTTGGATGTATGTCCCTTCTTCTTGTAGTAATAACACTCAGTGCTTCCTTAGTTTTAGAGAAAAATTTATGGTTCTTTTCCCATACAATAAAATTTATTATTATATATATTATTTAATTATTTTATCTTCATAAATAAGTGAAATAATTATATCTTCCAATGATTAGGAAGGCATATGTCCAAGAGTGAAAACAACACTACTATATTTAAGAGGCAAACTATTCAACAATATGGCTTTTGCATCTTCATCATCAATAGGAGCATTAAATTCTATTAGTTTTCTCATGAGATACCTTAGCTGACTAATATGACTTGAAACTAGTAATCCATTATTCATTTTGAGTTTAAACCATTACAATTTTAGAGAAAATTTGGCATTAAGTGCTTTATCACCAAATTTTTTATTCATATTTTTCTAGATTTTTGTGGATGGTTTCTCCAAATTCATACAGTGCAATTTTGAGTCTGAAAGTGAAAGACCAATTATGGATTTGGATTTGTCATATAACTTTCCATTATAATAAATTACTAGAATATGTTGGTATTTTGTCATTACCATTTACTATTCTCCATAGATTCTTTTTCATTAACTGCATCTAGATCTTGAATTTCTAGGTGTGAAAATTGAGACCATTAAACTTCTCCAATGGTATGTCCATTGTGAAACACAAATAACTAGGACATTGGTTTCAACCAAAAATGCATCCTTTTAAAGAAAATTATAACTAACTTGACTACTGATGATAATGACACTATCAACTTTGCTCTTTTTTTATTAACATACAAAAATAATATATTAAACTTTAACTCTAGACATTAATCATTTATTACAATTAATCTAAATCTTTTAACACTTTTGGATTTTTATGAACATAATTTTGACATAATGACTCTGATATTTCCAATAGACACTCTAAAAATAGTCTTATGTAAGTCATAAATAAAAAAGTTATTACTTTTTAGAATGACTCATAAATGACTATAAAATAACACTTAAGTCAATTGACTTATATTAAGACAAAACTGTAAGCTTTTATATATTAAATAATTAACTGACTCATTAAAATAATTTGAAATTGTAATATATGTATCAAAAAATTAAAAAAAATGACTACTTGATATATAGTGACATTGAAGATTGAAGGTGGGCTGCATGCCACATGATGGAATAAATGTGATCACAGTTCATATTACCTTTTCTTGTCTTTACATAATGTGAAATGATGTTGATGAGTGAATACAAATAAATAACTAGATGGTTTATTATTATCATAGTTAGATCAATACACATAGGTATTTATACTCAATGCACATAGTGATGAAAATAATTATAGGTATAGTGTACAACAATTGGTTCAAAAGGATGATGCACATATATAAATCTATCAAGTTGATTACTCAAGGCCGCAATGTTGGAGATCATTGAAAAAGAGAATAAAAAATCTAATTTGTATAATAACATACTTATAGTGGTGTATAAATTCATGGCATGAGCAATATTTTAAATAACTAACCAAGAATTCCTCATATGCATTTATTAAACCATCAAAGCCTCCTACTCTGATATCATTGATGTAAATCAAAAGAGCCTAAGCATAATTTTATACACATAGATAATAATAATCACACTAATATATTATATTTTTCATATTAATGAGAACAATACAAAGGATATTATATAACCATATAATTACAAAAATAACCTCCTAATAAATAGGGAGGAATAATAAAAAATAACCCGATAATAGTCACATGTAACTATAACAAATTAACATGATAATACTAAAAATATCTAAAAATTTTAGTACTTATATATCTATGTATAGTTTACACCCTTTTTGATAAATAAAGTGGCATAATTTAAAAGGTGAGAAAGAGGAAAGGGGTGAACAAAAACACCAAGGAGGATTTGGTGATGAAACTAAGGGAAAATCTATTTTTATTGGCTAAAAAGACCAAAAGGAATCCAAATGATTTTGTTATGATGTTAATGTGTACCCTTGGAGAGGGTTCTTTAGGATCTCTCTCATTAAGTCACAATATTGGTACAACCCTAGGTTTTGGGTCACCTATGGTGGATTTGAACCTTTTATGTAGGCTAGCTTCCTCTTTGATGCTCACTTAAACTAATGCTAAGCTAATGCTTCATGGGGAATAGGGTAAGAGAGTGGAAAAGGTATCCTAATAAAGTTAACTCGATGATGCACGAAATTTAGAAGGGAAACTCTTATAATTTTTAACCCACACTAGATTTGTAGAAGATAGTACTAACTTACACAACCTCAAGATCAAGCTAATTGTATAAGTATTTCATAGAAGAGGTTCAGAGTAGAACACTAATCTAGTCCTATAAGTAACATTGAAAACTCCTTAAACAAGGTCAAAAATAAGAGCCATGGATGAGGAATATCCTCCTTCACACAATGCCATAGTTTACAACTCACCAAACATAGATCCAAGGTAAGAGATGGGTAAAGAAAGTCTTATATTATATCAAGAGGCAGTTCTTATAAATTATTGATAGGGTCAATCCTAATCAAGTTGAGCATACTTTATAGTATTTCAAAGTGTTACTTATCTCCCAAAAATATGAAAAAATTATACAATTTGAGAACCTTTACAAAGGAGAAGAGAATGGGATAATATAGAGGAAGGGATAAGAGAGAAGAGAGGGGCTCCTTACAATAATGATCAATGAGCTACCACCCACCTAGGGATGATCCATCACACTTTGGTCCCATGGAGAACTAGTCCATCATCAACAGTTAGCCCAAATTTAGACCTAATAGCCTTTAAACTCTTCTTATTGGATGAGAGAGAGGCACTATAAAATAAGAATTAGTTTTGCATAATGAGTAAGTCATGATCCTTTCAAGGAGAAAAGGTTCCCAAAGGTATTGATCAGAATTAAATGTTCTAATTACTTTTCTTATTTCTCTCAATTTATATTTATTTTCTAGTTAAATAAGAACTAAGAAACTAAATGCAAGTATGGTAGAAGAACCTATTTATTTGTATGCATGTGATCCATGTGATTATGAAGATCTCCTCTTTGTCTTGAGAAGAATGACCTGTAGATAAGAAAACACTAATGCAAAGGGTTTGTTAGATGGATAAAAAGGTGTTGAAGGTCTATTTAGAGTTAGGGGGTTATAAGATATGATGCAAGAGGGTTTGAGTCAAAAACGAAATAATCAAAACTTGAAGACCAAAAATATACTTAACTAGTTATTTGATAGTTGGTAGCTGATCTAGAGTGATTTTGGCAGCATAACAAATTTTTTCCTAAAGAATAATTTTGGTAGAGGTTTAGGTCTCTATCATAGCTACTAACTTGATGAAGGGAAGACTTGCAAAGAAGTTTTTGATGCTAATTGATAGCTTGATTTCTAAATGGATGATCGATCGATTGATCATTTGTCACCTCCTATTCCCCTCCTTTAATAGGCAAAGAGAGATGGAGGTAGAAGGTTCCATAGGAGGTTTGATTAATTTTTATGATGTGTTGGCTTGTCATCCATATTAAATTTTAATGTGTTAGCTTACACACATCTTGAGTTATCTTTGTTTAGATGGGGAAGACCTGACTATCAGTGGTCAAGGTGATCACTGATGGTTGAGGGTTAAAGGTTAAGTGGGGTAAAAAAAGTAGGTTAGTGAGTTGGGTTTAGTTAGTTAGCTAAACTGACTTAGGGTCATAGTCATAGGTTGGGTAATGGTTCAATATAGGGGTGTTTTGACATCTAGAACCATTGTGTATAGTTTTCTTGTGTTTACATTTTGTCCCTTTTTGTTATGTAATTTGTGTTAGCAAGCTATAAAACAAAAATAGATTATGGGTCAAAGTTTTGGTTGCCTTGAGCATGGGAGGAGGTGTTCCCTTCAAATTGGGATTTGATGAGGTAAAGAAAAATTGGGTGTTGGTTTGACAAGTGATTTATGGGGAGTTATGAGGTTACTGACAATGGGGTTGGGAATTTGAAGTTTAAACATGCACACAAAATACAACTAAGTGTAATAGCTAAGATCACACATATATCAAGTTTTCTAGAAGGACTAATGATGGGGTAATCATGCCACAACATTAGGCATAGATGATCAATTTATTCCTATCAAGTCTCCTAAATAGGGTCAGTGTTTTCACAAGTATCTAAGGTAGGAAGTGCTCCTGAGAAAACACAAATGGTCTGGTGTGCATTGGGTGGTAAAAATTCAAATTTTAAACATGGTAAGGTTAGTTAGTGTAGTAAAAAAGACCAAGGCAAAGTCATCACAAAATATGTGATAGCTTGGGCCAAAATGGCCAACATTAAGGTGGATGTGGTTGGTATGGTAAGTGGAGAAGGTAATCTCCAAAAGTGGGCACTAAGATGTGGGTGACAAAGTTTTTTTTTTAAGTGGGTTTCCTGACCATTGATGGTTAGGGGTGATAAAATCAATTGTTAATGGTCACCCTGACCATCGATGGTCAGGGGGAAGCCTTAAAAGTGTGGAAGATAAAAAGTGAAAAAGAGTTGTCATTTTCACTTTTGCTTTTTGACTCTTTTAACTCTTGTGCACTTGGTAAATTAGGCATTTTGTGAGAGTACTGACGAGGTGGTTGTAGAGTGGTTGATGGTAAGATTTGTGTAGATTTATTGATTGTTGAGGTGGATCAAGGATGTAGGGTCGATAGATACACAACTAAGTAGTGGGACCCAGGATTCTTCCTTGATGATGATCAAGGAATGAGCTAGGGGCTACATTGAATTGATAAATTAGTTTGATTTTGGTCATTAATAGTTGAATTTTTTTTATTTATGATTGGTTTGGGGATGGGTTTTGGTTTTTGACCTAGTTTTAGGTTTGGTGTTGTTTATTTAAAATTTATGGGTGAAAATGAAAATTGGTAGGGTATGTAGGTTGGGGGTTGGGTAAAGGGCATAATTAGCTTAATTAGTGTTTGGAAAGGTGTGGTTTGGTTGGTTTTAGTTAGGTATATTTAGGGGTTTGGCCACTGACAATCACACATAGTGATGGTTGGTGGTCATACCTGACCATCGATGGTTGTAGCCAACTATCAATGATTAAAAATCATAGGATAAATGGCTAGCCAAATATTGATAGTCATAGTGATTGTCGATGTTAGACTAAATGGTCAAGGCATTTTGATAAAAGGTTTAAACAAATAGGTTAGATGGAATTTTATAGTATGGGAATGTGGTTAAAGAAATAGGTTAAGGGTAGCTAGGGTGTAAGGTAGGTTTAAAAAAGAGTTGATGGATTTTATATGGGAAAAAATAGGTGTTATTAGGTAGGGTGAATGAGGGGAAAAAGGGTAAAGTCCATGGGAAAAGTAGTTTATAGAAAAACTAAGTGTGTTTTATAATGAATTTTATAGGCATGAGATCGGATCCATATGTGGGATCAAGTTCCTCAGATATTTATAGAGATCCACAATGGGATGACTGATGATGATTAGATACACATGAAAGAGGTCAACCTCAACATGATGATGCACTTTTAGTAGATGTCATGAGATGTAGTGATGATCATTATCCTCATCAAGAGATGGGATTTAGTCATGAACACCTTTCTCCTACTGATAGGTGAGATGACCATCCTAAAAGAGGATGTACATAGGATCACAAAACTATCCATTCAAGGGGAGCTGATATATCACATTAAGAAAGATGAGAGAGATGAGCACATGGAGCTCCTATATGGTGAGGATCAAGCCTTTTCTAGGTGACATGCTGGAGGGTTTAGTTATGGAACTTTGTATCAAAGGGCTAGAGATAATAAGAGGTTGATGACCATGATGATGATGACTACCTCATGTTTTACATTACCAAATTTGAGAAGTGGGAGGTTTCCTTATCTATTTTTAGGAGTCCTAATAGAGATTTTACTTGATTAGATAGTTTTTGGTTTGGAACTAGTTTTGTTGGTTTAAATATATAGGGAGCTATGGGGGTTTAGAGCTCATAGGAGGTATGGCATCAATGTGGGGTTCATACTACACTATTGGGACTATGAGCACATCTAGGTTTTAAGGTCGATGGGGATGTCATGGTAGATATATGTCGAGATGGACTTTAGAGTGGGGTTTATGTAGTGGAGGAAAGATTACATGCTCACAAGACATAGAGGAGGTGTGTGGGACATTGATTGGTTCTAAGGGGCATTGGAGGCCTTAGTGGTTGGAGATGTGGTATGGAGGCCATATGTCAACTTTCTAAGGTGGGCCCACTAAACTTGGCACATTTTGTCAATGTAGAGCTCTAGGTGGATTTTTAGGAGGAGAGAGGATGAGACTAAGATCATCCATTTTGATAGGGTTCATAGGTGGTTCAGGTTGGTACAAGGGATTATAAGTTAATTCCTAAGGTATAAGAAGGAGGAGGCCAAGTTTTTGCTTGCAAAGCCACACCTAGTGGAGATGGTTTTTGATCATGAGGAGCTACCTGCTAGAGAAAAGATTGATGATGTATGTTTTGTTGATGGCTACATGGCATGGTATTAGGCCCTTTATGTAGTGGTAGATTTTGGATGGGATGATGGGGGTAGACAAACCATGAATGTGGACCCAGATAGCGGGGTTCCATAGGTATAGGTAGAAGGAGGAAGCCTTGAGGGATAGTAAGAGTGGCATTAGATGATACACATGCATAACTCATAGATTTATAGGGGTAAGTTTCTGTATTATAGGGCCATGTGGTGACATTATAGGGATAGGTTACCACTATGACTAGTGAGAGGGACCAGGTGAGGGCTTCACTAGTCTTAGTGACTTAGGAGAGGGAAACCTTGAGACAAATAGGAGGAGAAGTTGTAGCACTAGTAAGAACACCAAGTATCATCCCTATGGCATATCATTTGGCTACCATTGAGGAGTTAAGTTATTATGAGTCTATAGTTTTGACACATTGTCCAGAGGAGCCCTGATGGGGTGATACAGAGCTAGCTTGGAAGGTGGTGTAGGTGTAGTGACTCTAGGTTAGTGGGCTAATTCAATGGGTGGATAGGTAGGCACCTTAAGGGAGTAAGCACAAGATGGTAGTAGTGCCCCAAGGGAATATTATATGATATGATATTTGTTACTAGCCTGTGAGTTGATGCATCGAGTGTATATTTTTTAGAGAGAGAGGTGCATATTATTACATGTACTATTATTATTTTGATGAGATATGATGTATATGATGATCATATATAGATGTTATTTGATCGTTCATGCTTCATGGTTTATGCTTATGAGATGTAGACTCACTAGCTTAGGCATGTGATGATTATAGATAATGTTTATGATGAGTGGTTTATACATGATTATGATTATTTGATGCTTTGTTTTATATATGGTTATGCTCTTTATGATTATGGTTATGATCATGGATATATGATGTGGGTTTATGAATGTGATTTTTATGGTGTTGATTATGAGAGTTATGATGTTTTGATTATGGTTATGATCATGGATATGATGATATGATTTATAGTTATATTTTTGATGATAACACATAAATTAAGTTAGGTAATAAAACTAGATGTGGGGAAAGAGATGAAAAACATGAGACATGTCTAAATGAATATGTGAACCCATTATGAGAGGATAAGGAAAGAGGCATGATGCTTAGTCATTGGTAAGGACTAAATAGAACCAAAGTTAGATTGGCTTAAGGAACATAAACCTTTTGAATGCTTTGCAATAGCATACATTGGTTGGTAAAAAGGTGTCTTAATCACAACATGTCAAGTAAGTTTTGAATCCCTTGATTTTTAGATCATACAAAGGGGAGATAGGTGATGTGAAGGGGATTGTAACTTATTGTGGGTTGGTTTTCCCCTTCTATAGGTGACCTAAAAACCACAATAGACAAGTCCATGTTTTAAGGCAAGGTGTAGACTAATAGATGGAGGAAGTCTACTGATGTTATATATGAAAGTTGATTATAGCTTTCCTGGGATAACTTGTTCTTGATTTTTATATAAGGTATTTTTATTTATTTGTCTTTGATAGGTTTGTGAATTTGATCGATGAAGGAAGCCTCAAATTATTGCTTTGACAAAATTTGACTTAGCCATCCTTCAATAGAGTGGTCCAAGTTTAATATTTGATCATTTTGGTAGCTGTTCTTCAAGGGAAAAGTCTATCTTTTTAAGCAATTTTGATTTTGGGTAGCTATCCTTCAAGGGAGTAGTTTACATGTTAGAGACATTTAGGTATCCCAAATTGTTTTGATGCTAGGTTAGACATGGATAAGTCTATATATGCTTTTAGGTTTACCTTTATGAGGGAAAGACCTAGAGTACAAGAAGGTTAATGATAGGTTAAAGGGGTGGTTTTGAGAGATAATGACCATGGGGTTCTATCTATTTAGGGAAAGAAAGTATCCATGAGAACCATGCTATGGGTAGAGTTGGGGTACCCATATTTAGGATTAAGTTATGACTATGATGGTTAGTCACAAGGTTTTATGTTGTAATCAGTTGTCCTTAAAGGGATGGGATAAATGTGTGAGGAAGGTGAAAATCTCTTAAATCAAGGGATGAGCTTAAGTTAGACAAAAGGTGAGTTTGATCCTTGTTTAACAAAAGAAAGGACATAGGTGTGAAGCATTGAGAGGCTCAGGTTCTACTTTGCCTTTAAGTGAGGATAAAAGATAAGCTCTTGATCCATACTTTTGGGTTATGGTATAGGGTCCAAGCCAATTAAAAGAAAACTTGCCTCGCTTGCTTTTTTCCATATTAGTCACATGTTGCTTTTCCTTCAGCATGGGGTCTCTAATGTTGAATTATCATTCTTTGAGGTGCTTGTTATAGGCATGCTTAACTCACTCTTGGTAGACATGAAGATGGTTAAGCATATCTAGGCAACGCTGATTAAGTAGCTCAAATCATGCTAAATTATCTTGGTGATAGTCACTCTAAAAAATGATGTCTTTCAAGGATATGAAAAGAGAGGGAATCTAGACTTTGAGAGGCAAGACTGTCTCTACCCCAAAGACTAGGGAAAAAGGGGTAGCACTTGTAGAGGTTCAAATACTATTGCAATAGGCCCATAAAGTGAAAGGGATGTATAAATGCCAATCCTAACTAGAAGTATTGACCACTTTGGTTAACATCTTATTAAGTGTTTTGTTAGAGGCCTCTACTTGTCTATTTGATTATGGATGATAAGGAGTGGAAAATCTTAACTTGATGCCAAATACATCAGAAAGACCTTGGAATTTCTTGCTTTTGAAATATTTTCCATTGTTGGTGATGATATTATGGAGAACACCAAAATGATAGATGATATGATGATTGATGAAGTCAACTATGTTTTCTACTTTGGTCAAGATGAGAGTAATAAATTCCATCTACTTAGTCAAATACTAGATGGTGGTGATGATGGAGTGGTGTTGCTATGAAGAATGAGGATTGATTTCTCTAATGAGATCTAGTCCCGATTATGAAAAGGGCCAAAAGTCCCTAGATACTTGAAGGTTATGGACCAACATGTGATGTAAATTAGCATGTCATCATTTAACACACTTATTTACATAATCACAATAGTCTTGGTTGAGGGTGGGCTAATAGTAGCCAAGGTGAAGGATATATTTAGTGACAACTAAACCACTAAAGTCTCCCCATAAATCCCATCATATGTTTCCTTGATAGCATGGGAAGATTCATCATTATGTAGGCAATAGAGAAGGAGGCCATCAAAACCATGTTTGTAAAGGATTCCCCCTAATATGGTATAGCGAGAGGTACTCTGAACAAAAGATTTTTGAGAATTCCTAGAGAGGTTGGGAAGAATGATGCTGAGGTTGAGGTAGTTAAAGGTTTTCTCATACCAAATGTCTAATGGAAATTCCTCCACACTAAAAATGGTAGGGAGGTTAGATTGAATATAAAAGGGTGTGATAATATAATGAATGGTAACAAAGAGCTTGGAATTAGAAGGTTGAGATTGGATTTTGGAAGTAATGGAAGACATTGTATCCATGAACTTATTGGTAGATCATGGAATATATTGGATAAAGTAATTGTCAAATGATGTTAAGAGTACATCTACTAGCTATTTTTACTATTGAAAGACATCATTCTTACATTGGTAGGATCCATTTATCTAGTTAACCACAAATTGAGAATCACCGAAGACACTGATCATCTTAACTCCCAAAGATAGAGTGATTTCGAGACCTATTACTAGGGCTTCATACTCAGCCATATTATTGGTACACTCAAAATTAATTTTGAAAGAAAAAGGAAGAGGTTTACCATTGAGGGGGATGAGAATAAATATAGCACCCCCACCATGCTAGAGCTTTGAGCCATCAAAAAACATGGTCATTTGGTAGGTGATGTCCTCTTGAGAAAGACTCATGATGGACTCATCCAAAAATAAAAGAAGTGGTTAAATGTCTAGTAAAAGAGCTTCAACTAATTGATCAACAATGACTTTCCCTTAAATTGAATTCTATTGAAGGAAATAAAGGTCAAAATTATCTTGGATCATGAGCCATTTAGCCATATGCTGATTTTGGTATGGTTTAGAGTGCATGTAGTTAAGTGGGTCAGTGTAGATGATGATAAATGTTTTGTGATTAAAGAGGTAATGACAAAGTTTAAAAGACACAAAGACTAAGGTGAGGAAAATGTTCTTGGTATGGGTGTATTGAGTCTCATACTTTATAAGTGTTCAACTTATATAGTAGATCACTTGATCTTTATTTTGTTCATCACTGTGAGTGAGCATTGTCCCTAAGGAATGGTCAGTGGTGGAGATATAAAGGTATAAGGGTTGGTTCTCTTTAGGAGGGGTAAGAATGGGTGGATAAAGAAGGTACTCTTTGAGGGAATCAAAGGCTTATTGACACTCCTTAGTCTACTTAAAATATGTATCTTTATTGAGAAAATGACGAAAGGGTTGGCATCTATCCAATAACTAAGAGGTGAAGAGATAAATGGATTAGAGCTTCTCCTATAGGCTATAGAGTTGCTTAAGGTGGGTTGGATGTGGCATGTTGAGGACCACTCTAAATTTGGTAGGGTCTACTTTTTTTTCTCAAAGAGAGATACTAAATATAAAAAAAATTCTAGATAGGACCCTAAAAACACATTTATTGGGGTTGAGTTGGACATGGAAATGGATTAGATGCTCAAATATAATTTTGAAAACTTTTAGATGATCCTTATGATATTTAGATTTACCAAAGAGATAATATACATAGTCTTCTATGATTTTGTGGATTAGATCATGAAAGATGTAGGTCATCAAATGTTGGCAAGTTGATCTAGCATTCTTCAAACCAAATGGCATGACCCTATAGTAGAAGGTTCCCCATGGGGTGATAAAGGAAGTCTTATGCTAATCCTAAAGGGTAATCAAGATCTGATTATATCCTAAGAAACCATCCATGAGAGATAACATCTTATGGCTAGCTGTAAGATCAACAAGTTGGTTGATAATAGGCAAAGGGAAGTCATCCTTTAGACAAGCAAGGTTAAGGTCATAAAAGTCAACACAGAGGCAAATTCCCCCTATGGGTTTGGTGATGGGGATAATATTAGAAACCCATTGAGGATAATCAATGGGTTGAATGAAATTGATAGATAAGAGGTGATGAAGCTATTCTTTGATTTGAAGGGTGATATGAGGGTGCATCTTATGAAGCTTTTACCTAATAGGCTTGAAATCAGAATGGATGATGATGTTGTGGAAAGCTATGGAAGGATAGATTCCAACCATATATTAATAAGACCAAACAAATGATATTATTTGGTGATGAAGGAAGGAAGGGTATTCTTGTTGCTCTAAGGAATCTAAGGATTGATCAATATTTATAATGTGAGGGTTATCCTAAGTACCCAAGTTGACATCGATAGTGGATTTGTTTAACATGGTTTGGTTTTCATGAGGAAGCGATTTGTGGATAAAATCATCCCCCATACCAAGATAGGTGAGAATGGAATCATCATCTTGATGTTGGATAGTGTGGATGGTAGGAGAATAATTTTCTACCATGTTAGGATGAATCAGAGGAAAGATTTTTGTTTGGCCTCTCTTTTGATAGGTTAAGGGGCCCAAACTAATAGTATTGACTAAAAAAAAGTTAGAAAGGATGGTTTTAAAATCCTTCAATTTAAAAAGAGATGGGGTTGGTGAGAATGGGATGTCTTCCTCGATGGTGGTGATGGGTTTGGGTAAATCGGTGGGTTCTTTTGGTGGGATGAACCCAAGGCCAAATAGCTCATGAGGTTTCTAGGTTTTGATCAATGGTAACTCATGGGGTCCATATTCATAATAGTTGAGGTTGAATCCCTTCTAGGCACATTGATGAAGGTACAATTTGAAAAATCTTAGTTTGTCCAAATATGAGAACTTAGAGGTAAATGGTCACGTGGAAGAGGTGGTGGAGGAAGTGAGAGGTGGGTGATCAAGTCCCTCATAGATAAAATTGGTTTGGTGGTTGGGAATCCTAAAAATAATGATGGTTCTAATATTGGTATCATAATTAGGATCATGGTCAAAATTCCCATACTCATGAAGAGTAGGGAAGGCATCCAAGGCCAAAAGATGATACTCTCCTAATGAGAGATGTTGGAACATAGATTCTAAGGGTTCCTTTATGGGGATTTGAGAAGAAGAGATAAATGAGCTAGTTAAAGCTTCATCGATGGTAAGGGTGGAGTCATGATTGGTTAGTAGTGAGGTGGATGAGAGAGGAAAAAGAATGTCATTGTGTAGATATGTTATGTTGTAAGATGTGAAAGGATAAGTGTCAGCTTGTATGGTGATGACCTGACCTTCATGTTTGAACTTGAAAAATTAATTCAAAGTGTGTGGGACACAACTCATGACACAAATCTAAGGGAATATGAGTAAGACATTATATTGGAACTATCCTTATACGATGTAGAAGAGCTATGGAAGTGTGTGAGGTCGTAAGTAGATGTGGATGATAACTATTCCAAAGATTGTTGCATAGTGTCATTAAAGGAATGGAGGACGCTGTGATTATCAACATGATTTTCTTTGGTAGGTGGAGTTGGTCATAAGCATGAGAGGAGATAATATTAATACTAGCTCCCCCATCAATCATTACCCTTTTTATGTAGGTTTGATTGATGTATGTAGTGATGAAGAGAGGAAGATCAAGATCTTTAAGATGAACAGAATGTATCTTTTAATCCTTGAGTGTGATAAGGGTAGAAAGTTGAAGAGCTCCAACAAAGGCTGAAAGAGGTTGAGGGTCTTTGAGTTGAACCTATATGGATTATAGGGACTCTATCAATACTTGGTGGTGATGGGATGAGGTGTTGATCAACTTGTATAAGATCATCTTCACTGGTGTTTGGTGAAGCTATTTTAGAACTACTCACTAAATAGATTTATAAGGGTTGGAGGGAGAGGTACCAAAAATGGATATTTTGGGTTTTGGTGAAGGTGAAGGTGAAGGTGCTTGAGTTCAATTGGAAGGTTGAGGGGTAGAAGGATATGTCCATGTAATTGACACTTTGGCCTTTCCCTTATTATTTTCTTGGGCCCAAGATTAGGTCACCATATGGATAGTGTGGATGAGGGAAAGTGTTGGGTTGGAAGGCTACTTCAATTCCTCCTCACTCTTAGATGAGAGTGGGGGAGTGGGTAAGTGTTGGATAGGTTCATTTGGTGGTTGGGTTGATAATGGGCTCAAGATATGTTCATATAATAATAGATCATCCTTATCCCATAAGTTATGGATAAGTGCTTGTAGAGCTTTACAGTTCTTTGTATCATGTCCAGGTATCCTATGGTATGAGTAGATTAAACTATCATTGAACCAAGATGGTTTACAAATTGAAGGGTCAAAAGGTTTCATAGGTAGTAGGTTTAAGGAGGAAGTCTATAACAAACTTTATAAAATTTTCAAATAAGATTCAAGTAAAGGTGTTAAGGGTGATTAGATTTTGGTTTTTGGGGTGGAAGCCTTCTTAGAAGTAGGCTTCACCATGGGAGTTATGGGTGGTATAATGGTTTTGGTAGGTGGGTTTGATTTGGGTTTTTTGGTGTTGGATAGATTTGAGGTGGAAGTTTTAAAGGTGAAACATTTATAGGTGGATGATTGGGATGATGAAGGTTAGGAGATAGGTGGGTAGGTGGAGGTAGATAATTTATCTAAAAATGATGGTGAATTTGATGTTATGGAGGGGGTAGGTGAGGGTAAAATAAAAGGATGAAGTTTAGTTTGGCTATTTTATGGAGGGTTTGCCTTATTTATAGAAGGGTGATCTCTTAGGATGGAAGAAGGATGGGGTCTTAAGATAGAAGGTAAGAGGGTGGTATGGTTCTAGTTCTAGGTGGGAGTTTGGGTGGTTCCACCTTCTTGGTTAGTTTGGTTAATGTTTTTTTGGTGGACTAGATGGGTTTAAGTCCAAATTCAAATATGGGTGGATAAGGATAAGAATAGGAAGTACCCATAGGTTCTTGATAGGTTTGATTAGAGAGGTGTAAGGTGATTTGATAATTTTAGTTGGTGATGGTTTGGATGGTTCTTCCATGATTTTGGAGGGAGAGGTGTTTGGTGAAGGGATTGAGGTGATGATAGGTTTAATGTTGGATGAGAGTTAGGTTTAAGGTTCATGCTTGTTTTGATAGGAGAGGAAAAGATGGTGCAAAAAAATGGCTCAATCCAAGTCAAGTTGAGAAGAGAATTCTAGGCTTTGGACCAGTCTAGAGAAGGGTTTGTAATTTGGTTTGGTTCCTTAGACATAATATTCAAAGATTAGGCCCATAGGTTGGGGTAAGGGAATGGTTTCTTTACCCTTGTCCTTAATGAAAATTTCCAAGATTTGGGAGGATGTTTCCTCCATGGAAGGAGTAGATATGGTGATATCTCTTTATGGAATGGTTTTTGAAGAGAGAGCAGGTGATTCCATGATGGGGGAGGAAGGTGTGATGTCAATGGTTACATCCTTTGGTGTTTATATCAAAGGAGAGGTGGGCAAGTTTATTATCTTATTAAGAGAAGGAAAGGATGTGGTTACTTCCTTTGTTTGGGTATTAAAAGTAATGGAGGGTGATTTAATCACTTCAATAAGTGGAGTGGAGGAAGAGGTAGTTGAGGTAATGGTTTACTCAATCATAAGTTCACTAATAATTACATTAGATGATTCTAGTTTGTTGTCATCATGGTTGGTAGAAGGGGCATGATTGGGAAAAGGTTGTCAAAATATTTTGAGTGGTTGATTCAAAGATGCATTAGGATTATCCAATACAAGTTCTCCTTTATCAATCAAGTTTTGGAAAATGGTTTTAAAGGTGTTACACCTACTAATGTCATATATAACGACATGGTTGAAGGCACATATTTCATTCTCATTGTACTAATTGGGCATTGGGCAAGAATCATCAATTTTTTAGGGAGTTTTGATGGGGGGAAGTTGTATGATATTAGATTTTAAAAACTTGTCCAAAATTGAAGCATATGACTCCCATGGTAGAGTGTATTATTTTGGGGTATCCTGATTTTGATTTTGGGCTTGTTGATTGGAATATTTAGAGGAGTTGGTTCAGTTGGTTTGATTAACAATCGAAGGTGGAGTAATTTTAAGGACAATCATATTTGTGGTTACTTTTGGTTTGGTGTTAGGGTATTTATATTGGTTGGTGGTTTTGGATGGGGAAGGTTCATTGGGTTTGAAGCTAGAGTTTTTGTCTCTTATTTTTAACTTCCCCTCATTGATGGATCTAATTTATAGTTTACATGCCATGGTGAAAGCCTCATCAAAAGTTTTGAATGTTTGAACCTATAGAGTGAAGATGATGTGTTTGGCACAATCCCTAGAGAAAATTTAAATAAAATTAGGTTGGGGAAAAGAGAAAGAGAACTAGTTGATAATACCTCTCTATCAAGCTACAAAATCAATAATTGATTCATCATCAAATTTCCTGATCAATTAGAGGTCAGTGATGGATACCTTATTAGATATATTGTTCAAAAAGTGATATAAAAAGGTTTGGGAAAGTTGGGAAAAGGAAAATATAAAGTTCTTAGTGAGAACACTATACCAGTTTAATGCTAGTCCAGATAAAGACATAATAAAGGTGCAAAGGAGAATTGCATCATCATAGGAAATCAATTATCAAGAATGGAAAAATACTCTTAGGTGTTGTTGGGGGTTCTTGATCTGGAACTTAGAAAATTTGGGTAGTTCCCATTAAGGAGGGTAAGGTTAGATAGGGATTGATGGGTGAATATGTTCATTATAAATTTGGTCATAAGATAAGAGGTTGTAATCCTCAAAGATAGATGACTCTAGGTTGGTCATTTTGTCCATCAACATTTTGACCAAATTTTTTTGGGGTTGGGGAGCTCCATAATTATATGGTAAGTTTTACTAAGGTTGGGTGGATGCAATATATGGATAATTAGTAGAAGGTTGAGAAGATGCCACATGTTGGTATGTGGTCATTGAGGGTTAGGATGATGCCACATAAGGGTTAATTGGCATAAGAGGTTGGGTAGAAGATGGAGCTTTGTATCCTTGTGGAATAAGAAAATAACATGGGTGGGGTGTCATAGGTATTTTTTGAGGAGCTGATGTGGGTTGGTTTGGAGGTATGATTGGATTGGTATATTAGGGGATTGATATGTATTGGGTTGGAGGTATAGATGGGTTAATTGGTTGGGGGTGAGTGGTAAATCTAGTATTGATAGGTGGAAGGGTGGAAACTATGGAAAGCACCACATTTTAAAGTGAGGTGGATATTGGTGGGTTGGTAGTGATAAGGGGAATAGTGGAAATATGGGTAGAAGATATCCCCATGGTGGGTGGACTATGGGTAATAAAAGGTAAGGTTGTCCTTATGTGGAAAGAATTATTAGTTGGTGTAGGGGGTTCTTGGTTATTGGTTGGGTTGTTTGATTGGGTTTGGGTGGAGGTAGTAAATGGATTATTGGTGGAGGAATATTTTTGAGTGATCATAGGTTAAATATAGGTAGTGGAAACCATAATATGGGGAGGCATCCCATAAGGTGGATGATTATGATGAATTAAAGTAGGGGTGCAATCAGATAAGGTATCGAGATAATGTTGGAGGGCCACATGGTTATTATCAAGGAAAGTGGAGAAATCCACATCACCTTAGACAACTATCTAAGGCATGGTGGGGGGTAGAAGGATGGGGAGAACCCTCAACATCTAAGGTATAATCCATGGAGGAAGAAGAAGAGGAAGGTGGCTCTTGGTTGGTTTGGTTCCTCAACTATTGTCTAGTAAAGACTATGTGAGAAATAGAAATATTTAGTAGAAATCTCATAACTGAAACATAAAGAAAACAAAATAAAAATATCTCAAGTAAATCCAAAACATACACTAGAGTACATTAAAAATCTTAGGATACCTTTTATCTCACTTTTGGCTTATGCCTTAGTTGAAAAGTGTGAAGAAGAACTTGGTTTGTAGAATAGGTACTAGAAAGGAAGTCTATGGTTGGTTTCAAGTGTTTAAGGGTCTCAAAAGGATATATGTTAGAAATTAATTCATGGATTGGTATTAGGACCTACACCCTCACTTAACACACCAAAATGATAAGGGTGTTGGGTGCTTACTCAATATATACTAATTTTTAGAGTTTAGACTCAATCAGAGAGCTGAGTTTTGGTTTCTCTTCTTGGTGATATCCTCCAAGTAAGATAACCAAAGGGCGAAGGTGATCCACTATGAGATAAAACCCTAGTTAGGCCTTATGTAAATTTTTATGATGTTTTTATTGATTTAGGTGGTTTGGTATGGTGTGTGATAAAGAATTAAAACTATGATTAAATTAACTTGCCTTTAATTATAACTATGCGAGTTAAATATGCAAGTAATCAATGTATGCAAGGTTTATTTTATGCCCAAAATAAATTTTGATTTCTTTATATGAGCATAGAATAAGGAGGAAAAGGGTACCTAGATGCTACTAAGTCCCATTGGACATGCCAACATGTTTCTCTCAATTTCTATTTATTTTTATTTAAAGAAGAAGTAAGAAACTAAATGGGGCATGGTAGAAGAATCTATTTATTTGCACATGTGTGATATAAATGATTCTAAATATCTCCTCTTTGTCTTAGGAAGAATGACATGTAGATAAGAAAAAATTAATGCAAAGGGGTTTTTAGAAGGATAACAAAGTGTTGAAGGTCTGTTTAGAGTCAGGGGGTTAGAAGATATGATGTAAGAGGGTCTGAGTCAAAAACCAAATAATCAAAACTTGAAAATTATAAATATACTTACCTATTTGTTTGATAGTTGGTAGCTGATCCAAAGTGATTTTGGTAAAGTAATAGTAATTTTATTGAGAAATAATTTTGGTAGAGGTTTAGGTCTCTATTATAGCTACTAACTTATTAAAGGGTAGAGGTTATTGATGCTATTTGATAGCTTGATTGCTTGATTGCTAAATGGATAATCGATTGATTGATAATTTTTCACCTCCTACTCACCTCCTTTTATAGGCAAATAGAGATGGACTTATAATGTTCCATAGGAGATTTGGTTAGTTTTTGTGATGCATTAACTTGCCATCCATATTAAATTTTGATGTGTTAGCTTCCACACAACTTGAGTTGTCTTTGTTTAGATGGGGAAGACATGACCATTGGTGGTCAAGGTGACCATTGGAGGTCAAGGGTTAAAGGTTAAGTGGGGTAAAAATGGTAAGTTAGTCAGTTGGGTTTATATAGTTAGCTAAATTGACTCAAGGTCATGGTCGGAGGTTGGGTAATGGTTTGATCTAGGGGTGTTTTGACATCTAGAACTAGCATGTGTAGTTTTCTAGTCTCTACACCTCCAACTCTCCAATCTACTCTATGAACCTCACCATCCTCCAATTGAATTCATGATGATAAAAAAATCCTCATATCTTTGATCTTGATAGAGCCATTACTAAATATACCTAAGTAAATATTTATCAATGGCATGGCCTTGAATGCTTATTCATTAACTACACATATCTACTCCTACTTTGAAACTTGGACCTAGATTAACTATAAATGAAAACTAATCTAAGATTATTGGTTTTCCTATAATCCATATAGATATGACACTCTACTTGATTCCTAGTCTCATTTATCCATGAACTTGTTGACCTTTTTATATATATTATGCCTAAAAGACCTAATCTATCTTTGTAAAGCCTTAATGGTAGAGCTTGGTCTCTAAATCTTCATTTTGGTTCCACCAAGATCTGCATCAAACTTGGTTCCATGTATTTACACTAGCTCAAGTTCAAATAAATATTGGTTCCTTATATTTTCCTAATTGGGGTTGAAAACTAACTCATTGACCTCCATAAAAAATGTCTTAAGCTTGATATTTTTCCCATTAGTTATTAGCAATCCAACTCAGCTCCATTAACTCCTTGAATTTTGTTCACACCATCAGATCGGAGATATGATTGAACATGGACCACATATATTTGGGTCTTACTTCCTTGATCTTAGCCTCACATTTGTACCCAATATTTTTTGACTATTTAACCCTAGCTTACACCATCAATCTCTTCTGATAGGTTAAACAAGAGCTATTAAATCTTCTACTAGATTCACATGCTATTGATACTTGGCACTTGTGCATCTACTCTTTGGATCCTCTAAATTTTTGACTTGCTCATGTACTATTGATCTTAGATGCATGATCAAATGTGAATCATTGATCTGTTAGGACCCATTATTTGAAAGGTAATGGTTAGTTCATGAGCTTAAAAATTATGTTATCACTCCTATCAAATGACATTAATGCAACTATCATTGATGTGTGTGATCAAAAATTTTAATCTCAAAAGGATTTTTTTCTTGAGATTAAACTCAACATTAGTGTGAATGCATTACGTTGTAGGTCCAACTTTAGAAAATTATAACTTGATCCAAAAAGCTCATACATGCATGAAAATTTTAGAGGATGATTTGGTATATATAACTTCAATTACACATGATCCAATGGTATGTAAGGATGCCTAAATAAAGATAAAAATTATACAAGTGGACTGGTCCATTTTCTCCTGTGTGATGTCTTGGTGATGGTCTACCCTCAAATTTGCACAATTCATCTTATGATCAATCTTTCAAGGTGATGACAGGTTTTAAGGGTTTGTGAAACCTAGTCTATAGCTCCTAAATTCTTAGAACATATGAAAACCTTCTTAGATCCATATTATTTTGTAAACTTGGACCTTTTCAAAGGCCTTTGATCCACTACTTCACATGAACTCTGCTTAGCTTTTCAAATCTTAGTGTGTGGGCCAAAAATGGCCAAAAGTTCCTTGTCAATTATTTTAGCATCCTCCTTAGTGATAGTGGGATCATATTAGATCCTCTACACTAAATTTATTGAGATATTGACCCTGTGCATTCTTATAGATACCTCAGTGTCATCTTATGCATTAATGAATACAAGGTCATGATTGTAGGAATTTTGACCATAGTTGATTTTTACTTTTCTATCATATATATATATATATTGATATGTACCATAAGATTATTCATTGGGTCCCAATTATTGAATGGTGCCTAGTTTAATCCATAATGTATCCTTAATCTTCCAATAGTTTGGAAAATTTCCCACCTTGTATATTACATTCATCCAATGCTAAGAGGGGTTGGGTGGATAGATGCTTACTTGGCCCTTCATAAATCAACATCCACAATACCAGGTAATTAAGCATAAATTTCCTACTCAACTAATTTGTTAGGCATAATTTAGGGTATTTATAAAGGTTTTCTTGGTTCCTTATATCATGATTATAGTATGCTCAAGATAAAACCAATAGCCACCCATTTTTTGAATAGTCTTCTTTATGGGTTCTAACAGCCTAGGCATGTTCTTTTCATATATTACCTGATGTATAATAGGGTAAAAGTTATCAATCAAAAATTTCATATTATTTCTAAATCTATGCACATGAAGATATTAAATTCATCACAAATCCTATTCTTTGGGTATTTTATAGATTATTGTCAGGGTTCTTTATATGTTGAATGCACAATTATAGTCATATCATCCACCACATAGGAGATCATGTAGAATTTAGTATGTGGCAAGCTTCCTATATTTATGATTTATAGAATCATATTAGAGATAATAATCTCCCCAAAGGATATGATTTTATTATATGTCATGATAGTATCCAAAAAGGAGACCCACATCTCATTGACATAATTAATGGTTTAAAAACCAAATATTTTTTTAGTAGGGCCATGGAAATTATCACCCCTAGTTTGAAGACAATAATGGGGATAGTTAAAAAATAGGGCCCTAAATTATAAATATACTTGGGTTACTAGCCAATTATTAAAACTTAATACTAATGTTGTTGGCATCAAACCATGAATTCACCATATCTTGCCTATAGGTCACTTCAAGCATAAGGAGTCTGTAATAACTTTTGAAAGAATTTCCACTTATGTATGTTGTTGGGGTCTTATTGAGTCTGAAATGTAATATTTTCCTAGAGATTTTATCATTCAAAAATAATTCAAACAACATGTTAATGCAAGGCATTACCTCTGGTTTGGATGTAGCATTATGGAAGTTATCCACTTTTATTGCCAACAAGTCATCCTTGTACCTCCATGTGAAAATTGAAAGTTGGTATTTCACCTTTTATGGCTTAAATGAATTGACCTCATCCTAAATAGTGGAGTAATGTTTGAAATCATGGTTCAAAGATACTAAATCAAATGTTGTATTAGTATATTTAATTGATACTATAATTGATAATGTAGGAGTTGGAGTGTGAAATGAGGAACCCATTGAAACTCTAGTTTAAAAATTGATGTGATATGAAAATTATGCAAAATCTTAGTCATAATAGAGTTTTAAGTTCATTGTTTACAATAGATCTCTGAATTCATATTTTTTAATTAATAATCTAGAAGTTAATGTTATTAGACTAAATGCGGTAATTCAAATTATATTGCTTTAGATGTATTGGATTTGAGAATTGAATGTGTTAATTCACCAAGTCATATGAATTAATGTCAGAAAAAACTTTCAATCTATTAATTATTTATTCTTTCCATTTGAATTTCATAATGCAAACTTCTACAACTTTTATTTTCATGTGGCTTCTTTTGCCTACTCTCAGATGTTTAGTCATCATAATGTGATAGATATCTCTTTTTTGATCTGTTGGGCTTGTCATTAGTGTCTTTTTTATTTTATTATGTGGTTATAAAGGACATGTGTTTGTGTATTTTTACTTCACTCATAACTAAGCTATGTCATGATGTATTTTATTCCTTTTGGCTATGGGTTAGTGGGATGATGACATGCATATGGCTCTCACTGATCTACTTTCCTTAGATAACCCATATAAGGAACTTTGATAATGTCACCATCAATTTAATAAGATGATGACACATGGATGGTTTTCATTACCCCGCTTGCTTGGGATAATTCATATATGAAACTATGATTACATCACTACCAGGTTAATAAGATGATGTAATAAAGTTAATAGGATGATGAAATGTGGATGGATCTCATTGATCCACTTTCCTTAGATAACCCATAAAAGTAACTTTTCCATTGTCACCATCAGGTTAATAGTATGATAACACATGGATAAATCTCATTTCCACACTTGCCTAGGATAATTCATATAAGAAACTATGATTACATTCATTATAGGTTAATAGGATGTTGACACATGGATGGCTCTCACTACTTTACTTACATGAAATAGTCCATATAAATAACTATGTTAACATCACCATCAAGTAAGCAAGATGATGACACAGAAAAGTCTCACTGCTCCAATTACCCAATATAGTCTATACAAGGAACTATGATAATATCACTATCAAGTTAAATGGATGATGACATGTGGACAACTCTTGTTGTTCCCTTTACTTGGGATATTCCATACAAGGAACTCTACTAAAATCAATATTGGGTTAATAGGATAATGACACATGGATGGATCTTAGTGATCCACTTGCCCAAGATAGTCCATACAAGGAACTCTATTATTTTCACCACTGGGTGACTTGCATTATGTACTTTAGATCCAAGTGAGTGGAATGATGTCATGAGGTAATAGTAAATGAGCTCTATGATGTTTTTGGAAACACATATTTATGAAATAACCTATTTAATACATAACATAGGAGAAGAACCAACTAAAAAATAACATGTCTCCCATTTATTCATTTAATAACAAATCGATCACAAATCAAACATGTTCATAAAAAAAGTGCTAAATGAAAATAAAAGGTGAAAATTAAATCATATAGTATGGATTATACACATATTCAATTTTTCCATAACTTTGAAACACATTGTAAGATTATAATTAACCTAAAGTTTAATCTTTTCAAATTCCATGTTATAGAATTCTTGTTCACTAGATCACAAATAAGGATATTCAATTAATAGGGGTCCCTATTTTAATTTTAAAATGGGATGTGTGTGTTAGGGCATAATAAATGGTGACTCAGTGGAAAATACTCCTATGTATATTGGGAACTTAGAATTTTAGTAATACATCATAATAAAACTTCATCCATATTAATAAAAAATAAATAAACTAGACCCTAAAAAATACTCCTACTTCTTCATACAACATACTAACCCTTTCCATTCTTTGGATCCATGTGCTATCTTGTGAGTTTATTTCTTATTGTTTTGATAATTTTGAAAAAGTTATGGATAAACACTATAGGTTTCATTTTGAATTTAGATTTTATGACTAAATAGTAAGGGAAGCTTGTGCATTACTCTCCTACTATCCAAGCATCCATAGACCTAATAAAGATACCTATGATTAAAATTGAAACCTTGATCTACTACCAACCAAACATCAATAACCTCAATAGAGATTACTTGAATTACCCATGTTCTATCATTTTGTATGATTTTTTTTGAAACATATATAGAAGAAGGGTTGGGAATGACCATTGACTATGTGTATGTATAAGAAACCTTATTTTAATCAATATGTCCCTATCAATGTGTATCCATTTCTATGTTTATTATCTCTCACAAAGTTTTATCATGTAATAGTGTAGTTAATATTTGGAAATGGAAAGTAATTATAAAGTTTGCATGACTATATTAGAGTAAATATCAGAGGCCTAGTAAACTCATTTAGTCCAAGCATAACCTAATTTGGTCATAACAGATGCCTTAATACCAAAAGCTCTAGTGTTGTTATAATACATCCTTATGAAAACCAATTGTGCATCCTTTTAAATAATCCCCTTATTTTGGCATGTATTTTTTAGTTATAGAATAAGAAATTAGTGGGTATGCTCTAAAATTTAGAAAACTAATATATAAATCATAACAACTAATCTACTCAAAGTAAAATGTATAAAACAAGAAATATTAATCCTAAAAATTAGTGAATCTAATCTATAAAGTAGGAAATCTCTACTCTTATTTATACATTTACACTTACAGTCACTTGAAAGCATCTCTAATGGGAGAATCTATGAAATAATGTTTCAAAAAATATACATTGATTGGAAAGGTGAGGTCATTACCTTAAAGGTCCTCCAAGTGAAAGGAATTATTACCTAGGACTTTTGATATCTAATATGGCCCAATCCAAAAATGAATGAACTTATCATGTTATCTTTTCTTCTAATGTGTTTTATCACATAGAAATATTAGGTATAAAATCATGAAGGCCTTGATCTTTGATCTCTTGTCAACCATATTTTGATAATATCTTGATGTTTACTAAAGGTATGCAATGTTTTAGTTATTGAATCTTCCATTTAGACTATATCAAGTGGTCTATACTATATTCTTTCATCTTCCCCCATATACTCTTGCATAAATTAGTATATTGGTATTTTAAGAGTAATGTGAAAGACTAGTTGTTAGCCATACACTAGCAAGAAAGGTGAAGTCTTGAGAGATTATTTGTGTCTAGTTTGGTCTACCCATAGTGTATAATTTAATAAGAGACTATATTCCCTTGGTCTAGCATTCTAGGACTCCATTCTTGATCATATAATGAGTTGATTTAAGCATAAGGGATCACCTATAATCTCTATTCAAATCAAGGGGACATGTACCTATGAATAGATAATGGATGGTCTTAGTGTACCACTCACCACTAGTTATCTCAGTCTCATTGATTTTCTTAATACTAATGTGTGGATCAGTTTCATTCATGAGATGGATGATTCTTTGGTCCTTCACTATCTTGGATAGTTTGATTAACATCAAACTATTGAAGTTTGGCTTTCCATTTACCTCTTCTTTTACCCAATTCATTTTGGCTAAGTTTGAGCTTAACAACTGGGTTTGGGATGATGACATATTTTTTATTACTCAAAATATAATGCCTAAACTTTATCACAACTTTGATCAATGCATATATTTGTTTTAATATCATAGAGTATTTCAACTCTCCATACTTTAGATTGGTACTCATGAAAGCAATGGGATGTTCATTATCAGCCACCTTTTGTGTAATTACAATAATTATAGTATGTTCTGAATCAAATGAATAAAGATAGAAATATTTATTGAAGTCTGGGTCAGTTAGAATTAGAGCTTGAACACTGGTCATTTTGATGACTTGGAAAGTTATCTTAGCCTTTTTTTTCCACTTTATCTTGAAATATTGATTTAAAATAGAATTCAATGGTTTGATAATTTTTACAAATTTAGAAATGAATTTACTTACAATGTTAATATTACCAAAAAAAGACTTCAATTCTTTCTTACTATAGGAGGCATCAACTTGAAGATGGTTTGAACTCATTCTAGATTGATGGAAATTCTATCCTTACTGATGACACACCTGATAATTACCATTTAGTGACCCCAAAGATGCTCTAATTTTAATTAAGGGAGACTCCATATCTTATGCATCTATAAAATATTCTTTATAGATGATCTGCATGATCACTATATTTTGAGTATACTTTCAAGTCATCCATGTAGATGATGATGATGCATTTGTTAACAAGTCCCTAAAATGCAAAGTCTATTGCTCTCTAGAAGATTGAACCTATATTTATTAGACCAAAAGGTATCCTTTTATATGTTAAATTTCCCCACTTGGTCGTAAAGCCAGTCTTCATTTTGTATTTTTCTTCTACCCACACTTAGTTATAGCCTGAGAATCCATCCAAAAAGTAAATCATCTTAGATATACGAACCATCTAATAATTATACTTTTTTGATGCTTGATTTAGGTTCCTAAGTCAAAATAAAGTATAATTTATCTATTCTTCTTCTTAACTTGTATTATATTGGCTACCCAATTATAATTCTTGATGGGAAAAATAATCTTGGCATTAAGTAACTTATGTACCTCTATTTGGATGAGAGGTTCTATTATTTGATTAATTGGTCTCTATCTTTGTAATAAAGGCATGTGTTTTGGATTCAATAGAATGGTATGTGTGATGACTCTAGGGTTAAATATTTTTAAGTCTACATATGTCTAAGAAATCATGTCCTTGTATTTAGTCAACATGCTCTTTAATTTTTATTTCTCATTTTTAGTGCAATGGAGACCAATGTTCACATATTGAGGATATTGGTTAGTGACTAGATTCTATTTGATGAAATTAAACTCAGTTTCTTTATAATAATTTTATTTTTATGCTTGTATATCTATGTCTAAATCTCACTCTAGGGAAACCATCCCTAGGGGGATGTGGTTATCCTTTAACTATAGGCCATTATCCTCTCCTAAATCTTTAGTATAAATGGGCTCAACATATTTATCATTTATCAGCTAATATTCAAAGGTCTCAAAACTAATCAAGGATTGGATAATATATTTTTCATCCTCAAACACCTATAATTTATCCACATTATCTTGAATAGAGGGGTAAGGAACTAGATCCATAAAGAATTTTTGCATTTTGGATTCTTGGAGTAGTGCCAAATTGGTATTTGAGGTTGCTAATAAATATGTCATATAATTTTATTCCCTTGGTATGGATCTAATGTTTAATTATTTAAAATATTTGATCAAGTCCCATGCTTGGTGTTTATATTTCTTCAAGTAGGTGATCTTGCATTGATATTTATTTTTGATATAGTTAACAACTAATTTAGAATCATCAAAGATTTGTAACTACCAGATGTTATACTTTAGTATGAATTATAAAAAAATGATTAAATTTTCATACTTAGCTCTATTTTTGGTGCAAGGAAATTTCAACTTGTAGGTATCTAGGTATTGCTTACCCTTTAGGTCTGTCAGGGTTATGCCAACATAAAAACCTTATTTTGATCTAGCTTCATCAAAATGGAGATTCTGTAACTGATAAGGACCTTTAAATAATTGTTCATGAAGCTCCTATTTGGTAGTAAATGTGTACACTCCTACATGAAAAGAAGCAAATTCAATCTTCTCATTATTTTCATTGTAACCTTAATCAAGTACTTCATCTTTAGTTCTTTATCTACCCAAATTTGATTGGATACTCCTTTCCAAGGAAACCACATGTGTGAGAAGTTAGTGGCCATGAACTCATTTAGTGTCTTTGGCCACTAATGATTCAATAACATGCCATAATATTTTGGAATGTCCATTACCAGCATATATATGTATTGTTATACACATGGATCTAATGCTAGCTAGATGTCTACATTTGTTCATTCTCCAATGTATGGTATATAAGAGTTATTTAACTATAGAACCAATCTCTTTGACTTATCTAGGGTCAAACCCAACTTATTACACATAATTATTTTAGATACTTCATTTTAACTACTTCCATGTCTAAAATGCATTCAAAACAACTTTCTCTAATCACATGCAAGTTTAATAAAAAATATCCAACTAGATTAAATTTACCTTGACAAATACCAATTTAAACCAAAATCATAGTAGTGTATCCCTATTTGAGGTAATGGATTATCTTACAACATTTATCATGTCTGATTAATCCTTATTCTAATTGGCCTTTTGTAAGTATCTTTATAAGATAATTAAGTGAATGATTGATTAATAAAGAAGCATTAAAAAATTTACCTTTCTTCTAATTTCTAATTAATCACCTTAATTAATTATCCCAATCATTCCTCTAATATAAAATTCCATGGATTTAGAATAACCTATTTTCCTAAAATACAAACTTGAATTATGGCCTCACATAGGTGATGTCATAGGGTCAATTCAATGGAATGGAGTGGAGTGTGGGCAAGGTGGATTATGATATGGCCACTTACACACACTCTTACACCTATTACACCCTTATTACACACTCAAGATGATAAATGACTACACTTTATTCCAATTTGCCTTCCATACTCCAAAAGGACTTAAATGGCCTATCTTACACACTCCAAAGGTGTAATCATGAATTTGAGGATTGATATTCAACCCTCCATCTTAGGATGAGATGAATGGTCTATATAATTTCAAGGAATATATAAATATAACCCTCTTACCTTTCATTTCATCAAGCTTCCTAATGTAAACTTACTTAGCATGATTTACTCCAAGAATTTTCATTAGCTTTATTCTCTTATGCCAAACCAAAGATAAGACAAAGTGTAGATAAGGAGAGGTGATCCCAAAGAAAATATTCAAGCATTATCAAGGAATCTTACATCTACAAGTTAAACTCAAACCATTTTAGACCAATTTTTAATCATACCTTTAAGGAAGGTAAAAGTGTTGCTTTTATCCTTCTAATTTGCATTTCATACTTGATTATCCTATCTCACCTAATGGATTGGAATTGATTAGTTATGTATTCAGGCTATTTTGATTTATTCACTAAAAATTGACTAACTACCTCTTTTATTCATTATCTACATAATAACATACCTGATGGGGCCTATTAAAGGATTAGACACATCCCACAACCTTTTTTAGACCACCAAATTTTTTATAATTACAATAATTGGCCTTATAATAACTTAATCATCTCTCCTTTATTCTAAAAATATGTCAAAACACATTCAAGTGCAAACAATGAACTTTCCTTATGTATAAATGAATTTACCCCTATAATCAGTGAAATCAACTTGCTAATCAACAAATTCATAGGCTTAATATTTTATGTGTTCTTTCTACAGGTCCAGATGGTGAAATCACCCTAATTTTTGGTGAAATCATATTCAATATCAAAAAAATCATAGTGAAAATAGTGAAATTACATTTTGAGTAATTAATAATTTGTTTTGTTTGCAGGTATTAATGGTGAAATCATCAACCTTTTTGGTGAATTTATAGCCAAATCGATGAATTTATATGAAAAACAACAAAATCATGTTCACTATGTTCTTAATAATTTATTATACGTAAGGTCAAACTATGAAATCACATTTATTTTTGGTGAAATCATGACCAAATCAATGAAATCATTTCTTTAGTGAATCAAAAAATAAGTCAAAATGGAAAAATAATCTTGGATTTTGACAAATTTGATATAGTATCCATGTAATAATTTCAAAAATAGTGAAATTGCCTTGATTATTGGTGAATGCACCCCTTTTAATGCTCTAAATTTTTATGTGTTTTTTGTAGGTTTATGGAATTAGTGAAATCATTTAAATTAGTGAAATTATCTTATTGATCAGTGGAATTTTTGTGTAAGAAAACCAAGAATTAAACAAATCCAATTCCAAATTCCTTTTAACTAAAAAACACTTTTTAAAAACTTATAATTAATTTTTGATTATATAAACTTAGCCAAAGATTAGTGTTTTGAGGTAAAACACTTCAATTCTATCTCACATTTAAATTTGGGCATCTAAATTGAATTCACATTTTAATTTGGGTTTAAAAAAATTGGTTTAATTTTAAATTTCTTTATTTTTGTGTAAGTTTGCTAGATTTATTGATTATTTTATGGGTTATTTTTTTGGATATTTATTAATGATGTCATGGTGATGTTATGATGAGTGGATAAAGTGTTTTGATAACCTAAATGACAATGCCAAAGTGTGTAATGTGCTTATCATATTGTGCTTGAAGTTGGCTTGTTTGATCTTCAATTTTTGCTTGATTAGAGATATTCAAGGATGAATATGGTGATTTGAGCATGTGAAAAAGGTCTTATAAATGGTTAAGGATTATTATAGATATTTTGTGCATAAGTGGAATTCATATAGTAGTCCATAGTTTTCATCTAGATAGTTTGAGTCTAGTGGCAAAAAATCTAAGTAGGTAGTTTATTGACATCACCATTACCATGTGTGGATGATTCAAAAGAAGTTGGTCATATGGTTGTGATCACATTAGTCCCTAGTTTCTATGTGATAAGTATTAGGTCATGCATATAAGTGTATTCAAAGATATGCGGGTGAAAATTTGGGCTCTCAGGCATTTTGATAGTGTTTTGCCATACTTCACCAAATTTGCAATGTGGCAAGAAGAGCCAAGTAAACATTTTGATGATGGCATGTCTCACACATGTGGATGTTTCAAGAGAAAATTATCATATGGGTTTGTTTAGTTTTTTTCCTAGTTGATTTACACTAACTTTCAAGTCAAATACTGAAGTGCAACAAAAGATATGCAAGTGTAAAGTTAGATTCCCAAGCAGTTTGCAATGTTTTTTAGACTATCACAAACCATCATGTAAACATAGATGAAATAGTAAAATTTTGCATTTATTTCATGTATAATAAAGGTAAATATTGGTCAAATTATATCATGGATATGTTTTCTATAATGTCAATAATCTACCGTAAAAATTTGGGGTCTTGAAGTGTTGTCCAGCTCAAGATATAAATATTCAAAGTTGCACTTATAGATAATGATGGGCCAGAGACCGTTAAGTTTATTCAAATTGAAACATGAGGTCAAAGGTTACATGTACAGGTGACACGTATCACAATATTTATAGTATGATAGAAGATAAATGGTGAGCGGTGGTTTGCACTGACAAATATCAATGGTGTGAGACAAGTCAAGAGTTAACATTGCACGAGAGGTTGCCAAGTGGCACAAGTGCATGGAATGATAATAGAATTATCAAAAGGAATGTAAAGGTGCCAAGTGTCATAATATTAGGTGTTATGATCTATATATAATGATGAGAATTACTAGTTAAAGCCTTGGTTGATCCATAGAAATTGATGATGTGTATTTAGTCAATATTGCAAGAGTTTATGAGATGAAGTCAAAGTGACTGAAGTTTAAAATTTGAATAGTAAAGTACTACAGGTTAAAGACCAATATATTTCAAAAGAAATTGATGGAGTGAGTTTGTTCCAAACTATCAAGAAGCAAAAAGATGAGGACATGTGTTTGAGGTTTAAGTATGATTATTTACATTTGAATATTTGAATTTAACAAAGGGAGAAAAGTCTATGGTTTTTAGACTATATCTTTTGATCAAAGATAAATTTGCTCATGGTGTAAAAATAAAAGTGGTATAAGAATCCATGGTGCATATAATGAATATAGTTATAAGGTTTGAATATATTAATAATTAAATATATTAAGTCCAAAGTTGACTACATTTTCATCTGATGGTTTCTAGATTTTGTGAAAGACTTGTGCAAGGTGTTTGTGAGAGTTATGGAATGAAGGTGAGGTAGAGTGCCCAGTTGATGAGTTAATGAGTAGATAATATTGAAGAATATGTGTATGACCTATAGGTCATATTTATTATGTACAAATATTTATATTATAGTTTGAGGATATGCAAAGAGGTCTGAGTGTGCATAATATGAGGATAGTTTGAGTGAAAAAGGAGAGAGATTGTGGTTTGCCTATGTGAGAGGCCTGTATGAGATAAAGGGAGAGTTTGTGTTGTGGTTAGATAAATATATATCAATAATAAAGTGTTTAAGACATCATTTCTAAGGTGGATGTGTTTAAAGGAGGGTTTAAAGGACTTGATATTCCTTAGGGGTAGTTGCTCCTTGTGAAATAAGTGTTTCACTAAAGGCCTTTGGTCAAGAGGAAATGATCAAGGTTTGATGGTATAAAGGAGTTGATCAGTCTCTTGTTTTTAATTTATTATAGGATAGTAATCCATGTGTTTCATACTTGAGAGTGGGTTTTATTCCCCATGAGGGTTTTCCATAAGAACTATGTGTTATGTGTTTGATCTGGTGTATGCATTGAATGCATGAGCTCTCTTATTAATATTTCTTGATCAAATTGATATATGCTGATTGGTTAATAGTTTAAAGGGTTGTAATTGAAATTTAAATATATAGGCTCATTGATTCACCCCCCTCTCAATGATTATACCTTCAATAATTAGTATCAGAGCAGTTCCTTTGGTAAAGTCTTAATAGTTTTAAGGTGATCTAAGGTACAATATGGGTAGTCATTAAGGAGGTTTCTCTACTAAGCAAGCACTGATGTTCAATGGATCCAATTATAATTTTTGGAGTGTAAGGATGAGGACATACATTATGTACCTAGGGTTTGATGTATGGAAATCTATTTTAGATGGTTATATTGCTCCAACTAGTCCATCTAGTGTTGTAAACAAGAAGTTGTTTGAGAACAATTCCAAGGCAATGAAAGCTATCACTTTTAGTCTTTCGGAGACTAAATACACTAAGGTAATCCATTGTAAATATACTAATGAGATATGGGAAAAAATGTAAATAATTTATGAAGGATATTTAAATGTCAAGCTTGCTAAGTTGCAAACTCATAGAAGGCAATTTGAAAGTCTCAGGATGAATGAAGAAGAATCTATGGCATCTTTTTTATAGAGATTTGATGAGATTATGAACATCATTAGAGGTCTTGGAAAGAACCTTGAAGAGTCTACTATTTTTTAAAAGGTATTAAGTTATTTATCCCCCAAATTTGATCTAAAATTAGATATAGAAAAAGTCATGATCTTACTCAGTTGAAGATAGATCAATTGCAAGGTACCCTTACTACCTATGAGATGAGGAAGAATGATGATATACCACCAAAGAAAGAAGCAAAATTCAAGATAGAGATGAAGTCAAACAAGAAGTTCCAAGGTAATAAACCTAAAGAGGATGACATTTCTAATGTAGATGAAGAACTAATTACTTTGATTCCAAGGAAATTGAGAGCAGGTTTAAACTACCCCTCAAATGCTTTAATTGTGGTGAGAAAGGACATTTTACTAAAAATTGACCTCATAGGTATAATAAGGATGATGATAAAGAGCATGATCAAGGTCATAATGATGGCAAGAGATCATTTAGGTCTGATAAAAGCAAAAGGAGATTTAGAAGGTTTGACAATAAGAAGTACTTCAAGGACAAGAAGAGTCTATACACCAAAGAAGATTGTAGCTCATTAGATGAGAGTGAAGTCAATAAATTAGAGTATGATCATGAAGCTTATGGTCCTATTGAAGATGAAGATCTATTCATAGTTGAAGAAGGTAGTTATTCACATCAAAAGGAGTCTACTTGGAGTAATTTAGATGATGATGAATATGAAGTGGACCATGATACTGAATTGATTAATGCTCTTGAAGAATTGAATATTGAGAAAAAAATCAATAAGAAGATGAAATGTAAACTCAAGGACTATAAGGTGAAATTCAATATGTTTGAGGAGAGATTAGTTGAATACTCTAGAGAGCATGAAGGTGCTATCATATTTATTAATTCTATGTTAGAGTCTATGTCTAAAAATATAAGAACCAAAGAAGAAGAATGCTCAAGGTATGCTTCTAATATTGTGTCTTTGAAAGATGAGTTAGAGAAATCTACAAGCAAGGTGAAATAATTTGTCAAGTTTGGTAAGAGTTATAATGATTTGGATAATATCATAAATGGTCAAAATTTAGTTAGTGATAGATCTAGATTGGGTTTTAAGATCCCAAATTTGCTTCTCAAGTTGACATGAATGTCAATAAGAACAAGGTGGATCAGAGTTTGAAGACAAATCATTTGACAAGGAATAAAGGTGCTAGAAATATGAAGACAAATAAGATTAGACAACTAAATGCCTTGAGGTATGCAAGTTTCAATGGTTACTATTACACATGTAATTAGTTTTGGCATAGAGCTAAAAATTGTAAGAAACCTATTAGAAATGAATTTTCATAGAACTATGATAGGGGTCATCAGTCAAAAGGTGTGATCAAGGTTAAGTTCTTAAACTATGTTAATGAAGGACACTTTGCTAAGATTTATCCAAATAAGGAAAGGCAAGGTAAGTCTTTTTAAAAAAGAGTATGTTTTAGTTGTCATGACTTTGGACACATTGATAGTTATTGTCCAAACAAAGTAAGGCAAGCTAAGTTTCCACCAAAGAGTATGGTTTTCTACAAATATGAATAAAGAGGTCACATTTATAGATTCTACAAGAAAAGGCCATTAAGTCAAAATAGATTCAATTAGGTTCCTAGAGTACAAGGAAGAAGGCAAGTTATCTCATAAAAGCCAAAGTTGGTAAGTATGAGTCATGATGAGTCTATAGGTTCAAGTAATTTTTTTACTATGGTGGAAAATGCTTTAGAAGGTGAAAAGTGCCTAGAGCTCTAATTGACTGCTCATGTTGTGAATGAAGAGACCAAGCTCAAGGAGAAGACCAAGGTACTGGTTGAGGCTAGTCCTAATATGTGTATAGATACAAGTGAACATCTTGCTATTGTTGAGCAAGATTCATGCAAAGAATATCCATTGATAGTACCTAGTAATGAGGTTTCAAGTTGCAAGGTTGATTATTAAAATGAAAAGGTACATCAAGATTTGATAGTTGATCTATGTGTTGTTAGTTCTATCTTAGAAGAAAATGAGAGTGATATAGAAAAGGAACTAGTTATCATAGTTCAGGCTAAAGAGAATAACAAAATTAAGAAATATTATAGCTACAAGAGGACTCCAATAGTTACTAAGGAGATGTGTGCCACTCCTAACTTCACTTTGTTTTAAAGCATTATGGTGCAAAGGATGTCTCTATCTATGCTTCTTACGAGACTCCTTTTAGTGAAGAATCAATTTTTGATATGGTGTTCTTTAAATGGTCCTAGAAGACTAGAGTTGAATGTTCTCAGTTGGAGTATATATGTCTAGGTGGAAAATATGCTAATGTAATGTCATGATGTTGATAACTATATATGGAGTAGTCTATAGGGTCAGATTAAAGGTTCCCAAATTTCAAAGGAGGATTTTTGAGTTTTCAAGATGATATTTTTTCATATAAAGGTATATTAACCTTATTCTAGCATGCTTCGGGTGGTATTTTGATTTGAAGGTATGTTAAAGTCAAATTGGATACTTTTGTTTGCTCTCAAGTTTCCCAATTTGTACTTAAGAGTATATAGGTCTTAAATTAGGTTATAGGAATTCTATATTCCAAAAGTTATGGAGCCTAAAATTTTGGTTCAAAAGTGTGTGATGGGTGTCTCCAGGTGTGAAATAAGCTTTAGAGGTAGATGTTAACCAGAAGGAGGTTTATTAACCTTGTTTTGAGTTTCTAGGATTTTGGGCTCTACTTGAAAAGTGGTTTTCCTTATAATTTGAGATCTAATGTTTCTTAATAATTTTAATGGGCCAAATGGGTTGTCAAATCAAGCTTAACATAGATCTGAAGGTTTGTGGTTTTCAAATTATTCATGTTTTGGTCAAGATAGAGGCCTAATTAGATAGTTGGTTTGTGAAATAAGTATGTTGAAGAGGATGATCTAGTTGTTTAAAATTTGTGTTCTTGAGGGGGAATATGAGAGTGATCTATATATGAATTTTTATGTCTTGATGGTGTGTCTTCTAAAAGTTATGGGCTCTGAAAGTTATAGATAGAGCTACAAGGAGACTAGACAGGCCTAGTGTGAAGAAGAGTGATTTTTGTTTAGTTTATCCAAAATATAAATGCATGAGTATTTAAAGGTGAGGTATTAGGTTGTATTAGTTCATATTTCCTATTTTTTGAGTGTCATGAAGTTTTTTTTGTGGTATTTGAGGTGGTTTGATAGAGAAGGCTAGTAGGCCTGTATATTGGCTCTTCATGGTGTGTGAAGATTTGAAGATGCTCAAGAGGTGAAATGGCATAGATATCTTAGGGGAGTTCCTTCTTAGATGTTTCCTAGTGAGTTCCATCATATGTTAGTGTTTTGTATGTTCTTTCTTCATTGGTTGTAGTGCTTGGTTGAAGTGAGTATTGGCATGGAGAAATAAGGATGTTGTCAAGGCAAGAAGAGGTAGGATCAAGGTAAGGGGGAGTTTATATAATTTTTATAAGATTTTCATCTCATTTTGGTGGTATTTTCAGGTCATCAAGATTATTTTTTCTCACTTTGTCATTGTGTCAAAGGGGGAGAAAGTTCATAGTGTGAGAGTGCTTGAAGAGAGAGAAGGTGAGCTAAATGATGTTTGTTGACATCAATGATAAATGGGGAGATTGTTGGAGAGTTGTTAATGATATCATGGTGATGTCATGAATGTGTCTTGGTGAGTGTATAAAGTTTTTTTATATCCTAATTGACAATGACAAAGTGTGCAAAGTGCTTGTCCTAGTGTGCTTGAGGTTGGCTTATTTGATCTTCAATTTTGGCCTGATTACAAATGTTTAAGGATGAATATGGTGATTTAAGAATGTGAAAGAGGTATTATATATGGTCAAGGATGATTTAATATATTTTGTGCATAAGTGGAATTCATCTAGTAGTCCATAGTTTTCATCTAGATAGTTTGAGTCTAGTGGTAAAAAATTTAAGTAGGCATTTTACTGATGTCACCATTGCCATGTGTGGATGATTCAGGGGAAGTTGGTCATATGGTTATGATCACATTAGTCAATAGTTTTTATGTAATAAATCTTAGGTCATTCACCTAAGTGCAATCAAAGATATTTGGGTGCAAAATTGGATTCTTAGGCATTTTGTCAGTGTTTTCCCATACTTAGCCAAATTTGCAATGTGGTAAGAAGAGCTAAGTAAGCATTTTGATGATGGAATATCTCACATGTGTGGAAATTTCAAGAGAATATGATGATATGGATTTGTTTAGTTTTTTTCCTAGTTTATTTGAGATAAATTTTAGGTCAAGCACTGAAGCGTGATAAAAGATATGCAAGTGTAAAGTTGACTTCCTGGACAATTTGTAATGTTTTCTAGACCATCACAAACCATCATGAAGACATAGATGAACTAGTAAGTTTGTGAATTTATTTTAGGTACATAAAAGGTAAATAATTTTCAAATGATATCATGGAGATGTTTTTTATAATGTTAAGAATATACCCTATAAATTTGGGGTCTTAAAGTGTTGTCCAACTCGAGATATAAATCTTCAAAGTTACACTTACAAACAGTGATGGGTCGAAGACAGTCAATTTTATTCACATTAAATCATGAGGTCAAAGGATTCATGAACAAGTGAAAAGTGTCACAATATTTATATTATATAAAAATATCAATGGTGAGTGGTGGTTTGTACTGAAAAATATCAATGGTGCAAGACAAGTCAAGAGTCAACATTGTATGAGAGGCTGTCAAGTGGCACAAATGCATGGAATGATAGTAAAATGCTCAGAATGAATGTGAGGGTGATAAGTGTCATGATATTAGGAGTTTTGAGATATATATATATATATATATATATATATATATATATATATAATGATTATATATATATATATATATATATAATGGTTATAATTTCTAGTTAAATACTTGGTTTATCTTTATATATTGATGGTGCATATTTAGTCAATATTGCAAGGGTGCACGAGATGAAGTCAAAGTGACTAAAGTTTAACATTTGAAAAGTAAATTACTATGGGTTAAAGACTAATATATTTCAAAGGAGATATATAGAGCATGTTTTTTCCAAATTTTTAGGAAGAAACAAGGTGAGGTGTTTAAGGTTTAATTGTGACCGTTTACATTTGAATATTTGAATTTAATAAAAGGAAAAACTAGTTTATGGTTCTTGGACCATATCTTTTGATCAAAGATGAATTTTCTCATGGTGTAAAAATAAAAGTGGTAGAGGAATCCATGGTTAATATAATGAACCTAGTTATAAGGTTTTAATGTATGAAAAATCAAATATATTAAGGTCCAAAGTTAACTATGTTTTCATGTATGTCCTGCAATTAACCCAAGAAGGATGTTTGAGATTATATTAGTGTTATTTCAATGTTTAATGATGAATTAGATATTTTATAATGTTTAAAAATTCATAAGGATGCTCTGTGTACATAATTAAGGTTTTTAAAATCATATTCAATATTAACAAAGGTTTACAAGTTGACTATGTATTAGTTTATGGTGACTATGTACACAAAATATTGTTTAAGTGATTTGTGCTTAAGCATAATGGTATTGTGATGGATATGGACACTTAAGGAAGAAATATAGATCATGTGTCATGGGTTCATGATTTTTAAGAGTGTTCTTGTGTTCTTAGTTTTCTCAAAGAAGTGTCAAAGAGTTGAATGGGTCTCCATAGTACCTAAAAGTGACCTAGGCCTATTTGAAAGAGTGTTGTACTTAAGTGTGACCCATGTGAGATGCCTTAAGGGTGAAGGAATGTTTTGTGTCCAACAAGAAAATATTGTGATCTTGTTAATTAATGAATGATATATATATATATATATATATATATATATATATATATATATATATATAACCAAATGTGATGGTTTTTAGATTTTGTGGAAGACTTTTGTGTGAGACTTGTGCAAGGTGTTTGTGAGAGTTGTGGAGTGAAGGAGAGGTAGAGTGCCCAATTGATGAGTTAATGAGTAGAGTAGATTGAGGACTATGTGTATGACCTTAGGTCATATTTCTAATGTCCAAATAGTGATCTTGTAGTTTGAGGATATTTAAATAGGCTCAAGTGTGCATATGAGGATAGTTTGAGTGAAGAAGGAGAGAGATTGTGGCTTGACTATATGAGAGGTTTGTATGAGATAGATAGAGAGTTTTTGTATGGGTTAGATAAATAGAGATTCATCATTAAGTGTTAAATACATTAGTTTTAAGTTGGAGGTGTTTAAAGGAGGGTCTAAAAGACTTGATCTTCCTGAGGGGTATTTCCTCCTTGTGAAATAGGTGTTTCACTAAAGGCCTTTGGTTAGGTACACATGATCAAGGTCTTTTTATCTAAAGGAGTTGATTAGTCTCTTGTTTGTAATTTATTATAGGATAGTAATCCATGTGTTGCAGACTCAAGAGTGGGTTTTATTCCCCATGATGGTTTCCCATAGGAACTATGTTTGATCTTGTGTATGCATTGAATGAATGAGCTCTCGTATTAATGTTGTTTGATCAAGTTGATATATGTTGATTAGTTAATAGTTTAAAGGACTACACTTAAAATTGAAATTTTTGGGCTCATTAATTCAGCCCCTCTCTCAGTGATTGTACCTTTAACATATTTTTATGTGTATGTTATCCCATTTTGGGTGACTCATAAATGTAAAATTTACTATTTGCCTTTAGCCTATTTTTTATTTTACTTAGTGGGGTGGATTTCATCACCATATTGTAATTATTTATAGGTGTATTAACCAAAGAATTGGCATCCTATCATTGTAAAAAAAAAAACTTGTCTAGTGGGGTATATAAATTGAGGAACATGCCATCATGAAGACTTACTTATGTCCTTGCATAAAGTCATGTGGGGAAATTAACCCTAGGGAGTTCTTTCCAATATTCAAGGTCAATGTGTGGTAACCTCAAAAGGAGAAATCTTGTCAAAAAAAATTAAACTTATTCATTTATGGATTTTCACCCATGTACCACAAGGTATATAGGGACCCTCTAGATATCCCATTATAAAATAGTAAGAAAACCCCAAATCTGGTAGCACTTCACTGACACCCTTATGGATGAAGTGGTTGGAAAGGGAAAATACCATATTACGAATGAACCAATCTTAGATTTCTTCATAGATGCGTCTTTTTTCATGGATCATTCATTGGCATAGGGGTGCAATGGTACTATACCCCAAATATATTCTTAATCATATGAACCTTGAGAGAGAGGGGGGTGTAAAAATCCTACCAATAATCATAATAATTTAGTTAATTAACATTTAAAATTTTAATCCTATATCAAGGTAAGTGTTTCATAAGGCTCAATTGTTGTGATGTAAACTAATATCAGTTAATAAAATCCTTGTGATGCTTGTGTGTTGTTGCTTGATTATTATGTCAAAACCACATTTATACTTAGAGATAATCAAATTAACTAAATCCAAAACCAAAACCATTTTATACAGACATGATGAGGTGTTACTCTACCCAAATTCCAAGTAAAACCAAAGTGATATGTTATAACTTGGTCTCCATACCTATCTTTCTTGTTCAAACCATGTTGTTAGGCTACAAAAATTAAACCAAATGCCTTATCCTTTGAATTCTAATTGTCATTTCAAACCAAGTCAAATTTTACAAATTTAAACCAAATTCCAAACTTATTGTTCATTTTATGTTGTTATGCCATTAATTTAATTTCAAATAAAGTACCAATTCTAAATCTTATCTTCTTTGCAAAATCATTCCAAGTCTAATTTCCAATACCATTTTTGATACCAAATCCAATTCTAAGCCCAATTGCCAATTTCAGTTTCCTTTGAAAATTTTAGAGTTTGGAGTCTAGTTCTAAACTTTAATTCCTTTTTTCAACCAAGATCATCTATTGTGACAAATTTTACATTTCTTAAATTGTTAATGTGTCTTAAATAGGCCAAGTCTCCTTTCTATTATTTGAAAAACCAAATTTCTAAGATTTAAGACCATTTCACAAATGTTTCCTAGTCTAAACATTGAGTATTTATATTTGAAGTTATTGTGCCCAAAATTGTTTATTTATCACTTTTTAAATCATCTTTGAACTATTTGCATTGATAACCCAGTTGCCAAGTGATATTCCAAGGGAAGTCATAAACCTAGTCAAGACATAGTTCTAGGCATTGAAAACCTTTTCAAGATTATGCTATCAATATAAACATGCATGGAAACATGTGTAATGGGGTTATCTACAACCCTTAATTTGATGAATAGGTGGTGTATAATCCCTATGGATATGATTCATATGTGGAAGATGAAGAAACCCAAAAATACCTTGGTCATGCACCATTCAATGTTGAAGTTGAGAAACATAATTTGTATCTTTCAATTGTTTCATATAATGTAGACCAAGGATAGTATAAACCTTAATTATGACATATGAATTTTGACACTGAACATTGACCTAATCCAACATACTGTATCAATCCACCACCTAGTGATGACTATAGACAAGACTAATTTGACTGCCATTTTTTTACAATAAAGATGAACATATTGTTAGGCTATTTGATATGGGTGTAAAGTTTCCCTTGGGTTTTCCTATTGATGATTTATGATATTTGGTTATAGAACCCAAATAAACACCTCTTTATTTAATATATACTCAAGGTTCCTTTAGCCAAGAAAAAACTTTTATGTTATCTTCTAGTCAAGATCTTGTTGTTTCAAACAAAGGGAAGGGTCAACTCATTGATAAATATTCTCAAATAAAAATTCTTAAAAACCAAATCTAATAAGTTTAACAAGTTTTGGCTAGTCTCATTATCTCCCTTTCTACATTGGATATTGAAAATCCATCTTTGGTGGATAACATTCCTGCTAAATAAACAACCATTAAAATTATCTAATTATCCCATCTATATTCTAAATGCATTTTTTACCAAAACCTTAGTTGAAGATGTTTTAACACACCCATAATCAAAACCATTCTAGAAACTAACCCAAATTCAAGTTTCCTTCTATACTCTACCCAAAATGTGGTGGATAGATCTCACACATATTATTATAACCCACATAAAGTACCATCCAACATTCCACAAAATTTTATTCTATCATCTCTATGACCTCCTCCTTCTAATGCCTCACAACAACTTACAAATCCATCTAAGATGTAGTAACACATTTCCATTCCCCCACTTTAATAAGTGGAAATAAATCCACCACTTCAACAAGTGGCGAATAATCTCCTACTTCAACAAGTGGTAATTTTTTTTCATTATAATAAGTACCAATCAATCCCCAACCAACATTGTCTAACTAAAAACTCATTTCTATAAGTCAACCAATTTATGCTTCTATTCAACAAGGGGCCTCTTCAAGACAACATATACCAATTAACTAGAATTTCATCAACACATAAAATTATTAGGAATCAACAAGTTCCCATTTAAACCTATTATCATTTGGTTTTGCATCTGTTTAATTAAATAGTTGATCCAAGGATAACAATAGGATCATCCCCAAGGTGTGGGAACTTTGATCTTTGTGGAAAAAACTATGGAGAGGGTCATCTCCATCCTAATCTAAGATACACCTAATTTAAGATCAGTTTAAAACCTACGCCTAAGCTAAAGAGACCTATCTATATCTAGGACAAAGTGCCTTTGGTCAAGGCAAAGGGAGAAAGACAAACTAAACTACAAAAGGTGATGCACCAAAGTTTAGGGATCTCCTCCACTCAATATAAAAACATAATAACAACCTTTAATATATTTATTTTAGTTGCACACTCTCACAAACATGTTATAACAAAGGTATAATAAAAGAACCAATTTGCATGAGGGTTGTAGTGTCTATAAGTTCCTTACAAATGAGACAAAAGAGACTAATGTGTATCTACAATTGACCTCAAAATAAGCAAAATAGAATAAAAAACATAAAATGTAATTGAAATTTTGAAATATACAATGAAACTACAAGGAAAGAGAGGCAAAATTTAGTATTTTATTGATATTTCAAGGCCTAAGCCAACATCACAAGTCTACAAAAAAATAGAGTCTTATCATACCCAAGAGGAGAGATCTAAAATTAGAAATTTTTATCACCTTTTATAGGAAATATGAGCTTAAAGATAGAGGATAATAGCAATATTAAACTACATAAATATAGTTTTTACAACATAGTTGTAATCTTTCAAGAGAGAAAATTGTAATCACTTAAAAGTGGTATTTGAATGCTAAGAGTGATACTTGAGACTACCTATTCCTATCTTATCTATAGACCTATCCTATATCCTATTATCACACTTTTATATCCTTTGTGAAGGCCACATGCATCCCTAGTTAGCTCAAACATAGTCCCAAACCCTAATTTCTTGATGTTAACCATTGATGCCTAGTGTTTTTCTACATGGACATTAATGGAACATTAAGGACACTAGAGACACTTGGTGATAGTGTCCCAAAAATGGTATCTATGTATTTTACCATATCTTTCCTAAAATAATATAGTATCAAAGGTAAAACCCTCTTAAGGTTAGCCTAAGCATTATTGATTATCCACACAAGCAATAAAACACTATAAATACATTACTTTTTCCCTGTATCTAGTAGATGGAAATTATATGCAAAATACCTACTCAAACATGAAACAAGTTTAGTAAAATTAAGGTTATTAATCCCTATTATACCCTACTTATACATACTACCATCTATAATAACCCTAAACTTATCTTTTCCAGATTTCCAATCTCAAGCACACCCAAGGCACTTAAGGCCACTATTATACTAACATCACTTGCACTTGCACTAGCACTTAGGTGGAAAAAAATACATCAAGATCGATCCCTCCTTAGATTATTGGTATGTATGCAACTCTCTTCACAATAGGGTGTTGAGGTTGTCTAATCTATCCTAATAATGAACACACTTTTTAGTTCATACCTTACTTGTAAGGATGATTAGGATTTGCATCATAAACTTACTATTATGGGAACAATACAAAGTTCCAAACTTCATGTGTACATGAATAAAACCTAGAAATACAAACACAGGTACACCTTAAAGTTCATGATAGTCCTACATAGAGGACATTAGTACCATTATTAAGTCACTAGAGACACATGGTGCATCTATCCAAATGTATCACTACTATCTAATATGGGTTTTGGTATAGGGATCTAGTTGATGACACTCAAATCTATTCCTATCTCAGTTTTTAGCACTTAGATTGTTTGTATCAAGTGTTTTCAAGATACATCTTTATTTTCACATATTTATTACTATTTTTAGAAATTCAAATCTATAACAAACTAGTGGTTATTTTATGCATATTATTTAACCAGTTTAGACAACTCAACCTTTTAATAAACCATATGATTTACATAAGTATAACCCTAAAAGGTTAAAACATATGCATGAACCCAACTTACTTTGAACAGTGCTCAAACCCTAACCCTAGATGCTCTTAGGGTTTGTATCCTTTTTATGTCTATGCTCATATTTTAATTCTAAAATTTAAGATTTGTTTCAATATTTGTTGTTTGTAATCTTTATTAGATTAATATTCTTTAAAATTTCAAAATATATAACTTATTTTCCTACTTCCCAAACAAAAATGTAGAATTTAACAATTGATTTGATGAGATTGATAAGAAATAATGACAAGATTTTGTGTTCAAACATGTAGATATGGAGTATGACCTCATCACTATTATTTAATAACTCCAAAAAATAAATAATGGTCAATCTTAAACTCCCCCAGCTAATAAAATTGTTATACCTACAATAGTGCCAACTCAGCTAACACAACCTACAATTGTAATTTAACAACATTTGGTGATAAATACACCTCTTATGACTAGTTCCTCCACTCTAGATATACAATCCATTTTGCACGAGGTTCATACTCTATAATCTAAGGTGTCACATCTTGAGAAGCAAGCCACTAGGCCATCACATGCCTTGGATTCTAATATTCTCTTACATACACCTTTGGCACATCACATAATGACAACTCCCTTACCATATAGATTCATGGCACCTAAGGTTATATTATATGATGGCAAGGGTGACCTAGAGCATCATCTCAAATATTTTCACACATGTTTGGATTAAGTGTCTAATGATTGGATTCTCATGAATTTATTTTCATGTATTTTAAATTATGGATTATAGTGGTTTTATAATTTATCAAATCAGTCTATCATAACATTTAATCCTTTGGTAGACATGTTTTTAACATGCTTTTCCATCAATATTAGTGACAAGATCTCATATGCCCAAGTTGCATATTTGAATCAAAAGTCAAATGAGCTTATCATAGAATACATATTACGATATAAGACTATATTAGTAAAATTGACTAGCCCCATGGTAGACAAAGAACTTTAGTACATCTTCAAATAGAGTCTTTTGTCATCATTACATGAAGTTATCTTGTTTAAGAAGTTTCCTACATTCACAAATTTATGACACATAATAAAAGAAAGAGAAGTAAAGTTTTTATCAATGGGCAAACTAAAATATACAAATGGATCAGAATCAAATACTAAGAGCTCAAATAATCCTTCATAAAAAGTAAGGGCCACCAAGAATAAGGGTGGTCAAAAGGCCATAGTTAACATGGCTTCAAATCCATCTCCTAGATTGGTTTTAACTATTTCTTAGCACTAAATATTCACCAACCTTATAGATTCACTAGCATGGGTTTTACATCATCTCTTGGAATGCAATGTTATATCTCTCCCTTGCATTAAAGGGGTTGATACAACATGGCCTCTTACCAAAAACTATGATTCCAATGCATTTTATGAGTATCATAGGGCACCAAGCCATACAAAAAACATATGCATAAGCCTAAAACATAAGATAAAATATTTTATTAAGGATAACATTATTAATGTGGGCACACCCATAGAGGCACCAAAAATATAAAAAATAGAAACTAAGACATTAGATATATTCTCAAATTTGTTTCCAAATCACACAAAAAATGAGACAGGGATCATATTAAGTATTTAATACACATCTCAAGCACATCCACTACTAGCTTCATATCATACTATTATAGAGAAGGCACACCCATTACACAACATTATTGGCATGTACCACACTATAGTTCTAACTAGACTACTCATCACCTTCTCAGATGAGGAGATTATTGATGATGATACAAATTTACATGCACTCTTTGTATGAAAATACATAGGTCATCATCCTATCTAGAGTGTTATGGTTGACAATAGTTCAAGCATTAACATGTGTACTATGAAATGTTTATAGAATTTGGGGTACTTAAATAAAGTTATATTATCACAAAGACATAGTTATTATGGTTTTAGTGGCCATGTTCAGAGCTCCACTGAGGAGATTATGCTTCCATTACAGGTTAGAGCAACACATATAACCACTCAGTTTTTAATAGTACCTAGTGTATGCATGTTTGATATTTTATTAGGTAGGTCATGGATATAGTAGCTAAAAGACATCCTATTCATAGTGCATAAATGTATAAAATACATACACGTAAATCAAATGCTCAAAGTTAAGGGTCTTCCATATGATTATCCTCTACCAATTCCATAAAAAGTTATTACATAGTCACCAATTATAGTTCTAACATAGTTACCAGATATAACATAGCTACTAGTTATAAATCATAGCATAGATACTATTGATACATCATAGAGTTTAGTATAACTACTAGTGTAGGGGAGGTTTACTCCTATAGTATCAAGTTGCATGCATACTCTTGTATAGATACCATTAGTAGAGAGACCCCTGCATCATAAATATGTCACAGATTATAGAGGGCCTTCTTCCATTCATTTTTATTGAGATTAGTATTATTGGGTTCTTGAGGTTCTTAGCATAGGGAACCTATTTCACCTATATCTTCTACCATATGGGTTTCTAAGACCCCTAAAGTTCATAGGACACCATAGTTAGTGCCACATATTCCTAGCACCACTACACAAGTAGGTATAGATATAGATCATTTGGTATAATAGATTATTGGATATCAATTTCCTTTTCACATAGCACACATGATCACAATTCCCTTATTTAACATAGGTCATACTGATAATGAGTCTTCCATGAGACTCATCAATTAGTATGGTTTGTCTCTTCTTGTACATACTTTCCTTCTCTCTTTCTCCTTGTACATAGTTAATTTTCATATTTATTGTACATAGATTATTTATAGAAAATAAAAATAATAATATAACATATCCAAAAAACACAAAAACATTCAAATAATTACTCATAAAACACAAAATTTATAGATTATGTGCATTGTTATGTTTCATTTCTTCTATTTTTCAAACACTACATATGCTAGCTATCTTAGTATAGTCATTTTTATCATACTGCATGTTTCACTTGTTCTTGTCAAGTGATTGAAGATTGCTTACAAGACTCAGGTCCAATACACCATTCTATAGTTGTTATTATATACCCAATGGGAGCATACACATAGATTCATGGTTATTTATTTGACACATTCACCCACTTGGGGGCATCCTATACACAATTTTAATTTATAGGTTATATACTTACATACTCTACATTCCAATTTTAGAATTGTTATATATTATTATTAATCATTATTACTCGTACTCAAATTTTCTATTATATATCACTACTTTAGATTAAACATATGCACATCCTATCTTTTACATAGATTTGTATTCCATACTCATGTATGATTTCATTTCTAGATTTTATAATTTATACTTGATTGTAATTCTATGCTTATTTTATTTGAGGGAATTTGAATATTCCATTGTTCTTTGGATCTATGTGACTTATATTCACTGTATGTATGCTTTAGAAATTTACCCATGTCCTTGTGTATTCTTTCTTGATTGTGTATGCATAAATATGAACATGTCCTTCTATGTGGTTATAAGCCAACTTCCTTGTTGCTTGCATATGTGGACATTTGAACATGTCCTTGTATGTCTTTTTTTCTTAGATTTCATGACATGTTCCCATGTCCCTTATATTTTGGCCCTTGGCCTATTTTACATGCCTTATGTGTTTCATATATAGGATTTCTTGTATGTATCATGGCCATGACACTTGTATTTTATTATTACACACACCAATTTTTGATGCTATGAGGGACTTCATGTATCTACCCTTCCTACTTGGGTTCCATGATGGACAACATGCCCCATACCTTTAAGTAGCTACTCAGTTTTTATCATATTTTATATTACATACATTGATTACATTTATCTTGACACCCTTGTGCAATGATATACATGACATATATATTAAATTACACACTTATGCTCAGATTATTTTACATTTTGATGTTATGTTTGCACACTATATTGAATTATTATGCAATTGTCATATATGCTCTAGCCAACACACATTTTGTAGAGATTTTAATTTTGAGAATAGTTATTGCATAGGTTCAACAACTACCATCAAAAGAAAGAGAATTCATAGGGGTCTGTAATAAATAACAGGCTCTTATATTGCATTCACAAAACATTTTTTTAGCACACAGGCTCAATTTAAGAAAATCAGACTTAAGTAAACATAGAGAGAAAATAGTGACTTAGAAAGTAGTGCAGTGACATAGAATTCAAACCAAAAATACATTAGCACCCAAAAATGACACTAGTACCACATGGTGCTACTATCCACAATGTAATGCTAATGTCTAGTAACGACAATTTCAAGATAACTCAGATTGGTCATAATAGTACACTAAGTATAGTATAGGTTTGCATAGATCTAGTTACAAGTTTATTAGTTATAATCGAATTTCGCTTAGATTCGTATTTGCTCAACTTAGATTCATATTAATTTTTGATATTGGGGTCATCATTTTCAACATGATCATTCCCATATTAAGTTTGTATATCAAGATACACTTATTACAACTTAGTCTAGAATCAATATACTGAGATATTAAATTATGAAAAATACATGACACATTATTTCTATATACTTAGTTACACATCAGTTGATTAGATGGAATAGAAAATTCCATGTCATTATTTATGTTATATACACTTTACATCATATTCTAGGTTGTCACCCATTCCATTCCTTACTCCATATATAGTGGTTGGCATTTTGAGTGGCCAAGAGCTTCTTAATGTACCCAATTGGCCATGGAGCCTACATACATAGTTAGATACACTCATTTAGACATTTACAAGACTTTTTGAAGTTTATTTTTAGATGCATATACTACATATGGGTGGGAAATAATGGATTCATATCCTACTTAAGTTCTTGATCCACCCACATGAGAGGGTTAGATACACTATCAATCTAATCTAATCTATTCATAGGTCATGATCTACTAGTAGGGGTGGGAAACAATGGAGTCAAAACCAAAATGTGTTCTTGAGCCACCCACACATGAGGATTGAGAAAGTTATTTTCTGAGTCTAAAATATTCAATGTTTGATCACTATATACATGCATATACATAGGTTATCCCTAGGTTCATGCATTGGTTTGCGTACCCAATGAGATGTATTCATTCCTTTCTTATTTCTCATCTATTTACTCATTTTTAATTAGTTACTTATTTACTTGGCCTATAATTTTGATTTTGATATCTCTTAAGAAAATAATAATTTATGCATGTTTCATTTACAAGTCATGCATTAGATCATACTTCACATACACAAACCTAGGTTCACATACTCAAAATCAGCTTCATGAGTTTCACTTCCTAGGTAAGTTCAAGTATGTTTATTTTTCCCTTATACTATTCATTTTGTTTTGATACATTTCTAGCATAAAGGAGAGGCAAATGTAATCACCTAAAAGTGGTATTTGAGTGCTAAAAGTGCTACTTGAGACTACATATTCCTATATTATACCTAGACCTATCTTAGAGCCTATTATCATAATTTTCTAGCCCTTGTGGGTGCCATAGGCATGCCTAGTTACATTTAATGTAGTCTTAGACCCTCATTTACTGATCCTAAACCTTTTTACCCACTGTTATTCCAATTGGATACTAGTGCAACATTAAGGAAATTAGAGCCACATGGTGCTAGTGTCCCTAAAATGGCACCTATATCCTTTACCCTATATTTCTTAATAAAATATATTTTCAAAGGTAAAACCCTCATACGATAGGCCTAATCATATTTTATTATCTACATAAGCAAAATAACACTATAAATACATGAAAGTTTAGCCCTTTATCTAGTATATGAAATTAGATGAAAAATACCTATTCAAACATGAAATAAGTCGATAAAATTAAGGTTATTAATCAATATTCTTCCCTAATTATTCATACTATAGACACCTAAAATTGGCCATAGTTGGCTTTGAACTGGAATTCAAATTGATTCCTATAAACCATTGAAAATTAAGCTTAAGAATCATTAAACATTCCAAATTTTCTTGTGAATCATTCATCAAAGATCAAAATCATGTTAAGACATCCCTAATTTGAGTATTCTAATGTATGAAACAATAACCTTTCACATATTCATCCCTAATCACATTATGACATCATAACTATCAATTTGGCCTATGGACCTATTAAGTGGGGCACTTGCACACTTGAATAAATCTTGAAAGAGATAAAAAGTTAATCAAAATAAATTAACAAATTAAATATGATTAAATGCCTAGTTGAATTATTTATTTAAAATTAATGAATATCTAAAAATGGAAATTCCAAAAATTAAAATATCCTAGCCTTTTATCATTACCTTTATGAGTTTTCAAGATCTTTGAAAATATCCTAAAATATCTATTTTGAGACCCATGCATATTAATTAAAAATCATAATTAATTCACAACTATTAACTCTATTGGGGTTATTTTTAACTCACTCAGGTTTGATTTGAACCCATTCTAAGCCTTAACTCAACCCTAACTCACCTTGGGTGAGTTAATTCTAAAGGCTATAAATATAAGGTTATGCCTCTTCATTTATAATCTCTCATAAGCCAAATTTATAATGATAATTTTGAGAGAGACAAGATTTTCAATAGTGGTATTATGCAAAAATATTGAGCCAAAGTAATCAAAATCCATATCAAAGCCAATGGTGTTAAGGAGAGAAGAAGCCAACAAACTTCACTTGCCAAAGAATTCTTGATGTACAAAACAATCAAGCCACTCAACAAACCATTTAGGGCTCCCAAGAAAGGTAAAATATTTGTGTCTTTTATGTTTTACTTGTTTTTTCATTTATATTTTGTTACTAATCTCCCCTCTAGTGTCTAGGCTAGGAGTGTAAGTGTTAGTGTATTTATTTGAGTTTTTGTTACTTAAACTAATACTATACTAACCTCCATACTTAGATTTGTATGATCACAAATGGCATTCCTAGAGGGACCAAAAGCATCCCATAAAAAAAGGAAATTAATATGCAACTCTTAGTTTTACTAATGAATGCTTAACAATCTTCAAAATTTGAGTTTTAGCTTTGTTTATCACGTATTATATTTTTTTGTGACACAGTTTACATAAAGACTGACGTCAATCCTGACATAATTGATGTCAATTTACCCAAGTATGAAATTTACCCTTGTGTGCATAATAGAGCACAGTAGAAATGTGATACATGGGTTTTTTCTTGAGTTTTCTAGTTTTTGTTTTATGTCTAAGAGATTGAATATTGTTTAACTAATTATTTACCTACAAGATCTAGTGTTATTTGTTAGTTTTGAAGTCATTTAACTAATAGTATTTTTGTAAAAACAACTCATGATTTATTGTGTTTTTTTAGAAACCAATGTTGATTTTTATTTACTGACATCTACCCCTTTGTATTGACCAGTGCCAATCCCTATAGATCGACATCGATCCATGCATTGATCGACATTGATCTCTGAGATAGAAAAATAGAGAAACTCTAGAGAAAAATCCAAAATGTTGTTTTCTCATTCATATTTAGGATTATGATTAGGAAAAAACCCTCGAACAATTATACGTCTTAAGTTGAAAAAGGATCAATTTTGAACATGGTTAAATCTTGCACAATTTATCTCTGGTGTTTAAAATGAACTTGGTTCATTTTCATGCCTTAATTAATTTCAAAGTTTTTTTGAAAGTTTTTAAACTAATGATAAGGGGATTAAAATTAAAAAAACATCTCATTTTGGTGAATAAAATAAGCTCTCACACTTAGATACATACTCTTAAGAGGTGTTTGTTTTATGCTTGTTCTTTCAAAGTTGTTTATTTTATCAAAATGATTGATGCATGTATGTTCTATTCCCATCCTATTTAGGGAACTCAAGTAAACAAAAGTTCTCATTATTTGCCTTAGTTACTTTAGTCTAAAGTGTGAAAGGAACATATTTAAGGCCTTCCCAAAATTTGTATGAGTTGGGTAACCCAAATGTGACACTAAAGTATTTTCACTTGTCTTTTATTTTTATACATTTTTGGCTTGTGAGCGGGAGTTCATCACCTCCTCATAGGTTATTTAGGGAAGTGTTGACTTGAGGATTCATCTCCCAACATCATTTTAACCCCAATACATGGTAAGATATACAAATTTAGGTTGAATTATTGGGATGCTTGTTTGAGTGATTAAAAAAGATCCATTAGTAAGAAACTACCTTGGACTGGAGGGGCAACTCAAACATCACACTACACTGAGAAAGCAATGCATGTAGCGGTTGTTAAAATGACAAGACATTTTCAAAACAATCTGGTTGACATGGATTTAAATGATGTGAAAATATCTTATGTTAGCCACACTTGGGATAATCTAGAAACACGTGAAAATTTATAGATTAGAACAACCCCACTTGCTACATATATACTATTGATGCAAGGTGAGTAGCCTAATGTTCCATGTCATTATATAAACTCTTGGGAGAAGAGGAGGCCTAAAAACCATAATTTTCATGCACTTTTATTTTTGGATTAACATTTAAAATCCTCCAAATAATGAGTATATTTATGAAATTTGAGAGTATAATGAAACCTTGTCAATTTTAGGAGCTAAGATGTTACACTTAGGTGTTTATGTCATTTTATCCTTTATTGCATGGTCTTGAGTCTAAACTATATTTTTTATTTGTTATACCACATTAAAATGGGTCTTGTGTATGTATCACTCCTTTGTTTGAGGAGGCATTATGCCACCTATTTGACACCATACTTTGGCTTTGGACAAAACTTTATGTGTGTATCACTTGATTGAAAAGGGTGTCATTACGCTACCCAATTCATTCTAAGTTTTGTGCCTTGGTGTATTGAAGAAAACCATTGATTATATATTTATAGCATGATAATGTCATTACATTACTCAAATCATTTCATAGACTTGCTTATCTTGTGTCAAAAATCCCACTTTTAAAACCAAAGCCACATGTACCTTTTGGATCTTTATCTAGTACCATTATGACCATTCAGTTTTATCTAACTTTTTATTTTTTTAAAGAGTCCTACTTTTTCTAAATTGATTTTTTAATTAACCTTGCCAAGTTCAAATCCAAACATTGATTGATTTTTATTTATGCTTTGTTTAAATTTTACCTAGACATTGATCTTTCTCTATTGGGTTGTGTAACTTACATTAATTCTTGATTCAACTTAAAAACTATTGTTTGTGCCTTTATTTGGGAGAAATAGCCTATCTCCATATGCCTTTTGTTTCATGCCTTATACCAATTGACCAAGTTCATATTTAAAGTTGAATGCCTAGTTTATGCCAAAGTGTTTCAAATTTGTTAGTTTAAAATCTCATACCTTATTTTGTTTAACGTTAAGCTTGTGTGCCTTTTCAAAAAGACCTAGCATATGACTATTTTAAGTCTAGATATTGTGTTGAATTTGGACAAAAGACATACCAATTTTTTTTTTCTTATACTAGACTTTATTAGAAAAATTTAAACCTAGAGTTTGGCATTCCAGTTTTATTTCATTCACTTGGCCTTTTATGTGAGACATTTAATGTTAGGCATTTGATATTATACTATTTTGTACCAGGTTTTTAACATGGAACTTTTTGGAGATAAAGCTCCATCCTTTTGACCAAGTTAGACCAAGTTTAAACCATTTGTCCTTTGGACATTATTTTCAAGAGTTTATGTAACTCTAGGCCCTTTTTATGAAGCATTTATCATTGCTTAGAAGATGTCTCACTATACTCATAGTGGATCCATGTACAATATAGAATATGGTAATGTGGTCACACAAGATGACTTTGTTCAAGACCCTTATGTGAAAATATAGTTTATGAGATGGATCCTTATCCACCTTAAAAAAATTAATCTATGGAATAAATCCAAGATCCTTTAGATAACTATTTGGTCAACACACCTCCATATTTAGAGTGGGACCAAGAACAAATAGCACAATCCATAGTTAGCATACCATCAGTTATAGACTAGGTTCAAAAATAACCGTACTATGTTATAATGCCATCAGCCTATGATCCCTATTTATTTTATAATCATTTTCTTGAAAATAAAGATGAAGTTCTAATTAGAACCATGGATGTAGGGGCTAAGTTTCTAGTAGACTTCACCCATAAAAATTTTCTAAGTCTAGTTTGAGTGCCATATAATATACCTTAAAATCAAATCATTGAACAATCCTCTTATATAAACCGTCAAGCTCTAGTGTTGATGTATTATTAAGACCCACATATGCTTGTCAAAGGAAAGGGACTCATGGAGGTGTTAGCCATTTTAGCCCACATACCAGGGTTTTACCTAGATAGAGAGGATGAGAAAATTTATTAATGAAGCAGTGGATCAAAGAGCTTAGAAAATGGGCTAAGATTAAAATAAAAAGTTGGAGAATGGGTCTTCATGATGTAAATATAGTCATGGAGCATGGAATAGGTTTGTTTCTACCTCTAGAGTTCATTTGAGCCTTCAAGGATCAAGAAGTAGTTTCAAAAACATGTCCAAAAGAGCCTGTGGGCTTAAAAGTTTGGTGATAACTTAGGAAATATTTCAAATTTTGGCTAAGTTCTATAATTTTTCTCAAGTATTTAGGTTTCATGTCTTTGAAAAAATACCAAAAGAAGTTTTATGCAAGTATAATTTCCAAAGGCATAATTCTTTCAGATAAAATTTTCTCAGGTATTCAGGTTTCATGTCTTTGCAAAAATCCTAAAGGAAATTATCCACAACAAAAAGCCCAAAGGCATATTTATTTTTTATAAAGTTCTTGAAATAAAAGTCTAAAGATTAATCAGGGAAGTTGTTTCCCATAAATCTTAAAAAAAAAATATAAGGAATAATTATTTCAAGGATATTGTCTTAAATAAATTGTTCTAATAGAGTGACATCCACATAAACAACAAAATAATGCTATGGAAAAAAACCATTTGATTCTAATAAGTGATGATCACATGAATGTCATTAATGGTCATGTGGATTTATTTGACATTTGTGTGAACATCAAAATAAACCTCATCAACTAACTCTATGGTGTTCAAATTGTGATCATGTAAATGTCAATGATAATCTTATGGACATATTTGGTGGTCATATAGATGTCAAACTTAAGATATAGAAAAAATCCATTTTGGTTTAAATTTGATAGCCACACAGACATCAAATATGACCATAAAGATGTCTAATGATGGGAGTACAAACATCAAATTTGAGCTCATAAATTAGACATTTGATTTCAAATAATGGATCCCAATAGATCTAATGGTTGGCATCTGATCATAAAAATTAGGATCAATAACACACAAGAAAATCAAAAGGTTAAGAAGCTTATAGGTTAACACATGGCACAAGCATGAAAGCAAACAAACTAACATTGATCTTGATTGTAAACATGGGGTTGCCAAGTGGTACCAACTCAAATAGAGATTGACAAGTTAAGGGAAGGATTGATAACTCTCACTTGATTGTATAGATCAAGATGAATGATGTAAGATGAGTCAATGGGTCAATAATCTGAGTCAATTTTGATAACATATTAAACAAGGGAAAGCCTAGGACTTTCAATGAAGGTTAAAGGGGTAGATTTTTGACCTGGGTAAAGAAAATATAAAGGAACTAGGTCTATATAGGATCAAGGCTAAACCAATAGGATTGAGAATTGATAGTAGAGATACTTAGAATAGGTCTTTTATACCTAATGTAGATTAAAGGTTAGTAGTTTGTTGACAAAATAGGACTAGACATTGAATAAAGCATCATCGACATAAAAACTATAAGAAAACCAATAATTTAAATTAGTTTTCAATATATAGTAGGCCCATGTTCACATTTCAAAGTAGAGGTAGATATATGTAACTAATGGAGGAACATCTTGAGCCATACTCTTTAAAAATAGCCACCCAAAGTAAACTTGATCAAGGTTTTGCGAGGCCCATGTATATAAATATTTTGTCCTTTTAGTAAAAGGTATTAATTTAGTAGAGCTCGAGGAGGATTGTGTGGCCATTTTTTATTGTTTACATGTGAATTCTCAACCATCAATATTTTTTATCCACTCTTTTATGCATGTTTATCATCTTTTTTTCTCCCTTTCAACTATATATATAGGCTTTTGAGCCAAAAAATGATTCCTCTATTCCCTCTCTTGGGCATGACTAGACTCTACCAAGATTGAGCTTGTAACCTCTTAAGATGAATACAAGACTATTTTTTAGTTTTTATTATTATGGTATAGTGTGTACATGTCAATTTGATTTAATATGTGGTAGAAATATCTCCCTTGTCAAGTCCTGATCCCACCTAGTTACTAGTTCATCTTGTTATATAGGTCATGTTTAGCATTCAAATATCTCTTAATCAAAACCTGCATGTGGATAAATTGACTAGTTCATGTCTTGAATTAGACCTCTCCATCACTTCCCTTAGTTTATAATCATTTGGTGAACCTCTGCATGAAATACTAATGCATGATAGATACTTGGAGTCCTAGATCTAGTCCTTTATTTGTCTCATTAGTGTTTAATAAGAGCTCAAATAGATTGGATCAACCATCATTTAGGTGCATCACCATTGTTATCTTAGGTTTTCATTTAAATCTATCTCTCTCCCTTTTCCTTGGTCATTAGTAGGTATTAGTATTTTAAATGAGCTAAAATGATGCATTAGAGGATTTAGCCTTATTAAAAATCTTAGAGGTCTGACCCCATTATAAGATACCCACAACCTAGGGTCAGTTCCATGTTGAGCTAGATTTTGAGTAGGAGGAATTGAATCTTTACCTTCTCTGTTAGGGTGTAAATCTAGACCTCCAATAGTTCTAGCATGTTTGGTGGGACTAAAATTTAAGGAATATTGATCAATGCTGATGTTGGCTTGATCAAATCTATAACAGTTAAGCTCCCAAGAAATAACATTTAATGACTCCAAATCAAAGATTTAACATTCTGGTAGTAGAGAAATGAATTCATCTCATGATAAAGGTGACAATAAGCTCAACTTAAAGAGGTATTCCCTTTGAATTTCTTGAAATGCCTTTAATATTAGCAAAAATATTAAGGTTTACCAATACACATCAATATCAAGGAACCTTTGCTCCTAAATCATTTTCAAATCTTATTCCTATAAGGAGACCTTTATTAAATCATTTCATTTCCATGGTAGCCCCTATATATTTTCCCTTTATGGATTTTAATGGCCAAATTCCTCTATACCTGACTCAATATGATCCTATCCTAGTTGCATCTCTTAAGAGTTTCCCCTATTATGTTAGATATCAAGCTATAAAACCTTTTGAGCACCTCATGGACATAGCCAATTTTCATAATATCCATAATGTCACTGAAGAAAATATAGCTATTAGGTTATTAGCTACTTATTTTAAAGGAAAATCCCTAGATTGGTACAAAGGCCTTGCTGCTAATTCCATTCAAACATGGGACCAATTAGGTGATGCCTTGTGTAAGATATTTGAGGATAAAAGGGATCATTTGTCAATTGTAGAGAAAATAACTACCATTAAGAGAGATCCTAATGAATTCATGCAAGTCTTCAACACAAGGTTCTAAAAAACTTGGAACAAAATTCCAATCTCAGTTAGACCAACCCCTAACTTTGCCTTTCTATATTATTTAAAGGATTTAAATAGTGATATAACAGTGATGATCCAATCTATGGGAGGGAATATACTATTATATGCTTATGAGGTGGCCATAAAAGCATAAAATTATCTAGTTTAAGCTGACGAACTTACACCTAGACCACTAATGCCCTTATTTCCTAAAATTAGACCACCTCCTATTGCTATCCCTCCACTTGATGTCATTCTTCCACCAACAATTGCTGCAATACCTACACCAAAATAAGAGAAATATTCCACTAGTGGATCTAGTGATTCCCAAAAGTAAAATAACTTTCAAGAGCTCAAGAACATATTCCAATACTTAGGGAATGAGCTAGTGAATGTCAAAAGGTAGCAAGATTTCAATAGGTATTATCAAGGTTCATATCAACCTCAAAAATAATATTTTCAAGAAAATAGGCCACCATACAAAGGTAATTACCAAGGACAAGGCCAAGGTCAAAACCAAGGACAAGGGAAACACGGATACAATAGGTAAAATAAATAAAATCCTAATGTTGCAAACATTTGCAACAACTTGGTCCTAGTTCAAAATAATATGGCTCAAGAAGTTGAGGGTACCATGCCTTGGAGTCAGTCTTTTGGGTAATCCATTATTCCAACTACTGATTTCACCTAAGAATTTAATGATCAATGGTATCAAGCTATATATTTTGGGTACAACCAAGCTCTTATATAAAAAACATAAAGGTACCTATGATGACCAAGCTAGAAGAGTCTTAACAAGGTTAAAGCACTGATCAGGGATTAGGATAATGGGTGCCATAATGATGATTATGAATAAGAAGAGTGTTACAAAATCAACCAATAGGCTATCTCTAGTTAGAAATACATTCTAGTTACTAAAAATACCAGATTCAAAATAAGAAACATGGATGGTAACTAGGAACTAATCAAGGAGCCTTCTACCATTACTCCTTAAATGTCAAAGCTAGTTAGACTTGATATTATTCCAAGGGCTTCAATAGTTTCAAGGATTCAAAATTAGGGAAATATCTTTGTCCCTCAAAACTCACAAGATTAAGGTATAGTTGTGGTCCCTAAATTAAAACTAAAGGTTGGTGGTTCACCCATCAACATTATGGAACTATTTTTTTTTTTAATAATAATGGAGTTTTATTCTTAATTAATAAATAGGTATAGAGTAAAGTAAATCAGTAAATAACATGAAATAATTAAGCCATTGATTTATGTAAATAGATTTTATTTTTGCCTTTTCTAAAAATAGTAATAAATGAGAAAAATTAAGACTTAGCTTATTTTAAGCTATCTAATTTGAGATAGGGTCTAAGAATTCAGGTAGAAGACTTAGATAGTGTCAAAAATAAGTTCTTAAACTTCATTTTATGATTAGATAGGAGTGTCAAAAGTGTGACACCCTACTATTTGGTGCTATAGTCCTTTTTGGCACTATTTTCTAGGTGATCTGAGTTTTCTAGGTTCTACTCAACAGGTTTGCGTTACCCTATTAGTGAAATATTGAAGCCTAAAAGTCTGTAGAGCTCACTATGCATATGTTTTAATCATCAAAATCCCTTAATATTCAAAATACCTAGGAGATATTTATGCTTGAACTTGAAAGGAAATTTGGGAAAGAGAGAGAAGGGGTTAGTGTGTAAAGGATATGCTGGATGCACTTCATACCCCATGTGTGAGCATGCTACCTACATACCAATACTCCAAGGAGGGATCAAGCTAATGTAGTTCTCCCATTGAAGTGCTTAGTGAAATTGTGTATGAAAATGAAACTAGATGCAAAATTGGGTGTAATTTAGATGATTAGGGATTGGTACAAGGGTTTGAATAAGCTTAGAATAATATTAGAAGGCTATATGCAAAGAATAGGGAAAATTTCTTGAGTGTACTTGCTTGTATTCTTGCTTCTCTCTTGTAAATGAGTTCCAACCCTTATAAATGGAATTTGAATGGAATTTTATAGGGAAATTAATGATCATGGGTTGAATGAATTTGTGTTAGGCTGACATGGATTAAGATAAGGATCCAAGAAAAAATGACTGTTAGAACCTAATTTTTACTTGGATAATAGCACCAAAAATAGGACACCCTAGGTTTTAACACTCCTATCCAAGTTGGGAACTATTGTATAGAGGGAATGAGACCTATGGGATGGATCTGGGCCTAAAAGAGCTACCTGAGGTATGTAAGGTTTAAGTCTAGAAGGCCGTGGATGACTAGGAATCAGTGAAAGAAAAGCCTATAAGGGTTGTGTAATCAAGCAGGAGAACCTATAGATTGAGTATCATTATCCACATTCAAGTAACCAAATTTTGCATTTTACATGAGTACATTTGACCCCCCCCCCCCTTTATTCTAGTGATACAATAAAGTGAAATACTTAGGATAAAGGATAGTATAAATCATACCTGAACTTACTTATAAGGGAGAATCTCATGAAGCTGTGTGGTACTGGATGTGCATAGAGAGAGCACATTGTGAAGTGTGAATCTAGAATAAAAAAACATAGAGTAGATCATTTCTTAATAGATGTGCTATATATAAAATAATAAGGTACAAATTTGGGTAAGATAAAGAGGAAGAGAAAGGAATGAATACACCTCATTGGGTATACGAACTAATATAAAACCTATTGTGATGTTGGATTGTACTAGATGATGCTAGGTATGTATTAAATCAAGAGTAATATCATGAATAGAGTTAAGTTATCAATTCCATAGAATGTGGCTCAAGAATGCAAAGGCAAGACCTTTGGCTCCATCATCACCAACTAAGTGACGTTAAAAAATTATGTATGTGATAATCAATGTTTGGACTATGTGTCCAATCCCTCTGAATAGGTGGCTCAAGAATACAAAGGCTAGCCCTTTGGATCTATCATTACCTCATGAAGTGAAGCTATGAAGTGATATTGATATATAATATATGTCATATGAGATGGCTCATGGAGCCCATGGATGCTCTAAAAATCTAACAATGTGGTATAGATAGCTAAATGTATGCTAGAAACTAGGCCACTCTTGGCCATTTCAAAAGATGAAGGTTAGGATTATATGAAATCCACTCTGAAATTGATGCAATATGATTATGTGAAACCCAACTCAAGAATTTAGGTACTCAAGAAGTTAAACTTGTATGAAATTTCAACTTGAAAATGATGCTAACCACCTATAGATGGAGTAAGGCACGCAACAACTAAGAATGCTTGGGTAATAAAATGAACTTATAAATAAAAGAAGACTAATGTGTCATGCACATTACCCCCAATAACTACTGTTTAGAGCATACATTTTTATTTGGAATTTATGTCAACTACCTACTCTAAAACTAGAAGTGAGAGCCATCATGTTGCACATAATACCCCTATATCTAGAATCTCTGAGAGAACTATACTGAAACTATTGATTCTAACTGATCTAGATGTGCAAAACCTATAGCTAAGCTAAATTTTTATCTTATTACTAGAAAACCTAGGTGTTTTTCTACCTAGATAAGAGCACCAAAATGAGAAAACCCTTATGTTTGACACTACTATCTATTTTCAACACTATTGTCCTATGCTGGAATAGGTTGTTCTAGAATTATTACTATTTTTCTATTCTATTCTAACTAGTTTGACCTCTGGATTCTAAAATGGGTGAATTGAATGTTGCTATTTTGATTGCTAGGAGTTTTGATCTCTATGACAAAACCCTTGTTTTTTGCCCCCTCTTTTGAGGGTAGGAATGATGAAATTGCAATGACTACCCTCAGAAGAAAGAGTCCTATAATTGTGTTATGTTGTACAGATACATGATATAACAATTATATTTGACAAGATATCTCTATATATAGTAATGTTTGTATTGAGAGATTGTTAGATCAATATGGGTATGACTAGATAGATATAATAATTTAAAATCATGTGCAATGTATTAAACTAGAAATGTTAGATGTTAGTTTTTAGTTGTTAGTTATTAGTTGGAGAGATGAAACATGATGTCCATCATGGAATCCAAGAAAGTAAAGTAAATGCATGATATGGATCATGGAATTGAAAACATGGACAAGTAATTAAGAAACAAGCATATAAATCAAGAAGTGATAACCATACAGGGATGGCCAAGGGGCCATGTAAACAAGGGACATGGGCATATGTCACTCAAACTGGAAAGCAACCATATAAGGCATGTTTAAATGCTACATACACATACAATTTGAAACACACAAAGATTGTCACATAGAAGAGTCAACATGAGGGACATGGAAAATTTCCAAAGGTACACATACATGACAAAGAATCAAAGGACACTAGAAAATGTCCTAAGGAACATACAAAAATAAAAACTAGAATTGGAGATACAATCGCACAAGATATGCTAAGTAAGGAATGAAAGCAAGTAAACTAGAAATAAAATTAATTAAATTAAGAAGTAAAAGTATGTAAGACATGCTATACACGACTAAGTATATACTAATAGATACACAAGTGTTAGATATTAGTGAAATGTTGATATAGTAATCTATGTAATCTAGTAAGTAATGTACATCAGTATGATGAATTCAGAGTGTGTAGTGTAGGATTGACATAACCTGGATGGTGTAGTTATGTAGAAGATACCCCCAATGGGTATGCATATTGATGTGTGTCTCAAATGTAGAAGTAGGAATACCCCCTCAATGGGTAGAGTGAAGTAATCAAGTAATTAGATGTCACTATGCACACTCAAAAGAGATCAAGTGAATCATGGTAATGTAGATAAATTGGCATAACATAGCATGAAATATCAAATGTAAGTCTTAACATGATATTATTAATGTAAATCATGGATGATGCATACAATCAAAATGTTTTTGGTATTTTGAAATTTTTTGTACTATGTACAATCAAGTAGGAGAGAGTATGTACAATCAATGCTAAAAAGAAATTATGTACAAGCATGTGTAAAAATAACATATTATACATGGAATCTATGTAGATGCATAATGTTCATTGAGTTTTAAAGTTTCTTTCCTTTGTGTGAGGGTAGACAGTATACTTTAGGGCTAATATTTTTTATAATGATATAAGAACCTAGCCAATTTGGTTTGAATTTTCCTTTGATTTCTTCTTTGGCATTGACATTGTAAAGGTTTTATTTGAGAACAAGTTCATTAACTTTGAATTATCTGATGTGATCTTGCTTATTATAGGATCATTATATACATTCTTGGTATATTCTAAGGTGTTCTATAGCTTAAATGTGTGTATGGTCTAATTGTTTGAGCCAATGTAGATGCTTTTCATGATACTAGTCATTAGTGAGAATACCTTTAAGGGAGACATGAAGAGATGATGTATTTAATTATAATTGTAGAATTAATTCTCTACCATAAATGACTGAATAAGGAGTATCTCTTGTGGGCATATAGATACTTATGCAATAGGCCCATAATGCTAAAACTAGTTGATTGTGCCAATCATCACCAAATTTGGTTACTATTTTGCTCAAAATGCTATTGATTGTTTTTTTAGTGTCTTCTGCTTGACTGTTTCCTTATCAGTAGTATGGAGTGGAGAATGTGTGTTTAATTTTATATTTGGTATAATTTTTTTTATAGTTCTATTCTTGAATGATGTTCCATTATCATAAATTATGGTTGCAAGTAGGCTGAAGCATGAAATGATATGAGTCATGATAAAATTGCAAATGTATTCACCTATGGTAGATTGAATTAGAACTAATTCCACCCATTTGGTAAAGTATTCTATAGCTATTATTAAGAACTTATGTCCATCAAAAGATTTGGGGTTAATTTTTCCAATGAGATAAAATCCCCATAACATGAATGGCCATGGAGAGATGATAGGTTGTAATTATTGTGATAGTGCATGTTGTAAATTACTATGTCATTGACATTTATCTCATATTTTAAGCATTCATCTTCCATGGTAAGCTAGTAGTACCCCTATTAGAGGATTTTGTATGACATGGCTTTTCCATTGAAATGACCACCACACTCACTATCATGTATTTGAACTAGAGAAATTTTGGCTTCTTATGAGGTTAAGCACCATAGTAAGTATCCATCGAAGGATAATTTGAAAAGGTCTCTGCCAATGATTATGTAATGGAGTGCTTGCTTTTGTAACTTAGGTTTATCATTTCAAGAGAAAGTGTCTGGTGTAATAGATTTATTAAGAAAGTTATAAATATCAAAGAACCATTTTGGGGTTGCAGAGCTTTGTGTAGTAGCCAAGATAGAAAGAGAGATAAAATTTATGTTGGATGTTGATGTTGATGGTTATTGTAATTGTTTAATTATAAAAATTTCTTGATCATCATTGATGTCAATGGGAATCAGAGATGCAGAAATGGCCATTGCATCCACATGTTTGGTATCTTTTTGGGGAATGCTCTCAATGGAAAAATAATCAAATTATGATGATAGACAATGTACCATGTTGTGGTATGGGATAAGATGTTATTATTTTATTTGATAAACATCATTGAATTGATTGACCATAATTTGAGAATCACTAAAGACTAGAATAGATTTGATTTGGAGGGATTGTGTAGTAAACAATCCTAAGATAAGCATTTCAATTCTACTGTTTTATTGGTGTAGGAGAAACATAATTGGTATGCTATAGGATTTATGTGATTAGAAGGATTGATAAAGAAAATGCCTACCCATGCATCAGATGCACATCATAAGCCATCAAAGAACATGGTCTAGGTATCTAAATGAGTATAATAGGTAGTGAAATCATCTTTGAATGTGTCACTTAAAGGGTTAGTATCTAATAGTGGTACTACTTCCAAATGGTTTGCATTGATTTAACCCATTATTAATTTTTGGAGGACCATTTTTAAGTCAAATTTTGTTAATAACATAACCCATTTTATGATGTAACTAGAAAGATGTGGTTTAGCTAGTAAAAAATTTAAGGGGTGTGATTTTGAGATAACTTGAGTCTCATTATTGACCATGTAATGTTGGAGTTTTTATGTGGAAAAAACTAATTCTAGACATAATTTTTCTATTGGGGGTAAGATTTTTCATAATCAACCAATGTGTGACTGATGTAATAAATTACTCATTTAGTATTTTGATCATCATATTGTGATAAGAGTGCTCCTAATGCAGGATCTATTGCTAAGATATAGAGTAGGAAAGGCTTATCTAGGATAGGTGGTACTAAAGTGGGTGGATTAAGGAGGTATTTATTGATTGTGTCAAAGCTATCTTGACAAGCTTTGTCCCAAATAAAATTTATATCTTTCTTTAGAAACTGAGTAAATGACTAAGTTTTATTAGCAAGTTGAGATATGAAACAATAGATTGCTTGGATCTTGCCTTGGAGGGATCAAATTTGTTTTAAGTTGGTGGGAGGTGGCATATCGATAATTTATTTTACTTTATTAGGGTCAACTTATATGCCATGTTGAGAGATAATGAAACCTAGGAGTTTTCTTGGCGTAACTCCAAACACACATTTCTTTGGGTTTAATCAAACATTGTATTGCCTGAGTTTAAAAATCTTTTATAAATCAATAGCTAGTATATCATCAATGTAATCCTTGACAATATGGTGAATCAAGTCATGAAAAATGTGTGTCATACTATGCTGATATGTGGATTTGACATTATTTAATCCAAAAGGCATGACAATGTAACAAAATATACCCCAAGGTGTTGTAAAAGATGTTTTTTTATGATCTTCTTCAGTAATTTTGATTTGATTATAACTAAAAAAACCATCCATAAATGATAGCATTTCATATCCAAATATGGAATCTACTATCATGTTGATATTTGGTAAAGGGAAATCATCTTTAGGGCATGCTTTATTTAAATCTTAAGAATTGAAACAATATCAAATTTGTCCATTAGGTTTTACTATAGGAACTATATTGAAAATCCATTCAGGATGTGCTACTGGGTGAATTAAACCAACATCTAAGAGGAATTCGATTTCATCTTTGAATAAGAAAGCCACATTAGGATAGATTTTGTAATTTTTTTTGTTTAACTTGTTTAGCATTAGGGTATAAAGGAATCTGATGGATTGCTATAGATGTATCAATTCTCGGCACATCTGAATATGACCAAGCAAAGAGTTCTAAAAAAATTATTAAAGTTTGATGAATATCAACATCCTTATCCTTTATAAGGGAAGAAACTAATAAGACAATGCAAGGATCTTTGTCAGTTCCAAAATTAAAATTTACCATTTCTTTGTTAAGTAATATGGAATGATCAAGTGTATATAGATTTGTAGGAATATTATTAGCTAAGTCAACTAGTATATTAGGGGAGGAATCTATATTTTTTCCAAAGTACACATGGGAATTTGTGTGGTTTGGAAATCTATTTTTATGATAACAAGGTGGGAGCTCCTCATATGATCCAAGATAATATATCTAATGTAAACATATTGGATGAAGCTATGTTGTCAATAAGATCAGGGTAGACCAATGATAATGTAGAAGCATGATTAATTATATTGTTAGTATGTGCAATGGGTGGACAAAATTTTATGTGTTTTCAAAGGGTGGGAGAAGATTTATCATGATTAAGGCTAAACTAGTATCCAAGCCCTTGCATTTTATGTTGTGTAGATGCCTTGATAAGATTGACTATTCTTTATTCATTATTTCCAAGTCCTTTGGATTGATAGCCCATCTTATTAAGATATTTAAGTGCAAAAGGTGAAGTGAATTAGTGATCTGGTGCTGGTGTTATGATAAAATTTTGAATTGTCTAATTTTGTGTATGGTCTGAGGGTGCATTGTGTGTGATGGGTTGTGTAGGTATACTATCCAGATTAAAGTGTAGGATATAATTTTATGCAGATTCAACAAATTGAAAATATTTAAAAGGTTTATTATCTATTGGGCATGTGTATATGTAACCTTTGTGACTAAATTTAAGACAATCATGGAGTACGGAAGGGATTGTATGCATATCATGAATCCAAGGCTGACCAAGTAATAAATTATAATTAAGGTCATTTGGCATGACTTGGAAAATTGTTGGTAGTGTCTTAGGCCCTAAGGTAAGATTGGATGTTATTTAAACCAGTACTTTCTATGGATCATTGTTAAAACATCTGATGTTCATATTGGAATGGTCTAGATCTTGAGGTTGTATGTTAAGACATTTAAGAAAGGATGTGTTACAAATGTTAAGTCTTGAACCGTTATCAACTAACACTCTTTTGACTCCCACATCATTACTTCTCAATTGAATATACAAAGGTAGATGTTGTTCAATGATGTGTTGTGGGGGTAAATCCTCTTTTACAAAAGAGATATGCTCTTTAGTCCATTGCATTGTGTTGAGGAGAGATGCAACATAGGTTAGTTAAGATGAAACAAGAATTCTAGTATTATGAAGGGCTACATGCAATACATCTTTGTAAATATATGATCACTGAAGGATCTCAAGAATAGAAACTTTATCTAAAGGGGTGCTAGCCTGAGTGGTAAAGCTATAGTCTTGGGTGTAATAAACCTACCTATGTTCATTAACTTGGGTGATATCATGAACTTCATGATCTACTATAGGCATAAAGCTAGTAGTAGATGAGGGATAAGAAATAGATGTACCAAGATCAAAAGGAGGAGGGATAGATACAATCGCTAGTGCTTGCTTATGTCTAGTAGTGATAGGAAGATACTTAAATGTTACCAATGAGTTATATGCATGTTGGCATAAAGTATGAATATGAAGTGAAATGCATAATTTTTGAGTTGTGATTTGTGTAATAATATGTTTATAAATAACATTCCTTAGTGAGCAAGGGATAGAGAGTATGAATTTTTGCATAAAGGCATATAAAGTTTTGATATTCAACATGACATTTCAAATGCATTTGGAAAGATAAATTTGAACAATTTTCCATATGAGGAATAAAGAGCAAAGGATAGAGAACATGGATTTTTGCATAAAGGCATATGAACTTTTGATATGTAACATGACATTTCAAATGCATTTTCCAAGATAAATTTGAACAATTTTCCATATAAAGAATAAAGAGTAAAGGATAGAGAACATGAATTTTTTCATAAAGGCATATAAACTTTTGATATGAAACATGACATTTTGAATGCATTTAGAAAGATAAATTTGAAAAATTTTCCATATGAGAGAGAGAATATGCAAAAAGAATTTTAGAATCTTGTACATGTTTCACAATGAATTTTGTAATATCATCCCATATAATGAAACATAAACATGAAATGCAAAGGATGACATTTTGTACTAATATATGATAGACTTCATCATTCATGTACATGATAGGGTCTATTATAGTTTCCTTATTATGTGCAAGAAATGGAAGACAAGTTTGTGAATAAATGAGCATCATTTTTGCAATGTGGCTATGGATGTAAGGTGATACCTCAAGAAGCAAAGTAGGAGCTAGTATATGCAACTAGGGATTTTGAATGAATTTTTGTTAAAATTAGGATGGTAATTTTTTTTAAAAATTTGATATGAATTTATAGAAATTTTTTATAATTTTACTTGAAATTTTTTGGAAAAATCAGAAAATATTTCTAAAATTAGCAATATATTTTTCCTAGTGTTTGGAATGTTTTTGTATGCAAAAAGGACCTAGTATGTGCAAACTCAGGTTTTTATAAAATATATTGATAAATTTAAAATTATTTTGTAGATTTTTAATTTTTAAATATATTAAAAATTAATAAATTATAGAAAAAAAATTATAAATAATTTACCTTAGGGTTTCTAGGGCTTTGCATGAAATTCAAATTAAGTCGGTTTCACCAAATGTTTTATTATTTTTTAGAATAATGGAGTTTTATTAATAATTAATAAATAGGTTTAGAGTAAATTAAATCAATAAATAATGTGTAATAATTAATCCAATAATTTATGTAAATAGATTGTATTTTTACCTTTTTAAAAAAATAACAATAAATGAGAAAAAATATGACTTAGCTTATTCTGAGATAGGGTCTAGAATTTAGGTACAAGACATGGATAATGTTAGAAATAGGTTCCTAAACTTCATTTTATGATTGGATAAGAGTGTTAAAAGTGGGAGATCCTAATTTTTGGTGCTATAGTCCTTTTTTGATGCTATTGTCTAGGTGATTTGAGTTTTCTAGGTTCTACTCGGTAGGTCTGTGTTACCTTGTTAGTGAAATACTGAAGCCTAGAAATCTATGGAGCTCACTATGCATCTATTTTAATATTAAAAATACCTAAGAGATCTTTGTGATTGAATTTTAAAGTAAATTTGGGAAAGAGAGAGAAGGGGTTAGTGTGTAAAAGATAGACTGAACATACTTCACACCCTGTGTGTGGACACACTGCCTACATACCAATACTCCAAGGAGGGATCAAGATAATGTACTTATCCCATTGAATTTATTGGTGAAATTATGTATGAAAATGTAACTAGATGTGAAATTGGGTGCACTTCATGTGGATAGGGATTGGTGCAAGGGTTTGCATAAGCTTGGAATAATATTGGAAGGTTTTATGTAGAGAATAGGGAAAAGTACTTGAGTGTACTTGCTTGTAATATTACTTCTCTCTAGTAAATGAGTTTCAACCCTTATAAATGGAATTTCAATGGAATTTTATAGGGAAATTAATGAGCATGGGTTAAATGAATTTACATTAGGTTGACATGGATTAAGATAAGGATCCAAGAGAAAATGACCATTAGAACCTAATTTACACTTGGACAACAATGCCATAAATAGGACACCCTAGGTTTTAGTGCTCCTATCCAAGTTGGGTGCTATTGTCTAGAGGGAATAAGACTTAGGGGGATGGATCTATGCCTAAAAGAGATACCTGGGTCTATAAGGGTTAAGTTTGAAAGGTTATGGATGATTGTGAATCAATGAAAGAAAAGACTATAAGGGTTGTGCAAGAAAGTAGGAGGAACTATGGATTGGGTGTCATTAGCCACACTCAAGTAACCAAATTTCACATTTTACATGACTAGAGGAATAAATTAAAAAGTTTAGTGTGAGTGTGCTAATGTGGGACATGCTCTCCATGCCTAGTAAAGTGGATATCATTCAATAAGGATTATCAAAGATCAATGTAACTAAGAAGCCACCAGGCAAGGAGAATGTGGTCCTTACTAATGCAATCAAAGGACCAAATGAAGGGCAATCAGGTAAAGTAGTCGAGCCTCCCCCCTTCTATATTTTAGTGATCATTAGTAATTATTTGCTACATAATTGATAATTGGATAGTGGGGCTAGTACCTCAGTAATGCCAAAGTCTATAGTTGATCATCTTGGTCTAAATTATGAGCCCTTGTCTAAAGGAGTGTTACAACTAGATGATTATTCCACCAAGCTGTCTAGCATAATAAAGGACCTCAACTTGACCTTTCATATTTGTCTTGGTGTCTCAATGGTTTAATATGTATTGATGCTTGATGTGTCTCCTCACTTTAAAATATGCTTATACAGAGAGTTCACTATAAATATTAAAGGCTATCTCATAGTGGATTAGCCATATATGGCATTCAAAACAAGATATGGGGCTAAAGTGTCAATCAAAGCTGAGCCCATTGCACAACTCCACATAGGCCTTATGGACTGAATAATATCAACATCAATTTCACCATTATTGATGAGGATGAATTTGCAATGGGGTAAGAGCTAAACACTCATCTAGAAGAGATATCAAACATGTTCTTGGATGAACTATCGAATGACATCTAGTTGGTGGACCCCTTAGAAGGTGTTGAAGATAGGGACGTGGGTATTTATTATTTATATGAAGAAATTCAATCCATGGCATCTCTCATGAGGCTTAAAGAAGATCCTAATGGCTTATAGAAGTTATTCTTTAATGGTTCAAAGAGTAAGCATGGGTACAGGGGCTATGCTAGTTTCCCCTTCAAATGATAAATATTTCTCTTCATATAGGTTCCAATTCAACTACTCCTATAATGCAATAGAATATTAAGGTCTCATGTATGGTATTTAATGGGATAATAAGAGAGGGATTAAGAAATTGAAAGTCTATGGGGATAGTGAATTGATTACACACCAAGTCATAGGCTAGAATGCCACTAAGAACCCATGAATGAAGTCCTAAAAACAAAGAGTGTGGGACCTAATTAAGGACTTTGAGGCCTTCAACATCGAATCAGTGCCAAGGGGCCAAAATGAACATGTTAATAGACTAGCAGTTGTGGGGGATTATTTTGATATTATAAATGAATTGAAAAGGGCCAAGGTGAAACCACATGTCAAAGTGGTAATAAGACCATCAGTGTTAGATAATGAATCTCATTGGTAGGTATTTAAAAGTGATAAATAGATTACATGTTTCTTGCATCAAGAAGTAGAGTTCTCTTCCATAAACTAAGGAAAATTATAGTTTTAGTATGGGGAACAGATTATTCAATTAAGGTCCAATAAGATCCTTAAAGGGATAATCACCCTAGAAGGCCTCTTTCATGAAGGGGACCATATGAGGAAAGTAAATAAAACCTTGAACATGATAAATATGATGTGTTGGACCTTGGATGGTCAGATAAACTCTCATTTATAGTTGAAAAATAAGATGAAATATTGAATAAGGTTGATGAAGGAGACATATCAAATGCTTAAGAAATGTAGTTTGAGAAGCATACCAGTGAAGAGCCTGAAGAGTTATGGCAATGGTTCAATTCCATAACCAAAGGATTTAAAGAGGCCAAGGGACATGTCCTTCTTCCATAAAGATATGAACATTCTTCTCTAAGCATGAATAGTCCTAATTTTCACAATAAAAAGGTATAAGTACATGGTATTTTTGAACCATCAATTGTACCAAGTATAGTTGCTCCCAAGAGACTAAATGAAGTCTTCATGCAAGGTTTTCTCCAGAGTGATGAGAAAAATCAATCAAGTGCTCCTATAGTCTAACATAAACCAAGATTGGATGACTTGGAATAGTATGTCTACATTGGAGACATGTTTGTTCCATTTAATCCATTGGAGAGCACATCAAAAGGATTGGCCATCAAGCTACCTATTTCACCAATTTTGGTACCTCCAAAGGAAGGTATTTTAAATCTTGATTTGTTACAAGTGAATGATACTCATAGTTTTCCATTTGACCCAAGAGGGAGGTTATTTTGAATTGTTGTACAATATTATATATATATATATATTAAAGTAGGTTCATGCTTTTCTCTAAGTGCCTTTGTGTACATTTGTTTAGTAGGTTAGCTATTTTGCATTTCTCCAAGTGCCTACATATACTTTCCTTTGTTGTTTTCCTTGTTATCCATTTTACTTCAAGAGGAGGTTTTGGAAAGGTTCAACCTTGATTTTATATTTAGCTTAGTTTATTAAACCAAAGAAGAGACTCCATACCTAATAGATCAGACAAGGTAAATGGTCTAGGTTATCAAGTATAGAAGGCATGCTGCCCTATGAGTCATTAGAAATGTTGGCCATTTTGGCCCACATACAAGTATTTTGTCTAGATAGAGAGGATGAGAAAAGTTCATAATGAAGCAATGGATTAAAGGTCATAAAAAAGGGGCTAATATTACAAGAACAATTTGAAGAATATGTCTTCATGGTGTCAATATAGTGAGGGATCATGGAATAGGTTTATGTATACCTATGGAGTTCATTTGAGCCTTGAAGGATCAAGCAACAGTTTCAAGAACATGTCCAAAAGATCCTATGGGCTTAAAATCTTGGTCATAACTTAAGAAATATTTAAACTTTTGGCTAAGTGCTAGAATTATTCTTTATTACTTAGGTTTCATGTCTTTTTAAAAAACCCAAAGGAAGTTGTCCACAAGCATAAGTTATAAATGCATAATTATTTTAGAGAAATTGTTCTCACGTATTTGGGTTTCATGTATTTTTAAAAATATAGAAGGAAATTATCTACAACAAAAATCTTGAAGCAATATTTATTTTGGAAAAAGTGCTTGAAATAAAAGTTTAAAGATTAATTAGGGAAGTTATTTTACACAAATCCCATAACAAAAAATATAAGGTAGAATTATTTTAGGGAGATTGCCTTGAAGGTAAAAGCTCGAAGTCATTTTCATCAAACAAATTGTTTGATATAAAATGCCCGATGCAAAATCTCTAATGGAATGGTTTATCCCAAAGAAATTGTTCCAATAGAGTGACATCCATGTAAATGTCAAATAAAGTTATGCTAAAAAACCATTTGAGTATAAAAAGTGATAGTCATGTGAACGTCATTGATAGTTGTGTGGATGTATTTGACATTCATGCAAACATCAAAATAAACCTCATCAACTAACTCTATGGTGTTCAAATTGTGATGCGCATATGAACATCAATGATGGTTTTACAAACATATTTGATGGTCATGTGAATGTCAAACTTAAGACATAGAAAAAATCCATTGTGGTTTCAATTTGGAAATCATGAAAATTAACAAATACGGTCATGGAGACATCAAATGACAGCAACACAAATGTCAAATTTGAGATTCTGAAGTAGTCCTTGGATTTAAAATAGTGGATCTTAATAGGTCTAACAGTTGGTGTCTAATTATATAGATCAAGATTAAAAACACATAAGTAAGTCAAAATGCCAATGATCTTAGAGGTCACCATGTGTCACAAACATGAAAGCAAATAGACTGATAGTGGATCGTAAGTGTAAACATGGGGCAACCAAGTGGCACCAACTCAGATAGAGATTGACAAGTCAAGGGTAGGATCAAAGTTTCTCACTTGATCATATAGATCAATATTGATGGTGTGAGATGAGTCAGTGGGTTGATAATTAGATTTGATTTCAAAAACCAATTAAACAAGGGCAAGCCTAGGACTTTCATAGTTTTTTGACCTAAGCAAAGAAAATATAAAGGAGCCAAGTATAGATAGGATCAAGGTTGAACTAGTGGAACCAAACATTACTATAAGAGCTCCTTATAATAAGTATTTTATACCTAATTTAGATCAAATTTCAACAAATTGTTGAAAAAATAGGACCAGACATCAAGTAGAGCATCATCAACATAAAAACTATAAGAAAACCAACAATTTAAATTGGTTTTCAATCTATAGTAGCCCCATGTTCACATTTTAAAGTAGATGTAAATATATGTAATTATTGGAGGAAAATCCCAAGCCATATTATTAACAAATAACCACCTAAAGTAGACTTGATCATGGTTCTTCCATGCCCATAGATATACAGTTTGTGTCCTTATAGTAAAAGGCATTAATGCAGTGGAGCTCAAAGAGGTTTGTGTAGCCATTCTTGATTGCTTACATTAGAATTCTTAGCCATCCATATTTTTTCTCCACTCTCCTATAGATGTTTCTCATCTCTCTCTCCCTTTTAGCTATATATAGAGGCTTTTAAGCCAAAAAAAATGATCTCTCTATTCCCTCTCTTGGGCATGACTACACTCTATGAAGATTAAGCTTGTAACCTCTTGAGATGCATACAAGATTGTTTTTCAATTTTCATTATTCTGGTATATTGTGTATATGTCAGTTTGATTTACATATATGGTATAAATATCTCACTTTTCAAGTCCTGATCTCACCTAGTTACTAGTTTATCTTGTTATGCAAGTCATCTTTAGTGTTCAAATATCTCTTGATCAAAGCCTACATGTGGATACATTAACTGGTTAGTGTCTTTCATTAGAACTCTCCATCACATCCCTCAACTTTTGATTATTTGGTGAGCCTCTACATGAAATACTAATGCATGAAAAATACATAGAGGTCTGGATCTAGTCTTTTGCTTATCTTATTAGTGTTTAAAAGGAGCTTAGATCAACCATCATTTAGGTGAATCATCATTTTTATCTTAGGTTTCACTTTCAAGTTATCTCTCTCTCCCTTTTCCCTAGTCATTAGTAAGTCTTAGTAGTGGAAATGATATAAAATGATGGATCAGAGGATCTAGCCTCATTAAAAATCCTAGAGGTTTGAAAAATCCCCTTCCTAGCTAGGGTGCAAATCTAGACCTCCAATATGAGTACTACTTTATACAGATGCTGACAACATATTAGACCTACTTGAACTTAGAATGTAATGTCAATAACATGAGCATGTTAAACACTCCTCTTATTGAGATAACTATTTCAACAAGAGTCTTAATCAAATCAACATGCCAATAAAATTTAAGTATAGACCCATTTGTGTAAAGCCTTTTAGTTGGAGACATGTTCAATGCCCTAGATTTCAAAGAATCTCCAATACTTATACACAAATGAATGTGATAAACATAGTGGATAACATGTAAATGTCATCCAACCCAAACTAAAGTGGTTTAACAACACAAACAACTAGCCCACAACTAGTGCCTTTAGTTAACACCATGAGTGGTTATCAATAATAAGGGGTAGGAATTTTTACCTCCCAACCACAACAAGCTACCTCTAATACTCAAACAACTTATTCATCAAGTGTACAATTATAAGGACAAGTAGTCAAGAAATAACTAATGCCTTGCCTAAAATAAATATGAGGAACATTTCTCTACCAAAATAGGTGATGACTAACATTCCACAATAATAAACATAGTCCAATTTACCAATGTAGTAGAAATTTAACATTATACCATGTCAATAGGGGGAAATTAATGTTCCATCTCATCACGTAGTAACAAGTGTACCTATTCAATCATAGACAAACATGCCTTCATAAATGTTTCCCAATAAATAATGTATGTCTATTGGTTAGTGACAAATCTCAAAACTTCAACAAGCATCTACTTCCCAATAAGGGTTCACACAACCAAGAGGTTAAACTATCCCACAAGTACTAGTTATGCAACAATTACATTTTGTTTCAAATTTTCCATAAATTCAATGATAGGGCCTTATTTCACAACAAGTTCCCCTCAATCAGTCAAGTTTGGCTAGTCAACAACAAGTCCCTATTCAACCTCAATAGGCACAATACTTAACCTTGAGCCATATCCTTCCATCTCAACCATATTTTCCCCAAAACTAGGCCTATATACCAAACCCAAACTAGAATATATCAATGTAATGCATGTAATTCTAATAATCAAATCCTAATCCATGAATGCATATTCCTAGTCAATTCCATATCCAAATCAACATTCCATAACAAACCATCCCTCCATTATACCTTGGTCAAAGTAATCCACTTTTTACCTCCCAAGCTCTACCTCAAGCTAATGTTGCCTCCAATTTCTTGGAACAAGAATTACAATAGATAAAGGATATAATTGCCACCATCCAAGCTAAGAAATATACCAAGAAGTTTAAGTTGGATCATGTGTGTTCCTACCCATTCAACATGGAGTATCTACACATACCATTTCCTTGAGGCTACAAACTATAGTTCCCAAAATCTGTCACTCATTTTTGGGACAACATAAGAACTATTTTGGTCCTACAGGCTAAAATTATCTCTTCCCTTCTCAAAAAATTGTTCTGAGCATTCAAATTCTTCATTATTCAAGCTTTTTCAGTTAAGGGAATAGCAAGTTCAATAGGTTAAACATCTTAAACAGGTGAGTTCTCACAAAGGAATAAGTTCCCAACACTTAGGCAATTTCAAGATTGGTTCAATGCCTCGGTTCAATCAAAAATGCTCATTAGCAAGCTTCAAATGAAGGATTGAACCATTAAACCATTGAACTACACTTCCAAAAGGTTCAAAGGTTTAATGGGTTTAAAGGTTCAATGACGTCGGCAAGCTTAAAGAGTTAAGCACTTCAGAAAAAGTTCAAGTTCAATTACTTCAGCAAGTTCAACAGCTTCAAAAGACTTAGCGAAAAGAAGAAAGATTGAACCATTGAACCGTTGAACCTTGAACCAAAAAAGGTTCAAAGGTTCAATGCAGTTGGTTCAAAGAGATTAATTCAAGTAGTCAATTGAATAAGTGGAACAAAAGATTGAAACATTAAACCGTTGAACCAAATTTGGTTCGATCGATCGGTCAAAGGGGTCCCCCAAAACTGAAAGGGCAAGTCCCCTTATGGAGGGCAGTGAACAAAAGGTAGGTGCCCTTGTGGAGGGAAAGGAACATTTGTTCAAAGATCAAAGATAAGGCTAAAAGGGTAAGGTTTCCTTTATACTTTTTATCTGAATAAATTGCCAAGTAAAGGAACTGAAAGAATTCCTTTGGAAAGATTTTATGCAGAAGAATTTCACAAAGGCAAAGGTAAATCCTTTAGACAAATTGTCTAAAAGAATTCCTTCAGACATTTTGCCTGAAGGAATGATCAAAATCCTAGTGAAAAAGTGGCCAAGGCAAGGAAATATTTCCTTCAAAAAAAATGTCTGAAGGAATTCCTTCAGACATTTTGTCCAAAATATTTGAAGGAAAAGGCTACCCAAAGAATCTTGAAGGGCAGGTACCCTTGCGGGGGGCTCTCAACACCTAGAAAATGAACCTTTCTCAAAGATTCAAAGGGACACCTTCCCTTTGGGGTGTTGTAAAGACATAAAGCCGAAGAAATTTTGAGGCTTTAAAAGACTTAGCCAAAACAAAGGATTCTTAGAAAGAGATTGAACCATTGAACCTTGAACCAAAATGGTTCAAAGGTTCAAAGGTTAAAAGAAATCTCCAAGCAAAGGAAGGAATCAAAAGATTCCAAAGACTAGTTTAAAGGGATGGTTCAACCAAAGAGCAAGGAAGCGATTGAACCAAGGAACCAATAAAGATTGCCTGAACCGTTGAACTATTAAACCAATGAACTCTTAGAGGTTCAAAGGTTCATGGTTCAATATGGTTCAAACAACTAGCAACCATTGACGTCCCCATAGATGTCAAATTTAAGGTAATGGAATATCCATTAATTTTCAAATATAGCACAGAACTTGAAGGATGAACCAAGCGACTAGCTAAAAAAGATAGTCTGAGAGCTCCAATTATAGCAGGAAAGAAGAGAAGGCTACATGAGATATTGAAATATCTACGAGATATTTATTTTTAGTAGGTGAAACAATTCACCAAGTAGTCATCTGAGCACACCAAATCAAGGACGTGGCCTATTTTTCTTCCATGAAGTAAAGGCAAAGTGGACAACTATGCAAATAAGAAGGAAAGGACCAGGCAACCTATACTTTGGAGGAGACATATGAGATGAATTGACATGCCACAGTTAAGGCTGATGCACTATTCCAAACATGGCCCCTTGACAGAACTAAAAATGCATTCAAGGCATTGAATACAGCATGGGCCATTCCATGGAACAAAGTGCCAAGCCTTTCTTGGATGCCATATATTGTAATCTCTTGTTGGGTGAAAAAGAGATCTCTCCATTATAGAAGCAAAACTCTGCCCAAATTGAAAGGCGATTACTGAGACTTTGAGCTCAGATTGTTGATCATATTACTTTATCTGAATGAGAAAGCAAGTTACTTTCAGACTTTGTGCTGTCTTGTGTTATTTTAGGAAATTATTCTTACGTCCATTTCCTAAGAGCATTCTTGTTTATTTAATTTAACAAGTAGAACTAGTGGAAGTGATCAGGAAGGTGTCCTGAAGCCAATTATGGAAAGACTTTGTGCTATCACAATTGTCTTCAGTGCATTTTTAGTTTCTTTCTATGTAAAGGATCTTGGGATGACTTTATGCCCCCATTATCCTTCATATTTCACTCTTTGGGTAGTTAAGGTGGAGACTTTGTGTTACACCTCATTCTACTGATTACTGCACCCTTCTTACCTATTGGTTATCCACTAAAAAGAACTCTTGTGCCCTGCTGCAAGACCACTTTTGAAAGAAGAGAAGTGCCTTAAATATTATCACCAAAATTTCTCCTTTGTCTGTGAACATCATCTCTAAAAAAAGAGAGATGGATGGTGTAGTCCTACCCCTGAGTGTTATTTTCTGCTTATATGTAGTATATAGCTCCTCATATTTATAAGGAACCTCCCCTTGATGAGAGGAGAGATTTGTCCACCTTTGATGTGGTCAACCTGCACATTTGGCTAACTAATCTCCCTATGCTATAGTTAAAGAGACCTATTTTGCTCATTAGTTAGTTGGTGACAAAATATTCACCCAATAGTTTTTAGCGACTCCACTGGGAAAGAGCGCATAGTTTGAAGCCTCAAGCTTCAAGATAAAGTAGGGATAGTTCTTTCCCACTTTTATTCTATAATATGGCAACTCCATGCTATACTAAAAGCTAGAGAACCCAAGGTGTTGTTGACCCTATTATTGAGTTGGTGTAGCAGGGCAATTTTGATTTGTTTCCTCCATAACTTCAAGTTCAACGAACCAGGAGTGTTCTTCCTACCCATACCAGGTCACCAACACAACGTAGAGCTTCCTTTTCTACTATTAGCAAAGCTTTGCCTACACATACTCCACCTAGATTTGTCATCCCCACTATTCATAATCAAATCATGATAGCTCAAGGCCCCTAGGGTAACTCTTTTGGTCCACTCAATCTTACTCCACCTCTACATGAGCTACCATGCAGTTCAAGGAAGAATTTCCCCAAATTATTTGGTGATGGGAGAGTTCATCCTGATGAACATATTTCAGCCTTTAGCATAGCCTGTGGTGTGATAGGTGTGGAATATGAAGATGTAGCAGTTAGGATATTTGTGGAAACACTACAAGATGCTACTATAGAATGGTTTTACCATCTATAAGCTCGGTTAGTGACTGACTGAGACACTCTTAAAGCTAAATTTGAAGTTAGGTTCAAGCCTGTAGAAGATGCACATGATTTTCCAGCCCATCTCACATAGATGAAGAAGGAACCTCATGAACCTATGAGGGACTTCATTACCAATTTTGACAAGCTAAGGAACTAGATTCCTATAATTGCTCAGCCAACACCTAAGAACTTTAAATTCTTCTTCATCAACTCATAACTACCTAAAGTGAGTTTTTTGTTGAGATGGGCTGGCCACATAGACCTTGCTATTGCTCAAGATTTGGCTACTGAGGTAGAAGATGACCTTATCTTTGTAAGAAAGATAAGGAGAGATCCTAATAGAGGTAAATCATATTCATCTTTTGAATACTCACCTACAGTCACCACTGATCCAATGGTGCAAAAGTTCGTAAATGAGTTGGTAGCTCTTAGAAAGAAAATGGTGCAAGGGATGTCATCTGCTCCTTCATATAGAGATATACCAAGGAGGACATTCCCTAATCAATCATACTAATGCCATGCTACTAGGAATCAAGGGCAACCAAATCATCTTCCTCCCCCTTAGGGGGAATTGGCCATTGAAGCACCTCCAACCAATTTAGCAGTCATATATCTTGAAGCAAAATCAAATTTCTCCTTCCAGCCTGAGTTGAACCCAAAAGATGATGCTAACCTCTTCACAGAGGGAGAAGAAGAATTATCTAGTGACTCCAACATTGGTTTCCTAAATTACCAAGATGAACCCAAAAGTGAAGGTAAAATAGTTGATGGAACATACGCTATATTCACTTGGGCCCAAAACCAATAAGCCCAACAAGCTGATAAAGAAAGAATAGAGGAGTGACCTCAACCAACAATTTCAATTGCTAAGCGGGGAACCACTCTACCTTTCCAGCTAAAGGACCTAGTGATTTCTAAAAAGGTAAGTACATCAAACATCCCTACACCTTCTACTTCAAATTCATAGACCAGTCCTCCCCCTCCCAAAGACCAAAAGGATGAACTCCCATCCTTTGTTATTAGTTCATTTCAGACATTTGACATAATTGGCCATATAAAGAAAACAAAAATTCAAATGTCTAAATTTGAATTCCTACAATCTAACCTTGAGCAGTTAGATAAGTTGGTTCAATGTGTAAAGAACCAAGCCATCCCTGTATGACAAGCAATTTTGAAAGTAACTCATGATCCCCCCAAGAACACTTCTACCAAGAATAACCTTGTCATTACTCCTGCTACTCTCGAGAGGATTGAACCATTTTATGTCTCCTTACAAATAAATAGACACCAACTGAATAATTATATCATAGATTTTGGTGCATCTGACAATGTCATTCCTAATAAAGTGGTATAATCCCTTAGTTTCACACTAACCAAGACATTTAGGAGATGTTTTTCCATGGAGAACAAACAAGTGACACTACTGGGACAAATCAAGGACACCCAATTTTGATTTGCAACATTCCCAGACGAGAATCAAGATGACTGTCCTAGTGGCCGACATCCTAGCATCATACAACATCCTTCTTGGGTGAAATTTTTGCAAGGACATTGGTGGAAAATTAAGCATGGACCTATCCGAGGTGAGGATCCCAGTCAAAGGTGTTATGCAAAGATTACTCCCTGAGAAGGAAGAAAAATATGTGGTCACTCAAACATCAGTGCCTAAAGCTCAAATTCTATTTAAATATTTAGGCATGGGTAATTACTTTTTATCCATAGAGGAAGTCCATGAGGCATTTGATGAAATTCCTAAATGTGTCAACCTAAAAATTGGTTTAGATGGAACAAAAAAAGGATTGGTGGAGTGCAGTGCAAGTGCAAAAGAATCTCCCCATCCAAATGAAGAAGAATCTAAAGGAAAATTAGTGTCTGATGAGGTATGGATTCTAGAATTTGATGGTAGCTGCTCCTCTACCAGTTTAGGAGCTGGGATTGTGTTGATATCTCCTCAAGGAGATATTTTTACTTCTTCATACAAGTTGAAGTTCAACAACACCAACAACACAACTAAGTACGAATCTCTATTACTTGAATTGAAGGTTGCTCGAGACAAAGGCATCGAACTCCTTCATGCCAAAGGAGATGTTGAACTAGTGGTTTGTCAGGTAAGGAACTTGTATCAAACTAAAAATGAGAGATTGCACCACTACCACAATCTAGTTTGGGATCAAATTGAAAGCTTTGATGCTTTCAACATCTCTGCCATACCTAGGGAATTCAATGACTAAGCTGATGCAGTAGCTATTTCAGCAACTCTCTTGGTTTCTCACCCTAATTTTAAGGGAGATAGGTACACTATTGAATTGGTCTTTCAACCAAGTGTGCCTAAAAATGCCAATCATTGGCAAGTGTTCAATGGTGACAACCAAATCATTACCTTTTTGGAGCAAAAAGATAGCTTTGAATAGCTTTATTTTAAAGGCAGTGAGCCTCAAAAATTTGAACCAGCTCCTGAATCAAGTGCAGACATAGGTGAATAATTCTTACAACTTAAAGAAAATAAAATCCCAAAAGGCATAATTTCCCTTGAGAAGCTGTTTGACAAACATGATAGGTTCATCAAATAACAACAAATGGATTCAAGATCCTCCCAAGAGTTTGATCATATAAATATGGATACCAAAGAAAATCTCAAGATGGTGAACATTGGGAAGTGCTGCACTCAGGAAGAGAAGTTCAAGTTCACTACTCTACTCAACCAGTACATGGATGTCCTAACATACTCCTATGATGATTTGAAGTCACTCAGGCCTGAATAAATTTGCCATAAAATTCCTCTCAAGAGTGACTCAGTACCTTACAAGCAAAAATCTAGGTAGTATAATCCAAAGATATTAGGTACTATTCTGTCTGAAATATAGAAAATGATGAATGCTAGAATAATTTTCCCAATCCATCATTCCACATGGATTGACAACATAGTACCTATGAGGAAGAAGAATGGAAAAATTCACCTCTGTGTGGACTTCAAAAATTTAAATCAATCATCCTTAAAGGATAACTATCCTTTGCCCATCATGGATCAATTATTTTAGATAGTGAGTGGTTCAAAAATGTTATCAATACTAAATGGCTTTTCAAAATACAATAAAGTTGAAGTTAGTGAAGTAAACCAGCACAAGACTGCCTTTACCACACCTTGGGGCACCTTTGCTTATCAAAGAATGCCATTTGGCTTGATAAATGTTGGCACCACTTTTTAGAGAGAAATGGACCTTAATTTCAAAAATGAAATGGGTAAGTTAATTATAGTGTACCTAGATGATTTAATAGTCTTTTCCAAGCATCATCCTGATCATGTGCACCATTTGCAACAAGTGCTGAAATGTTGCTGCCAGAATGGCATTTCTCTAAATCTTAAGAAGTATGCTTTTGGAGTAACATAAGGGAAACGTATCGGGTACATTGTATCCTAAGAAGGCATAAAGATTGACTCAGACAGAGTCAAGTCCATCCAAGAACTTGCTCTACCCACAAATAAGACTGTAGTTCACTCTTTCTTTGGAAAGGTTAATTTTTTATGAAGGTTCATCCCTGAGTTCGCTGAGAAGACTCACCACATTATGAACATGATGAAGGGCAAAGCTAATTTTTAGTGGACTACAGAAGGCAAGTCAGCATTTGAAGACATCAAGACAACTATTTCCCATGCCCCAATTCTAGTTTGTTTGGATTATACCAAGGATTTCACAGTGTATAGTTATGCTTCTAAACACACACTTTTAGCAATTTTGGTTCAATAGAACAAAGAAGGTATGGAATCTCCCATTTCTTTCATGAGATTTCCTCTCAAAGCTCATGAGCTGAAGTACTCAAACATGGAGAAGCATGCTTATGCAGTGGTAAAGGTAGTGAAGCATTTCCACTTTTACATCCTGAATTCACACACTACTACCCTAGTTCTTGACACCTCAGTCAAATCCATATTAACTTAGCAAGAGTTTGGAATGAAAAGAGGCAATTGGATAGCAAAAAATCCAAGAGTTTGATCTAGTCATCAATCCAATGAAGCTGGTGTGGGGAAGGGGCCTATGCTAATTGATTACTGACAATAGACCAAAAGAAACAGAGCATGGAGAAGAAGAAATTGAAGACACACCAATAGTCCTCTTTGTCTCCACCATGAATGAGTGGTATTCAAGTATTGCTCATTTCCTTACTTATGGTGAGTGTCCTACTCACCTGTCTTGTAAAGAGAGGAGGACTGTCAAGTTAAAATCTACCAATTTTATCCTGTGGGACAATGGCCTATATAAGAGGAACCTTGATGGAGTGTTCCTTTGTTGCATGGATAAAGAGTAGCAGAACCAACTTTTGAAGTCTTTCCATAATATAGCCTATGGAGGACATTTTTTTGCTCTTGTAACTACCCATAAGTTTCTGTGAGCCAGGTATTATTGGCTTACTCTATTTCAAGATGCATACGAATGGGTACAAAGATGTGAACTATGCCAATAGTTCATTAGAAGACCCAAATTAACTACTCTTCCTCTTAAGACAGTGGTGATAGAAGAACCATTTCAGCAATGGGGAATCAATTTCATTGGTGATGTAAACCCATATTCAAGTGCTAGACATGATTATGTCCTCACAACCACATATTACTTCACCAAGTGGGTGGAAGCTATTCCAACCAAGCATGCTACTTCAGAATTAGTGTGTAATTTCCTCAAAGAGAACATCATTTCTAAGTTTGGGGTCCCAACCAAGATTGTCACAGACAACGCAACTTGTTTATCTTCCCAAGAGATTACTCATTTCTATTTTTACTATGGGATTACCCTCTCCCACTCTTCTAATTATTTTCCACAAGGGAATGGCCAAGCTAAATCAAGCAACAAGAACCTAGTGAGTATCATCAAGAAGCTGGTAGATGACAACCAATGAACATGGCATAAAGCATTGGTTGATGCTTTTTGGGAAACCATATTTACACTGAAGAGGGAAATTGGTATGTCACCTTTCCAACTTCTTTATGGTCTCAATGCTAAAATACCAATCACCCTAGAATTGTTAGCATTGAAATTAGCCAAGTAGTCGAAGACTAGACGTATGAAAGCTCCATCAATAAGAGGATCATGTGCTTGATTGAGCTGAATGAGCAGGGAACTATGGTGGTGAACTAGATTATTACTCATCAAACTTTGATGAATCAGCTCTTCAACCAAAAAGCAAAAAACTATGATTTCCAGATTGTAGATCAAGTCCTGTTGTGGGACAAGAGAAGAGAACCAAAGGGAATGCATGGGAAATTTGACTCCCTTTAGAGAGGCCCATTTACTATCCATCAACTCAATGGTGAAAATAGTTTTTTATTGAAATATCAAGATGGCATGCCCTTTTCTCTACCTCACAATGGGCAACATTTGAAGCACTTCAATTCTTGAAGTATCAAATAAGTTCACTTGTACATATGTATATTTTTATAGTCTTTGGTTCTATTTTGTGTTGTTCATTTTCATTTTTGATGCCTTTCTTTTTTAGGGTAGCATGACTCTATAGCCCAATAGCATACTTTAAATCATTAGATATTTTGGTTTCTACTCCCCTCAGCTATTTCAAAGTTTTCAACTAAAGGAAGTTCCCCGACTGGAGCCAACTGTTGTTCCCAAAATTTGTCACTCATTTTTAGGACAACATAAGAAATATTTTTGTCTTATAGGCCAAAATTCTCTCTTCCCTTCTCAAAAAATTGTTTTGAGCATTCAAATTCTTCATTATTCAATCTTTTTTAGTTAAGGGACTAGCAGGTTCAACATGCTCAATGACTTCAACAGGGGAGTTCTCACAAAGGAACAAGTTCCCAACACTTAGGCAATTTCAAGATTAGTTTAATGCCTCAGTTCAATAAAAAATGTTCATTAGCAAGCTTTAAATGAAGGATTGAACCATTAAACCATTGAACCATTGAACCACACATCCAAAAGGTTCAAATTTTCAACAGGTTTAAAGGTTTAACGACGTCAGCAAGCTTAAAGAGTTAAGCACTTTGGCAAAAGTTCAAGTTCAACTGCTTTGGCAAGTTTAATGACTTCAAAAGACTTAGAAAAAAGAAGAAATATTGAACCATTGAACCATTAAACCTTGAATGAAAAAAGGTTCAAAGGTTCAATGTGGTAGTTCAAAAATATTCGTTCAAGTGGTCAATTGAATGAGCAGAATAAAAGATTGAACCGTTGAACTGTTGAACCAAAGTTGGTTCAATTGGTCAGTTCAAAGGGGTCCCCTAAAACCAAAAGGGAAAGTTCCCTTATAGAGGGTAGTGAATAAAAGGTAGGTTCCCTTGTAGAGGGTAGGGAACATTTTTTCAAAGATCAAAGAAAAGGCTGAAAGGTTAAGGTTTCCTTTAGAATTTTTATTCAAAGAAATTGCCAAGTAAAAGAACTGAAAGAATTTATTTAGAAAGATTTTTCATGGAAGAAGTTCACAAAGGCAAAGGCAAATCCTTCAGACAAATTTTCTGAAGGAATTCCTTCAGACATTTTTCCCAAAGGAATGATCAAAATCCCAGTGAAAAGTAGCCAAGGCAAGGAAAGATTTCCTTCAGATAAAATGTCCAAAGGAATTACTTCAAACATTTTGTCCAAAGGATTTGAAGGAAAAGGCCACCCAAAGAATGTGGAAGGGCAGGTACCCTTGTGGGGGGCTCTCAGCAACTATAAAATGGACCTTTATCAAATAATTGAAGGGACACCTTCCCTTTGAGGTGTTCCAAAGACATAAAGTCAAAGGAATTTTGAGGCTTTAAAAGACTTAGCCAAAACAAAGGATTCTCAGAAAGAGATTGAACCGTTAAACCTTGAACCAAAATGGTTCAAAGGTTCAAAGAAAGCTCTAAGCAAATGAAGGAAGTGGAAGATTCTAGAGACCAGTTCAAAGGGATGGTTCAACCAAAGAGCAAGGAAGCGATTGAACCAAGGAACCGATAAAGACCACCTTAACCATTGAACTATTGAACCAATGAACTATCAAAGGTTTAAAGGTTCATGGTTCAATATGTTTCAAACAACTAGCAACCATTGACATCCCCATAGACATCAAATTTAAGGTAATGGAATATCCATTAATTTTCAAATATAGCATAGAACTTAAAGGATGAACCAAGTAACCAGCTGAAAAAGATAGACCGAGAGCTCTAATTGTAGTAAGAAAGAAGAGAAGGCTACATGAGATATTAAAATATCTACAAGAGATTTGTTTTTAGTAGGTGAAACAGTTCACCAAGTAGTCAACTAAGCACACCAAATCAAGGATGTGGCCTATTTTTCTTCCATGAAGTAAAGGCAAAGTGGACAACTATGCAAATAAGAAGGAAAGGACTAGGAAACCTATACTTTGGAGGAGACATATGAGATGAATTGGCACACCATAGTTAAGGCTGATGCACTATTCCAAACATGGCCCCTTGATAGAACTAAAAATGCATTGAAGGCATTAAATGCAACATGGGTCATTTCATGGAACAAAGTGCCAAGCCTTTCTCAGCTGCCATATATTGTAATCTCTTGTTGTGTGTAAAAGAGATCTCTCCATTATAGAAGTAAAACTCTGCCCAAATTGAAAGGCGATTACTGAGACTTTGAGCTCAGATTGTTGATCATATTACTTTATCTAAATGAGAAAGCAAGTTACTTTTAGAATTTGTACTATTATAGCTTGTGTTATTTTAGGAAATTATTCTTATATCCATTTCCTAGGAGCATTCTTGTTTATTTAATTTAACAAGCAGAACTAGTGGAAGTAATCAGGAAGGTGTCCTGAAGCCAATTGTGGAAAGATTTTGTGTTGTTATAATTGTTTTCAGTGTGTTTTTAGTTTCTTTCTATGTAAAGGATCTTGGGACAACTTTTTGGCCCCATTATCCTTTGTATTTCACTCTTTGGGTAGTTGAGGTGGAGACTTTGTGTTACACCTCATTCTACTGATTACTGTGCCCTTGTTACCTATTGGTTACCCACTAGAAAGAACTCCTGTGCCCTGCTACAAGACCACTTCTAAAAGAAGACAAGTGCCTTCAATATTATCACCAAGATTTCTCCTTTGTCTATGAACATCATCTCTAACAAAAGAGAGATGGATGGTGTATTCCTACCCCTGAGTGTTATTTTCTGCTTATATATATAGTATATAGCTCCTCATATTTATAAGGAACCTCCCCTTAATGAGAGGAGAGATTTGTCCACCTATGATGTGGTAAACCTACACATTTGGCTAACCAATCTCCCTATGCTATGGTTGAAGAGACTTATTTTTCTCATCAGTTAGTTGGTGACAAAATATTCACCCAATACAAACTACCAAATTTTGACACATACAAGGGTAAAGGAGACCCTGAGGCCTATTTTAAAAAAATCTTTATTGCTTGCCAGCCAATGACACATAATGAGATATACCTCCTACTTTTGTTTCCTTAGAGTCTAGTAGGACAAGATTTGGAGTGGTTCCTAAAATTACTAAAAAACTTATTATCTAATTTTTATGAGCTTTTAGACAAGTTTGTGCAACATTTCTCCTACAATCTTGAACATGAGATTTTTTTGGTCAATTTGAATCAAGCCAAATAGAAGGCTGGTAAAATATTTATAGGCTATTTATAATGATGGAGAGCCCTTGCTAGTCATTTTACTCATAGTCTACTAGAAAGGAAATTAGCCATTGTGTTCACCAAAAAAATGTATAGTAAGATTTCTTACCATTTAGAGCTACAATGTGGACATACTTTCAATAAATCATTGACAAAGGTTTGTTGATAAAAAAGTCCCTCAATAAAAAAGGGATTATCAAGATTACTTTGTCAAATCAGAATCAAAACCAAGGAAATGGCCAAAATCAAAACCACAACCAAGTCCAAATGCAAGCATTGGCACCAACCTAGACTAATAATTATGAAAAATCCAAGTAATTTAACTGCAATAATAATGTTGTTAGGAATGGAGTAACCAAGTCACAATATATCTAAATGGTGCAAACACCATCTAATTAGCTTATGCCACAAATGTAAATTATTACAAACCAACAACCTATTCAGTAAGTGGTCTTTATCCTAAACTAGTTCAACAAATACAACAACCATTACCTTTGCAAAACCCCTCCTCCAAGGCAAAATGGGCCTACACACCAAGTTTTTAGTGACCTTGGGGATCCTATTAAAGCCTATTTGGTAAATTATCCACCTCTAATCTGATTAGTTGGCCCATTTTGAAGAACTATCACTAGGGAATTCCTTATCTAGATTGGTATAAATATAATGAGTTTTGTGAATATCATCAAGTTAATGGGCATAATCTTTGCCATTATGTGTAGATCAAATACCTAATTCAAAACATGTTTGAAAATGGGGAGATAACATTAGATAGTGGATATTTTACATCTAATCAAAACCTGTGTATTTATCAAAACCCTTTTCCACAACATAATAACAACCAACAACAATAGCAACAAAGGCTATAAAAACATCAATACCAATAGTAACAGTATCAATAATTGAGACAATAAAAACAATACCAATAACAATAGAATAAACATCATCCAAATGGATGGAACCAAGTCTAGAAGGATGCCAACAACCAATAGACTTACCATGCAATTGCACTTGACTATAATAAAGTTGTAGGCCATATTATGGGAGTTTGAATTTCCATGATCTCCATAATTCCATGACCAAGTATTAACCAAACATGACCATTGATAATCAATTCCAACCAACCAACCTATACCAATGATTCTTCTTTGACTTGAGACTATATACAAGCATACTAATAAACATGGATTGCTACTTTTGGACCTTACACTGATAACTCATCATTAACCTATGACCACATATAAGTTCATTGACAATCAAGACTTATCTTATCTGAACTTTTACCACTATTATATGGTAGAAACAATGGTCTTATATCTTATCTTGAGTGTGTAATCATAAATCAACATTCCAAGATTACCATCCTAGACCCACATCCATTTGCCACTCCACCCATCCAATATACCATTATGGATAAGAACAAGCCATTTAAAAAATATGAATGACAAGATGTTTGATATTTTTGAATAACTTTAGAAGATGCCTATACAAATTTTCATTTTGGATTTGTTGTGTACATCTACCATCCATAAGAACATCTTCATAGAGTTCCTTGGCCAATCACAAGTTCCAAAAGACATAACTTTAGATAAATTCCAAGATTTGATTGGACATATAGCCCTAGGTCATCAGTTATATTTTGACCAAAGTGATATGCCATCCCTTGGCCCTCTCCATAATAATCCATTATACATTAAATTTATCATCATATGGCACAAAGTAAAGTGTGTCCTTATTGATAATGGATAAATCCTAAATATTATGTCTCTAAATATCATCAAGCATCTTGGATACACAACAATAAATATCCAACTAGAAAATATCATAGTCAAAGCCTATGATAATGAAGATCAATAATCACAAGGCACTATCAACTTGCTAGTTATCATTGGGCCTTTGACACACGATACATTATGCCATGTGTTATACCTAGATCTATCATATAATTTTCTTTTAGATAGACCTTAGATACATGAGATTCATGTAATACCTTCCACATTACATCAGTAGACCAAATTCTCTCATTGTGGTATGGAGGTCACCATTCATGGAGATTTTTAGCCCTACAAACATTGCAAGCATTTGGAGGTTGAGTACAAAAGCTATAACTACCATTTTGGATTAAACCTAATTCCTAAAAAGGATAAAGGGAAATAAATTATTGTTGATTTTATAGAGGCCAATTATATTTACCCAGATACCCTTAATTCATCTTCACACATGCCACCTCTTAAAATATCCAATCATTTTACCATCATGGCTAAAGGCCTAAGAGAATATTTGATCCACGATATGTTCCACATTGATAAGCTTCCATAGAAACCAAAGTCCTATCAAATACCTAAAGTTAAACCACCTTGCATGGAATGGTAGTGGAAGGGAAAAAGAAAAACTACGTAGTTAAGATCCTATCATTTTCACACTGGCCACTAGTTAGGAATAAGACCCACTTGTGGATGATGAATCTTGGTTGTACAATGACAAACTGGATGATTGTTACAAGAATTCAAAATACCCTATTTCTAATAGGATTATGGGAAGCATTCCTATGAAGGAGGAGGTCTTAAACCAAATCAACATGGAACACTTGAGCCAATTTCTACCACTCAATATAAAGGAACCTATGGTCTCAAATTTAAACTACTTGGGGGTGACCCCACGTACATTATTCATGTTCTAATTCTAATGACTAGTGATGATGCTACTAAGAATAAATTAGAGTCTAATCATAGACCTTATGAAGACCTAACAAATACTAATCTATTTGACACTTATGTCATTTTTACCCTTTCATGAGTTATTCTCCACAATCCACTTCCTCTTTATCACCCTTAACTTATAGCCTGGGACCAACAAGAATCCATAGTGCCTATAAATGAGTCTAAGAATACTGAGGCATTTTATGATTTTCTAAGCCTAAGAGATAATATTCCATATTCCATTTGGAGATCATAAATAAGGGTTCTTAATCAAATTAGATCATGTAGCATATTTTGGAGAATGGGTGAACACCCTTAGCCATAAAAAATTAAATAAAACATTAAGGTCCCAAAGTGAAAACATCTTTGAGGCACTTTTGGACCAGGTAGAAGTAAAGAGAAAGACTAATCTTATGGTGAAAACCTATTTCAAGTAGCATTAGATGGGGGTGTTCAACCTTCCTCAAGCATAGCTCAAGAGACCACCAATAATTAACTTGCATATGGGTCCAAATTCAGTTTAGTAGAATAACATGCCTTTGACATAATAATTCAATAGTTTACAATAGTATTTATCATATGGCCATACTTACCATTAGGAGATTTAGACTCATATTACCTAGGAGAACTTGAAGAGCCAATCCAAATAGAGGACTCTACTATTGTAAGCTAATTTTAATCTTTGCCAACCATTCAAGATGATGGTTTGACTCTTTTGATGGAGTGTACTATGAAGACTCTCTTGTTGAAGCTCCTCTTATAGATATAGAACCTATAACATTCCAATTCCTACATGAGTCCATTATGACTATCATTAAAACACCTCTTAAGGAACAACACTGGAAGCTATATTTTTATGGATCATTCATAACTCATGGATCAGAGATAGGCCTTTTATTAATTACACCACAAGGGGATATTATCCCTCAATTATTCCATATCAACATTCCTTTTATGAACAACATGTCTAAATATTAAGAACTTATTGCAGGGCTTCAATAGGTAGTGCAATGGAAAGTTAAACATCTCAAGATTTATGTTGATTCTTGGTTAATCATCAATAAAGTCAAAAACCACTTTTAAACCAAAGATGACAAGCTAGTGCCATACAAATCCATGGTCTATGCTCTTAAAAAATAGATTATTGATGTATAATTAGAACACATACCAAGGGTCAATAACAAAACAATAGATGCCATGGCCACCATTGGCTCTTTGATTCATCATCTAGATAAATCAAAAGAATATCAATTCCTTATTGAAAATCTTCTAGTGTCAGCTCATGAACCTGTTATCACTCTGGAGAGCACCCTACTTGAAGATGTGTAAAACACACCCTCACTCCAAATAATACAATTAGATCTTCTCAGAGTGTGGGTGGCTTTGTATTGAGAAGAACCTCTAGAGAGGGCTAGTTCCCTTAAGATTTATCTCTAAAACTAATATAATCTTGAATTTTTGGGAGAAAAGGGAGAATGAAAATGAAATGATAAATCCTATTTAATAGAGTGATTCACTTAAATGATTGGTATTATCTAAAAGCTTTCTAAAACTAAGTAAGACACACATATGAATCTAAAATAAAACTCTATATTCAACTTTGAACATTAGTGTTTCAAAAGAAGACCTAAAAGAATTTTGCAAAGCAAATTCAAATCCTAGCTCTTCTAATGACATTTAGAGGATGATATTTTCATAGTAGGTGTGGAAAGGACCTAAAAAAGGGTAAATATATGCCACTTGTGTGATGGTACATAGTCAAATTACACTCTATTCTGATCAAAAATCATATGTAAAAGGATATTCTATTTGATAAAATGGTGTTAATTATAATTTCTTCTCTACCTTTAGAATTATGAAAAATGTCTTAAAAAAACTAATAAATATGTCTAAAAGCTTAACCTAAAGCTAATGTGGAATGGAAAAGAGAAGGATTAGTCTTCTTTGAGTTAAATTAAGACTAAAATCCTTTTAAAATATTAATTAAAGGCTTTAAAATCTTCCAAGTCTTCAAAAAATGCATGTTCTTCATTTTTTGGCATAAAATTGAGAAGTGGTGGGCCCATGTTGACTCATCAACCTTACCTACATGAAAATCACACCATAAATTGGAAGATAAATCCATATTAAAAGTGATTTTAAGTTATTTAATGTTAGTATCTTGCATGAAAATCATGGGACATGCATGAAACTAGTCAACAGAAGAGATTTGATCCATAAGGACTAGTTAACTCAACTTGAGCTCACTTGCACGAATTAGAACTTGTGGATTGACGTGAAAATGATATATTCACTTAAAAAATAGATATGTCATGTGTTAACTCCAAAATTAATTCATTTTATATATTTTCAATGCCATTCTTTAAGTTGATTGTTTGACCAACTAGGCCTATTAGACCAAATAAGCCTAAAAGCTAATATGTGCATTTGAACTCCATTAAACTTGCAACAAGATGCCATAAAACCTAAAAAAAATGAAATAGACTTGGAACAACTTTACTCATCACAAGATATTTGATTTTTATGACAAAGCATATTAGATTTAACAAAGATATTGAGAAATAGAATTGACAAACATAAAAAATAATACATGAGAGGCCTATTAAATAGGCAAAAAGAGCCACCCAAGAAAATAGGGGGTGGAAGCAACCATAAGCATTCGGTAGTGTAAAATAGCTAAGCCCATGAAACCTACCTATCTAAGTGGTTAAGACCAATATAATCATAAGCATATGAAATATGCCTTAGTAAATAGCCTAAGGTAACACAATAATATGCTAATACCCTCCCTTAATGACTAAACTAGAAACAAGACCAAGTTTATCCCTAAATTTTCTAAACTTGTGTAAACCAAGTGGTTTGGTCATTATATTAACTGGTTGCTCTATAGTGGGGCAGTAGAAGAGATTGATGTCTTCATTTGTAACCAAATTTTAGATGTAATGATGGTGAACCTCAATGTGTTTGGTCCTAGAATGGAATACCAGATTATTCACCATCTTCAAAAAACTCTGATTTTCACAAAAAATTGAAGTAGGCTTTGATGACTCAAACTGAAGATCCTCCAAGATTTTATTTATCCACATAGTTTCACAACTTGCACTGACCACAACTTTATGCTCTACTTATATTGAAGATAATTCCACTATAGTTTGTAGTTTTCTCTATCATGAGAAAACTCCTAATCCAAGAGTGAAAACATTCCCTATTGTAGATTTTCTTGAATCTACTGATGTTTCCCAATTAGAGTCAAAATATCCTAAAAGCTCAAAATCTATAGACTTTTTATACAATATGCCAAAGTCAAGAGTACCTTTGACATATATTAATACCCATTTTTTAGCTAACCAATGTAATTCCTATGCTTTAGACATGAAGTGAGATAGAAAACTCATTGTAAAATAAATATCCGATCTAGTGGTAGTGAGGTAAATGAGACTACCCACTAGTTGCCAATACACTATTTCATTGACTGAAGGTGAATTGGTGTCAATTGAAATTTTAGCTCCAACTTCCATAGGTGTGTGAGTTGGATTAAAATTTATCATTCTAAACCTTTACAACAATGATTTGGCATACTTACTCTTTGACATGAATACAACACAATCACCTTGACAAAAGTCAACACCTAAATAGTATTTCAATAGTCCTAAGTCTATCATGTCAAAAGTAAAACAAATATTAGCCTTCATCTATTGAATGAGACAAGCACTTACTCTTCAGTGATGGGGATATCATCAACATATACAATGAGAATCAAGATATCATCATTATAAAACTTTACATAGATAGTTGGTTTAGAGTTACACCTTTTGAAACTAGACTCCCTAAGGTATGTATCTATCTTCACATACCAGGATTGAGGAGCCTGTTTCAGCCCATACAAGGACTTGATCAACCTAAAAACAATATGTTACTTATCAAGAACCTACAAACCCTATGGCTAAACCATGCAGACTTCTTCCTTCAAATCTCCATTCAAGAAAACACTCTTAACATCCATTTGGTGCATCTACCATCCAAACTGAGCAAAAATAACAACAATCAAATAAAAAGTTACCATCTTTGTAGTTGGAGAAAAAGTCTCCTCATAAACAACCCATTCCTCTTGTGCATAACCTTTTATAAAAATTTTGTCTTTGTGTTTGTCCAAGGAACTATTTACTTTGTATTTTACCTTGTAAATCTATTTATAACCAATGGATTTCTTTCCTAGTGGTAGCTCCATGAGCTCTTAAGTCCTATTTTTCATCAAGGAATCATATTATAATTGCATGAATAATTCCCACTCATGATTCCCTTTTTCCTCTAAAAAATAATTAGGCTCAAGAACACGTGAAATAGTAGTTGTTAGAGCAAAATTTTCATGTTCACCTCTATTACCAAACTACTTTCCTAATCTCAATCTTCTTCCTTCAACACCCTGTGATAAGTCTCCCTCTTTTAGTTCTTCCATAGTGGTAGAAAACCACTTTGGATTCTTTGGTTGTTCTATTGGAACCTCAAAATGACCTGCATCAATTCCCTCCCTAGAATGTGACTCCACTGATGAACTAAAATCTTACTCAACTTTCACACCATAACTTTTAATAGAATCAGTAGAAGAAAATAATGACTCAATATCTAAAACTATACTAGTTGCTATGAAGTATGACATTTGTTTATTTATTATGACATCTCTATTTACCACAAACTTTATTAGTAGACACATCAAGTAATATGTATGCCTTTGACTACTCACTGTACCCAACAAACATGCATGCTTTACTTTTTGGATCCAAGTTACTTCTCTTTTGACTAGGAATAATTGCAAAAGCTACACAACCAAAAATTCAAAAATCACTTACATCTAGAGTTTGACCTGACCAAGCCTCCTCTAGAGTCATATTATCTAATTATTTTTCAGGACTTCTATTGAGGATGTACACCATTGTATTCACTGCTTCTACCCAATATCTATATGGGACATTTCTTCTTTGGACCATATAGTGATCCATGTCCATCATCATCATATTTTGCCTTTTCAAAACTCTAGTTTGTTGTGGAGTGTAAGGGGTAGTATATTGTTTGTCTATGCCTTCAGTGGCAAAAAAATCGTTGAATAATTTTGAGATGAACTCACCCCCATTATCCATTTTAAGATATTTCACTAACCTTCTCACCTATTTTTCAGCCATAGCTTTCCAAGTAAGGAAGTTAGAAAAACAATCAAATTTATTCACTAGAAAGTATACCCACTTTTTCTTAGATAAACCATCAACTAACAATAGAAAATAATGAGCTCCAAAAAGGGTAGGTGTCTGCATTAGACCATGAAAATCTACATGAACCAAATCTAATACTCCCTTAGCTCTTGAAGCTTTACCAACATCAAATGAATGTCTAACTTGCTTCCCCAACTGACATCTAGTACATACATGATGACTATATCAAATAGAAGGAATCCCCTTAACCATCTTAATCTTGATCAATATAGTTAAATACTAGAAATTCAAATGCCCATACCTTTCATGAAAGAGTGAACTTTTGCTATCAACCGCTACAAGTGAACTTTTCTTTACTCTCTGTGGATATACAAGCTTATACAAGGCTTTCTCACCAATCCCAATAGAAATAATATTGTTATCTCTAGTAGTGACTAAACACTATTGTCCTTGAAAATTTACAATAAAATTAGAGTTTCTAGTGATCTCACGAATGGAAAGCAATTTTTTTTTCATGTCTGGCACATACCTAACATTATTAAATGTATATCAGATAGTACCATCAAATCTTATTTGATCATTACCATATCCTATCACAAAACAAGTCCTACCATCTCCCAAAGATATAGATTCATTATTACTATTATTTTCAACAAAATCCACATACCTATCCTTATAACATGTATAATGGTGAGATGCCCCTGAATCAAAGTACTAAACTTGATCCATCATATAATTACCACTAGAATCCATGAAAGCAAAATCAATAGATGATTCCTCACCTTCACCTTCAGTTACATTCTCATGATGAGATTTCTTTATATGGTTAGCCATATCTTATTATCTTTTTCTATAAGATTTATTAAAGTGACCAGGTTACTTACAGTAAAAACATTTCCACTTAGATCTTTTATTAGAACCACTTACTTGTGAAGTTTTTATCAGAGAACTAGTATTTTTACCAAATTGCTTACCCTGTCCCTTGATGAAGAATGCACTCTCTATAGAGTAAATGTAGACAACATAGTATGCTCCTACCACCCTTTCCTCTACAATAGCAATGTGGACAACTTTTTAAACTCCAAAGTCTGTGTCTCAACAATCATGTGTAAGGACTCCAAAAATGATTTAAATGAAGGTGGAATATTCTATATAACTAGATCAATCAAATCTTACTCATCATCAAGCTTCTAAAAAACCTTCAATTGATCACTGATATCCTTGATCTACCAAAAAAAACTCATAAATGGAACCACCTTCCTGCATCTTAGTAGAAAACAATAAATTCTTAAAATATAATACCCTATCGACTTCAAAAGCTTGGTATTTAGAAGTAAGATTAGTCATAAAACTAATGCAATGGTTTTATTTCTAACCTCTAAGATTAGATTATCTACTACCAACAATTTTAAAAACATAAGATCTTCCCAATGATGTTTATCATAGTCATCATAACTAGTGATAGGCCTTTTCTCTTTACCAAGCACTATTTAATCAGGGTTCTGATATTCACATATCATTAAAACCTTATGATTACATAAACTAAAATTTTTGCGTATCAATTTTTATGAATTTAGCAACAAGAGGTGTTGTAAACTAGCCATTTGGACCTAGTTTTTCCAAAAAATGAAAATATCAAGAAAACTATAATAAATTTACAAAAATTCCTTCTACCCACTGATTCAAATCATAAACTAGTCAATACCTCATTTTTTCAATAAAAAACACTACATTGTTTGGGAAATTTTAAAATTTTCATCTTTAAAAACACTAAAAAATGGACAAAAATAATTAAACCAAGAGATCTACAAATCCAATTTCAAAAATTCCTTCTCCATCAACATCCAGATCAAAAACCCAAAAAATGGTGAAATTTTCACCTTCCAAAACTTTTTAAAAATAATTCATCACCAGTAGGTTCCCAATAACCCTTATAAGCTAAAGTTTTGATTTATTTCAATCAAAAAATTAAAATTAATTGAAATAATAAAAATTTAGACTAAAATTTTCATAAAAAAATCAACTAATCAAAAAATTGGCCTACCTGTAAAACTTTAGATGCAGATTCTAGGAGAAATACTTAGCCAAAATGAATTTCATCACTTCCTATCATCTCCTCTAAAAAAATAGAAATTTTTAGAGCCCTCACACACCAAAAATAGTTCCCAAATGAAAATATTGTCTCTTCCCCAAAACATACTAAAATTATTAACCAAAAAACTTCAAATGCATTTTTCAAACAAAATACTCAGAAAAATTTAATTTTGTATGATCCAGCAAATGAATTTTGAGCCAGAGAATTTTATAGAAACAAGAATCATAAAAAAATAATGCTCAAATGATTTTTTTGGAATTTTTCTCCATGTTAATTGGCTGGTCACAAGAAAAAATAAATAAATTTCTCCGTCTCATGGCTCTCCACTAGGTGCTTCACGTTCCTCCCTGACAAGACCATCCTCTCTTGCTTCATAGGCTTCCTCCCAAGCTTCCTAAACCAGAAGCTTTGATTACCATATTAGATTTAGAAAATAAATTGAGAAATGGACTTAAACAACATACAAAACAATACATGAGAGGCCTATTGAATAGGCAAAAAGAGCCACCTGAGAAAATAGGGGGTGGGAGCAACCATAAGCATCAGGTAGTGTAAAATAGCTAAGTCTGTGAAACTTACCTACCTAAGTGGTTAAAACCACTATAACCATAATCATATGAAATATACCTTAGAAAATAGCCTAAGGTAAGATAATAATATGCTAATGAAATACTCACCATTCAATCAATAGGGTTGACTAAGCCTATTTTTCTCTATTTTCCTATATACTAGTCATTTTGATTAAGCTAGTTGGGACAATTTCAAGATGATTTATTACTAAATTAAGACTTGAGGATGAATAAAAAGTCTTAGGATTTGATCTCTATTGATTATATTTAATTGAACTATCTTGACCTTCATTTACATGATTTTTTCACAAAAAAACATGATTTTTGCCCTCATCCATATAGATCCATGCATAAAATTAAAATATATGGAATCTTATAAGAGTGTAATTGACATTTGAAAATATTTTAGGTTGATCCATGATGATTTGATGGCAATAAAATCAAATTTTTGTAAAAATATTTTTTTAAGGGCTTAGGAGGGTTTTAAAACTGAATCTTCAAAATGATGGTTCATGAAGTATAGACCTCCAAATCCCAAAATATTGAAATTTATGTTTATCAAAGTAACCCCCCTAACATACCTAAAAATATTGGGTTCCCATGCAAAATATATGAAAAGTTGTCATGTGGAGAAATTTGCATATGGGGTTTTGACTACATTCTAGGTTGCCTACACTCTTAAAAATTGTTCATGAATTATAATTAAATATGGGTCCTCAAATTATATTAAGAGAATTTGGCCAAACTCCACATGTGGTGAAAGATATGAACATTTGAATAGGAGGCTTGGAAGGGTGCCTAGAACTGTAAAAAGTGAAAAATTCACCAAAATGAAAATAAATCTTCACCTAATTCCCAATTCCTAAAAATATCATCATGGGGTCTATACCATGCTATCAAAATACTCTAAAAACATGTTTTTCTTGAAAATTCAAAAAACCTCTTTTTAGCCTATATGCCTATTTACTTGTAAAATCCTGTATGAGCATGTTTTTCTTAAAATTTGGAGTTGTGACATCTTAAAATACCTTATTATGTTTTAAAAACATTATAACATGATTTTTAAACTTTTACCTAGGCTTAGAAACCTATGTGGCACTCCAGAATGATGCTTACTCTAATGGTGATCTCCAACAAACATGCTAAGGACTGTTACAAAATAATAAGTATCTCCACTTTTAAAATGGACATAAAACTTTTTTATAATGTTACTCATGTCATGATGATCTTTTGTACAAAATTTGAGGTCTTGAAACCACTTGTAGCTCACCAAAAGCTCAATTTTCTCTTAAAATTGACCCTTGTACATGGATTGTCTGCATATTTGAACTTGACAATGCGCTTTTAAAAAGACAATGACCCATTTAAAATAAATTTTTGATGTTTTTTTTACCAAAATTAGTTATTTTAGGTACAATTCCTTGGTTTGAATAGCTATAAAGGGTTAATGATCAGTTTTAGGAAAGTTTCATATGATAGGGATAGTAATTTGACCTTGACAAGTCAAATTACTAACAAAACCTTCAAACATCACAATGATATATAATATTGTTTTTCCTTTCTCTATATGGTATTCAAACCTTTATGGATATTTTCATGACCACATTATGCCATTAGACCTATCCCAAAAACAATCTAAAGTCTTTATCTTCCATGTCACACATTATACCTTACTTGGACCAACCCTTTATCACCATATCTTTGATAGAAATTTGATTCATTGTTTAACTTGGGTAGAATCAACATTAACATTATAGGAAGTTCATGAAGGAGTATTTAGAACCCAAACTAGTGGGGTTATCCTAGCCAATAATCTCTTATGTACTGGGTATTATTGTCCAACTATGGATGTAGATGCAATTACATATGTTAAAAAGTGCGACAAATGTTAACAACATGCCAATTTGATTCATGCCCTAGCCAAGACACTAAAACCAATGACTACACCTTAGACATTTACTACTTGAGGCCTCAATATCATTGAGAAAATAAACCCCACCTCATTTGATGGCCATAAACATATCCTTACTGCTACCGAATATTTCACTAAGTGGGTTGAAGCTATACCCCTCACGTGATTGAAAAATAAATTTCCAAATTCATATTTAACCATATCATTTTCCACTATGGTATCCCATCCAACATTATATTTGATAAAGGTGGATCACTTAAAAACAAGGATGTCAAATTGATATGTGTTGAGTCTAAAATTTCTAAACATTTTTTTACCACCTATTATCTACAGGGTAATGGCCAGGCAGAAGCATCAAACAAAACCATTGTTAACATCCTTAAAAATATTTTCAATGATGTTGTCCATGATTAACACCTCCAAATCTTCTATACACTCTAGGAATTCCACACCAATTATTGTACCCTAGTAGGATCCACTCCATATTCCCTAATTTATGGCACTAAGTTTATTCTTGTCATTGAGGTTGAGTTACATTCTTTGTGCATCTCTTTGAAGCATGTCCTAAATGATGAATATTAATGAGTATCTACACAAGATGGAGTTACTTGATTAAAAATGCATGGGCATAGTTAATAACCTTCAAACACACTAAATTGACTCTATGGCCACTATAACCAGTGAGTCAAACATATAGAATTTGAGTTTGGTGATCTTGTACTTAAAGAAAACCAATAGAATACCACGATTGATAAGAATCACAAGGGCAAGTTCAAACCCAAATAAATAGGCCATTACATCATTATTGTAAACTATGGCTATAGATAATTTAGGATTGATACACTATATAGTGATGAATTTGATGACCCGATGAACATTATACACCTTAATCATTACTTCACTTAAGAGACTTAAGGTATTGTCTACGAGGCCCATTTCCATTGTATCATAAAATTGACATTATTTTTTACCTTAACATTTTTCCATGTATCATTCTCCCATGCCTTTCATATTGACTAATTTTTTTCATCCTCCATACCCTAGTCCCTTTGATCTTAGATCCATTCTATTAGTTCCATAGACACTTTTTAGTGAGAAGATTCAAATCAAGATTTAGCAATTGATTTAGTATTCTAGACAAAGGCTATATTCTAGAATAGTATGAAAATGGTTTGGTAGTTATATCCTTCATTCCTTGTTTCATTTTATTCAAGTAATATTGATTATAAACACCTCTAGAAAAATTATATTACCACCATCATAATACTAATTATAACTGCCTATGGGAAAATTAGTATTATTGACCTATGTTGTTGTTTCACAATCAGAACCACCTATGGGAAAATTAGGAACAACATTGTTTATCATGCATTGAATTACCACCTTGACATGCCTATGTTATATTGTATCATTTTATTTCTTTGCCTAGTTTATGAATTTGATGCTACCTAATCATATTTCTCTATGGTAAGGTAGAACTACAGTGATTTGAGGTCCCATCCTGGGACTATGTAGGTAGTTCTTGATTCACATTGAGGTCAGCTCATTCAACCTTTGCCACATGCTTGCCATTTTATGATAAATTATAAATTTGAATTCTCTCACCATTTTGTGACCTTGGAACATTTAGTATCTCATCATTATTGATTGAGTTGAGATGCTTCAAAAATTACAAAAACATTTATAAAATAGATTTAGAAAATCCTAATAATCAACCATTTCTTTTCTGTAAGGATTATGGGAACCCCCATTAAGTCAAAATAAACCACTTGTAATTTATTTTCTCCATCCTTACTAGCCTCAAGTTTGACACTCTTTCCATTTTTTGAGATCATTCCCATATTCCTCTACAACTCCATCATGTTTTCTTCTCAATATTTTCTTCTATCCCATATCCTAGGAGAACTACATTTGGCCTAAAGTTTTTATTGTAAATTACATCCATGGAACTATGTAGGCAACATTCACTTACCTAGTGCATCTAGAGACATCTTGGACACCCCCTTCTTTTCCTTATATTCCTTCTATTTTGAATTTTTATGTCATTATCTCATTCAGCCTAGGGACAATGTTCATCATCTTGTTTATTCTCTGTTTGTGCTAACATTGTGATTAACCATTGTATATTTTGTTTCTTTTTTCTTTTATTTAATTCTTTCTTTTCTTGGTGTTTTATTTATTTATTTTTTTGTTTGTTTGTTTTCTTTTTGTGCCTTAATTAAGTCTATGTGTGTTTATTGGGTGATTACTTGTGCATTATTCTTGAATCCTTCCATATTCATACATCAACATTGTCATCATGGTTTTTATCATTGATACATTATTTTAAATTATTTATTGGATCATGTGTCAATCCTTGTGTATATTTTAGACAAGTTATCATGGTGTTCTATCATGATGCCTACCATCACATACTACATCAAAAATCAGCTTGAGAAGTCTACAAATGAATGTAGCCATAAAATGTCTCCTTAGAATCTAAAAAATTCTTGATCTATCCCCATCATATAATATATAAAATAATTAAATCACAAAAGAATTTTAACCCTTACTAGTTTGGATGAGCATCTCCCTACTAACAGGTTGCCCAAATTCATCTTTTTCCTTTGTAACCATTTACCATAATATTTTCCATCATCATTTAGTCAACGATTATAACCACCTCTAATTAAATCATTGTACCTCACTCCACTTGCACTACCAATGATTCTAACCACCTTTGGGCAAATCATTATGTATCAACCCACCTACTAAGCTAATGATTCTAAGCACCTATGGGAAAATTGTGGTGTTTCAATCTATCTAGAGGTTAATGATTTTAACCACCCTTTAGAAAGTCATTATATTTATTGTGATAATGCTTATAAACACCTTTCATCAAATGATTATCTTTATCCACCTAATTGGGTATGTTTTTATCCTACTAATGATTATAACCACTTAGAGGCAAATCATTGTTTTCCCTTTTAGATGATTATAACTACCTTTGGGAAAATCATTCTCTTGTTACCCTAAGAATTTTTAAATGATTATAACTAAATTTGGGAAAATCATTACCTTTTTTGTCCTACCTATGCAGATGATTATAACCACCTGTGGAAAAATCATCATATTTTTCTACCCAATTGGGGTAGCTCAATATGGCATTGATTATAACTACCTATGGGAAAATCAAATCTTTTTTCACCCCATTTTATCTTATCTCATTATTTTTGCGTTTTGAGGGATCGATCATCGAACCCTTTTACTAAATGCTCCCTCTAGGGGTCACCTAAAGTTTATCCATTACCATTGAATTTGTAATAATGTAGGGTCATTTCATTCTTTGAGAAGACATTACTCTGCCTATAGCTTGCAATGCCTTTCCAAATATGGGCATACTATACACACTTAAAATTGGCCACAACTGGCTTCCAACCTGACTTTAGATCATTTCCTACCAACCATTACAAATTAAGCCTAGAATCATTAAATGTTCCTAATTTACTTATGCATCATTCATCAAATCTTATAATCATGTTGAGATATCCTTAATTGGAGTATTCTATTGTATGAGACAATAACCTCTCACAGATTAATCCCTAATCACATTGTGGCATCACAACTATCAATTTGGCCTATGAACCTATTAAGTGGGGCACTTACACACTTGAATAAGTCTTGAAAGACCTAAAACACTAATAAAAATCAATTAAAAAATTAAATAGGATTAAATGCCTATTTTAATTATCTATTTGAAATTAATGAATATCTAAAAATGGAAATTATAAAAATCAAAATATCCTAGCCTTTCATCATTGCCTTTATGAGTTATCAAGATATTTGAAAATATCCTAAAATATCTATTTTGAGAGCCATGTCTATTCATTAAAAATCGTAATTCTTTAACAACTGTTAGCTCTATTAGGGTTAGTTTTAACTCACTTAGGTCTAGTTTGAACCCATTCCAAACCTTAACTCAACCGTAACTCACCTTGGGTGAGAGTTAATTACAAAGGATATAAATATAAGGCCATGCCTCTTCATTTTTAAGCTCTCATAAGCCAAAGATATAATGCTTATTTGGAGAGAGAAAAGCTTTGCAATAGTATTATAACACCAAAATATTGATCCAAAATAATCAAAAGCCACATCAAAGCTAGTGGCATCAAGGAGATAAGGAGCCAACAAGATTTATTTGCCAAAGAATTCTTCATGCAAAAATTGATCAAGTCAATCAAAAAAACATCCAAAGCTCCCAAATAAGGTAAAGGATTTGTGTCTTTTATGTTTTAGTTGTAATTTAATCTATCTTTTATTACTAATCTCCCCTCTAGTATCTAGGCTAGGAGTGTAAGTGTTAGTGTGTTTATTTGAATTTTTATTACTTAAACTAAAACTATACTAACCTCCCTTCTTGGATTTTTATGATCACACATAATACCATACAAAACATCCCTAAGCTCAAATTCTATAGATTTCTAATCTCAAGAACACTCAAGGTACTCGAGGACACTATCATACTAACATCACATGCAATTGCACCAACATTTAGGTGGGGATAACTATATTGAGATTGATCCCTCCTCAGAGTATTATTATGTAGGAAATTATCTTCAGAGTGGGGTGTTGAGGATGTCCAACCTATCCTATCAATAAAAACACCTTTTAGCTCATGACTTAATTTCAAGGAAGATTAGTGTTTGCATCATAAACTAAATATTATATGCACAATACAAATTTTTAGACTTTGTGCATGGAGGAATAAAACCTTGAAATACAAACATAGGTGCACCTAAAATTTTAGGGTAGTCCTACATAGAGGAAATTATCACCATTATCAAGACAATAGAGCCACATGGAAAAGTGGTACTAATTTATAGGATGGGTTTTGATATAGGTATCTAGTTGATGAAACTTAGAGATGTTCTTATCATAGTTTCTAGCACTTAGATCATCTTCATCAAGTTTTTTCTAGACAAGTCTTATTTTCACATAATTATTACTATTTTTATAAAGTCAAAGATAGTTAAATATGTAAAAAATCAATGTTTATTTTATGCATATTATTTCCTTGATTTAGATAACTCAACCCTTTAATCAAACATAGTATTTACATAATTAAAACCCTAAAATGTTAAAATAAAAAAAAAGTTTAAATGAGGACATTAGGCCTCCTTCAAGACATTAAGGCTACCACATTAATGGTTTTCATGGAAGATGGGTGTAGGAGTGGAGGAAAGGACTTCATTATTTCCAAATTTTTTACTTTGGAGTGCTTAAACATGCATGACTTTGTCAAATAGATGCTCCATTCTTTGAAAACATAACCCTCCTTGTGCTAAAGGCATTAACTCACCCATTCCACCTCTTGTGCATGTTGAATGTTTGAATTGAGAAGGAACTTATAACCTATTTAGAATTATGGTTGACTTGGGTAGATCATCACTCCACTCCATGGAGAGAGTTAAATATTTGTAGGATCTATTTAAATACCTCAAACCCAATCATTCTTTTAATGATTCTTTATATCCATTATAGGTATGCTTACCATGTTGAATAAATATGAAACTAAGGCCTTCATCTTGGATTATTGGCATTTATATTCATAAGAGCTCTTGAAGTGATAAGAAACATGTATGTGCATATTTGACAGTCCTATTTTATGCTCATATCTTCTTTGTAAACCTACCAAAAACTTGTTGGAGTATTTATCCTCATATATAACAATGCTTATAGTCTTTTTCAATGCAACTTCATACATTTTCAAGAATCTTAACAACTCCCTACTAAAAGTGAAGTCATCATCATGACCTTTATTGATCATGGAAGGGCTCAAACCTATCAAAAATACCTATAACTTGATAATAATAATTTTGGATGTGTTAATCTCTTATATTTCAAGATTATGGGCCTATACAGATCTAACTTATAGTTGAGAACCTTTAAATATGTTGTAAACCTATAAGATCTTAATGACTCATTGAAATTATAGACAACTTAAATCCTTGGGTCTATGTTTAAACAACCTATAACTTTCTTACCCAAAATTCCCCATGAGACTACAAAACCTACATTTATCTCTTTAGTTATGCCATTGTATGTATAAATTTGCTTTATTGGTATGTTTGAGGCACAATAAGTTTAGACATCTCATGAGAATCCTCATATATCCATTTGATGATGCTTTATATAGTCATAGATTTCATGCTAACAAGCCTACATACATGTGATTTTTTTGAAGAATCTCATTGATCATGTTTATGGCCTATAATTACCACAAACCTACATGTATATTGTATTTATACCTATAAATTTTTTTATCTCTTACTTAGAATAAGATAGAAATTTTTAAGGTGAAGTTTAGGCCTTCAACTTAGAGATATAAGGATATTTGACCATGTCTTAGTCTTCTAAGACACCTAAAATTTTTCTCTTAAAGTGGTCTTCCACTTCACTATGAGACCTTGTAATGATTCCATTTTGTCTTCCAAGATTGGTTATGGGTTTGAAATCATGTTTCTATACCTATTATATTTTTACAATACTTTTATTCTCTTGGACATGCTTGAGACCCTTTCCAATATCTGTATACTTAAAGAAGGCATTGGAGACTTACATGAAACCTCAACATCATTAGCCTAGTATTCACATCTTGGTTAGTCATGAAACACATGAGATAAGCTTATAGTCTTAAATTAGATTGGAAGACCTTTTTTCATTCTACCTACAATGTTTAAATAGAGTCATAAATCCATAAGGTATGTTTTAGGTCTATCCATTTTTATCCATGCCTTGAAACCTTGTCTAATACACTACAAAGTCATGAAATTATTATAAACTCCTCTATAATGTTGTGTATAATCCTCTTAAAATCCCAACACCTACAATTATACCTAGACCTTCTCTTTATTATTCAAGGACCTCATCTCAAGACCTCACACTTTCGAAACATTTTCTTAAAACCTACTCTCATATTTACAATGGAAATATTGATGGTCTATTCACACTTTATCTAGAGTTATTAGTGTGGTATTAAGAACATAAAACCCTCTATCTCTACATGTAGCATTGAAGTATATGGTATAGAACTGTTGAATCTCCTAGAGTAGGTCTAGAGCATGTTCTTCTCTTCAACATTTTGCATTGTCTAAGTCCTGATAAAAAATTGAATTGTTCATGTTTGAATCCATATGAACTATTGTATCATATTAATAAGCATGGAGATATATTGAAGTCATGGGATATTGCTTAAAGGATCTTGAAACCCTCATCATCTTCTTCAAAGACATATTGATGTTTTGAAAGGATCTTCAATAATTTTAAGTTTCCTATAACATTATGGCTTTTTGATTTTTTTTAATAATAAACCTCAAAATTTCTTGTAAAGGTCATATTAGTCTCAAAATCTTTCTCAAGAGACCTTACAACATTAAGGAATGTGTGTGAAACCTTCTTCATGACTTCCCAATCCTGAAATTGACCTCTACAACTTAAGAAACCACTAGAAAAAAATGTTTTAGGTTTAAACTAGATGTTGAGGTAATGTAAACTAGGTAACATATCCTATGGACCATGAAATCATTGAATAAAACTTTTAAAAATGTCCTTGAGGTCATGAAGGCTTGTATTTTCTTGTATACTGACCTGAAGACACTCTTAGATGATATTTTATACATTTTTACTTTATTTTTTAAGCATGATGGAGGTGTCAAAAACCTTATTGCTCATGCTTGAAACCTAATTTTTATTTATAACATGGAAAGCATGAGAGAAATCTTGATCTTCTTAATGATTCAAAACACTTGATCTTATAGATGGGTTTTAGGGGTTTTGGGGATTTAGACTTTGTTATCAACCTAAAAAACCATTAAAAACATGAAATGAATGTCAATAGGCCTTCATGATCTTGAAATAGTCTATAACCTCATGGTTCTTCACTCTATAGGACTACAACATTATAAGAATCTCATATTTGTGCTTTTCCAAGCCTTTAAGTGAATAAAATGCATGTCAAATGTTTAGGGTCTTAGTAGGAATATGTCTTCCATCTTCTTGTAAATTCCATGTGATTTGTTGACTATTAGTACACTAAAATATCATCAAGACATGTTTTAGGACCTAAAAAAATAGTACCAAATTTCCCATTCTCTATGCATAGCTTGAAGTAAAAAATTATGTGGTTATTCTTGCTAAAAAACCCTACAAAATTGGTCTTTATTGCTACAAATCTTTTTATGGATTATTTTACTCATGAAATGGGATCAAGAGCCATGAAAATCATGTTTGGTGATATTGAACACCTACAAAACTTGAAATATCTACTTAAAAACATTAAACCTACTATCTAGGACTATAAACCTCCTTAAAAGGGCCTATAACACATTTAAAACCTATAAATGTCCCTCCTACTAAGCTCAAGAACATTAGAAGATTTGAACCATGTTAGATCATTAAACAACCTTATTGAAAAATTTAGAAAGGATGCTTGAATCATATTTTTGATTCAAAAATGGAGGAAACTTGTGGATCTCCTTGTGATAGTCATCTTTCTCACTTACCATGCTCAAAACTTTAATATAGGCCTGAACCCTTTTTTTATCAAACCTCAGGACTAATTGGTTGTTTTCTTTCACCTAAGGAGGATCATAAAGACTTAAGGGGTGAATATAATCCTATTTTAAAGATTTTTGAGTTTTAAATCTTAAACTAAGACCTATAACTCTCATCTACAAGCTCAAATCCCTTAGGATTCACTTAATTATAATGCTCATGACATGATGTTTGGGAGAAATCACAAGGATAGACATAAGACATAGAGGAAAACTAAGATAAAATACCCTTTGAATAAAAGTATGGATTTTAGGGGTTTTCAAAAGTACTTTTATTCCACTAAAAGACCTTTTATGGAACCCTATAAGCACCCTTTAAAACTCTTTGATATGTTCATTATGCCTCTTAAGACTCCTTTTGACCTTATTTTTCACTAGAAATCACATGTGATTAGACCATAATGAGGCTTATGAATACCCTTTTTAATGTTTCAAACCTTTTATCATGGTTTGATAACTTGGTATAAGCCCCTTTTAGACACATTTCTCATTTAAATACCTTCAAAAATTCTCTAATTCAAACATGAGCTTATTCAAGACTTTTGACAAATCTCTTACATTGATAGACTTCTATTTGGGTAGACTCTCTAATAGGCCTAATACAAAGCATGATTCAAATAGTGGTTTTAAGTATCTTCTAATAACGTGAGTGTATAAGGAACCTAAATGACTTATGCATACATGATCTTGAACCCACATAACCAAAATGAAAATTCTTATAAGGAGCTCATACTCAACTTATTTTGTAAATAATACCCCTCTAAAAGTGTGCGAGTGTGTTAAGGACCAAGGATGGATAAGATATCCAATAATATGGTGATCTCCAAGGTGTGTTTTCTTACCTAAACACTCAAATTGATTACCTTAAGCGTACATTGGGCATGAAGTTAATAAATAATTTAGTCTGGAAGAGATGCTCTGTGGGACTAGCTTTAAGAAGACTGAAAATACCTCCAACACATAAAATAAAGAATTGATAATAATAACAACATGTGCCAAAATACTTATAGGAATAGGAAAAAAACTAGGCTACTAAAATAATGTGTTATAACACTTGGAGGAAGGAAAATAACTACTAAACCACTATATTCAAGCTAAAGACATAGTTTTTACTCCACTTGGGAGGAAAAAAACCATAGAGGTATCCTCTATTGAATGTAAACATATGACCAAATGATGCATTCTTGATATATGAATGCTTGCATTTTATATTGGTTATATGACCAATCAACAATTAAAAATATGCCCTCAGATATGAAGACCTTCTCATGATCTCCCTATTTGAGAATTGAGTCTACTTTAAAGCTACTAAGGAGATCCATTGGGATAAAGAAGTCCTCAAGGCCAAATATACCATTTGGTAGATTATCAACACTCAGTTGTATCCCCATGTTGCTATAGGCTCCCTTTACCCTTGATCAACCTTTATAAAAATAGACTGTTCTTTTATAAAATGAACAATTTGAAGATTATCATTAAGGTTTTACCCAATTACTTGTTCATTTGGGGTGATTATCTCTACCATGACATCCATAGATACATCCAACTAATTTTTAATCACTACTATAACTTCATCAGCCACCCCTTCCTTGTTCTTTAGTTTTTGTTGGCCCAATTAGAGCTTTAAACTCTTTAATGAGATTGAAGTGTTATTGCTAAAGGTCATCCTACTCCTTCTTTGGCTTGGATAAATTAGGTATTAAAGAACCTTCTTCATGAAAGCAATAATCTTCTAAGGCTGATTTTCCATTCAAATTCATTCCTCTAAAGTCATTTTATTCCCAATTTAATAAAAGAGGATCTAACTATGTTTTCAATTGCTCTTACACTTTTTAATTTATATGAAGCTGATTAAACTTGTTTCTACTAGAATTTTGATACACCTTACACCATTAGATCTTGCACACTTCCTTGGATTGGTTGTCCATAAGACTAATATTTCTTGTTGAAGGTTTGATAAGGTGTATTTTATTGAGCCTAATACCTAAAGGGCCACCAGTTCATTTATAAAACCTTTAACAAGATGTTTAACTTCATAAAACTCACTAGGAGTGATTGGAAATGGGATTGCATAGTTGGTACATATAAGAGTAGGAATTGAAGTGGATTGCTTTGTAAATAACTCAACCAATAAAAGCATTGGAAGCCTAGGTATAATTTTTTTATATTGGACTAAGCAATTTTCTTCCTTTATAACAAGTTCATATGCATTTGGAAGAGTGTTTCCTCCCTTCTATTCAACCATGATAATATGGTCATTATATAGATCCCTTAATAAATATAGGAAAGTAGCATAAGATGAGGGTTTAACCAAGGTTGGGATTCAATCCCATGCTCTTTAAAATCTCAAATTGAAGTTATTCATAATCTCATGGGGATTTATTCTAATGGTAGTGAGCTATTCTATGAGGGTAAGATGGTCAATTATGTCTTTAAATTACTTACACAACCACTCCCCTAGGTCATCCCAACCATGGATATAATTTTTACTTAAACCTATGAACCACTATAGTGTTTTTACCTTTAATTAGGATTTAAGGAGTCTCAAAACTATGTTGTCTTCTACAACATTATAGACTACACACACATTAGCTATATCATGGATGTGCTCAATAAAAGTAGTAGCATCTTCACTAGTGAATTAGGGTAAAGTCTTGAGGGTAGCAGCTAGGATATCACTATATTGAATGAGATTGAGAGGGTTACCTCCATTAAAGGGAACAAAAATATTTTTTATAGACAACCATGAAAAATAGTTGGAATCAGACCTTATTTTGGCTAAAATATGTAGAATTGACCTAAAATTAAGAATACATAGTTTCCAAGTGCTTGGGATATGTCTTAAACACTAAAAAATTATTAATATTAGCAACAAATCATCAACTAAACTCTTTAATGTGGTCCCACTTAGCATGTTAGAAACTATTGTCACTTGAATCCTTCACCCGTTTAATCAAATAGTCAATCTAATAGAAACAATGGGATCATCCCCAAGGTGTGGGACCTTGGCTCTTTGGGGATGGACCTATAGAGAAGGTAATATCCATCCTAAACTAAGATGCACCTGATTTAAGATCATTTACAAACTTAAAACTAACCTAAAGAGACCTATCTACAACTAGGACTAAGTGTCTTTAGTCATGGAAAATGGAGAAAGACAAATTAAACTATATAAGGTGATGTACTAAAGTTTAGGGATCTCCTCCACTCAGTCTAAAATTTGATTAAAAACCTTTAAAAGACTAATATTAGTTTCAAATTATCATAAACATGTTATACTAGAGGTATAATGAATGAACCATCTTGTATAAGGGTTGTAGTGTCTACAATTTCTTTAAAATGAGCTAAAAAATATTAATGTGTATCTAAAATTAACCTTAAAATAAGTAAAAGAGACTGAAATTATAAAATACATAATGAAACAAAAAGGAAAGAGAGGAAAATTTAGTATTTTATTGATAGTTCTAGGCCTAAACCAACATTATAGGTCTCCAAAATAGCATAGTCTTATCATACCCAAGGGGAGGGATCCAAAATAAGGAATTTACATCCCCTTTTATAATAAATATGAGATAAAAAAGAGAGGATAAAAAATAATTAAACTACATAAATACAACTATTATAAAATAATTCTATCCTATTCAAGAGAGAAAACAAGTTGAAATGAGGCCATTAGGCCTCCTTCAACACATTAAGCTTTCCACATTGATGGATTTTCATGGAAGATGGGTGTAAGAGTAGAGGATATGGCTTCATTATTTCCAAATTTTTCCATTACAGTGATTGAACATGTATGACTTGGTTAATTGGCTACTCCATTCTTTGAAAACATGAACCTCCTTGTGATAAAGGCCTTAACTCACCCATTTCCACCTCTTGTGCATGTTAAATGTTTGAATTTAGAAGGAACTTATAGCCTATTTAGATTTATGGTTGACTTGATATGATAATAAATCCAATCCATGTAGGGAATTATATCTCTTTAGGATCAATTTCAATGCCTCAGACCCCATCATGATTGTAATGACCCTTTATCTCCATTCTAGTCATACTTGTCATATTGAATAAATATGAAACTGAGCTCTTCATCTTGGATTATTGACAATTATATTCATAAGAGATCTTGAAGAGATAATAAATATGTATTTACATACTTGACAGTCCTATTTTTATCCCTCATCCTCTTTGTAAATATGCAAAAAAATTATTGGATTCTTTATCCACTTATATCACAATGCCTATAGTCTTCTTTAATGCAACTTCATGCCTTGTCAATAATCTTAAGAACTCCTTGATACAAGTGTATTCATCATCATGAGATTTCTTCATTATGGAAGGGATCAAACCTATCAAAAATACATATAACTTGGTCCTAAGACTATTGGATGTGCTAATGGTTTTGTATTAGAAGCTTATGGGTCCATGGATAACTAAATTATATCTTGGAACCTTGAAATATGTTATAAACCTATAAGAATATCTCAATGAATCACTAAACTTATAGATAACTTGAAGCTTTGGGTCTATGTTAAAAAAACCTACAACTTTCATGCCTAAATTTCCTTTTGAGGCTTTACATTCTTTAATTTTAACATTGTAGGTCTAAAGATTCTTTGTTGGTATTATTGAAGCGCTAGAAGTCCAAATATTACATGAGAAACCTCATATATGCATTTTATTATGCTTGACACAGTCATAGAGCTCATGCCAACAAGACTAAAGACATGTAACTTTGTTGAATAAGCTCCTTGATCATGTTTATGGCCTATAATTACCACAAACCTATCTATAACTTGTCTCTATACATGTAACTTTTATGAGGTCTCTTACTTAAAAGAAGACATAAATTATCAAGGTGAAGTGTCGGCCTAAAACTTAGAGATCTAAGGAGTTTTGACCATGTCTTATTCTTATATTACCCTTACAATCCTTATCTTCAAGTGGTCTTCCACTTCACCATAATTCCTTGTAATGAATCCATTTTGTCTTCTAGGATTGTAATATGAGGCCTTCATAGAATTTGTTTTGGGTTTGGAATCACGTTTCTATACTTTCTTATCTTCTTATAAGACTTTTATGATCTTGGACATGATTCAAACCCTTTCCAATATTTGTATACTTAAATAAAGCATTTTAGCCTTACAAGAAACCTCATCATCATCAACCTAGAATTCACATCTTGGTTAGTCATGAAATCCATGAGATAGGCTTGAAGTTTTAAACTAGCTCAGAAGAGCTTTGTTCATTCTACCTACAATGTTTCTAAAGAGTCATGAGTAAATTATATTGTATGTTTATCAATTTTTATCCATGCCTTAAAACCTTGTTTCATACCCTACAAAGTCATGGAAGTCTTTTAAACTACTATATAAGTCTCTGTATAAGGCTCTTAAAATCCCAACACCTATAACTATACCTAGAGATTCTCCTTATTAATCAAGGACCTTATCTCAAGACCTCACACTTTAGAAACTTTCTCTTAAAACCTGCACTCATTTTTGAAGATGGAAACCTTGTAGGTCTATTCACATTTTATCTAGAGTTATTAGTGAGGTCTTAAGAACATAAAATCTTCTAGCTCTACCTATAATCTTGAGGTATATGGTACATACCTATTGAATCTCTTAGAGGAGGTATAGAGCATGTTATTCTCTTCAACATAAAACCTTCATCTTCTTCTTCAAATACATTAATGTTTTGAAAGGAGATTGAAGACCTAAAGCTACCTATAACATCATGGTTTTTTGCTTGTTTTTTTCATAAACCTCAAACTTCTTTTTAGTAGTCATTTTAGTCTCAAAATATTTATCAAAAGACGCTACAACATAAAGTAATGTGTGTGAAACCTTCTTTATGACTTCTCAAGCCTATAACTGACGTCTACAACTTAAAAAACCACTAAAAATAATGTTTTAGGTTTAAACTAGATGTTAAGGTAATTGAAACTTGTTAACATGCTCTATAGACCATGGAAAAATCAACTAAAATTTTCAAAAATGTCCTTGAGGTCATGAAACCCTACATTTTATTGTATATTGACTTGAAGACACTCTTAGATGCTCTTGTATACCCTTTTTAAATTTTTTAAGCATGTATGAGGTCTAAAAAACTCAAATTCTCATGTTTAGAACCTAATTCTTCTTTATAACATAGTAAACATGAGATACACCTTAATATTCTTACTGATGGAAACCTCTTGATCTTGTAGATAGGTTTTAGGGGTTTTTTGGGGGGTTTTAAACTTTGCTTTCAGCCTACAAGGCCCTTGAAACCTTGAAGGAAATGTCCATATAACTTAATGATCTTGTAAGAGCATATAACCCCATGTTTATTCATTTTATAGGACTACAACATACTAAGAATCTTGGATTTGTGTTTCTATAAGACTCTAAATGACCAAAATGCATGTCATAGGTTTAGGTTTTTAGCAGGGTTCTATCTACCATCTTATTGGTAATTCCATGTGCTTTGTTGAATCTTCATACACCAAAAGATCATCATGATGTGCATTGGGACATAAAAAACAATTCCCCATTCCGTCATTCTCCATGCATAATTCAAATTAAAAAATAACATGGTCATTCTTACTAGAAAACCCTTCAGAACTGGTATTGGTTGCTACAAATCATGCTATGGTTTATTTTCTTCTTATAATGGTATCAAGAGGCCTAAAAATAACATTTGGTGATATTGAATACCTATAAAAATTTAAATATTTCCCTAAAAATATTAAACCTACTATCCAAGACTATAAATCTCCTTGAAATGGTCTAAAACACATTTGAAACTTGTAAATGTCCCTCATACTAAGTTCATGAATCTTGGAAGATTGGAAACATGTTAGATCACTTAAAAACCTTCTTGAAAACCTTATAAAGGATTTTTGAATCATGTTTACTATTCAAAAATGGTATAAACCTATGGATTTCCTTGTGATAACCATATTTATCACTTACCATGCTCAAAACTCTATTACAAGCTTGAACCCTTTTTACATCAAACCTCAAGACTGATTAGTTGTTTACTTTCACCTAAGTAGTGTCATAAAGACTCAAGTGGTGAATATACTCCTATTTTAAAACTTTTAGAGTTTTAAACCTTAAACCAAGACATTTAACTCTCAGCTATAAGCTCAAATTCCTCAAAATTTTCTTAATTGTAATACTCATGACATGATGTTTGGGAGAACTCACAAAGATAGACATAAGATAGGGAGGGAAAACAAGTCAAAGCACCCTTTCAATAAAAGTATGGAATTTAGGGGTTTTTTAGATAATATTTATTCTATTAAAATAACTTTTATGGAACACTATAATCACGCTTTTAAGACTCTTTGATATGTTCATATAAGTCTTTTTAGACACATTTCTCATTGAAACACCTTCCAAAATTCTCAAAATTAAACATGAGATTATTCAAGAATTTTGGAAAATATCTTACATTGATAGACCTCCATGTGGGTATAATCTCTAATAGTCCTAATAAAAACCATGATTCCAATAGTGGTTGTAAGTGTAGACACCTAAAATTGGCCAAAATTGGCTCCTAACTAGACTTCAGACTGATTCCTACCAACCATTGAAAATTAAGCCTAAGAATCATTGAACATCCTAGATTTACTTATGCATTATTAATCAAAGATTATAATCATGTTGAGACATCCATAATTGGGGTATTATACCGTATGCAAAAATAACCTCTCAATATTCATCCTTAATCACCTTGTGGCATCGTAACTGTTAATTTGGCCTTTGGACCTATTAAGTGGGGCAATTACACACTTAATCAAATCTTGAAAGAGCTAAAAGACTAATACAAATCAATTAACAAGATAAACAAGATTAAATGACTATTTGAATTATCCATTTGAAATTAATGAATATCTGAAAAAGGAAATTCAAAAATTCAAAATATCTTAGCCTTTCATCATTGCCTTTATGAGTTGTCAAGTTCTTTGAAAATATCCTAAAATATCTAATTTGAGAGCCATGCCTAATAATTGAAAATCATAATTACTTGACAACTATTAACTCAACTAGAGTTAGTTTTAACTCACCAAGGGCTAGTTTGAACCCATTCCAATCCTAAAATCAATCTTGACTCACCTTGGGTGAGAGTTAATTCCTAAGACTATAAATACAAGGCCTTGCCTATTAAACCAAAATATGTTTTGGTGTAAATTTATTATGCACAAATTACTTCAAAGATTTGATAAGAGTACTGTTATAATGGCTAAATGACTAGAAAGTAAGGTTACCATACTCAAATTTTGAGCCAAGCAATATCAAATCTAAGGTACTAAGGAGAGAAGGAGCCAAAAAACCTCCATTGTCAAAGACTTATTGATGCACAAGCCAAACAAGCCATTCAACAAACCCATTTGAATCTCCAAGGAAGGTAAAAGAGTTATGTATTTTATATTTTTTCTGTGCTTTCATTTAGTTTTTTTTACCTAAGCTCTCCCTAGTGTCTAAGCTAGAGGTGTTAGGAATTTAGTGCGTTTATTTCATCGGTTTTATGAGATTAACATAAGACTAACCTCCCCTCTATATCAAATTATTAGTTCACATGTTAACACACTTGGTGGGACCTCAAACATCCCATATAAGCAAGGAGATTAATATTATACGCTTTGTTTTGATAATGAATGCTTAAAAGTCTTCAAAATTTGAGTTATTAGTTTATTTTTCATGTATTTCTATTTTAGCAACACACAAGTTGTAGGTGACCGATGTCATTTTATATCAAATTTTATAGAGACTGATATCAATTTTCCTAGACCAACATCAATTACCATAGTTGACATCAATCCTTGTGTGAAAACCAGGGCACGACAGAGACATAATTAATAATGGTTTTTTTTGTTTTCACTTGCTATCATTCTATGTTCGATGGTCTGAATATTTGTTTGCCTACCCATTTTATTTTAAGATCTAATGAGAAAGTGTTGGTTTTAAGATCATTTTACTAACAGTCTTTTTGTGAAAATAATATTGTGTTTTTCTATGTTTTTATAGGAACTAATGTTGATCTCTATCGATCAATGTCAATCCCTATTAGATCAACTGATGTTGATCTTTATAGACTGACATCAAACCCTATGTGGATCGACATCGATCTCTATAATAGAAAAAGTAGGAAACCTAAGAGCTCATTTTCATAATATTTTTTTCTCATTCACTTTTGGGATTCTAAGCAAGAAAAAGGAAAAGTTTTTAGGTCCTAAGGTGGAAAAAGGCAAAGTTTGAAGATGGTTAAATCTTACACAATTTGTCTTTGGTGTTTAAAATGAATTTATTTCTTTTCATGCCTTAGTTGTTTTAATTTTTTTTTTGCAAAATTTTTTTCCAAACAAATAATGTCAAGGGGATCAAATTTCACAACATACTTTTTTTTGTTGAAATAAAATGAACTTTCAAACTTATTTACATACTCCTAAGAGTTGTTTGTTTTATTCTTACTTGTTTAAATTTGTTTGTTTCTAACAAATTGAGTGACACGTGTATGCTCTCCCCCTATCCCCTTTAGGGAACTTGGATGACCAAAATCACTCATTATTTTCTTTTATCACTTTAGTCCAAAAGTGTGAAAATAAATTTACTAAGACCTTCCCCAAATTTGTATGGTTTGAGTGACCCCAAAATGACCATAAAGTCTTTTCACTTGTCTTTATTTTTCATGTATTTTGGCTTATGAGCAGTAGTTCATCACCTCCTCATAGGTTCTCTAGGGAAGTGTTGACCCAAGAATTCATCTCCAAAAATTATTTCAACCCCACTCCATGGTGGGGTATATAAATTGAGCTAGTAAATCATTGGGATGATAGTTTGAGCAGTTAAACTACCTCCATTAGTGATTGTTGACCTCATAATGTATGATCAACTCATACATCACACTACACTAAGTAAGCAATATATGTAGTGGTTGTGAAAAGGACAATACCTTTTCAAAATAAGCTAGTTGACATGGATCCGATTGACATGAGTATTTATTGAGTTAACCACACTTGTGACCATATAGAAATGAGTGAAAATTCATAGTTTAGAACAACCCCAATTTTTGTGGACATACTATTGATGCAGGGTGAGTAGCCCAAAGTTTCATGTCATAGTATAAACTCTTCAGAGAATAGATGGCATAAAAACCCTACTTTTCATGTGATTTTAATTTTTTGATTAATAATTAAAATCTTCTCAAAAGAGAGTACATTGACATAATTTGACAATATTATGTAACATTGATAGTTTTAGGCTTTACGATGTTACACTTAGGTGTTTTGTGTCATTTATCTTTTATTTCATGGTTTTTGAGTTAGACTATCTATTTTTGTCTAAATCTTACCAGGTCAAAAATGAGTCTTGTTTATACATCACTCCTTTGTTTGAGGAGGTGTTATGCTACCTCTTTGACATCATACATGTGCCTTAGTCTTTTTATCAACCTTTATTTGTGTGTGCCATTTGATTGAAAAGGGTGTCATTATGTTACCCAATTCATTTCTAATCTTGTGCCTTTAAGCCTTAAAACAAACCATTGATCATATATTTAGATCATGGTAACATTATTACACTGCTAAAAATAATTTCAAAGACTTGTTTGTTATGTGTCCAAATTCTCATTTCAAAACCACAACCACGAATGCATTTTTGGATCTATACCTAGCGATTTTATATTGTTTGACCTTGTCTAGCTTGTTTTTTTTTAAAGAAGCCTAATTTTCCTAAGTTGAGTTTGAAATTAGCCTTGACAAGTTCAAATCCAAACATTGATTTCTACCTATGCCTTGTGTAATTTTGACCTAGACATCGATCTTTATCTTTTGGGTAATGTAACTTAGGTTAATTATTTATTAAATTTGAAAAATATTGTTTGTGTCTATATTTTGGGAGAAATAACCTATCTTATATATGCGTATTATTTTATTCCTTGTGTTAATTGACCAAGTTCATGTTTAAATCCAAATGCCTAGTTTATGCCAAAGTGTTTGAAAATTCTTAGATTAAATCTCATACCTTGTTTTATTTCAAGTCTAGATTTTGTGCCTTTTACAAAAGAGCTAGCACATGCCTATTTTGAGCCTAGATTTTATGCCTTCTCTGAAAGACCTAGAAACTTTTATTTTCTTAGATTAGACTTTTATGAAATAGTTTGTACCTAGAGTTTGGCATTTTAGTTTTTACTCATCCACCTGAATTTTTTGGTTAAGATATTTGATGTTAAACATTTGATGTTAGATTATTTTATACCAAGTTTTATTATAGACATTTTGGAGATACAACTCCACTTTTAGACCAAATTAGACCGAGTTCAAACCATTTGCCCATTGGACATTATTTTTTAAGAGCTTGTATAACTCGAAGTCTTTTAACAAAACATTCATCATTGATTTGAATATGCCTCACTATACTCATAACGGAGCCATGTAAAATCTAGGATATGATAATGTGATCACACAAGAAGAATTTCTTTAAGATCCTTATGGTGATGATCTATTTTATGAGATAAATCCTTATCCTCCTTACAACACTCAATCTAGGGAATAAAACCAAGATCCTATTAAGGTCAACATACTCCAATTTATAAAAAATGGGGACCCATGTGTCAAATTATGCAAATTTGTGCCTTGAAATTAAAGATCCATTTCATCAGAGTGTCACTAGAATGATTACACATTATTTTTATTTGAATATCATCAACACCTGGTTTGGTTAGCATATTTGTTCATGATTCTAGTTTTCCCTTATTTAAAGTGATAACATTAGATCTATGTGTTTCAGGTTGTAGGTCCAAAAGGTCTAATTGGAATGAACAATGCTTGAGTTTCATGATTTTAATGTTAACCTGATTCTTTACTAACCTTTGGTTTTTTGGATTTATTTTTGAATAGCTAAACCCTTAATATAAGTTTAATCTAAGTATTTAATTTGAATCTAGCATTAATTTTTTTCATGGGAAGTTATGGGATTAGTTTATTTTTATTTCCTAAGGTTTATTCATGATTTTCAACACCATAAAACCTTAGTCTAACATCCATGCTTTATCCTAAATGAATAACCATTAGGGCTTTATATTTTAGATACTTTGTCCAAGTATTTTTGGGCTTTTGTTTAGGAATTATTTTAGGACTTATGCAATTGGTCTATGTCAAAATTATTCCTTCAAACTTATCTATGTTGGGACAATTATTTTGGACATTTTGTCTAAAATAATTTCCCTGTGGACTTATTCTATTGCGCATTTTTCCTCATAGAATTGCACTTCGGCCTCTTTACACTTATCCTTCGAGATTTTTTTGAAAGTAACATACCCTTTGAGTTTTCTAAAATGATCCTTTAAACCCTCAAAATGTACCCTTTAAAAGTTTTGTCAAAGACATCCACCCTACGAACCTGTCTTTCAGGTTATTTTTGTCAAGGCTTCTTTCTCGATTGAATTTCCCTTAGACATTTTTCAAATTGCCCTTTGCCTTAATAAACTTATCCTTCAGATTTTTTCAAGTGACCATTTGACCATTTAGGATTTTTTTTTTGAACATTTTGTCTGATGAAAAAATACTAAAACATCTTTCCCACAACAAGTTGTCCACAACTCTTTTGAAAGTGACCTTTGCCTTAATAAAGTTATCCTTCAGACTTTTTTGTGAAGGGAACTTATCCTTCAAATTTTTGAGCATACCCTTTGAGATTTTTGTGAACAATACATACCCTTTAGGATTTATGCAAAAGTTACCTTAAAAAGTTTCATGAAGGACACTTTCCCTATATAATTGCCTTTAGACCTTTTTGATATGGTCCTTTTCCCTCCTAAATTACCCTTTGAATATTTGAAAGTGCCCTTTCTACTACTAGAAGTGACCTTTGGGAATTTTATCCCAAGAAAATTTCCCACCAAATCACTCTTTAGGAGGATTATTTTAGACATTTTATTTGAAATATTCCCCTCAATGCTAAAAATCCTAAAAAAAATTGCTCAAATCAATTCAAGTACCTTATACATATATATGATAAAGTCATTTTATCTTTATATTTAAAAGAATAGGTCAAATATAAAAATGATAAGTGGCAAACCTAATAAATAGTACCAAGGATGTGCTTAAATTTGAAGACTACGTGCCCATCAATGATGTTAGCATAAACATCAAATGATGGTCAGGTGAATGTCAGATTTAAGACAACAAATATCCCCATGGATGCATTTAAAATTGGAAGTCATACACCCATCAATTGTATCCATGTGGATTTCAAATGAAAATTGCATAAAATTCAAATTTAAGATAACAAAAATCCTCGTGGATGCATTTAAAATTGATAGTCGTGCACCCATCAATGATGTCGACATAGATGTTAAATAATAGTTGCATAGATGTCAAATTTAAGACAACAATGATCCTTGTGGATGTGTTTAAAATTGACAATCGCATGCCCATCCATGATGTCCATGTGGATGTCAAATGATGGTGACATAGATGCCAAATTTAAGATAGCAAATATCCCTATGAATGCATTTAAAATTAATAATCGTGCACCCATAAATGACATCCACATGAATGCCAAATGATGGTTGTGTAGATGTCAAATTTAAGATATATAGCTAGATCCAAATAATCTAAATATCTATGATCCATGTTGATCCATGTAGGTTGATCTGATAGTGTAAAGTAAAGATGGAATTTTTAAAGAGGATCAAAACTAATTAAATTTGAGTAGGATGCCCTATAAGTGAAATTAAGGTACCACATAAGCAAAAGAGACAAAATGAAGATTTAATGGATTGAAAATGTGAAAGACCGAGCCAAGGAGAGCTAGATTGTCACTTGTGCAAGAATACTTTGATCTAGAAGTTGACCCAAAGTCCATCTAGGTTATTAATAGACAAGGTCAAAAACATTAGTGTAGTCAAAAGAATTAGATAGAATGGATAAATACCACAAAGGGCTTAGTATATCAAATGAAGGATTTCTTCATAAAACCAATTGTCAACCTTGTGCCAATTAAAAAAAAAAAAATAACTTAGAACTTCAGTAGCATAAGGTTCCTAAAGATTAATGAAATGAAAATATTCCTTTTATAACTAGCTTTGTATAATATTTTGAGATAGGATATTATTTTGTATAGACATGTGTAATTTGTAAGAGCATATTGTCTATAAACTAGTTTATTAAAAGGAAATGACCATTTGTTATAGAATGCAACAAAAAAGACAACTATCCTATACACTTGTACAAATGTAATTAGATGAGTCTACCTTGTATATTATAAAAGGAACATTTTAAATTATCAAAAGGGAAGGAGTTTTTAGAGATAAATTAATTTTTAAACTTAGAGTAATTAATATAAGTAAGGAAATCTACAAAGATTGTCTAGTATTTGCTTGTGTTCATTGTTATCATGGCTTCTCTCTCACTTGTTTGTTCTGATTTCTAGATTTGAATGGTTCTTATGGGTTATTAATGTGTATATTTGATTGCAGAGCTTTTAACTTGTGCCACTGCTAGGTTAACTGGAATTCCATAGGTTCATTTCATTTTCTTACTCTTCTTGCATTTGGACTAATGTTATTTTCTTGCACGGGTAAATCTTTAAAGTGAACCAAGATATTATTTGTATTATTTTCACCTTCCTTAGGAGTTTGCATGATGTGTGATATGATTTGGAATTAAGATATTTCATGTTACACATTGGTTAAGTGCATGTCTAGATGAAATCTAAACTTTGTCACGATGTTTGGAATGAAGATCAACAACATTTATTTTTGCCCTAACCTTCCTTTTACTTCTTTTATTAACCAGATCACCTTAGTTTAGATTCATTATAAATATTCATCTTATATTATTTATTCATCATAATTAACTATTCTTATCATAGATACTTCATATTTTTCATAGATAAAATATTTGGCCATGGTGGCTCCCAACCACCAAATATTATAAATATTGTGAAACAATCACTTGTTCTACCTCTATTCCACCAACAGATAACATGATTATCATAAATTGAAACTCATGCATTAGAATTTTAGGAATTTATAAATGATAAGTGTTTATTAAACACTCTAGGTACCTATGGTACACATTAATGCATCAATAGGAGGAGCATCACTAGTTTTAGAAGGAGGGCCTAAACCTTTTATCTTTGTGAATTTGTAAAATATTTGCTAAATTTGGTTTGTTTTGATCAAATATCAGTGTAGTCTTTACATATTTGGGTAATTATTTGCCTATTTGTGTAAAGATCATCAGTATTTATGGTTTTAGACCAATCTTTGGGCTTCTTTTAGCTAAAGATCGATATTCTTTGAAGATCCATGGATATTCATGCAAAGGTAGTTCATGATTTGTGTATTCCCTATGTTTAAGGTTAGTAATAGAAAATTTGTACAAAGATTTAATGATTATTTAGGAATATGAAGCTATTCAAGCTTATAGGTGTAAATATCCCTCTCATTTATCACTCTATATTTATTTTTGAGCTAAATATAGTCATGTTTTACATATATTTTTGCAAAATTGGCTTAACATGTAAACTTAATCATTGTAATTTACAAAGACCAATTTGATGCATCGTATTTAAAAGCTTCAAGGTCACAAGTTGAAATTTCCCAAGGCAAGGCTTAGGTGAGCTAAGCTCCCAAAGTTTTAAACACTTCACTCGTTCAAGGTACTCATGTGTTCAAGGTATGGCTTGGCTACGTGATTCTTCAATCAACATACCAGGTATAGTACATGATCTTCCTTGAAATACTAAAGGGTATTTGTATTATGATTCCTAACAATGTTATCACTATTGAATATCATACTAAATCATTCAAAGCTTCTTTAAGACATTTGAATGTTGTTCATGAGGATGTAGCATGTAGATCTCTCCCATTTACTTTCAAAGATGTTGCATATGAATGGTTTCTCAAACTTATGGAGGACTGCATAGCTATCTAGGATGATTTTAATAGGATATTTATTGATAAATTTGGTAAAATCATTAGTCCATGCATTTTGTATTAGTAATTTACCATTGTTAAAATAGATTATAGCTAGAACATTAGAGCTTTTAATGCTAGATTCTATAAGCCGTATAGTAGAATCATAGCTCCTTATAAACCTAATGAGGCTTTAAAATTTAGATATTTAAAAGGATGATTTGGATCTCATGACTTATGTGTCATTTAAAAGGTCTATTAAAGTCATAAAAACCTTGACATTGGCTTATGTTGAAGCTATAGTAATCAATGATCAAATGTAGCCTCAAGGTCAAATTGTATATGCTATCCCAAATATCAATCCCACTTTCCTAATATCATTCCTAATGCCTATCAAATACTAGTTTAGAACTAATTACTATTAACTCATCCATATCCTAACCAAATCCTAGAGTTCCTAAATAGCATTGCTAGTGGGATTCATCCACAAAGTCATAGAACTCTAGTTTCCATAGCCAATAGTAATGCTCTAGTTCATGACCCTGATACACCATAAAATTAAAATGACTTAATATTAAAAATGGTCTAAAAACTAAGCACTAATTTTCTTCAATTTCAAAAACAATTGAGAAATAGTGGGGATAATTTTGATAAGGGTTACTTTTCTCAAAGGTTCAATAGGCCACCAAATAGGTTTCATGATAAAAACAATATTAAGTCATATGAGGACATACATGAAATGAATCCTATGATATATATTTATCTAATCATTGTAATGTTTTTGAAGTATTTAAAGGTGAAAGGGATATATTTTAAATTATGCCTAACCAAGCCAATATTGTAGGGACATCTGGCTTTGCAAGGGACATGTCAAGGTTTCATGATAGAGGACTTTGATTTTCCATTTGAAGATGAAGATGAGCCAATTGAAGTAGTTTCATCTGAGATGACTTTTACTTCTTAAGACATAAAAGAGATTACAATTAAAGACCAATAAGGCATCAACATTAGAACATCTACAAATGAAGAAGAAGATTTTCTAGAAATGGATATGGATCAAGTACAAGATGATCTTTCTTCAAAAGGTATCCAGAAAGACAACCCATGTCGATTTATTTCTAAAATGGAGAATACTCCTGAAGAAGATGATCACTGGTAGAAGTCATACTAGGATTTATTAGAAGGAATTAAAAGTTATAAATGGTAGATGATGGGATGGAACAAAACATGAATGCTTCATCTAAGGATTTCACTAATGATTTGGAGTTCCCAAAAGATGATATTATTTTGGAAGTCCTAATCCAAGATAAGCTAGAGCTTGATTGGATGGAAGAGATGCCTTTCTTCATCGAAGATAAATATGAAGAAGGTGAAATAGATCAAGAATTGTCACATGACTTCATCAAAAGGTCAAGAGTATGGGACCATCATGTTTCTAATGATGAGATTCCAGATGAACTTCATTCAGTTAATCAGGATGAAGAAGCCTTTTGGGATGACTTGGAATATTTTTATGTAAAGATTTTTAGTCCATGTCCACCTTAAAAGGAACCCAATGAAGACATTAGTTTAATGATACTAGATAGTCACCATTATTGAGTGAAGATGATATAAGCTAGTATCTATCTATGGATGAAATAAAACTAACACTCCTACTAAAAAGTAGAAGAATTTAAGAAGAAGATGATTGGGTCTGAGGTTCATATCTTTGATCCATGTATCTAAGAATGTAAATAGGATACTAAGCTACATCACATATAATACATAAGTATACAATTAATCCTATCCACAAGAATAGGCCATTGAATGTGAGTAATAATGGTTCAAATTCTATAGTAGACTAAATAAGTTTCCATTTAATTTGGGAGTACTTAAAAGATGATTAATACCATTGGGTAAATCATCTTGTTTAAATACCTTTAGGATTACATCAAATTTAAGCAAATTAAATTATTAACCTACCGAATCAAATGGAAAATTATTTAATCTACTACATAACCTTGAACCATGATTAATTCCATTCAATGGCCTCTTCTTATGGATAGAAGCACTTATATGCTTGTGTGTTATAGGTGATTTAGCTTGGTCTCCTATCAACATTCTTAGATTCATGGATCAAAGATATGAATATGAGACCCAATCCTCTTGTTCCCAAATTTTTATACTTTACAATAGGATTGCTAGTTATGATTCATCTATAGATAGATAGTGGCTTATATCATCTTCACTCAATAATGGAAACTCAGCTAGTATCCCTAGACTGATGTCTTCATTGGGTTATTTCTAAGGTGGACATGTAATACCAATATTTTCAAAAAAATATTCCAAGACATCCCAAAAGGCTTCTTCATCCTAATCAACTGAATAGAGTTCATCTGGAATCTCATAATCAGAAACATTCTGGTCCCATACTCTTGACCTTTTGATGAAGTCATGTGACAATTACTAATATATTTTACTTTCTTCATATTCATCCTTGATGAAGACATTCATCTCTTCCATCCAATTAGGTTCCAGCTTATCTTGGTTTAGGACCTTCAAAATAATATCATCTTCTAGGAACTCTAGATTATTGGTGAAATCCTTAGATGAAGCATCCATGTGTTTTTCCATCCCATCACCTACCATTTATAATTTTTTAATTCCATTTAATAAATCTTGGTATGACTTATCCCAATGATCATCTTATTTAGGAGTATTCTCCATTTCATAAATAAATCTACATGGGTTGTCTTTCTAGCTACCTTTTGAAGAAAAATCATCTTTTACTTGATCCATATCCATTTCTAGCAACACCACTTCTTCATCTATAAATGTTCTAATAATTATGCCTTGTTGTCTTTAATTTCAATCCCTTTTACATCTTTAGGAGTATAAGTCATCTCAAATGCAACTTATTTAATTGGCTCATCTTAATCTTCATCTTCAAATGAAAAATCAAAGGCCTCTATCATGAAAGCTTGAGATGTCCTTATAAAGATGGATGTCCCTACAATATTGGCTTAGTTAGGCATAATTTTAGTTGCAACCCTTTCACATTGAAATGATTCAAAAACATCATAGTGATTAGCCAAATCTATATCACAAATATTCATTTCATGTATGTCCTTAGATGACTTATTATTATTATTATTATTATTATTATTATTATTATTATTATCATCATGAAACCTATTTGGTTATCTATTGAAACTTTGAGAAGAGTAACCCTTGTCAAAATTTTACCCACTATTTCCCACTTGTTTTTACAACTAAAGAAAGTAAGTGCTAAATTTTTTGACCATTTTAAATATCAAGTCATTTGAATTTTATGGTGTCTCAGGCTCATGAACTAGAGAATTACTACTAGTTGTGGGCACTAGATTTCTATGATTTTGTGGATGAAGCCCACTAGTAGTACTATTCAAGAACTCTACACTTTGGTCAGGATATGGATGACTCAATATTAATGGTTTTGAACTGGTGTTTTATGGGCATTAGGAATGATATTTAGTGCTAGGAAAATGGGACTGATATTTGGGATAGCATATGCAAGCTGACCTTGAGGCTGTATTTGATCATAGATTATAGATTATAACTATAGCATAAGCCAATATCAAAGTGTTTATAAATCTAATAGACCATTTAAGGAGCATAAAAGTCATTGGATCCAAAGCATCCTTGTAAATATCTAAGGTTAAAGCCTCATTAGGTCTATAAGGAGCTATAGTTTTGCTATACAACTTCTGGAATCTAGCATTGAAGGCTCTAATGGTCTTACTAGAATCTCTTTTAATAGTGGTAAATTGCTGATATAGAATGCATGAACTAATGATTTTACCAAATTAATCAATAAAGATCCTATTAAAGTCATCTTAGCTAGATATGCAATCCTTTGGAAGGTTGAAAAACCATTCATATATATCATCTTTGAAAGTAAATGGGAATAATCTACATGCTACATCTTCATGAACAACATTCAAAAATATTAAAGAAACTTTGAATGATTTAATATGCTCTTTAGCAGTGACAAAATTGTTAGAACTAAAATAAGGAAAACACCTTTAAATATTTTGAGGAAGATCATGTACTATACTTGGCATAGTAATTGAAGAACCAACTAGCCAAGCCATAGCTTGAACACATGAGTATGTTGAACTGGTGAAGTGTTTGAGACTTTGGGAACTTATCTCATCTAATCCTTGCCTTGGGAAATTCTAGCTTGTGACATTGAGACCTATTTAAAATGTGATGCATAAAATCAATCTTTGTAAAGTACAATGCTTGAGTTTGCACGTTAACCCAATTTTTCACAAATATATCTAAATCATGACTATATTTAACTAAATTAGCTCAAATATATGTCTAGGTTGATGAATGAGAGGGATATTTACACTTTTAATATTGAATAAACTCAAATTTTTAAAGAACCAATAAATATTTGTATAAAGTTTATATTACTAACCTTAAACATGGGGAGTACACAAAGCATGAACTAATTTTGTATGAATATCCATGGATATTAAAAAAATACCAATTTTTCAATAAAGTAAGCCCAAAGACTGGTCTAAAACCATAAATATTGATTATATTTACACAAATAAGAAAATAATTACTCAAATATGAAAATATTACACTGATATTTGATCAAAACACACTAAATTTATCAAAGATTCTATAAATTCATAAAGATCAGAGGTTCATACCCTCCTAGTGCTAGTAAAGTTCCTTCTGTTGATACCTTAATAAATACCATAGGTGCCTAGAGTGTTTAAGAAACACTTATCATTTCTAAATTATTAATAATATAATGCATGAGTTGTAGGTTATGATAATCCTATTATATGTTGGTGGAATAGAGGTAGAACAAGTGACTCTTTCACAATATTTATAATGTTTGGTGGTTGGGATCCACCATGGATAAATAGTAGATCTATGCAAAATATGAAGTATAAATGATAAGAACAGTGATTTATGATCAAGAACTAATATAAGATGAATATTTATAATGAAGCTAAACTAAGGTGATCCAATTAAAAAAAGAAGCAAAAGGAAGGGCATGGCAAAAATAAATGTTGTTAATCTTCATTCCAAATATCATGATAAAGTTCAAATTTCATCTAGAGATGTACTTAACCAATGTGTAACATGAAAATAATTAAGCCCAAATCCTATCACACATTAGGAAAAATCCTAAGGAAGTTGGAAATAATGAAATAAGAGCCTAGTTCACTTTAAATATTTACCCCTATAAGCAAACAACATTAACCCAAATGTAAGAAGAGTAAGAAAATGAAATGAACCTAAGGATTTTCAGTCAACCTAGCATTGGCATAAGTTAATAACTCTGTAATCAAATGGACACACTGAGAATATGTAAGAACCATTCAAATTTAGAAATCAAAACAAACAAGTGAGAGAGAAGACATGATAATAATGAACATAGGCAAACACTGGACAATCTTTGCAAAATTCCTTGCTATATTAATTTCTCAAAGTTTACAAAGTAATTTGGCTCTAAGAACTCCCTCCCTTTTGATAATTGATAATGATCCTTTTATAAGATACAAGGCAACATGTTCATCAGTCTCATCTAGTTACATTTATACAAGTGTATAAGACAGGTGTCCTTTTTGTTGCATTCTAGAACAAATGACCTTTTCTTTTTAATAGATTGGTTTATAGATAATGTGCTCTTAAAAATTGCATATGTCTATATAAAATAATATAATATTCAAAAATATTATACAAATATAGTTATAAAATGAATATTCTCATTTCATTTATCTTTGGGACCCTTAATGCTATTGAAGTTTCAAGTTACTATTATTTTTCAATTGGCACAAGGTCAACAATTGGTTTTATGAATAACTTCTTCATTTGATCTGTTAAGCCCTTTGTGATCTTTATCGATTCTATCTAATTCTTTTGACTGCACTAATGTTTTTGATTTTTCTATTAATAACCCAAATAGTCTTTAGATCAACTTCTGGATCAAAGTGTTCTTGCACATGTGACAATCTAGCTCTCCTTAGCTGGATCCTTCACATCCTCAGTCCATAAAATATTCATTTTATCACTTTTTCTTATGTGACACCTTCATTTCACTTCCATAACATCCTTCTCAAATTTCATTGGTTATGAGCCTCTTTGAAAAGTCCATCTTTGCTTCACCCCATTAGATTAGACTGTACAAATCAATGCAAATCATATATCTTTAGATTATTTGGAACCAACTATCTATCTTAAATTTGATTTCCACATGACCATTATTTGATGTTCATATGGATGTCATTAATGGGCATATGACCATCAATTTTAAATACATCCATGAAGATATTTGATATCTTAAATTTGAAGTCCATATGACCATCATTTCATGTCCATAAGGACATCATTAATGGGTGCATGACCATCAATTTGAAATGCATCCACAGGGATCTTGACTATCTTAAATTTGATGTTTACGTGACCATCATTTAACGTTCACATGGATGTCATTGATGAGCATGTGAATGTTAATTTTAAATGCATCCATGGGGATCTTTGCTATCTTAAATTTGGTTTTTGCATGACCATCATTTGATGTCCATGTGGATATCATTAATGGGTACATGTATTTAAATTTTAAATGTGTTCATGGGGATATTTTCTTTCTTAAATTTGGCATTGGTACAATCATCATTTGATGTCTGTATGAACATTTTTGATGGGCACACAGTCATCAAATTTAAGCATGTCCTTGGTACTATTTGTCAGGTTTTCCACTTGTCATTTTTGGGTTCAACCTATTCATGTAAATATAAAGACAAAATAAATTTAGCATATATACGTATAAGGAAATTAAATTGATTCAAGCAATTTTTTTAAGGATTTTTGGCATCAATGGGAGTGTTTTGGATAATTTTTTTGAAATAATCCTCTTAAAGAGTCACTTGGTAGGGCATTTTACAAAGATAAAAGTCTAGAAGGGGAAAGGGCACTTTCAAAAGTTTGAAGGGTAATCTAGGAGGGAAAAAGACCATTTTGAAAAGGCCAAAAGACAACTCTATAGGGCAAGTGTCCTTGATGAAACTTCTAAATGGAAATTTTTTACAAAGCCCAAAGGTTATGTTCCATTCACAAAAATACCTAAGGGTATGCTCAAAAAGTTGAAGGATAAGTGACCTTCATAAAAAAGTTTGAAGGATAATTTTATTAAGGCAAAGGTCACTTTCAAAAGAGTTATGGATAATTTGCTATGGGAAAGATATTTTAGGATTTTTTCATTGGAAAAAATGTTCAAAACAAAAAGCCTAAAGGGTAACTTGAGAAAATATGAAGGATAAGTCTATTAAGGAAAAGGGATATTTGAAAAATGTTGAAGGGAAATTTGGTCAGGAAAGAAGCCTTGACAAAAAAACCAAAAGATAGGTCCGTAGGGAAGATGTCTTTGAAATTTATTTTGAAGGGTATGTTTCAAGGGCTCAAAGGATCATTTTAGAAAACCTAAAGGATATGTGCCTTTAAAAAAAATCTCAGAGGATAAGTACAAAGAGGCCAAAAGGCAAATCTATCAGGCAAAATGCCTGATAGAATAAGTTTGTGGGGAAATTATTTCGAACAAAATGTCTGAAATAATTATCCAAACATAGGTAAGTCTAAAGGAATAATTTTGACATAGACCAATTGCATAAGTCTTAAAATAATTCATAAATAAAAGCCTAAAATTACTTGGATAAAGTATCCAAAATATAAACCCTAAAGGGTAATTCGTTTGAGATAAAGCATGGATATTAGACTAAGGTTTGGTCATGTTGAAAAACATAACTAAACCTTAGGAAATACAAATAAACTAATATCATAACATTATTTAAAATGTTATCATGTAAAAATTTCCCACCAGATTCAAATCAAGTATTTGGATTAAATTTAGATTAAGGGTTTAGCTATTCAAATATTAATCTAACAAAGCAAAGGCTAGTGAAGAATCAATTTAACATTAAAATCATGAAACCCAAACATTGTTCATTCCAAGTAGACCTTATTGGACCTATAACCTGAAACACAAAGATCCAATGTTAGCACTTTAGATAAGGGAAAACTAGAATCATGAATAAATATGCTAACTAAACTAGATGTGGATGATCTTCAAATAAAAATAATGTTTAATCATGCTAATGACACTCTGATCAAGTGACTCTTCAATTTCAAGGCACATATTTGCATAATTTAACACATGGGTCACCATTTTTTATAAGTTGGGGTATATTGACCTCAACAGATCCTTTAGATCACTATTTGATTAACACACCACCATACTCAAAGTAAGACCAAGAGTAAATAGTACATTACCTTGCTAGCATACCATTAGTTGTAGACTAAGTTCAATAAAAACCATACTATATTACAATGTCATTGACCTATGATCCATATTTGTTTTATCATCCTTTATTACAAATAATAACAAATTTTTAATCAAATTCATAGAGGTAGGGGCTAATTTTCTACTAGACTTCCCCCATGAAAATTTGCCAAGTCTGGTTAGAATGCCTTACAACATGCCTTCTAATCAAACCATCAAATAGACCTCTTCTAGCAATCCTCAATCACTCATGTTGATGAGATACCAAGATCCACATATGCTTGTCATAGGAAAAGGCCTCATTAAGGACTAATTTATAGAGATGTAGATAACATGCTAGACCTATTTAATATTAGCATATAATTTTAGTAACATGAGCATGTCAAAATCTCCACTTATCAAGCTAGATCCTTCATCAATATTCTTAATAAAATTGATAGGCCAAGATAATTAGGGTATAGACCCATTCACATATATAAATTTAGTTGGTGACATGTTCAATGCCCCATATATTGAAGGAGTTATTAATTCTTCTACATAGACAAATATGCCAAACATAATGGATAACATACAAGTATCATCCAACCCAGGTCAAAGTGGTTTAACTACACAAACAAGTAGTCCAAAACAAGTGCCTTTAGTAAACACCAAGAGTAGTTCAAAATAGTAGGGGGTAGGAAATTCTACCCCAAACCACAACAATATACCTCTAATCCTCAACCAGCTTCTTCATTGAGTATACAACCACAAGGATTAAGTAGTCAAATGCCAACTAGTGCAATGCCTCAAAAAATGTTATAATTGTTACTCCACCATCAAAGGTGATGACTAACATTCCAAAAAAATAGGCACAATCTAATTTACCAATGTTATAGAGATTGAACATTATACCACCACAATAGGGGGTAACTAATGTTCCACTGCATCAAGTAGTGACAAATATACCTCTTCAGTCACATACCAACATGCCTTCATAAATGTTGTCTAATAAACAACGTATGTCTATTGGTCAACAATAAATGTTGAATATCTAACAAACATTTAATACACAATAAGTATTTATACAACCAAGGGGTACTACTATTCAATAAGTACCAATCAGGTAACAATTGCCTTTTGTTCCAAACATGCCATAAATTCAATTATAAGGCCTTGTTTCACAATAAGTTCCCCCTATTCAAATAGGTTTGACTAGTTATAAATAAGTCTTTATTCAATTTTAGTAGACACAATACTTCACTCAAAGCCATATCCTTTCCCCAAACATAATTCCCCCAAAACTAGGCCTATATATTGAATCCAAACTAAAATATTGTACCATAATGCATGAAATTCCAACAATCACATCCTAATCCATGGATGCATATTCCTGGTTAATTCCCTAACCAAGCCAACATTCCACAACAAACCATGACTTCATTATACCTAGGTCAAAGTAATCCACTACTGACTACCCAACCTTTGCCTTAGGCCAATATTCCATCTAGTTTCTTGGCACAAGAACTACAATAAATGGAGGATGCAATTACAACCATTCAAGATGGAAAGAAAACCAAGAAAATTATGTTGAATGATGTATGTTCCTACCCATTCAACATGGAGTATTTACAAATACCATTTCTTCCAAGGTATGAACTAGTAAAGTTTGACAAATACAAGGGTAAAAAAAACCCCAAGGCCCATTTAACAGTGTTTTTTAATGCTTGTCAACTAGTGGCTTATAATCACATATACATCCTACTTTTGTTTCCTTAGATTCTAGCAAGATAGGATTTGGAGTGGTTCCTAAAATTATTGAAGAACTCAGTATTTTATTTTAATGACCTTTTAGACAAGTTTGTGCAATATTTCCCTTGAAATATCAAACATGAGATTTAATTCGTAGATTTGACTCAAGACAAAAATAAGGCTGGTAAAAGTTTCATAAGATATTTATAGTGATGGAGAGAACTTTCTAGCCATTTCACCCATATCTTACTAGATAAATAATTTGCCATTGTGTTTACCAAAAATTTGCATAGTGAGATATCTTACCATATGGAGCTATAGTGTGTGCACACTTTTAAAGAGATCATTGATATATTTTTATTGATCAAAAAGTATATTATTAATATAGGGTTTATTAATATTACCTCATCAAATCAGAACCAAAATCAAAAACAAGGAAATGAACAAAATTAGAACCAAAATCAAGTCTAAATGTAAGATTCAACACCAACCTAGGCTAGCAATTATGAACAATATAAGAAGTTTAATCACAACAAGAATGTTTTTGGAAATGGAGTAACCAAGTTATGACATGTTCAAATAGATAAAAAAACCATCTACTCAACCAAAATTGCAAATGCAAATTAATCCTCACCAATAACCTATTTAATAAGCACAATCTTCACAACAACCTAGACTAGCTCAACAAACACAACAACCTTTGCCTTTACAAACCCCTCCTCTAAGGAGAACTATGCCTAATCATCACATATTTAGTGACCTTAGAGAACTAATTTAAGTTGTGTTTTGAAATTTATCCACTACTAATCTAATTATTTGGTCGATTTCAAAGCACTATCTTGAGGGCATCCCTTATCTAGATTGGTACCAAGAGAATGAGATATGTGAATACCTTCAAGTTAATGTACATAATATATTTTGTTATGTAAAAATAAAACATTTCCTTCAAAATATGTTGGAAAATAGGGAGTTAACATTGGATAATAGATCATCTACATCCAATCATAACCTAGGTATTTATCAAAACCCTTTTTCCCAACATAATAACAAGTAGTAACACCAATAAAGGCTAGAGCAACAAAAATAGTACCAAAAAGAAAAATAACAAAAAAATAAATCAAATAGATGAAACCAAGGCTAGAATGATGCCAATACCCAACAAAATTACCATGTAGTTGCACATGACTACAATAAAGCTATAGATCATATTACAGGAGGTCACATTTCTACCATCTCCATTAATCCAAGACCAAGTACTAACCAAAAAAGATTGTTACTAACCAATTCCAATCAACCAAAATATTCCAATGATCCTTATTTGACTTGGGACCACATAAAAACATACCAACAAGCATTAATTACTACTTTTGGACCTCATACCGATAACTCATTATTGCCCCATGACCATTTATAAGTGCACCATTAACTGAGGCTTATCTAATTTAGCCCCTCATCATCATTGTTTGCTACCAAAAATGGTCCTATAACTAATACTAATTATGTAATCGTAACTCAATGATCAAATATTACCATCCTAGGCCCATATCCATCTACCATTGAACCCATCTAACCCACCATTATGGCTAGGAATAAGCCACACCATTGTAAAAGAAAAGACATTCGATATTATTGAAGAAATTTAGAAAATGATTGCATAAATTTCCATTCTATATTTGTTACAAATGTCTACTATCTATAATAATGTCTTAATAGAGTTACTTACCTAATCCCAAGTGCCAAATAACATATCCCTAAATAAATTCCAAGCTTTGGTTGGACATCTAGCCCCAAACTAATAGTTATCCTTTGACCAAAGTGATATGTCATCCCTTGGCCCTCTCCATAATAATCCATTTTACATTGAAGTTTTCATAACATAACACAAATTAAAACATATCCTCATAGACAATGGATTAGGATGGAATATTATGTCTCTAAAACTTACCACCCATCTTGAATACATGATAGCCGATCTCTAGCTAGAAATGATCACTATCAAGGCCTATGAAAATGATGATTTAGAATCACAAGAAACCATCATTTTTCTAGTTATCATTGGGCATTTGATCCATGATACATTATGCCATGCGTTAGACCTAGATTTGTCATATAATTTACTCTTGGGAAGACCTTGGATACATGAAATTCATGCAATCCCTTCAACATTACATTAGTGTTTCAAGTTATCTCATTATGGCATGGAGGTCACCATTCATAGAGATTTACATCCATACAAACATTATAATCATTTAGAAGTTGAGTATAAATGCTATAACTACCATTTTGGCTCATATATGGTTTCTAAGAAGGATAAAGGGAAAGAAATAATTGTTAATTTGCTAGAGGCCAATTGCATAGACCCTAATAGCCTTAATTCATCTACCCATATACCACCTCCTAAAATGTCCAATAATTTTACTATCATAACCAATGGCCCATGAGAATATTCGACCCATGATACATTATACATTGCATGGGTAGGAACATACATCCTTAATTATCACTCTTTTAGATTCTAGATCCTTAGTTATCATGTTATGGTAAAATAGTCTACACTCTGATGTTTGTGCTAAGAACTTTCTTCAAATAAGAGACATGAAATACTATATGAACTTGAGAAGAAGGTGGGAGATCCAAATTATAATAAACCAACCCAATCTTCTAGAGAACCTTATATGGCCCATATAACTTGGAAGACAACTTATGATTCCATTTGAGTTTTAGGGATGATTACTTATATGGATGCAGGTGAAGAAAAACCATATCACCCACTTGAAAGGTGCACTCAGAATGGTGCTAGTTAGGCTATCATTTCATTATATTTTGTACCATATGAAGATTATCCCCTAGGGTACTAAGGATCTAATCTTAGGTTTGAAGAATCATGTTGACCATTTGAACTAGTGAACTACTAGGGGTGTATAAAAGGAACACTGGTGGTGCTTGACCATAGACTACTTCATAGGGAGTCATTTTAGTTAAAGTGTGGTAGGAGGTATTGTACCATCATTAATTGAGAGGAAGCCACTTTTCCCACTAGTGTTATTATTCTAAGGTGAAGAAATGAAGGAAAGTTTTGAGGCATTTGCTGATAATTTTAGTATAACCATCCATTTGTGGATGATATCTAGAACTCATCTTCATTTGGGTGCTAATGCATTAAAATCATTCTATCCAAAAGTGGCTAGTGAAGGTTGTATCATGATCTAATACAATGGAAGAAGGAATGCCATGAAGATGAAAAATCTACTCCAAGAAAATTTATGTGACTACGGAGGTGGTATAGGGATAGCTAAGGGCATAAAATGACTATATTTTGAGAGGTGATCAACCAAAATCAAGATCACTATTTTCCTTCCAAATTTAGGGAGCACCTCAATAAGATCCATATAAATATTTATCCAAATCCTAGTAGGGATGGGCAAGGGTTCAATTAACTCAGGAATGAGTGTGGTTTCACCCTTGTTATGTTGGTAGGTATCACATTCAACCACCATCTATTGAATTATCTTTTTCATTCCCTTACAAAAGAAGTTTCAGTGTGCCCTCTCATAAATTTTGAGAAACCCTAAGTGCCATACTGATGAAGAAGCATATAGTCCATAGAATACAAACTACTAAATATGTATGCTTTGGGGAAGCTCTAAATGACCCTTGTATCAAAGAGAAACACCATCCCAAGAAAAATGTATTACTATAGAGGGGTTAGTGTCCAACATTGAATAATTTGAGATAATGAGAAGTCATTGACATACCCTTGTTATACAACATCTAACCAATTGGGAATAGGCATGGAAATAGTTGGAAGGGAAGTGTGGTGTATAAATGTGTGAGATAGAATATCAACTAAAATATTGTCCTTAAAATTATTGTAAGTGATCTCATATTCATAACCAATGAGTTTATTGACCCATTTATATTGTGATGGGGTAGAGACCCATTGTTCTAGGAAACATTTCAAACTTTGGTGATTAGTTTTGATGCAAAAATGATTCCCTAGTAGGTATGGTTACCACTTCTATATTTTATGTAAAATGGCCATCATTTACTTCTCATAAGTAGAGAGTACTAAATTATTTCCAAAAAAGGCTTTGTTGGTGAATGTAATGGGGCATCATTTTTGGAGAAGAACATCACCAAGTCTATTGCCATAAGCATCACTCTCAATAATGAAGGTCTTGGTAAAATATAGAAGAGCTAAAATAGGGGTAGTACACATAGCCTATTTTAATTCTTCAAATACACACTCAGTAGCTTGTGTCCATGTAAAATCATCCTTTTTCAACATAGCTATCAGTGGAGCCACAATCTTTCCATAATCCTTGACAAACTTATGATAGTATCCACTTAGCTCCAAAAAACCAGGGAGGCTCTTGAGTGTTTGAGGATGAAGCCAATTTGTCATGGCAACTTTTTTTTAGGGATCCACCTAAACCCTTTGGGATAAAACAATATTCCTAAGATACTCCACTCCATCCTAGACAAAATCACATTTGGAATATTTTACATAGAGATGATGATCAGAGAGAATTTGTAGTGCAAGATTTAGATGTTGGAGATGCTCATACCATGTTTTAATATAGATGAGGATATCATCAAAGAAGAGTGAAATGAATTTTTGTAGGTAGGGATGAAATATTTTATTCATAAATTATTGGAATGTTAAAGGAGAATTAATGATTTTAAAAGGCATGACCATAAACTCATAGTGGCCATCATGTGTGGTAAAATATGTGTTAGGGATATCATCTTCATGAATCTCAATCTGGTGGTATCCAGAGTGGAGATCTAAGTTGGAGAAAAAATGAGCACCATAAATCTCATCAAGAAGTTCATCAATAACAATAATTGAGAACTTATCCTTGATTGTGATGTGATTAAGTACATGGAAGTCAATGCAGAGGTGCCATGACCCATATTTTTTCTAGACAAGGATAACTGGGGAAGAATATGGACTGGTACTAGGGTAAATAATGCCTTATTTTAGTAAGTCTTGAATGAACATCTTGACCTCAATATTTTAATAAAATGGGTAGTGGTAAGGCCTGATTTTGGGAGGAATGTTTCCAAAAAGGATCTAAATATGATATTCCTCTGGCCATGAAGGTGAAAATTCCATTGGTTCACTAAAGACACTTGCATATCTCTATAGAATGGTTTATAGATCATAAGGAGTAGTGGATATCATTGATGGTTATATTTGAATAGAATGGAGCTAGGTAATGACACAGTGTGAATTATTCTTAAGAATATTTTTCATGAAATGTGAACTTATAATGTTGAGAGACCTCGATTGTAAGCCTTTCAATGTGTGTTTTTCCCATTGTCTAAAAACTGCATCCAAAGTTTAGCAAAATCCCATAAGATGGGTCTAAGTGTGCATAACCATTGGGATCTTAAAACAACATCACAACTATACAAGGGAAAGGAAAACATAATAGAGTGTAATTTATAATCTATAATAGAGATACACACATTACAACACCTACCTTTTCAAGGTAATGTGACCCCATTGGCAATCATGACTTTAAAATTGGAGAAAGGATGGATAAAACAATCAGCCTATTTGGCAATTTGAGGGTCAATGAAGTTATGGATGCTACCTTAATCAATGAGTATTGTGAGAGGGAGCTTCTTGAAGTAACCATGAATTGTATTGTTTATGGTTTGGTGACTTTTGCTAAGGCATGGAGAGAGATCTATGGTTGTTCTTATTGAGAAGTAGGTTCCACAATCGATGGAGCTTCTTTTAGATTATTTACTATATCCTAAGCATCTTAAAAAACTTTAGTTTTGGGTAGATAATCCAAATCTAATAGGTAGATATTTTTCTCTACACATCAATTTCCCCAAGTGAATTTTTCATCACAATTATAACATAATCATTTTTCTCTATAGACTTGCATCTTTGCTTTAGTCAAATGCTTGATAGGAGTGATTCTGGGGGATGGAATTGTTTGAGATCATTATGGAGTTGTATTTTTTAATGGAGAAAAATTGGATTTAAATCATTTCTAAGATGTGATCTTGTCCTTTAAAAACTTATCCAACCCTAGGGATTCCATTATTTTGTTGGGAAAGAACATTTTGACCTCTCAGCAAATTACATCTTTTAGTCCAATAATAAAGAAACTCCTAAAGAATTCATTGAGTAATCCCTCTAAGTAATTGTCTATTTTTTCAAATTCTATTTCATTTTCTCTCACAATTCCTATTTGGCAGAGTTTAGTGAGTGCTCTAGTGAATTCATCAAAAGCACTAGGTCTAAACCATTACAAAATGAGGGCGTAAAATTAGTCCATACAAGCTCATCATGAGATCAAGTATACCAATGATCCCATTGAAGGGCCTTATGTTCCACGTGAAAGGATGAAAGTGAGACCTTGTTGGCATCAAAAGTATTATGAAACTAAAATATTATTCTCCTTGATAGATCTATCTAGTCAGATCTATGCGATTTAATTAAGGAAAATTAAGCTTCAGCCCATAAAAATTGCTGGAAGAAGAAAATCAAGTGTTTAAAGAGGATTATAGATGCCATCTATTGTTCATGGTGGTATGTTGAGGACTAATGCCAAGAATTTTTTCATTAATATCTTTGATGTGCATCTTGAGGGTAGTAATTTCATCCTCTATGTTTTTTCTCCTATTTAGGTTACTACCATGACTAGAATAAAATATATTTTTTTGGTTTTAGTTATTGTGTTTTATAAGACAAGTCTATTGGGAATATGCTGAAACTGATATGACAAGTTTGTAGATCTGATATGGCCATTTTTTGATACTCTACTGGTAATATGCTAAAATTGGTATGACATGTATGTTGATACTCTACTAAAGATATGATATGGTAGTTTTTTAATACTCTACTTGTAATATGCTAAAATTGGTATGACAAGTTTGATGATTTGATATGGTAAGTTTTTTGATACTCCATGATAATATTCTAAAACTGATAGAAATGGGCCCCAAGTTTCAATGGCTACCTAAGGGTTTAAATATATCACTTCGGCTACCAATATCATCTAAGCAAGTACCACTCTCCATAAATTTTATGGCCATGGATTTATCTCTCAATAATAGCTCATGGTTTTCCTCATGGATGGGAACTACTCAATTAGGAAGGTGTCATTGCCCATTTTGTTGTCAAGTCCTCTCAATAGGCTAGCTACTTTGGGGTTCCTATGGTACTCCTCACAATGAGTTTTAGGGCTTTCACCTAAGCACTTGCCATAGTTATGCACTCAAGTTTTTACCTTGATCGAAAACATATTATTGTGATACATATAATTAATTAAATTAATTATGCAATAGAACAAAGTTAAAACTTTTTGAAAAATTACTTAAATGGATTATGAAGCATAACAAAGTTAAGAATTTTTGAAGGAAAAAAATTGGCCCTAGAAAGTGATTTGATACCAGATGAGAGGATCCTTCTAAAAAAATTAATGACAATACATGAAATAATAGATTTATATAATTAATAAAATCACCAAAATGATTATATTGATTGTAGGCCACTTTGAGGGGACAACCTCCTTTGAGCAAGCTCAATATAATAAATTCATGGATGCTTGTATTGGCCTCAAAACTTACTTATATACTAAGTCTAATCTAAGCAACTACTACTTCCCATGAATGTGGGATTAAACAAAATGCTCATGGGATGAATTACGAAGCATATGCATCCATAACAACTAATATACTAACAAATTAAAGAGAAGGGGTAATACAGGTTCCTAATAATGATGAACTTGCCTATAGTTTCAAGTTTAGTTATGGACAACAACATACCTTCAACTAAGTCATCTAAGAATTTTCAACAGTGTTTGTCCCTTGGCCATCCCTACCATTAGGATATGTAGATTCATCTTGTCTAGGGTAAATTGAAGAGCCAATCCAAACATAGGAATTTGTTGTTTCAAGCCAATTATAATAATTTCCAACCATTATAGAATATGGCTAAACTCTTCTTGTGGAGGACATGAAAAAATTCAACATCAGGACTCCAAATGACCCAAAATGGATCAAACTAGGTGCATCCCTCACTAAGAAGGAATTTGAAAGATATACAACCCTTATAAGGGAATTTGTTGACATATTTTCTTGGGCCTATTCAAACATGCCAAGTTTATATACTACATTGGTTGTACACCATATTATTATATATCCTAATGCCAAACCAATGAAGTAAAAATTGCATAAGATGCATCCTCACATTACTGTATTAATAAAGAAAGAGTTGGAAAAACTATTAGAAATGAGATGTATTTGATCGATCGACTATTCAAAGTGGATATCAAATGTTGTGCTAGTCATAATAAGCCATAATGAATCAAAATATACACTAATTTTAGAGATATAAATAAGGAATGACCCAAAGATGACTTTCCTTTGCCAAATACTGACATGATAGTTGACTCCATAACTAGGTACAAAATGCTTTCATTGATGGACAAATTTTTAGGATATAATTAGATCAAGATTGTGCTAGAATACCAACATAAAATAGCATTCAACACTCCATGAGGAATGTTTTTTTATTAGGTTATACCATTTGGTCTCAAAAACACTAGGGCCACATACCAAAGATCTATGACTTGATAAGTTTGGTTCAGTTTTGCATAAATAAACATGAAAAGACCAAATGAACATAGAGAAATATTTTATCAAAAAAATAATATTATGCTATTGTCATCTATTATTTAAATGGTTACAAGGCACTTATATAAGAAGTGTGAAGCCTATATGTGGTGATCCTGAGATCCCCATAAATCCTTAACCAAATAATTGACCAAACACTATATATGATATATATTGTTAACACAATATATTCATCTAATTAATAACCTATAAGTATTTACCTCTCGATAAATACCTCAAATCTACACCACAAGAATACTATCCTCAACATTCACCCCTAGTGTGAATGTGGGGAGAATGTATCCCTATAATGTAACTGACCCATACTCATGATCCCTCATGAAGATTTTCAATGTGGTAAACCTACAACCATGACAATAGATGGTTTTCAATGTGGTGAACCATCAAACATGGAAATAGTTTTCCAGTGGGTAACCACCAACCATAACTACAAATGGTTTTCAATGTGGTTAACCACTAACCACAAAATCATGAGGTTATAGTGTTTATTTTACCCTTATCACAAACATGCTACAAGAGAAAATACAAGGATAAAATTTCATGTTTTACACTCTTTGAATGGGCATGTATCATCTATTCTTATTTTTCAAAAATCACACAGCAGAAATGAAAAACACACCACACTAGAAATAACACCCCACACTAAGTAACCACATCATTGGTGTGGCCCCATCATTGATGAATGATGAGAGGTCATTAAAAGACCTCCTTCTTCTATGTATCCTACCTCTAGTTAAATAAGTTGTTCACTCAACTGATGAAGATGTGAAGCTTAGCTATATTAATTTTCTGAGGAGAAATCCCCCCATAATGTGGACATCATGTATAAGTGAAAATTCATCTATAAAATAAATATTTTTATATTTTACAATTTTTGATAATGACTCTATATGACATCTAAGCCTAAATGACTTTGAATTTTTTGATATATAGATACTTTAAATTTTTTGACTCGACTCTTTGACCATTTTATAATGAATTTTATGAAAAATAAAGTCTCTATTTTGAATTTATTAAATAAAGGATATAAAAACAAAATATGACAATTAAAGCTATATAAAAAATTAGATTTGTAATAAAAATTTAATTACAAATCTATTTATTTAGACATTACAACTAAAAATATTAAAAATCTTAATAAAAGACTAAGAGATTTAATATGACCCACTAAAAATTAATCAAACAAACTTGACCTATGTCCATAAATACAAAATGACAAACTATAAAATAAAAGATATGAGCTTAGAGAATTTTAATAATAAAACTATAGAATCTTAAAACCTACTAAATGGAAAGACATAAATATTTTAAAGACAATAGTAAACTACTTTGTATGTCAAAACTGTGAATGAGATTCCATTGGAGATGATGAGTTCATTGGATGCAATGCTGAGTTGAGCTTGAGATCAAGAGAATGATGATTGATAGATGATGCAAAAATTTGAACGTTATGGTGGATATTATGTGGGGGGGGGGGGTTCACTTTAAAAGCATAGAAGCTTTGTATGAAACATCCATAAGAATAGTGATCCAAACCAATATAAGTATATGTAGGTCGCATAGAGAATATTAAAATTAAAATCCATTCAACCTTGGTGTTGGTTACAATATCAACATAGTCATGCTGAGTTGGATGAATACACAATTGTGCATATCTTAAGAAAATTCAATATGGAAAAGATAAAATGAATGTGGTGAACAAACCAAGCTTGGACATTTTGGCAAATCTGCATATCTACTCATAAATTGTATTATTCTCCTTGAGCCATATGTGGCATTGATCTTTGAGATGTTTGTTGACCCTGAACTCCTTCCATGGTGATAATAATCTGGTATAATTCTATGCATATGGATAGAATTCACATGCCACATTTGTGCATATCTAGGCTTGTGGATGCATGATGTACAGACTGGTCAAAGATATTTTATCTATGATATGAAGGTACATGAGTCTAGAGATCTAGTTGATCCAATTGTATATCTAATGAAGATTAGATCTAGACAAACTTTAACTAAAATATTCTATAAATTTAATCAATCTAAGAATGTGCACTTATATGAATATTACACTAAATAATATAATGCATCAAGATATAAAGCATGTAATAAATGATGAATTCAAAAATCAAATTACACCAAAGATGTCGACCTCTTTTTTGGTAGAACCCAAATTTATCTCTAGTATAAAAGATTTAGATTGAAATTATTCTTATTGGTCATAAGATTTTGAACCACTCAAAACTCTCATGACTTTTATATAATGGCTTTGTATGAAGTTGAGTGATGCATGGAATACAATAGTGAAACCACATCATCCTTTTACACACTAAATATTTATCAACTGCTAATTTAAATTCTTAATACCATTTATAGCTATGGATAAGATATTTATCAGATACTAGATGATAAGTCTAGTTCAATTCTACATAAATAAACATAGAAATACTAGATGAACATAGAGAAATATTTTATGAGACAGATAATATTATTTTATTTTCATCTATTATTTGGATGGTTACAAGGCACTTATATAGGAAGTGTAAATCTTATATGTGGGTATATCAAGATATATATAAACCCTCAACCAAATAACCAACCAAACACTATATACGAGATATATTATTAACATAATATATTCATCTAACTACTAACCTATAATTATTTACCTCTCAAGAAATACCTCAAATCTACACCACATAAATACTATCCTCAACATGACTATCATATTTCATGATATGATGCATGGCATCGTTAAAGACTATGTCGATGACATATTGGGTAAACTAAAGATTAGGGATGATCATCTAATAACACTCTAAAGAATATTTGAAAGACTGCATGAAAATAAGGTTAGACTCAATCCTAAGAACTATGTTTTTTGAGTTATTTCAAGCAAATTTCTTGGATTCATTATGTCTCATAGAGGCATTGAAGCTGATCTAGCCAAAGTACAAGCCATTACAAATATTCTACCACCTTCCAATTTGAATTAGATCCATATTTTATATGGAAAGATTCAATCTATTAGACACTTCATTTATTAGTTAGCCAAAAAATACCATCCATTTACATACTCAAGAAGGGTGTCACATTTCATTGGGATGAAGAACATCAAAAAGCTTTTCAACATTTAAAAGACTATTTTGCCAATCCTACTATTTTATTTCCACCTATGATAGAAAAGTCATTCTTATTGTTTCTATCTACCATAGACAAATCCATGGGGGCACTTAGAGCTTAGAATGATGATAATGGAAAAGAAAATGACATGTACTATCTAAGTCATACAATAGTTTCTTATGAACACAATTATACACCCGTTGAAAAATCCTATTTAATTATGGTCTTTGTAGATCAAAAACTATGACATTACATGTTAAACAACAAGACCATAGTTATTTCAAATTAAATATGCTCAAGTATCTACTATCCAAGACATCTTTATAAGGTTACATGGCTAAGTAGATCATGCTTATTTGTGAGTTTGAGATAGAATATGCTAACTAGAGGCCATCAAGGGACAAGTACTTGTAGATAAGTTTTCTAAAGCTCCCCTTATAGATACAAAAACTCTAACATTCTATTCCTAGATGAATCCATTATGACCATCATTAAAACACCTCTTGAGGAGTAACATTAGAATCTATATTTTGATGGATCATTTACAGTGTATGGATCAAGGGCATGCTATTATTTATTACACCACATGGGGATCTAATCCTTAAATAAAATTTTATCATCTTTCCTTATACTAACAACATGGTTAAATATGAAGCACTCATTATAAGGATTTGAAATGTAGTATAATGGAATATTCAACATCTCAAGGTTTATGATGATTCTTAATTAATAATCAATCAGGTTACAAACCACTTTTAGACCAAGGATGGCAAGATAGTGCCATACAAGGCCATGATTAACACTCTCAAACAATAGATTATCAATGTATAGTTTGAACACATACTAAGGGCCAGTAATAAAATAATGGATGCCATGACCACCATTGGCTCTTTGATTCATCATACCAACAAGGAAAATGAATATAAATTACTCATTAAAAATATTATAGTGCCAGCTCATGAACCTTCACCAGTCATAATTATCTATGCTATTATTGGTCCCAGCTCTATATGGTATTCAGACCTTTATACTTACCTTCATGGCCATATTATGATTTCATACCTATCAAGTAAACAATCCAAGGCCTTTATTCACCATGCCTTATAATATACCTTAATTTGGCCAACCCTTTACCACTATAGCTTTGATGAAACTCTAATTTATTATTTAACTTAGATAGAGTCAACATTAGTGTTATGGGAAGTTAATGGAGTATATGGATATTTCACCAATAGGGCCATCCTAGCCAAAAATCTCCTATGTACTAGGTATTATTGGCAAACTATGGATGTAAATGTAGCTGTATATGTTAAAAAGGTGTGATAAATGTCAAAGGCATGCCAATCTAATTCATTCCCCAATGAAGACATTGAAACTAATGATTATTCTATGGTCATTTACTACATGGGGCCTCAATATCATTGGGAAGATTAACCTAACCTCATTTGATGGCCATAAACATATCATTACCACTATCATTTAGTTCACCAAGTGGGTTGAAGCGTTACCCCTCACTTATGTGACTAAAAAATAAATTTTCAAATTCATCTTTAACCATCTCATATGCCACTATAGTATCCCATTTGACATTATATTTGATAATGGTAGATAATTTAAGAATAATAATGTCAAATCACTTTGTGCTGAGTACAAAATTACTCAACATTTTTCTATTGCCTATTACCCATAAGATAATAGACAAGCAGAAGCATTCGAAAAAACCATTGTCAACATCCTTGAAAATGTTGTCAATGCTGCTAGCCACAATTGAAACCTTAAAATATTCCATGCCCTCTTGGCATATCACACCAATTACCATACCTCAACATGATCCACTTCATATTCCCTAGTTTATGGCATTAAGGCCATTCTTCCCATTGAATTCAAGTTACCTTCTCTACATATTTCATTGAAACATGTTCTAGATGAAGCTTACTGAGTATCTCATTGATAAGATCTAGATTTACTTGATAAAAAACAAATGGATGTTATTAACAACCTTAAATAATACTAGAATAGACTCCATGGCCACTATAACTAATACATCAAACACAAAGAATTTGAGGTTGGTGATATTATTCTTAAAGAAAACAAATAAATACCATAGATGAGAAGAATCACAAGGGCAAGTTTAAACCCAACTAGATATTTCCCTATATCATTGTTTCAAATTATAGATCTAGAGCATACAGGCTCACTACACTAGATTGGGATGAACTTGATGAGTGAATGAACATTATACACCTCAAGTGTTACTTTGTTTGAGAGACCTGGAGTATCATCTATGAGGCCCATTTTTATTGTACCATATTATGATCTTATTTATACCATATCATTATATTATATACCATTATACCACACCTATCCTATCAACCAAAGTTATTTTTACCCTCCCTACCCAATCCTTTGTCCTTGGTTCTATTCAATTGGTTTGATGAGAAATTTTATTAAGAATATTCAGATCAAGTTTTAGCAGTTGATTCAATATTTAGACAAAGATGATATTTTAGATTGGTATGATAGTGGTTTGGTATTTTCATCTTTTATTCCTTGTTGTGTTCCATTCTAGTACCCTGATTATAACCACCTTTGGGAAAACTAGAGTACCACCATTATGTTACTAATTATAACCACCTATGGGAAAATTAGTATCATTGACCTATGCCATTATTTAATAATTATAAACACCTATAGGTAAATTAATAAAAACACATTTATCATGCCTATAAGTACCACTTTGCCATTCCTATGCCATACTATGCCATTTACCCACTTTGCCTAGTTTATGAATTTGTTACTACCTAGTCATATTCCTCCACTATAAGGTAGAACTATAGTGACTTAAGGTCCCATCCTTGGAATATGTAGGTAGTGATTAATTCATGTTGAGGTTAGCTCAGTCACCCCTTTACCATGCTCTTTCCATTTTGCAATCAATTTTAGTTTGAATGCTATAGCCATTTTGTGAGCAACCTAAGCCATGCTCTCACCATTTTGTGAGTTGGAATATTTAGTATCTCATCATTCTTAATAAATTTTGGATACTCCAAAATTTCCAAATTTTTTTGGAAATGATCTGCAAAAATCCTAAAAATCTAATTAACCACTTATTTACCTTAAGGATTCTAGGATCCCTAGCTATATCATAAGAAACCACTTGTCATTTAGTTTCCCCATCCTTACTATCCTAGTGTCACATGCTCTCACCATTTTTTGAGACCATTACCATATTCCTCTATAAAATCTATCATATTTTTTTATCATCATTTTTATTCTATCCCATATCTTGGGAGAACTACATTTATCCTAAAGTTTATGTTGGACCTTGCATCCATGAAACTATGTAGGTAGTGTCTACTTCCCTAGTGGATCTAGAGTCAACTCGACCACCCCCTTACTTTTGTTCTATTCCCCCTATTTTATTTGTTTGTTTTGTTGTCTCTTATAGTCTAGGGGCAATGTTCATAATCTTGATCATTCTCTATTTTCACTAAAATTTTGATTAACCATTTTTTATGTTTGTTACATTTTATTCTCTTTATTTTGTTTGATCATGTCTTTATTTTTATTTTTTAGTGTTTTTTCATTCTGTCTGTTTGTTTATTTGACTATTTGTTTGCTTTAATTGTTGTGCCTTCATTTAGTTTATGTGATTTTACTGGGTGATTCCTTGTGCATTATTTTGAATCCATCCATATTCATATGTTAACATTATCATCATGGTTTTTATCATTGGTGCATTATTTTTGATTGTTTATTGGATCATGTGTTATTACTTATGCATATTTTAGCTAAGTTATCATGGTGTTTTATGTCATGATGCCTACTATCAAGTGCTATAGAAAAAATTAGCTTGGGAAGTCTTATAAGAAATTCAATCATGATATATCTCTTTAGCACCTAAAATAGTCTTGATTTAACCAAATCATATCACATAAAGAGTAATTAAAACCACAAAAGAATTTTAACCATTACTATTTTGGATGAGCATCTCCCTAATAACATGTTCCTTAAATTTATCTTCCTAATTTGTACTGACTTACTCTTATTTCATGACTACAAATTTAGTTCATCATCCCCATATTCTAATTTACCATCATCATAATACCAATGATTATAAATGCCTCTATGAAAATCATTGTATCTCACCCCACTTACGATGCCAATGATTATAGTTGCCTTTGGAAAAATCATTATGTATTATCCCACCTATATAGCTAATGATTATAACCACCTTTGGGAAAATCATTATGTTTTGGTCTATCTAGAGGTTAATGTTTATAACCACCTTTGGGAAAATAATTCTCTTTCTTCTTCCCAATTGGGGTACATTTTCATTATGATAATGATTATAACCACCTTTGGGAAAACCATAATCTTTATCTACCCAAATAGGGCATGTTTTTATCCTACCAATGATTATAACTACTTGTGGACAAATCATTATTTCCCCTTTCATGATTATAACTACATTTGGGAAAATCATTCTCTTTTTACCCTAATCTTATTTTCAATGATTATAACCACCTTTGAATAAATCATTACATTTTTTATCCCACCTATGATGATGATTATAACTACCTTTGGGAAAATCATCTTGTTTATCTACCTAACTGTGGTAGTTCCATATGAAATTAATTATAACTATCTATGGGAAAATTAGACTTCTCCACCCCATTTTATATTCTTAGTCCCATCGTTTCCTCCTTTCTAAGGACTAATAATTGACCCCTTTTCCATCCACTCCCTCAAGGGGGCATCCAAAACTCATCCATTATCATTGAAGTAGTAGGCATATAGGACCTTTTCATTATTTGATAAGATGTTACTATGCCTATAACTTGAAACATCTTCCCAAACAAGGGAAAACTATAGACACCTAAAATTGGCCACAACTAGCTCCTAACTAGACTTCAGACTGATTCCTACCAACCATTATAAATGAATCCTAAGAATCACTGAATGTCCAAAATTTACTTGTGCATCATTCATCAAATCTCAAATTCATGTTGAGACATCCCTAATTGGGGTATTTTACCATATGCAAGAATAACCTCTTACAGATTCATCCCAAATCACCTTGTGACATCATAAATTTCAATTTGGCTTATAGACCTAGTGGGGTACTTGAACACTTAATCAAATGTTGAAAGAGATAAAAGGGTAATCAAAATCAATTAACAAGCTAAATAAGATTAAATTCCTAGTTGAATTATCCATTAGAAATTAATGAATATATAAAAAATAAAACTCAAAAATTTAAAATATCCTAGCCTTTCATCATTGCCTTTATGAGGTGTCAAACTCTTTGAAAATATCCTAAAATATCTAATTTGAGAGCCATGACTAGTATTTGTAAATCATAATTACTTGACAACTATTAATTCAATTGGGATTATTTTTGACTCAATAAGGATTAGTTTTAACCCATTTTAAACCTAAACTCAACCTTGACTCACCTTGGGTAAGAATTAATTCCTTAGGCTATAAATACAAGGCCTTGCCTATTGAACCATAAACTATTTTGGTGCAAAGTTATTATACATAAATGAATTTAAAACTTTGATAAGAGTAGTGTTATTATGCCTAAATTCCTAGCTATTAAGGTTATCATGCTCAAATATTGATCCAAAAAACATCAAAGCCAAGGTGACAAGGAGAGAAGGAGCCAATAAACCTACATTATCAAATACTTCTTGATGCACAAGTTGAGCAAGCCATTCAACAAATCCATTTGGAGCTCAAAGAAGGTAAACAAGTTATGTATTTTATGTTTTCATTATGATTTCATTTAGTTTTTGTTACCTAAGCTCTCTCTATTGTCTATGATATAGGTGATAATAATTTAGTGTGTTCATTTCATTGGTTTTAAAATAACACAAGACTAACCTCCCCTCTATGTCAAATTCCTAGTTCACAGTAAGACTCATCCAATGGAGAAAGAATACAAGGAACCTTAAAGACTTATGCATACATGATATTGAACCCAACTAATCATAAATAAAATTATTTCAAGGATCTCATACTCAACTTATTTTGAAAATAATACCCCTTTACAAGTGTGCAAGTTTCCTAGGGACCAAGTGTGGCTAGGATAACAAACATTCTAGTGACTTCCAAGGGGTGTTTTCCTACCTAAACACTTTTTGCAATGGATTCACGAAAAAAAATCATCTAAAAGAGATTATCTTCTAGACAAACCTTAGGAATAATAAAAATACCTCCAAAATATAAAACAAAGAAGAAAGAACAACAACATGTGCCAAAACACTTATAGGAATAAGAAAAAAGACTAGGCTACTAAAAATGTGCTTTAACACTTGGAGGAAATTAAAAAACTACTAAAATACTATGTACAAGTTAAAGACATAACTATTAGTCTACTTAGGTAAAAATAAAAACCATAGATATATCCTCTATTGCATGTAGATATATGATTGAATGATCCATTCCTAAGATAGTCATGCCAGAAATGGATGAATGCTTACATTTTAATTTGGATACATGACCAATCAACTTGTAAAAATATGCCCTTAGCTATGAAGACCTTCTCAAGATCTCCCTATTTAAAAAGTGAGTCAACTTTACTTCTACTAAATATCTTGATTGGGTTGAAGATATCCTCAAGAATGAATAGACCATTTAGTAGCTCATCAACACTCAGTTGTATCCTCATGTCGCTATAAGCTCCCTTTATCCTTCACTAACCTTAAAAATAAACTAGACTATTTTTTAGAGAATGAATAGTTTGAAGAATATCATTAAGGTCTTACCCATTTTCTTGTTCATTTAGTGTGGTTGGCTCCACCATGATGTCCATATACATATCTAATTAAGTTTCAATCACTACTACAACTTTATTGGAACCCCTACTTTGATATTTAGTTTTTGTTGGCCCACTTAGAGATTTGAACTCTTTAACGAGATTGAAGTATTGTTTCCACATGTCATCTTGCTCCTCCTTTATCTTGGATAGATTTGATATTAAATAACCTTATTCTTGAAATCAATAAACTTCCAAGGCTACATTACAATTAAAATTCATGACTCTAAAGTCATTTTATTCCAAATTCAAGAGAAGAGGCTCAACCTATGTTTGTAATTACTCTTGTAATTTTTGTTTATGGACCTACATAAACTTATTGCTACTAGAGTGTTTATACATTTTACACCATTAGATTTGACACACTACCTTAGATAGTTGTCCATAATAATGATACGCCTTGTTAAAGTTTTAACAGGGTATATTTTCTTGATCCTACTACTTCTTAAAGGCTACTTGTTCATTTCCCAAACCTTGTACAAGATTTTTAACTTCCTAAAACTCACTAGGAGTGACTAAAAATGGGGTTACATGGTTGGTGTCTATAAGATTAGGTGTTGAAATGGGTTGTTTTACTAGGAATTTAGTTGATAAAGGCATTAGAGGCCTAGGTGTGATTTTTCCACTTGTACTAAGCAATTTTATACCTTTATAGTGAGTTCATATTAATTTTTAAGAGTGTTTCCACTTATGTATTGAACCATGATAGCAAGGTCACTATCTAGAGCCCTTAAGAATATAGGAAAGTAACATGAGCTAAGAGTTTAACCATGGGTGGGATTTAATCCTATGTTATCTAAAACCTCAAACTAAATTCAATCATAATCTCATGGGGAGTTATTCTAATGGTAGTGAGCTAACATATGAGGGTAATATGGTTACTTTTATCTTTAATTTTCTTATATAACCACTCTCCTAGGTCATCCCATCCATGGATAGAATTTGGGCTTAAACCTATAAACCACTATAATGTTTTTTCCATTTAATGAGGATGTAAGGAGTCTCACCACTACAATATATTCGAAGAAATTATGGAACATACACACATTAATTATATCTTGGATGTGCTCAACATAAGTAGTGGAATATTCACCAATGAAATAAGGTATACTCTTGAAGGTAATATCTAGGATATCACTATATTGAGCAAGATTGAGAGGGATGCCTCCATTAAGGTGAAAAAATAAATAGTTCTTACATACAACTATGAAAAATAATAGGAATTAGACCTTTTTTGTCTATAACATGTAAAACTAACCTAAAATCAAGAAATATTTACTAGGTGCTTGGGATGTGTCTTTAACACTACAACTTATGAGAGTATCACCGAATCCTTAGCTAGACTCTTGAATGTGGTCCCACTGGGCATGCCCAAAACTATTGTCACTTGGATCTTGCAACCATTCAATCAAATAGTTGATCCAAAGGCAATAATGGGATCATTTCCAAGGTGTGGGACTTTGGATTTTTGGGGATGAACCTATAGAGAGGGCTAGTTCCATCCTAAACTAAGTTGCACCTTATTTAAGATTAGTTTTAGAACTAAATCTATGCTAAAGAGACTTATTTACAACTAGGACTAAGTGTCTTTGGTCATGGTAAAGTGAGAAAGACAAACTAAACTAAAAAAGGTGATGCACCAAAGTTTAGGGATCTCCTACACTCACTCTAATAGCACAAAAAATAATTTAAAAGATTTATTTTAGTTTTACACTATCAAAAATGTATAATGAAGGAAATGACTTACATAAGGTTTTTAGTGTCTATAATTTCCTTAAAAATGAGCCAAAAGAGAATAATTTGCATATATAATTGACCTCAAAATAAGAAAAAGAGACTAAAAGCAACAAAATGCAATTAAACTTCTGAAATACAGTGAAACAACAAGGAAACATAGTCAAATTCAATATTTTATTGATAGTTCAAAGCCTAATGTAACATTAAAAGTCTCTAAAAGAGTAGAGTCTTATCATACCCAAGAGGATGGATCTAAAATAAGGTATTTCTAGCTCTTTTTATAAGAAATATGAGCTGAAATATAGAGGAGAAAATCACTATAAAATTGCATAAATACAACCATTACAACATAATTATAGCCTATTAAAGAGGGAAATAAGTGAAAATGAGGTTATTAGGTCTCCTTCAATGCGTTAATTCTGCCACATAAATAATTTTTCATAGAATATGGGCATAGGAGTGGATAAGAGTGATTAATTATTTCCAAATGTGTCCTTTGGTGTGCGTAAAAATGTATGACTTGGTCAACTAGCTACTCCATTATTGAAAATAATACCCTCCTTGTGCCAAAGGCCTTAACTCACCCATTTACACCTCTTGTGCATGCTTAATGTTTGAATTGAGAAGGAACTTATAGCCTTTATTGAGTTATTGTTGACTTGGACTGATCATCTCTCCACTCCATGGATGGAGTTACATCTCTCGAAGATCAACATCAATGCCTCATACCCCATCATGCTCTTAATAACCCTTAATTTCCATTCTATTCATGTTTGGCATGTTGAATAAATATGAAATTGATGCCTTCATCTTGGATTATTGACATTTTTGTTCATAAGATCTCTTGAAAGGATAAAAAACATGTATTTCAATGTTTAATAATCCTATCTTATTCTCTCATCCTCTTTGCAAAATTACAAAAAACATATTGAATTATTTATCCTCATATATCATAATACGTATAGTCTTCTTCAATGTAACTTCATGCCTTGTCAAGAATATTAAGAACTCCTTATTACAAGTGTAGTCATCATCATGACCTTTTTTGATTTTTGAAGGGATCAAACCTATCAAAAATACCTACAACCTAGTCTTAAGACTATTGGATGTGCCAATGGTATTTTATTACAACTTTATGGGCCTATGGAGAACCAAATTATAGCTAGTAACCTTGAAATATGTTGCAAACCATCAATAAAATCTTAATGACTCATTGAACTTATAGATAACTTGAAGCATTGGGTTTATGTTCAAACAACCTATAACTTCCATGCCGAAAAGACCTCATAAGACTATAAAACCTACCTTAATCTCTATAATTCTACCATTGTAAGTATAAATATTCTTTGTTTGTATGCTTGAAATACTATAAGGATAGACATCACATGAGAAACTTGATATATCCATTTTATGATGCTTGATATGGTCATAGAGTTCATGACAACAAGTCTACATACTTGTAACTTTATTTAAGAATCCCTTTTATCATGTTTATGGCCTAGAATTACCACAAACTTGCATGTAATTTGTCTATGTATCTACAACTTTTATGAGGTATCTTGTTTAGAATAATACATAAAACTTTAAAAGGTGAAGTGTAGGCATGCAACTTGGAGATATATAAATTTTTGACCATGTATTATTCTTATAGGACCCCTAAAATCCTTCTCTTCTAGTGGTTTTCCATTTCACCAAAATACATTACAACCATTCCATTTTGTTTTCTAGGCTTGAAATATGAGGCCTCCATAGAATTGGTTATGGGTTTAAAATCATGTTTCTATACTTGATTATCTTCCTACAAGAATTTTATGCTCTTGTTGGACATACTTAAGACCCTTTACAATATTTGTATACTTAAAAAATGCATTGAAGCCTTAAAATAAACCTCATCATCATCAACCTAGCATTCACATCTTGGTTAGTCATGAAATCCATGAGATAGGCTTGTAGTCTTGACCTAGATTGGAAAGGCTTTATTCATTCTACTTGTAACTTTTCCATAGAGTCTTGAGGCCATAAGATATGTTGAAAGTCTATCCATTTTTAATAATTACTTGAAACCTTATTTCATACCCTAAAAATTCATGGAACTCTTCAAAACTCCTATGAAAGCCTATGTGTAAGCCTCTTAAATCACAACACCTACAACTATACCTAGACCTTATCCTTATTGTTCAATGACCTCATCTCAAGAACTCACACTTTGGAAAATTTCAATCTAAAATTTTCACTCATTACTAACCATGGAAACTTTGTAGGTTTGTTCACACTTTTTCTAGAGTTATTAGTGAGGTCTTAAGAACATAAAACCTTATATTTCTCCTTGTTGAAGCTCCTAAAGGAGTTCTAGAGCATGTTCTTCTCTTAAACATTTTGCATTGTCTAAGCCTTCCTAAATCATTGAATTGATAATTTTTGAATACCTATGAACTATTTCATCATTTTGAGAACCATGGAGATATGTTGTAAGATTGTGTGATGGATTAAATGAGCTTGAAACCCTCATGATATTATTAAAATACCTATTGATGTTTTGAAAGGATATTGAATACTTGAAGCTACCTACAAAATCATAGTTTATTTCTTGTTTTTTCTCATAAACCTCAAACTTTATTATAATAGTCATATTATTCTCAAAATCTAGCTCAAGATACCCTTCAACATTAAGGAATGTGTGTGAAACCTTCCTCATGACTTATCAAGCCTGTAACTAAACTTTAAAACATAAGAATCATCTTGAAATGATGATGTAGGTTGAAAATAGATTTTGAAGTAATGGAAAATTGGTAATATACCATTTAAACTATGGAAACATTGACTAAAACTTTCCAAAAGGTTTTTGAGGTCATGAAAGCCTGCATTTTATTTTATACAGACCTGAAGACACTATTAGATGTTATTTTATACCCTTGATCTTTTTTATTTAAGCATGAATGAGGTCTCAAAAATATTTCTCATTTTTGAAACTTGATTCTTATTTCTAACATGGAAAACATGAGAGAAACCTTCATCTTCTTGATGATGAAAACCTCTTGATCTTGTAAATGAGTTTTAAGGTTTTTTTTAGGGGTTTTAAACTTTGCTCTTAACTTAAAAGACCCTTAAAACCTTTAAATAACTATCAATAGGCCTAAATTATCTTAAAATATTGTATAACCTCATGATTATTCACTCTATAGGATTGAAAAATGCTAATAATCTTGGATTTGTGCTTCTCTAGGCCTCTAAATGACCAAAATTCATGTCACATGTTTAGGATCTTGGCAAGGTTATGTCTGCCATCTTCTTGGTAAATATACATGCTTTGTTGATTCTTGATACACCAAAATATCATCATTACATGATTTATGACCTAAAAAAACCACTTCCAAATCCTCACTCTCCATGCATAACTTGATGTATGAAATAACATGGTCATTCTTGCTTAAAAACCCTACAAAAGTGGTCTTGATTGCTATAAATCCCAATATGGCTTATTTTATTAATGAAATGGGATCAAGATGCTTGAAAATAATATTTGGTGATATTGAATACTTACAACACTTGAAATATTTCCATAAAAACCTTAAACCTAATGTTCAAGCTTGTAGACCTCCTTGAAAGGGACTAGAAAACATTTGAAACATATAGTCCCTCCTACTAAGCTCAGGACTATAGTAATCTTAAAAACATGCTAAATAGATTAAAAACCTTATTTAAAACCTTATAAAGGATGATTGAATCATTTTTTTGTTCAAAAATGGTGTAAACTTGTGGATCTCCTTGTGATAGTCATCTTTCTCACTTACCATGATCAAAACTCTATTATAGGCTTAAAACCTTTTTGCATTAGACCTCAAGAATGATTGGTTATTTTATTTCACCTAAGGAGGATCATAGAGACTCAAGGGGTGAATAATACTCATGTTTGAAAGATTTTGTAGTTTTAAACCATAAACCAAGACCTGTAACTCTCATATACAAGATCAAATACCTCAAAATGCACTTAACTATAATACTCATGACATGATGTTTGGGAGAATGGCCAAGGATAAACATAAGACATGGAAGGAAAATAAGTCAAAACACCCTTTAAATAAAATTATAGACTTTAGGGGTTTTTTAGAGAATCTTTATTCCACTAAAAGACCTTTTATGGAACCATATAAGTACCCTTTTAGGACCCTTTAATGTGTCCATGATCTCATTATTTCTCTTAAGACTCCTTTTGACCTTATTTTCTATGGGAAAGAACTTGTGATTAGTCCATGATGAGGCTTATGGAGTCCTTTTGGAATGTTTCAAAAATTATATTATGGCTAAAAAAATGGGTATAAGACTTTTTTAGACACATTTATCATTGAAACACCTTCAAAAAGACTCTAACTCAAACATGAAATTATGCAAGACTTTGACAAATATCTTACATTTATATACCTTCATGTGGTTAGACTCTCTAATAGGCCTAATACAAACCATGATTCCAGTAATGGTTGTAAAAATCATCTAATAAAGTGAGAGTAAAAGGAACCTTAATGACTTATACATACTTGATCTTTAACACACCTAATACTCATGAAAATGCTTGCAAGGACCTCATACTCAACTAATTTTGCAAATAATACCCCTCTCCAAGTGTGCACATTTGCACTATATCATTAAGTATTTGCTTGAAAGTGGAGATATGGCATTGGATAATGTTGATGCATCATCTAATCAAGAATTAGGTATATATAGAACCCTTTTCCATGGCATAATGCCAATAATCAAAATATAACTCTTCCAAATCAACATTAGAGATAATAACAATAGTAAAACTAGAATCAAGGTCAAGATTCCCATTCTAACCAAGTAAATTACCAAAGTATCCCTTATGGCTACAATATTGTAGGTTGCATCATGAGTGGAAACATTACCACCATTAAGATCAATCCTAATCCAAATCCCAACAATACTTGAAAACATTCACTATCAATTATAGGACCTTTACCTTCACATAAAAATAACCTTCCTTTGGTTTGTAATGGCCCAAATGCCAATCCACAACTAAGGATGACCATATCAATCTATCATCCCCCTCTTATAATTATAATAAACCACCATTTACTTGAGATTATTCAATTAAAACTTGATGCTCAAAGGTTACCATTCAAGATCCTTCACCTCCTTCCTCCAAAAATACCATTCAAGGTCATCTACCTTAAAATACCAAGCCAATTGCTCTTATGCATGATAAACCTTATGATATTGAGGAATAATTGTAAGAAAATCTGGCATAAATTTCTATCACAGACCTTTTGTGTACATTAATTATCCACAAAAACATATTGAGTGAACTTTTAATCAAATCCAAAGTTCTAAGTGACATTGCTCTTGAGAATTTTTGAACACTTATGAGTCATTTAGTTCCTTGCTAACAACTCAATTTTGATAAAATAGTCATGTCATCCCTTAGACCCTTGAACAAAAATATTATTTACATAAATTTAATTATTTCTAAGCACAAGGTCAAAAGAGTCCTCATAGATAATGGTTTAGGGCTCAATATTGTAACATTAAATCTAGTCAAGCATTTGGTTTACACATTAGCCTATCTATAGATAGATACCATTACCATTAAAGCTTATGATAATGAGGAAAGAAATATAAATAAACCATTTTCTTACCTATCATCATGGTGACTCTAAACCATGATACTCTATTCCACATCCTTGATCTATAATTATCATATAATTTTTTATTTGAGTGGCTATGGATCCATGAAGTGCATGTTGTGCCTTCCACCCTTCATTAGTACATCAAATTTCCTCATTTTAGATTAGGAGTTACCATTCCTAGTGACTTGCATCCATATCAATTTTACAAACATTTATAATCATAATATGAAAAATATAACTATCACTTCAACATACTATTCCCAAAAAGGGTAAAGAGGTATTTTATTAACTACAAAAATCCAATTATGTAGATCCAAGCACCCTAGCTTCCACTTCAGCTACCATACCTATAAAAATATCTAATCACTTCACCATTCAAGACAATGTCCTTGGGGAATATAAAATTTGTAATGTGTTTCATATAGCCAAGTTTACTAAGATGCTAAAAGCATATGGAAGGCTTAAAAAGAAAATTTCTAAAATGGAATGGTGTAAGAAGGATAATTATCCCCAGATGGGACTATTGGTTTTGGTAATAAAAAATCTTGATTGATGATGACTCATGGCTATACAATGATGATTTTCCACCTTTTACCAAAATACAAAGTGTCTTATGCCAAACTTGATATTGAACAGAAAAATACTACAAAGGAAAAGGCATGGGGGAAAATAACAAGGAGTTATTAAACTAATATCAATTTCCAAATAGAAAAGAATTTGAGGTATTCTATACAAACTACCTTGGGGTGACCCCATCAATCTTAAGAGTGTTTCTAATTTATTGACTAACATGGATAATGTTGACAATGATGTAGAGTCCTACTATAACATCTATGATGAGTTAGTTGATACTAATTTATTTGACCCAAATTCCATTTGTACAATTTTTTTATGCCATTATTTCCCCATATTTTCCTTCATCTTCAACTAATCAACTCAGACCAACAATAATATTATGTACCATTGGATAATTTTTAAAATGATGAGGCAATATATGAATTTATGGGCCTTAGAGATAATGTGTTTCTTGGAGATCATAAATAGGGATTTTACATTACACTAGAGCCTAATACCAATTCTGGAGAGAAGATAAACTTCCTTGGTCATAAGCAAAAACAAAAATAAAATCAAATATTGAGGTCCTAAAGTGAAAACCTCTTTGAGGCACTTTTGGACTAGGGTAAAAGTAAAGTAAAGACAAGTCCCATGGTGGAAACCTATTTTAAGTGCCATGGGATGGGTAAATTCACCCTCTCTCAAATAAAGCCAAGGCCTTTTCTAATTCAAGAACTTCATGCCAATCTATAATCAGTTTATAAAAATAATAAACATTTGATCAATTAGTATAATATTTTCTACATGCCTTTATTGAATGGCCTTTGCTAGATCTTGGGAATTCAAACTATTCCTACTTAGGAAAATTCAATGAGCCATTCGACCCACCAAATGAAGATGAAAAATACTGTACCACTCTGTTGACTATTTTAGATGATGGTTTCAAATAACTCATTGAGGACACCATTGAAGTTAACATTAGAGCACCTAATGATCCCAAATGGATTAAACTTGGAGCATCCCTCACTAAAAAGGAACATGAATTCCTTACTACCCTCCCTTAGGAGTTTTTTAACCATTTTACATAGTGTTATTCAGATATGCCAGGCTTGGACCCTACCTTGGTCATGTATCATCTTGTTTTACATTCTTATGCCAAGATAGTCAAATAAAAGTTGAGAAAAATACACCCTCACATATCCATTATTATCAAGAAATAATTGGAGAAATTATTATAGGTAAGATGAATTCATCCTATTGATTATTCAAAGTGGATATCTAATATAGTCCCAATCAATAATAACCTGCAAGGAATTAGATTACGTACCAAATTTAGAGATATCAATAAAAAATACCCAAAGGATGATTTTACTTTTCCAAATATTGATATGATTATAGATTCTATGGCTAGTTATGAGATGCTATGTCTCATAGATGTTTCTTAGGATATAATTAGAATAAAATTAAACTAGAATACCAATTTAAGATAATGTTCACCACTTAAGGGGAATGATATATTATCAAGTAATTATATTTGTCCTAAAAAATGCCAGTGTTACATACCAACATGCCATGACTGTAGTTTTTCATGACATGATGCAAAACATTATTGAAGACTATGTGGAAAATATATTAGGCAAATCAAAGACTAGAGTACGACATTCATATGTATTATAGAGAATCTTTGAAAATCTTCATGAATATTAGGTCAATATTAAGCCTAAAAAGTGTGTCTATAATGTCACTACATGTAAATTTATAGGTTTCATTATCTCTCAATGAGGCATTAAAGTCAGTTAATCTAAGGTTAAGGCCATTATAGAAATGCCTCCACCTTCAAATATCAAATAGATTTGTAGCCTACATGGAAAAATCTAGTCTATCAGATGATTTATTTCTTAGTTGGTAAATAGATGTTATTCCTTCACTCATCTTGTAAAGAAGGAACCACCTTCTCATAGAATTCAAATTGTCAATAGGCCATTAAAAACTAAAATAATACCTGGCCAATCCACCTATTCTTTCTCTGTTTACACCTAGAAAGATTTTTCTTCTTTATATCTAAGTAACTGACTATGCATTGGGGTCACTCCTAGCATAACATGATGATCAAGGTAAAGAACAAATAATGTACTATCTGAGCCACACATTGGTTACCTATGAGCATAACTATAGTTTAATTTATAAATCCTACTTATCCATGGTATTTGTAACTCAAAATTTTCACCATTTTATGCTCAATAATAAGACCATTGGCATCACCAAAGTGGACCCACTCAAGTATCTAATTTACAAGGTAGATTTGACAGGTCATATGGCTAAATGGATCATGTTATTGAGCAAATTTGAAATTGAATGTGTTCACTAAAAGGACATTAAGGGATAGGCACTTGCAGATCAACTTATTAAATCATCCTTGTCAGATACCAATCCACTTATTTTTAAATTTATTGATGAAGCAATCATGAATCTAGATTACACTTATCTTGTGATGAAACACTAGACACTTTATTTTGATTGTTCCTACACTTCTCATGGATCAGGAGTCAGTATTCTATTCATTACACCACAAGGGGATCTCATTCCTAAGGTATTTTATATCATTTTTACTTTACCCAACAATATTTTATAATATAAAGCACTTATTTTAGGGCTTCATCTCATCATATAATGGAAAATTAAACATTTTTAGGTTCTTGGATATTCTCTATTAATTATTAACTAGGTGATAGAGTAGTACCAAACCAAATAAAACAAACTCATTCCATATAATAAAATGGTGGATAGTCTATTTTTTTTTATCATATCCAATTAAAATAGATTCTTAGAGATAGTAATATAATTACCAATGTAATGGCAACCATTGGTTCCCAAATAGTAATTGAACATCATGTTATTGATTACCAGTTTCTTATTGAACACATTTTATAACCAATCCATGAAAGTTTAGAATTTAAAATATTACGTGAAATTTTTGGTCCCATATTGCCTTGGCACTCTAAAATATATTCCCACCTCCATGAAAACATTATTTCTTCCAACATTTCTTGTAATAAAAAATCCTTCATCTATTCCACTTCTCATTATACCATTCTCACTTCCACTCTTTATCATAGAGGATATGATGGAACTCTAATTCATTGTTTAGCTTGAGTAGAGTCTATAATAGTGTGTAAGTAATTACATGAATGGATTTATTTTGCAAAAAAATAATGCATACAAGGTATTACTAGCCCACTATAGAAGCCAATGCATGTGCATATGTAAAAAAGTGTGTGGGTTATCAAAATCATGACAATCTGATTCATGTGCCAATTCTATCTCTTCAGCCACTCACTACATCATGGACAAATTCCATATGGGGTCTTAATCTTGTAGGTAAAATTAATTTGACTTCATTCTATGACCATAAACATATCCTTAATACAACTAAATACTTTAATAAGTGAGTTGAATCCATTCCATTCACTTATGTAATAGGTAAGTAGATATCCAATTTCATCCTCAACCATCTCATTTTCCACTTTGGCATTCCCTCTGATCTCTTTTTTGATAATGGTGGATCCTTAAAAAATAAGGACATTAAATCTCTCTATGCCAAATATTGAATCACATGACACTTTTCCTCTACTTATTTCCTTTAAAGCAATGACCAAGAAGAAACATCTAACAAAACCTTGATCCAAATTCTAAAAAAACACTATTAATGATTTTGTTCATGATTATCATTTTTAAATATTTCCCACCATATAGGTATATCATACCAATACCTACACTCCAAAAATATCCACATCATACTCCCTTGTTTATGGTATGGAAGCTATTATACCTGTCAAGACTGAGTTACCCTCTTTGTGAATTTCACTAAATAACAACATTAATGATAAGGAATATAGGGTTTATTAGCTATAGGAATTAGACTTGATGAAAATACGGTAGTTTCTTTGAACAATCTTAATTCCTATCTGAACAAGTTGCATCATAGCTACAAAAAGCACATCAAACATAGAGACTTTAAACTTTTAGGATTCATTCTAAAATAAATTCAAAAGAATACCAATGTCACATATGAAAATAAGGGAAAATATGATCTTAATTGGTTGTGCTCATTCATCATTACAATGAATTATGGATCTTGAGCATACAAATTAGCCACACTAGATGGAGATGAGTTGGATGAGCACATGAATATCATACATCTCAAGCATTTTTACACTTGATTTTCTTGAACATTATCTTTAAGGACCCCTACTTTGGGGCAAAACTTGGAACCATCTTATTTTCACCCCATTTCCCATTGAGTCAATCCAGTATGATATTCTTCCCTTATCTTATTACCATTATTTGATCTTGATTCTAGTTTACTAGTGCAACAAATGATTCTAAATGTCATATTTTATAATAAAGGTTACAGGAGATTGTTCAAATTTGGTCACCATCAACACATCTAGGATGAGCGGTATCTTAGAGTAGATTACACGTGATTTATTCAAGGGTAGTCTCAAAAACTACACCTTTTAGCTCTTGATTATATTCAATTATTCCATTACTCTACCATTCACATGCCATTCATGTTTTCATCCCTATTTTTGATTCATAGTAGCTTCTACTAGGGTTTAACTACATTAACTTAACATTATTTTAGACTATGTAGGCATCACTCATTTTTTGAGGTTATCTTGATCACCCCCTTTTCTAAGATATCACCATTTTTTAAAAAACCTAAGCTATTCTCTCACTATTTTATGATTAATTTAAACCCTATTATCATCATTTTATGAGCTATACTATTCTACATCTTGTAATCCTTCATTGAGTTGAGATACCAAAAACCCTAGAATTTTAAAAATCCCAAAAATAGCCTAAAATATATTTTTTTGAAAATGGATTACAAACTCCATGAGAGATATTAATCTTTAAAATTTATGCTTACTATATCATCCTATTTTCTAATGGAATTTGACTCTATTCACATAGTTTATCACATTTACTAGGTGGGAACCTCTTATCTAAAATTGACCATTTCCATATGCATTTACCATTTCTTAATCATGTTCATTCCTATTTTTTGTAGAGTTACATTAGCTTGAGGCCCACATGGACTATGTAGGTAGCACTTTGATGCATGGGACATCTCAACTCAACTCAACCATTCTTATTAATCATTCTTTATTATCAATTTATTTATATATTTCTTATTTCCTCTATAGTCAACTCTTACTTGTCATCACTTTTCTTATATCACATATCCCTAAGAGAACTACATTTAGACTAAATTCCATAAGACTATGTAGGCAACATCCACTTGCAATGGCAAATTTAGAGTCATCTCAACCACACCTTACTTCTTCTTCTATTCCCCCCCCCCATCCATTTAGGTTATCATATTGTCCTCTAGAGTTTAGGGAAAAAATACCCAAGAGTAACTCTTTACATTAACATAAGCATAAATGATTCACACAATTGATTATGGTGTGTTTATTTTATGGTTTATCATATCTTTGATTATTATTGGGGATTTTGTTTTAGAAATTAGATGTTTTTTGTTACTTTTATTTTAGTTTATGTTTACTTGTTTGTTTATTTCTCATTTTTATTGTCACCTTGACTCAGTCCACTATACCAATAGGGTCATCATCATGGTTTTTATTATCACATAGTCATACTTGAGTCCATCCATTGACATATGTTAGTATTGTCATCATAGTTTTTATCACTAGTGAATTATTTTCAATTATCTATTGGAATTAGGGGTCAATCCTTATGCCTATTACAACTTATCCTTCATGGTGTTTTATATTATGTTTCATACCATTTGGTGCTATATCAAAAATCAACATGTTGGAAGTCTAATCAAGGATGTTAAAACATGATTTATCTTTGTCTACTATCCTCCAACCACTTCATCAAGTGCTTATTCATAGTTTATCAAAATTGAAAATCTTCCCTATTAGGCTAAACCATTGATACCAATCAATGATCCAAATATTCCCTACTAGGGAAAACCATTGAGACTGATCAATGATCAAATTCACCCTATTGGGGCAACTTCTTATATCCATGATAAAATTTTATTTAGTGGGACACATTATTGTGATCAAATTATGCCCTTCCTCTCTTTTTTGAGGGCCTATCCATTTCAACTTCTTCCCCAATCTTCCCCTCAAGGGTTAATATAGGTATAAATAAATTTCCCTTAGGGGAATCAATATAATTTTACTAACTCATAAAAATTACAAAAGGAGAAGAGTGAAAGACATCATTCTTCAAGAATTATCTAATTTCTTCTTGATGACATTTTTAAATCTTTGAAAATACATTATTGTGCCTAATGTCTCACAACACCTTATAAAATAGGGGGAAAATTTAGACACTTCATTTTAACCACTTCATGTCTAAAATACATTTGGAACAACTTTCTGCAATTATATGCATGTTTAACTAGATATCTCCAATTGGACTAAATTTACCTGTACAATTGCCATTTAAACCAAAATCATAATGATACATCCCTACTTAGAGAAATGGATCATCTTGCATCATTTATCTTATTAGATTCATCCTTATTCTAAGTATCCCTTTGAAATAATCTTCATAGGCTAATCAAGTGAATGCTTAACTAATAAAGAAATATTTCAAAGTTTAACTTTATTCTAATTTCCAATTAATCACCTTGATTAATTATCCTAATCATTACTTTAATAGTAAATTCCATGGATTTGGAATAACCTATTTTCCTAAAATACAAAATTAAATTATGGCCTCACATAGGTGATGTCATAAGGGCATATCAATGGAATGGAGTATAGTGTGGACAAGGTGGATTATGACATGGATACTTACACACACTCTTACACCTATTACACCCCTTTACACACTCAAGAAGACAAATTACTTCAATTTCTTCTAATTTGCCTTCCTTAATTAAATTTTTTTTCTTAAATGACATATATTACACACTCTAAAGGTGTAATCATGGATTTGAAGATTGATCCTTAACCTTCCATCTTAGGATGAGATGAATAGTCCATATCAATTCATGGAATCTATTAATAGAACCCTTTTACCTCTCATTTCATCAATTTCCTAATGTAAACTTACTCTATAGGATTGACTCCAAGAAGCTTCATCAAATTTATTATCTCATATTAATCCAAGACTACGTGTAGATAAGTATAGGTTCTCCTCAAACAAGGATTAAAGCATAGACAAGGAATCCTACATCTACAAGATGAGATTAAAATATTTTAGAGTGATATTCAAGCATACCTTTAAGGGAGGTAAAAGTGTTATTTTTATCCTTATAATTTACATTTCATGCTTGATTATCCTAGTTCACCTAAGGGATTGGTATTGAGTAATGTTTTTTGGTTGTTTTGGATTTATTCACTAAAAAAATACTAACTACCACTTGGATACCTAATCTATAACTATCAACATCACATTAGATGAGGCACCTGAGTCAAGTAAGAAATTGTGCATGTTCTTCCTAAACATTCAAATAGTCAATATGAATGGTGTTACTCTAGGTTTGTCTTTATATACCATCACATTTGTATTCATAACTTTGGATTTGTTTGATGTAGAGGATATACTAGTTAAAGCATTAAACAATAACTACCTTCTTTTAGTGATATGATCTAGTTCATGTAAAGTGATATTATCTTTGATCTTCTTTGTATACTAAAAAATTTTATACCTAGATTTTCTTTATCGTCCTTCACTCTATAAATGTCATCCCTTTTGGGGGGATGCATATTATTATTGGACTTATAATTTAGAGGAGTAGTATCACTATTATTTAGGGGTGTTGAAGTGGTAACAAACTACTTGTTCTTCATATTATAATTATTCCTCGAGAACCATTAGAATGCATGGATATCATTTATATTATCATTCAATTCATTCTTATTTTATTCTAGGAACTAGGACTCATAAGTATCATATACCATTATTGTATTGTTATGTCTTAGATTAGTAGAGGAAGATTGTTCTATCTAATTGGTAAAACCTTCTTGATTGTCCCTTTCTTCATGAAATATATCAAATGCATTTTAAAACTCTATGTAGTCCATCTCACCATGTTGTGCTATATTGTGAACCCAACACCAGTTAGGAAGGGTCTCTCCCATGATATTTATTTATAGCACCTTGTTAGGTGCCTACTTTTCTATATTATTTTTAGACCTATTGAAAGGCTTGTTTTACCTCTAGAATCTGAATATCTAATTGTTATTTTATTCAACAATGTTACCCATGATTTTTTACATGTTTATAAACTAAATACTTATTTTTTACACCATTCTTTGAATAACTTCCAATTCTATTTTTGTGGAATCATAATTAGTACCTTGTGTAGTAGAAATATTTACCAATATCAAGGATTTGTTCTAGTTTTGTTAGTTACATTTATAATTTCTTAAGAAGCTAAGATGATGATTGGATGGAGCATGTGCTAGAGGCACATAGGGGTATACCTATTTCTAATTTTGGGCCACAATATTTTGATTTGAGTTTAGAATTGGGTTGAGGGCTGGGAAAACATGACTAAGACTAACTGGGGCCAATTTTTACAATTGAGGGTTCAATTATTTATCAACATTGATAGATTCAATATAATACAAAGGCTATGTATCAACACCAATGGATCTATGTATAAAAAAACATTCATAGGGTTTAGGGTGTTCTTTTACATTTTGAGGGTTGATTCCTCAATAGTCTTACAAGCAGTTTCAAGATAGGTGTATATATTTTAGAACATAGCATTAAAGTCTTAGATTGGCTCATTTGGATCTCTTCTCATGGTTGTAAAGTGTTGGTAAAAAATACTTGCACTAGTGACTTGGTTGAACTATGCCAAAAAGGTGTTTTGAAACTGATCCTAATATTTGATTAAACATTCTAGGATATTGAGAAACTAATCATTGGAAACATATTGTAATATGAAAGGAAAATTTTTGGATTCCACATCTTCATGTGTCATATTCAATATTCCTATAGTAGTTTTGAAGGACTTTATGTGTTCTTCAGTAGTCCTTCTTATCATGAGAGAAAAATAAGTATAAATTTATCATGTTTTTTAGGTAAATCATCCATGGCTCTAGTGACATTGATAGCATAACTGGTTAGCTGGTTTGGTGCTTCGGCCATTGGGAATAATGGAAAATAGGGTTACCTACTTGGAGAGAATGATTGAGCCCTTGGTCCTCTTGAGACACCTTTGTCAAACCTAAATTTTCTATGGATTTATAAAGGTGGGTATATATATTTAGTTTCTAAGGTAGACCTTGTTAATCTTCTAAGTATATCCAATATAACTTAAGTGATATTTTCAAATAAATTTAGGTAGAAATTCATCCCTCTTTATAGCACTAGATAAATTAACATTGATGTGGGTTTTATGCATACCATAGAAACCTTATGAGGTATCATCTAATGTTTCAATATATATTAATTAAATTAACTCCAATCATGAGTTGAGAGGTATTGGATTTTGTAAACAAATTGTTAATGAAATAATAATGAGTGAATATATTTATTTAGCATAGATGAGTTCAATTATGGATTAATATGAACCTACTTGAGATGGGTAGATAGATGATGGATCTATCCTAAGGTGGGAAGGACCAAAAGAAAATTAAAAAGGGGGAGGTAAGGCATAAAATAAGGCATGTGGGTTAATAAAAATGAAACCTTTCTAATTCAACTCTTGAACTAAAAGTTGGACAAGTAATCAGAAACTAATGTTTGTTGCAAGCTGCTAAGAGCACACCAACAATCAAACATAATTATAAGTCTAAAAAACCAAGAAATATAATAAATTTAAGCATATATAATCAAAGGTTTTTGTGATTGTAATATTGAATTAACAAATATACATAGGGGGATTATGATTAACACACATAAGGTAGTTCAAATCAATAATAACACAATAAGAATAGCTATATTAAAATAACAACTCATGCACAACCAAAAGACTAAGATACTGAAATGATAAAACTTCTTACAAAACTCAAAATTTTGGAGAAGAATCAATATTTTCACATCAAGGATAATGGTATAATAATATGTATAATTTTTTATTATTATTAATAGCTAAAATTCTCCTCCCTTTAAGACTAGAAGGATACAAATTATATATAAGCTTGGGATGGGGAAGGCCACATCTCTTAAGTGAAGTATAAAAAATGCATGTTTAGAAATAAAATTATATGTTAATCATGAGAATCTTTCATGTAAAATGGTGATTTCCTAGAAGAAAATTCTTCAACTATAATAAAATATATAAATGCAAAATATATTTAGAACTTAGTATTTTAACTAAGCCAAACATGCAAATGTATAATTAGTAGGGTGCTGATGTGGAACTGATGGAAGAAGACAACTATGGAATAATAACTATAGAAGTTAAAGTAGATGAAACTATCATTATAAATTGATTTATAACTATAATATGCACTAAAAATAATAATATGCCTAAATTTACTGTCGATGTAGTTATAGTAGTGAAAATTGGAAGTGGCACATATGTAGGCCTAGTTTGTGTTTGCACTAGCATGCATTTCATATACTAAGTACCCTAAAGAGGTGTAGGTGTTTCTTGTAGTGCTAAATTTAATTTTTTGGTTGCTTACATTTATAAATATTATGTATAGATCACTTTTAAGTCAATGTTATTAGTCTCAAAATCAATCAAAGGACTTTTGAAAAACTATGGAATCTTGTCCATCAACTTATTATGTGCCTAATACAACATTCACCTCCACATAAAGTGTTCAAATTCTTGTAATTTGATATCTCTTAAAATTCAATATCTTCATAATATCATTATTTATCCTATAGACTATGCCCTCACTATTAGTTCAAAAGCTATCAACTAATCTTTGAATAAGATTTTTAAAAATGGGCTTAGACACTAATTGCCTTAGGGGGGAGTGATTATGTGAGTGATTCTCATATATATAAAAATAGATGCTACTTCTCTTTATTGATTTGAAAATTATTGTGTTAGAGCTTAAAACTCTTGATATAATTCAAGTAAGTTATCCCTCATAACAACAATAATTTTTGGGGCCCATGTAGCCTCAGATGTTGTTAGAAAATTTAAATGGACATAATCCTTATTTCTAGTTGCTTGGCTTAGAAATAAAAAATTGCCATCAATGTCATTCATTTTATTAAACAATTACATTATGTCTCCCCACATAGGCTAAGATGTGGTCTTTGAAGACCTTATTAAATGAATAATATTACATAGTTGTTTATCTACCCCTTACAAGTTATCTACAATTTATTTAGTAGCTTGAATGGTGATCCACTCTAGTGGCATCTAAATAGGTTGGTTAAATATTTTGAACATTCTTTATCACTCCTCTAGTATCATCTAAAAACTCTATGGATCCTCTTTATATCTATCCAAGTATGAGGGATTATGTTTATTCTCTTTATCAGATAGAATATGTCTTCTCTCTGCTCCAACTCAACTTTTTGTCCTTATATAACCACAATATTTATTTTAAACTTTCTCAAGGTATTCGTTTGTATATCAAAATGAAATTTTATAGTCACTAAGTCTTGACTTCTTTCTTATTCATATTATAAATGCTTTATCTATGAAGGAATATTTAATACAACCTACTTATGTGCTTTCTATGGAGTAATAGGTGAATGAGATTGCCTTAAAGGAAGCATGTATGTGGAGGAAAATGTCCTTGCTACAGGGAAAGGGGGAATAGTTTTCCCCAATCTAGTGACCTTATTTTGGGTTGGTGTATTGATGATGTATTTAATATTCCTACATAATCTATGCACTAAAACTATAAAAGAATTTTTTTTGTGTAGCTTGACTAATGGGCATTCCCAATTATGTAAATAACCTGGGAGGGGTGGCTTGTGTAACAAAAATAGAAGTGGACACTAGATTTTGAAAGTATACCCTCTTTGATGATACATGGGACTAAGGACTAGTTTCACTAAATAATTAATAAGTTATTAGGGTTTTAGTTATATTTTTTAAGTAATCTATCATCAATGTATATGCAAACCTAATAGTCATAATAGTAGTAACAAGATCCCTATTAGTAAACTAGGTTATAGTAAGTAAAATTAACACTATAGTTACTTGAGGATTATTTATTTGACTCAAAAAAATGCAAAAAAGAATATAATCAGTAATACTAATTGTAGTAACAATACTTGAGGAAGTCATCAAAGAATGAGTGATTAATAGACTTACATCCTAGGGAGAGATAGTTGGGGCACCACATTATAGTTATCATTATAGTAGCTTGAGGGGGAGAGCTTGGATGTGTATCTGATGATGGAACATATATTGGAGTTTATAGTTTTGAATCTACATCTCCTTCTACATCTCTTTTATTTGAAAAAATATTTATGGCCATTGAGTTAACATCTCATTGGTCAACCTCTTTAGATTCTCCTAATATTTTAGTCCCTCTAGATTGAGTACTTTCTTCAATCATACATTTATCCTCTTCATCTGATTAAGTTGTCTTATTGAATGATTATATTTCCTAAATGTTGATAGTGGACATATATTATTCATTAGTTATCTATCTTTTATCTTCTTCTTCACTATCATAAATCTCAATAAGATATGACCCCACTCTACCTTTTATTCTATCATGCCTTTCATTGGTAAAATTTTCTTATTTCTCTTCTACCTCTACCTTTTAAGGTGAAATAAGAGTAATATTTGGCTTCCTTTTATATGTAATTATTTGTTTATTAATAATATAGGATGGCACTATAAAAGGTGGAATTAGATATGAAGGGACCATAGTAATGGTAGATGGTATTAGAGTGAGGAGTAGTGACCACAAGAGAAATCATGGGAGGTGAAGGTGGTTTCCGAAGGGATTAGGGCATTATTTATGGTGGTATTATAATAATAGGTGGTGACCTAGGAGGATAAACAATAGAATATGAGACAATAAAGTAAGAAGACTTACTTTTTGTACCATAGTCAAGGGAGGTAGAGTCAACATGCAAAATAGCCCATCTGATGTGTTGGGATTTGTCAATCTCTCCACACAAGTTATGTGTTGAGGGGAGGTAGTCAAAATTCAATATGTAGGGGAACTTGGGGAATTTTCAACTACTCCTTCAACATTAGCTTCCTCAAATTGGACAAATTTTTCTTGGATTTTTGCTCCTATTTAAGGAGGGGAATGAATGGGGGTAGAATCCCATTGTTCCTTATCAATTATTTTAGCATCCTCCTTAGTGATATTGGGATCATATTGGATCCTTTATGATATAACCATTGGCATATTAACACTGTGCATTCTTATATCAACCTCGATGTCATCTTATACATTCATAAACACATGGTCATGATCGTAGGATGTATGACCATAGTTGATTTTTACATTTTTGTCATATCTCTTAATATGTACCATGCGATTATTCCTAGGGTCCTAATTCCTCAATGGTGGATAGTCCAATCCATAATGTGTCCTTAATATTATAATAGATTAGAAATGTTCCCATCTTGTATATTGCATTCATCTAATGCAAAGAGGGGTTGGGTGTATAAATGTTTGATTATCCCTTAATAAATCAATGCCCATACTGTAAACTAATTGAGCAATAATTTCCTTCTCAGCCAATTTGTCAAGCATAATATGGGTTAGGTAAAAATGTTATGCTTTGGTGCCTTTTATCTTGATTATAATGTGCTCAGGATAAAAGTAGTAGTTACCTATTTTTTTAATAGTCTTCTTTATGGGATATGATAGCCTAGGCATGTTTTTTTCATATATTTCTTGATATATCATAGGGTACAAGGTATCAGTCAACCTTTTCATATTATTTATAAATATATGCACATGGAGGATATTAAATTCAACATAAATCTTATTCTTTAGATATTGTACATATGGTTGTTAGGGTTCTTCATATGTTTAATACACATTTTTAGTCACAACATCTACCACATAAGACACCATGTAGAAGTTACCATCTAGTAAGCTTCCTAGATTTATGATTCATATAATCAAACTAGAGCTAATAATCTCCCCTAAGGTTATGATTTTGTTGCATGTTAGGATAATATCCAAAAATGGGACCCATATCTCATTGACATAAGTAATGGTTGAGAAACTATATATTCTATTAAGCACAAGATATATTAAGAGGGGGGGTGAATCAATATATATATCTTATAAAACTTTTCCTTAATTAAACATTCAAGATATGCAATAAAACTCAAATAATAAACATCACACAAGAAAGAGAGAGACACTAGATATAATGTGGAAACCCAATGTGGGAAAAACCATAGAGAACAATCTCAAGTATATTAGTGAGAACAAACCCACAGGAGCACCATACCCATTTGCCAAGTAACAAACACAGCTACAAATTGTGAGCACCACCCCACAAGAGCTTCAAACCCCTTTGTCGAGCACCAACCCAGCTATCATTCGTGAACACCAACCCACATGAGCATCATCCACTTTGTGTAAACCACACACCTATCTCTCAATGTTGCTAAATCAACAAATGATAGTTCAATACAACATCTCTTTCCTCTCTCTCACCTTTGCTCTTCTAAGCTAGATAATACAATATCAAATTAACCTCTCACACTCATATTACAAATGGCTACTCAAGCCTTTATTTATAGCTTTCCAAATGACCTTTGGCCTTCCCCCTTTGTGACCTTTCAATTCTCATGAGAAATGGCACCAATCTTGGATGACCCTTCATATCCAAGCAATTTGAAAAGTCATGTGGTGATCCTTCATGACCAAAAACGTCTTTCCCACTTTTGTCCTTATCTTTGGTGACTTTTCATATTCCTTTAAGTGTCCATGAGAAATTTGCCCATACTCTTTTGTCTTCACATGGTGACTCTTGGTATTCCTCAAAATGACTCTTCATGGGAAAATGCATCCCATCCTTCTTTTGTCTTTATCTCGTGACTCTTTGTCTTCTCCATAGGCCCTTATTTTGTCTCATATGCAACCAAAAATATATTCATTAATATTAAATAAATATTAACTCATATTAGCCAAGATAAACAATATTAAATGCAATGGGGCCTTTATCACCAATAATACTAAACCTTTGACATCAATGATAATATTTCCAACAATCTCCCCCTTTGTCATTGGTGGCAACCTCAATCATGAAACTGCAACATCCTATCACCTACACATACTGTCATCTAAAAGCATACAATAACTGCCCCTTACTGTAGCAACCTATACCTATTTCTTGTACCTATTTTTCTGCACCTATACCTATACCTATTATTCTCCCCCTTTGAAATCAATGGTAAAGTGCCTACCTAGAGCTAACACTTAGCTCCCCCTCACTTGATAGTGAACCTTAATGGCAGGAAGTAAGGGAAGTTACTCCCAACTTCTCTCGCAGATACTCAAATGTGTCTTTTGGTAGTGCCTATGTGAAAATATCTGTAATCTGCTTTGTAGTACTAATATATTCCAACTTAACCTATTGATTTGCAACCTGCTCTCTCAAAAAGTAATATCTAATGGGAATATGTTTTTTTCTTGAATGCATCACTAGATTTTTTGAAATATTTATGGCACTTGTGTTATCACAAAAAATGGAAATAGGTTCATCATACTTTACCTTGATATCTTCCAAAGTTTGCCTCATCCAAAGCACTTGAGTATAACACAATACTGCTGCAATATATTTTGCTTCAGCTATAGAAAGTGATACTGAGTTCTGCTTCTTGCTTAGCCATGATACTAAGCTATCACCAAGGAAGAAGGCTCCTCCACTTGTACTCTTTCCATCATCTAAGCACCCTGCCCAATCTGAATTTGTATAAGCAACTAAAGTGAAATATTTACCTATGGGATACCATAATCCATAATCCAATGTCCCTTTGGTATATCTAAATATTCTTTTCACCAACTCAACATGACTATCTCTTGGAGATGACTGATATCTTGCAACCATACCTACTACATGCATGATGTCTAGTCTTGATGCTATCAAATATAAAAGACTACCAATCATAGATCTATATAAAGATTGATCTATAACAGGTGAATCTTCATCCTTGCTCACCTTATTTCCTGTACACATAGGTGTGCCAACTGGTACACAATTCTCAAAACCAGATTTCTTCAACATTTCCTTGGTATATTTACTTTGAGATATAAAAATTCCTTTATTTGATTAAAATATTTGTAATCCTAAGAAAAATGATAATTCTTCAAGCATAGACATCTCAAATTATTTTTGCATTCTATCAAAAAATTCTTTTGTCATCTTTTCAATATTTCCTCCAAAAATGATATCATCAACATAAACCACAACAATCAATTGATGCTCACCTTCTATTTTGATGTAAAGATTACTATCAGCAAATCCTCTCTTGAATCTTTGATCTTGTAGGTACTTATCAAGTCTTGCATACCAAGCTCTGGGAGCTTGTTTTAATCCATATAATGCTTTCTTCAATCTGCATACATGATTACTAATATTCGAGAGAATAAACCCCTCAGGCTATTCAATGTAGACTTCTTCTTCAAGATTCCCATTTAGGAAGGCAAATTTGACATCCATCTGAAATACTTTGAAATTTTTAAATACTGCATATGCAAGAAACATTCTAATAGCCTCTATTCCCTCAATCTGAGCATATCCTTTACATACTAATCTTGCTTTATTTTTGGTTACTTATCCATTTTCATTTAGCTTATTTCTATAAACCCATTTTCTTCATATCACATTATGATCTTTTGGTCTAGGCACTAATTCCCAAGTATCATTCTTTTCTATCTAATCTAATTCTTCATCCATAGCCTTAACCCAATGCTCATCATGTCTGGCTTTTGAAAAATTTCTAGGCTAAATTTTAGATAACAAAGAGAAATTAACTTGTTTAGATTCACTTACCATCATTCTTCTGGTGTGAATTCCTTCTTTTATATCCCTGATGATGTCACTTTCATTATGATTTTTTTGAACATATTTGGATGGAGTCTTGGTGCCCTTTTTCTCCTTTTCCTCATCTTCATCTGATTCTTCAAAGCCTTCTTCTTCAATGATTTTAGGAATGTCTACTGGATCACTGATCTTTTGTGTTCCATCTTCTTCTATCCTAACATTTGCACTTTCCACAATTTTCTTGGTTCTTTTGTTATAACATTTATAAGCTTTACTTTTACAAGAATAACCAATAAATATACCTTCATTTACTCTGGATTAAAACTTACCAAGTTTTTCATCGGTTCTCTTTATGAAGCATTTGCTACCAAAAACTCTGAAATAATCCACTATTGTTAGTTTGTCTTTCCATAGCTCATAAGGAGTTTTGTCACTATTGACTCTTAATAGAGCTCTATTCTGAATACGCACTGCTGTACCAACTACCTCTCTCCAATATTTATTTGCTATCTTGGATTCATTTAACATTTTCCTCACCATCTCTTGAACTTTTCTATTTTTTCGTTCAACTACTCCATTTTGTTGTGGAGTTATTACTGTTGAATACTATCTCTTTATTCCATGATCTTCGTAAAACTCAATAAATTGATCTGACATGAATTTTCCTCCTTGATCTAATCTTAGAAACTTAATCTTTAGATTAGTTTCATTCTCAACTAATGCTTTGAATGCTTTAAACTGTCTAAAAGCTTTTGATTTTTTCTTTAAAAACATTATCCAAGTCATACGTGAAAAATCATCAATAAGCAACATGAAATATTTATCACCTTGAGTACTTTGAGTCCTCATGGGTCCACATAGATTAGTGTGAACAAGCTCTAGCATCTGAGTGGTAAAGTACTCTTTTGTTTTGAACTGCCTTCTAGCCTGCTTCCCATGCTGAGAAGGTCCACAAAGGGTGTTAGATGGCTTTATGATCATTGGAAGATTCCTGACAGCTTGCTTTTTTCAAATTTTGACAAGATTGTCAAAATTTATGTGCCCCATTCTCCTGTGCCATAGTCAACTTTCTTCAATTTGACTCAAACAACATTTTTGACCTTTGATGTTTGATAGCATATATAAGTTAGTACCTGTTCTCTAAGCATCTACAATTAATACATCTAAATATTTTCTTCTAATTTCACAACCTTCGGCATAAAACTTTAGTGTGTGCCCCTGATCACACATTTGACTTGCACTCAAAATATTATGCTTAAGACCTACATATAAAACATTTTTAGTTTTAGTTCTACCATTATCTAAACTTAGCGTACCTTTTCTGGCAATTTTGGCAGTAGTATTGTCCCCAAATTTCACTATGCCACCATTGATCTTTTTCAGGGTTATGAACTTACTCTTGTCTCCTGTCATGTGCCTCGAACATTTGATATCAATAAACCATGGCTTTTCTTCATTTCTTGCATGCAGAGCTGTCTGGACCAACATAGAACCTTTAGATTGTTTCTTCTACCATGTCTGAACCTTTTTCTTGATGAATGTAGCCCTAAAACTCTGGTCCTTCTTGATTGACTCGAACACACTTCTACAATACCGAGCTATGCGTCTGAAGTTGTTACACTTGTAACAAATTATTGTCTCTTCATCAAAGCTTGATAGAGGAGTAAAAGAGTTATAGCTTTTACTTGACTCTACATGACCTTCCTTTTCCTTATTTTTGAGGTTGTTAGCTCTTTTTCTACATTCTAATTTCTTATGACCATATCCATTACAATAAAAATAGTAACCATAAAAATAGGACCTGTTTGTGAATCTCTGACCTGATTACTATTTATAGCTTTGTTCCTTCCAGCCTTCTTTGTCCTCTGTATTATCCATTCCTTCCCTTCTTGTTTCTTTATTTGTAAGAGCTTCATCATAGCTCTCCTTCTTTTCAAAACTGATACTTGTCTTATTTGATATTGCCTTTTGGCTTTCTAATATCTTATTCAACATATTAGTGCTATTCTCAAATTTTGAATCATTGACTATTTTAATATTTACTTCTTTCTCAATCTCTTCTTTTAAAGAGGCAATTTTAGTAACATACCTTTCACACTCTTTTCTTGATATTTCCAACTGTGCCATTAGATCTTCAATTATCTCCTTTGACTCCTTGTCATTTTTCTCAATTTGATGCTTTAATCTTTGATTTTTCTTTTCAACAATTTTCAACTCTTGTAAGGCACACATGAGTTCTCCTTCCATATTCACTTTTGCTTCATCCTCTTCTTCTTCTTGATCAACTATTCTTTTGCTTGCAGAGGCACCTTTATGTATGGCCATCTTGTGCTTTCCTGATCTACCTTCAAGCTGTAAAACTTTTCAAAAAGGAACCTGCTTTGATACCAATTGTTAAGCACAAGATATACTGAGAGGGAGGGTGAATTAGTATATATATCTTATAAAACTTTCCCTTAATTAAACATTCAAGATATGCAATAAAACTCAAATTATAAACATCACACAAGAAAGAGAGAGACACCAGATATAACGTGGAAACCCAATGTGGGAAAATCCACGGATAACAATCTCAAGTATATTAGTGAGAACCCACAAGAGCACCATACCCCTTTTCCAAGTAATAACCTTAGCTACAATTCATGAGCACCACCCCATAGGAGCTTCAAACCCCTTTTCCGAGCACCAACCTAGCTATCATTCGTGATCACCAACCCACATGAGCATCATCCACTTTGTGTAAACCACACACCTGTCTCTCAATGTTGCTAAATCAACAAATGATAGTTCAATACAACATCTCTTTCCTCTCTCTCACCTTTTCTCTTCTAAGCTAGATAATACAATATCAAATTAACCTCTCACACTCATATTACAAATGGCTACTCAAGCCTTTATTTATAGCTTTCCAAATGACCTTTGGCCTTCCCCCTTTGTGACCTTTCAATTCTCATGAAAAATGGTGCCAATCTTAGATGACTCTTCATATCCAAGCGTTTGAAAAGTCATGTGGTGACCCTTCATGACCAAAAACGTCTTTCCCACTTTTGTCCTTATCTTTGGTGACTTTTCATATTCCTTTAAGTGTCCCTTCATGATAAATTCGCCCATACTCTTTTGTCTTCACTTGGTGACTCTTGGTATTCCTCAAAATGACTCTTCATGGGAAAATGCATCCCATCCTTCTTTTGTCTTTATCCCATGACTCTTTGTCTTCTCCATGGGCCCTTATTTTGTCTCATATGCAACCAAAAATATATTCATTAATATTAAATAAATATTAACTCATATTAGCCAAGATAAACAATATTAAATGCAATGGGGCCTTTATCACCAATAATACTAAACCCTTGACATCAATGACAATATTTCCAACATATTCTATTTAGTAGGTCCATGGAAATTATCACTCCTACTCATAAGATAACAATGGAGATAGATAAATTCAAGCCTTGAACTATAAAGTTACTTTGGTTTCCAACCCATTCTTGTAACTTGTTAATTTTGTTGGCAAAGAACCATGAATTCATTATATCTTGCCTATAAGTCATTTCAAGCACAGGGAGTCTATAATACCTCTCAAAATCATTTCCACTTATGTATGTCCTTGGGGTTTTACTGAGTCTAAAAAGAAACATTTTTCCCATATATTTTACCATACACAAATAAATCAAGAAATAGGTCAATCTAGTGCATTACCTTTGGTTTGGCTACAACATTATGGATTCTAACCATTTTTATTAGTAACAAGTCATCCTTGTACCTCTATGTGAAAATTGAAATTTGGTCTTCATCCTTTTATGGATTGACTGCATCAACCTCATCCCAAATAGTGGAGTAATGTTTTAAATCATAGTTCAAAACTTTTGAATCAAATGATGTATCAATATATTTAATTGATCCTACAATTGAATATGCATAAGGAGTTGGAGTGTAAGATGAGGAATCCATTGAAACTCTAGTCTAAAAATGTATGTGTTGTGAAAATTCTATAAACCCTTGGTCATAATAGAATTCTTAATTCATAGTTTATAATAGATCTCTAAATTAATAGTTTATAATTGATAGAGAGAAGGCAATGTGATTATATTGAATGTGTTAATTGAAAGTATATTATTTCAGATGTGTTGGCCTTGAGAATTAATTATATTAATTCACTAATTCATGTTAATTAATGAAAGTAATAGATTTCTATCCATTCATTTTTTATTCTTTCTATTTGAATTTCATAATGCTAAATTCCACAACTTTTATTGCATGTGTCTTCTTTTGCATACTCCTAGAAGCTTAGTCATCATAATATGATAGATGTCTCTTTTCCAATCTTTTGGGTTTGGAATTCATTTCATTATTATTTGATTACATGGATATGAAGGACATATGTTTGTGTATCATGGATTTGCTCATAACTGAGATATGGTCCACTATACTTTGTTCCTTTTGGTTATGGGTTAGTGGGATGATGACACATGGATGGATATCACTGCTCCTCTTACTTGGGATATTTTATACAAGGAACTTTGCCAATGTTACTATCAGATTAATAGGATGATGACATGTGGATTGGTATCACTAATCTACTTACCTAGGATAGTCTATGCAAGGAACTCTACTAACACCATTGTCGGGTTAATGAGATGATGACACATGGAGGTATCTCATTGATTTGCTTACCTAGGATAATAAATATAAGGAGATATGCTAATGTCACTATCAAGTTAGTGATATGATGATACATGGATGATTCTCATTACTCTGTTTACCTAGGATAGTCTATACAAGGAACTTTGATGGCATCACCATTGAGTTAACTAGATGATGACACATGGATGGATCTCATTGATCTACTTGGATATGATATTCCATATAAGGAAGTTTGATAATGTCATCATTAGGTTAATGGGATGATGAAACAAGGATGGATCTCATTACTTTGCTTTCTTGGGATAATTTATAGAAGGAACTCTATTGACATCACCACTAGGTAACTTGCATTTTTTACTTTGACTCCAGGTGAGTAGAATGATACCCTATGGTAAGATTAAATGAGATATGGGATGCTCTTGGATATTAATAATTATGAAATAACCTATTTAAGACATAACATAGGTAAATAACCAACTAAAAACATAACACATTAGCCCAGTTAGTTATTTAATCACAAATCGATCGCAAATCAATCATGTTCATAGGCACAATGCTAAAGGAAAATCAAAGGTGAAAATTAAATATTATAGTATGTATTAAACATAGCTTTGATTCTTTCATAACTTTAAAATACATTATAAGCTTAGACATAACCTCAAGTTTAATATTTTAAAATTCCATGCTATACACATATGTTCACTAGACCCCAAATAAGGATATTCAATTAATGGTGGGTACTTATTTAAATTTTAAAATGGGGTGTGTGTGTGTCAGGGAATAACATAGTCCATGTTCATAAATGAAAAATGTTGACCAAGTTTGACTTTTAGGTCAAAATAGGGCACCCCTAGTAAAAAATTCATTTTTAGGTCTATAATGAGGTATAATATATTGTCATAATGTTTTTTATAGGTAATTTCTTGCCTCTAAATGTTGTATTAACCTTGGTCACTCATTTCATATGTCTATCATGTCATTTAGGGTCATTTCAAGGGTCTAAATGGTGAATTTAATGCATTTTATGGGTTTCTTGGGAAATTTGAATGTGTAAATGTGTGATTTCATTCCCCATGTGTCCAAAAATGTCTTAAGTAACTAAAAAAACTAAATTTTTTTAGGTTAGTCATAAAAAAGTTAGTTTTCCTAAGGAAGAGGAAGAAAATAACACATGTATGGCTCTTTGGGAAGCATGCCACATGTGATTATGCCATGGAATGTATATAAATATTCATAAAGATAATATCCATGCTTTGGTTGATATATAAATGAAAATTTGAATCCAAAACCATTCAGCTCCCTTCTTGCTCTTCTTGGCAAACTGACATGACTTACAGGTTTTTACTTAGTATAGCTAACACAAAGGGTTTTAGGAAAAATGATATTGAGGAAATATTATAAACTCAAAGAACTTAAAATACATGTAATCAATTTTAATATTGGTTAATTTTTATTCATGAACCATTCATTCAAAGTGGACAGTGCAAAAATGCCTACTCATCAATGCACTGTTTAGGTTTCCCTTCATCTTAGGCAAGTTTGTACAAGCTAGTTTATGAGATTAATTACAAAGATAATTTTATTCCCCATATAATAATTCATACACTTAATTTCATGTTTGAAGTGGTTTTTATATCCTAACCAACCTAATTTGCAAGAGGATATAATTTTTTGAGTTATGGGTAGTTTTCCATCACTTTCAGATTGTCATGTTTTGTAAGTAGTTATAGGGGGTGGTTTTGGTGTCCTATTGATGTTTTAAAACTTATATTTCATTAAAATTCACCTTTAATATTCATTATCTAAGGAATTATCATGATTTTCAAGCTCCATGACACCTAAGCAGTCACTTGATGCTCTTCATTGCTCTATCCCAAGTGTACACAAGTGACATTCAAGTTGGAAGAAGTGTGTTAAAGCTAGTTTCAAGGTGTCCTTGATGAAGTTCATGGTTTTAAGGTTTAAAATACAAATTTAGTGGTCTTTATCATGTTACTTAGCATGTTTCTTTCCCAAATCCACACCTTGCTTGCATTTACTTAGCCCATGCACATACATAGGGGATGAGGTATTCATTGAAGGTGTTGAAGCAGAGATGAGACCCTTTTTCAAGTGTTAACAAGATAGAGAAGAATTATACACATGTTTGAGTTAGTTTAATGGATAATAAATAGTTTGAGACTATTCAAAAGGGCAGTGAACTTTTATAGGCCTATTCTCCCTAAATTGGTGAAACAAAGGTCTAGGAGACTTTTTGAGATCATCCTAGAACATGAGGGTAAGGATCTCAAGACACCCAAAAGGATTAGTCATCTTGAAATTAGTGTATAATATGGAAATTAAAAGTTTGAGGGAAAGATACTAAGTGGAAGATTGAAGTGACAAGCCTCAAAGATGCCCTCAAACCCATTAAAACACCTCAGTAGGCCTAAGAGGAAGGATGAATCCTTCTTTCACTAAAGTTACAATTTGAAATTTATCATCATGTTTTAAAGGTTTAAAATGGTTCAAGGAGTTTTCTCAACCTAGGATCAGGGTGAAAGGAGAGTAACTCATCAAATTTGGTTCACTTTTCTCACTCCCTATTCGTATAATGTCAAAATGTCAACCTACAGTAGGGTAGGTTGACAATGAGCTATAAATGTGTGTTTGAGAGTGTTTTAATACTTTAAAGAATAATATAAATGTAATAAAGTAATTTTGTGACCTTAATGGGAGGTTAAGGATCCCATATGAGTCTTCCAAGGAAGTGAAACAAGCTTATAACATGGTCCACACAAAGTAAAACACAGTTGACTGTGTTATCTCAGTCAATAAATAATAACTAGAAAGGAGATGCCATTAAGACATGAGCTTGGAAAAAATGAATGGAGACCATAATCCAAAGGTATTTATAACCTTAAATAGCCTTAAGGAATCATAAATAATTTCCATTTAGGTCATGAAAACCTATAATAGGGCCTAAATAACCTATAGTTAGGCCTATAAGAGAAAATAGCCTTTTGTCACTTCAAAGAACAATATGAAGTATAAATTCAAGCATGAGATGACTAGAATAATAAAGTGAATAAAATTAGAATCAATGCCATGAATATAAGGATAAAATATTGTTCTATATAACCATTGTCATCTATAAGCCCCCTTTCAAGCATACAATTTCTACCTATAGGGCTAAGACAGGTCAAGTGAAGAAATAATGGTTTATGCATGTTTTTGTTGGAGTTTAGCTCATCCAAAGTGATTATTAGGTGATGAAAATTATTGATTTTAAAAGTTAATTAAAAAGGGTATTTTTCTCACCTTAATCACCAAGATAAACCCCTATGATAACCTATGGGTAGGATAAAAGAATGTTATCTCAGTCAAAGTAATTGGGAAATTCATTCATGAACCAAGGTGTATAAAGATGGGGAAAAGCACTTGAAATAAAAATAAAATGACCCTAGAGAGTTACAAGGAACTTTTATTTCTTTTGTTTCTCCAATCTTGGATCATGCACCAGTTATATACAACAAGGTCATCTAACAGGGGTTAATGCCATAATATCCTAACATAGTCATCTCAAGCAAGAAATATGAGTGTATGTGAAGAAACAAGTAGATGAATGAGAGTGTTTATGGCATTTATAACCTCATGTAAACCCTTAAATTAAATTATAAATACCTATATTCATAAAATTATACCTACATGTATACCTCCTAACCCTACATAGTCTACCTAAAACTCAGTCTTGGATTTTGAAGCAATTAGGAGCTCATATGACCTAGTGAGGGGCTGAATCTTTGTGTAAGTAACATATAAAAATTAGAGAATATATTAAAATGGATATTTTAAAAATAAAAATAGGGTAGATACCCCTTTTTCTACCTTAGAATGGGGATGCTTTCCTTATACAAACATAGGTAGCTTGGGAAAGAAGAGATGGTTTGAGGAATTGAGAAGGGATTAGACCTTGGAGAAAGGTTTTATGAGCTTAAAAACATATAATAAAATTTTAAATACACCTAATATAAGAGAGAAATAAAATAGGTTATTCCATACACCAAGGGTTGTAGTCATGATGCACTAAGCTCAACTAGGCCTAAAGGCTAAATGGAGGGTCACTTCTACTTGTGACATAAGATGAACATCAACATAGATTGTAATAAGTATTTGAAGTAAAAAAATGGTGTCTAAGCCATTGGATTTCAAATAAAACCATGAGAAAGCTATTTTTAGCTCAGAAACCCATCAAGCATGAAAGGAAACAAGAAAATAAGCCCAAGAGGCCATTTTCAAGTACTCATATGACACTTTTCATGGGAGACAAAAGAGTTAGGGGGTGTTATTAGGGGTATAATAGGCCATATTTGTTGAAATTTTTCTCAATTTGGATATCCCAAATTTATGAACAATCATTAAGACCAAAAACATGCCTAAAAACCTACTAAACCCTTGTGAAGGACCAGTTTTGGAAAATTGAGTTGAAAAGCTAATATAAAGACATAGTTAGACCAGAATAGATATTATAACTTGTAGAGTACCTCCATAGGCTGCTCCAAACCTTTTTTATTGTATGGAATTATACGGATGGATGTAGAAATATGATTTTTCTTATTGTTTTGTTTGTTGTGTAGGCTACAGGAGGAATTAGGAGATGAAATAAAGTTTGGGTGGAATATTTTTACTTAATATAGCTCCCAATATTAATTTAATTTCATTAATAAACCTATAATCTCCATAAAAATAGGCTATTACTTTCAGCCAATAAAATCTGACATTTTGGGCAAGCTAGAGAGAAGGGAAAAAATATTCAAGTAAAGTGATTTGAAGGTGACCCTAATGATTAATAGGAAATGGAGGGTATTTATAGGTGTCATACACATCTTCTCATGTATTTTCATGGATAATTAATGCCGAGTTTTGAGGCCAAGTGTGTAGGGTGCATGGAAGGATAGTTTTCAGGATAATAGGTGATGATGACTCCTTTTTAGTTGATTCCAGAAGACCAGACATGCAACCAATGAATGGAGAGGCATGTATGAGAGATTACACTTCCATTAAAATTATTTTACCTAACCTATATCAGTTATAAGTCACTCAAATAGGCCTACTCATGAAGGCAATTTAAAGAACAAGAAAAGGAGTTTAGGCCACTTTACATAACTTTGATGACTTGAATTGACATGTGTAGCTCCTTTCCTTACATGGCTAAACCCATATAATCTTACAATACATGGATAATTAAAATTATTGGCTTGAAAAGTGTCCTTGTGACCCTTGGACTTCTCTTTCTCTCTCTCTCTCTCTCTCTCTCTCAAACTCTATAATAGTTTGCTATTTTGGCATTGTATTAGATGTTCCACCTAAGTATGGTGAAGCCCTACTTAATTATACACATTTTGATCAATAAAATGACTAAGTTTTACCTCTTCCATGAATTTACTTAGTGTGTTTACTTGAGTGTGTGATCTTTTATAAGTTAATACTAAGGATTCCTTATCATGTTACTCATTTTCTTCACCTATTTGCATCTTCTTCTTGCAGGGCATGTGATGTGTTTTAAGAGATGTCAAGGTTTAAGTGAGTTATTATTTTCATTAATTAACACATATGACTCTTGTATAGTCCTCATAGATTTTTTCATTCATATATAACCCCAAAATGTAACATTGATGCAAGAAATCATTGATTGGAGAGTTTATGTTTTAGTTGTCTTTTGATTTCAAGTGTGAGATACATGTGGATAGATGTCATCAACATATCTAGTGTATCACCTCCATTAGAGTAGTTTTATTTCAATTGTGCTTCTCCATTTTCACCCCCCAAAGTTAGTATTAGGTTAAATCCTAAGTGGTACATTAAGGGAGCTAGCCCTATCTACAAATTCACCTCATTCTCTAGGTTATCCACAAGCCTAGAGGTGATTCCATTATGCCACTTGGATGAGGAGAGATTTTCATCTCCTCAAAGGGTAAAATCTAAGTGATAACAAAAATATACATATTCAATATAGATAAGATCATATGTGATCAAAATATATAGAAAATATCATAGAGGATAATGATGAAAGTTATTTTAAATTGCAGGAGCCTAATAAACAACAATATAATTGTAACACACAATGAGGTATCTGACTTAGAGCTAAGAACCACATAAATTTCCAAATGAGAAATAAAATGGTATTAATTATTTAAATATGATAGGTGATCTTTCAATTAACATCCAAACTTAATTACATCTCTATAAATCACATAGACATGACAGGGACAGAAGGAGAGGAGAATTGACAATGAAGTGCTTTAGGATTATCAGTAGAATGTTTGGGACACAGAATAATTTTAGAAATTTTTTATAATATTTAATTTTAAAAGAATATGTTGTAAATAATAGTTTTGTGAGATGATATATTTCAAAAACAATTTTATTTTCTAGATATGAGATTAATTAATTTAGCTACCTTTGGACATAGAGTGTATAGAGGTTAGATGTACTAGTATTTGTGCATTTTATCCTGTTAAAGTGTGGGTCCTAAGTATAATAGTATAGGGAGACAATGGGTCAATGTAATATTTTAGATAAATTAATTTCCAACTAAGCCTAACCTATCCTAGTTATATCTCTTTATACCTCAGGTGAGTATATGGGATCAAACTCATGAGGTTTCAGTGTAAAATGTGGGTAAGTTAAATGTTGGAGCATGTGGGAGGAATAACATGCTAGTTACCACTAGACTATAAAAATAGGTGTCATCATTAAAAATATATGGTTTTGAATAAAAGAGAGATAAAAAAAATTATTGATATAAGGTATAAGATGAGTGAATACATAAAAAACATACAAGAATAGGTTCATTTATTTGGATAGTCATTGTGCATCACAATCATTCTAGATGGTTCTAGTATATAGTTCATGTTTTCAATTTTTATGGGTGTCTAAACTTATTTGGTAGTGTCTTAAAGGATTTTAATAGTCTATTTTATGATATGATCCAACACAAATCTATTATTATGCATATTTTAAAACTATGACAAAGACAATGAGTAAGACAACAATAAACCAACCAATTTCCTTAAATTTATCCATTACTTGATAATTTATATAAATAGTAAGTGTTATAAATGTATATTTGTATTAAATTTGTCTGATTAAAAATATATATTATGTAATTTAAATTTCCCTAGTTTTATCTTTTTTAGATCACTTAAATCTAAAATAAGTTAAAATAGAATTGGTTTTTATTCTTGTTATGATTATCATTCATTTTTTATAATTAACCTGGTATAACCACTCTTCTAGTTTTGTTTAGTGTGTGGTTTTAACACAATTTGATAGCCTATAAATAGGTTTAGTTTCATTAGGGAAAGTTGATTATATGCCCTATTGATGGCACATTGGATAAAAAATTGAAATCAAGTTAAACAAAATTATGCTTGACAATGAAATTGAAACTAGCCCCCATATGACACCTAGGAAGGGTAGATATAATGTTGTGGGAAAACATTTTAATATTCACTATTTAGTGTGTATTATGGTAGATAATGTTGCGTGCTTGACCACTTTTAATTTATATTTATGACTAATTGACTATGTGCTCATTTTTTAATATGATTTTTAACTTCCATGCTTACATTTTTCAAAGTGCTTATATTTATAACATGATTAATTCCATCACATTTATTTTATTAACATTTAGACTAGTCTTTGAACATGGAATTATTTTAGTAAATAGAATTATTGGATAGATATCCAAATGATGCAACACCAATACCATTATCTCCACTTGAATACTAAATTTGTTTATAAATTTAGCTTGTGAATAGTTAACACACATCGAGGTGTCTATATAACATAGAAATTTCATTCATCTTATTTGACGTTAGTTTGAATCATGCATGTGTATATAGTTTTATATTTTTTTTTCTTGATGTTGACTTGAGTGACTGACTTTATAAGTCTTAAGACTTGTTGACATTGACTTTGGTTTATTGACTTGACAATAAAGGTCCAAACACAACCTTGAAACTACCTAATAACCTAAAAATTAGAATTTGTGAACATATTACTCTAATTAAGACACTATGACTATTAATCAAAATACCCTTTAGGGTCAAGACCTAAATCATATCCTATTTTTTAAGCCATTGATAAAGGCTATACTATTTTAATGTGATTATTTTAAAATATTTTGAAGTATAAATGTTGATAGACTTATGGGACCATGTTAAGTCTTAAGCTATGATAAATTTATAATAATAAAACATATT